>CM053627.1:142186476-142237579 GCA_028646595.1 Phalanger gymnotis | reverse complement strand
TTCCTTCCTTCCTTCCTTCCTTCCTTCCTTCCTTCCTTCCTTCCTTCCTTCCTTCCTTCCTTCCTTCCTTCCTTCCTTCCTTCCTTCCTTCCTTCCTTCCTTCCTTCCTTTCTTCCTTTCTTCCTCCCTTCCTTTCTCTTGCAATGTGGCATTCTCTTGCCTTGTGAATTCATCTATGTTTTAAATTTATTTTTTATTTACAATTCCAAATTCCCTCTTCCTCCACTCCCTTTCTCACTCATTGAGAAGGCAAGGGAAACAATACCCATTATTCATATGAGGTTATGCAAAACATATTTCTACATTAGCCATGTTGCAAAAAAAATATAGAGAAAATAGAAAAAAAATACTTCAAATTGAGAAATATAGATTGGAGCAATATTATGGAGGCAAATAGAGTTTTTCAATATGAGTTATGGATTCTTTGGAATTATTTTGAATCATCGTATTGATATGAGTAGCTAAGTCCTTCAGAGTTGATTATTGTTACAATATTGCCCTGATTCTGCTCACTTCATTTTGTATCAGCTCCTATAAGTCTTCCCAGATTTTTCAGAAGCCATCCCCTTTGTCATTTCTTAAAGCTCCATAGTATCCCACCACAATCATATATCATAACTTGTTCAGACATTCTCCAATTTATGGGTATTACATCAATTTCCAATTCTCTACCACAACAAAGACAGCTACTCTAAAATTTGTTGAACATCTGGGTATTTTTCCTTTTTCTTAGATCTCTTTGGGAAGTAGGACTAGTAGTGATATTAGTGAGTCAAAGGATATGCATAGTTTTATAGCCCTTTGACCATAGTTCCAAATTATTCTCCATAATGGCTGGAGCAGATCACACCTGCTCAGTTTCTGACATAAGCCAGATCAGGCTATCTATTTGGAGCAAAGGCAGGGCAATTAGAGTTAAGTGACTTGCCCAAGGTCACACAGCTAGTAAGTGTGTAAAGTGTCTGAGGCTGGATTTGAGCTCAGGTCCTCCTAACTCCAGGGCCTGTGCTCTGTTCATTGCACCACCTAGCTGCCCCTCTGTAGTACTTCTTACAGTTAGTGGTTACTGCCGTCTAAGTGCATAATTTTATGATGAAGTCACAGTTACAAATAGGAAGGAAAGAAACAGTATGTACACCATTCAGAATGAGGTCTAATGAAGGATATTCTCTGCAATCAACAGAAGTATTTAAAGAGCTGGAGATAGGATGGCGTTGTGGTGGTTCCTCTGGGTTTTGAGCTTAGCTTTCACCTGTAGCTATGTAGGCAGCACAGAAGCTGGTTGTATGAGTTCAACATGTGGGAAGTATACAGCTCCCTAGAGATGTCTCTACTGTATCTAGGTAATAGAGATGTCTGCAGTCCTAGAGCAGTTGGGAGAGGGCACAGCTTCCAGATACTCATGGGGGTGGCAACACCAAAGATAGGGTAACAGTGCCCCATGTGAGATATCATCATCCTAGACAGTATGTTAAGACTTCTGATAGCTGACGTAGGGATTGTAGCACTGCAAACTGGGTAGAAGCACCAAAGATGGTTCTCTTTTTCATGCAGAAAAGGTCCCATCCCTGATGCACATCAGTAAAGTTTCAGGTTTCTGGACCCAAGGATTCTAGGACAGTGCTGGACAGATAGTATGGTAGGATAGGATCAGAACCCTCTCAGGATGCAAAAATGTACTCTATAATCCCAGGAACAAGAGTTTAAAAACTAAAAACTGTCATTCCAGTTGAGATGAACATTTTCTTAAACTTTGACAAAAGGGAGCAGTTTAAGTGTGACTGGCAACAGATAGTATAGGTGAACAGAATATGCAATCAGTAGGAACTGACCTCCAATAGAAATGGCTTTGAGGCCTGCTCTTTGGGTAAAAAGTTATTATAGCTTTTGCTTTAAAGATCTTCTCCTTGAAAGATTTATGGCAGGCAATGTCAACTTACACATTAGGCTCATATGAGTGGTTTTAAAAGTCCTAAGTAACAGACAATATCTATCTATCTATCTATCTATCTATCTATCTATCTATCTATCTATCCATCTATCTATCTATCATCTATCTGTCTATCTCTGTCTCTATCTATATTATGGAATGGGGCATAAGAGCTATACATTCTTCATTATGAAATGCCTTATAGACCCCCAATTAACACTATTAATGTAGTGTTAGACTATAATATATATATGTATATATATAACGCATAACATATGATATATAAATATAATGTATAATACTATTAATATGATGTTAGACTATAATGTATATTACATATTATATATAATATAGGCTATTAAGGAATTTAGGGCTGATTTTCCCTATTTCAAGTTACCCTATACCATCATGTCTTTGAAATTCTTGTGTCTGAGCTATTTTTGTTTTCTTTCTCCTTTCTTTCTGTTAGACTTTCAAGTCACTTTTTTGCTGTTGTAATCACTAAGCCTTCCTGTAGTAACAATTTCTCCCCTGTATCAACTTTGGGAACTAGACAATCTCTGTGGTTAGTAATGTATGTGAAATAATAAATCAACAGTCTCTTAATGAGGTTCTGAGGGGTTCTATTCTAAATGAATGCACGTATTTTGAAATATGCATTTTGGCTCCTGAGATCTTTTTATTTGTTTTGTTTCTCTCTTGACTCTGGACTAAGTTCTTAATAGGTGAAAGGTGCTACACATTATCATAATGCTATAACTTGAAGAAAAAAAAGAACGCTTGACTGAGTTATTTTGTGTGTTTTCAGGGATTTTTTTCTTAGTTAAATAGTAAAATGTTTCAAAACATTGAAAAGTGACCCCATAGGACAGTTACTGCCCAATGTTTTGCAGTGAAGAATTTTAGAAAATGCTTTATGCCCTCTTTCATGTTCAAGCTTAATCAAAATATATGACCATTGCTCCTGAAGAATTAATGCACCTGGGTTTCCAGGTCTCATTCTGCATTTGCCACATGACCCTGACAGCAGAGCATTTCCTACTCACAGGCCCACCACTACTTCAAGCTATTCCTGCTTCTGCTTTGACAAGGGACAAATGTATTGGGCTTATTCTGTACCCATTAAACTGCTAGAGCTAGGAATGAAAAAGAAAGGCCGACCTAGGTAATCATAGTTCACATTTGTAGAGCATTCTAAAGTCACAAAACGCTTTCTTCATAGTAGCCCAGTGAGCTAGGTAGAATATTTGCTCCCCCTACTTTACAGATAAGAGAACTGAGATTCCTTGGTTACATAATTAAGAAGCATATTACCCAAGATTTAGACAAGACAGTAGTAGTCATCTAGTTTATTCCTCTCATTTTATGGATAAGGAGCGGAAACCCAGATAGACTAAGGAATTTGTCCAGAGTCACACAGCTAGTGTTTGACTTGGGTTTTAAAACCCAGGTTTTCCTAATTCCAAGTCCAGTACTCTATCCATTGAGCCATATTGCCTCTTCTGATTCTAAGTCTCAATCTCTTACTTCTGCTCTATAAGGCCTCCTAGATTATGAATTATGATTTTTTGTGGGTGGTGGTACTGTTGAGATTATCCTTTTTTAAAAAAAATTAATAAGTAATCTATTTTCTCTCTTTCCCAAACTTCCTCCTTTCCCACCTCTCTGTTGAGAAAGGAAAACAAAACCTTTCTAACAAATATATATACATATACATATATGTGTATATATATATATATAATTATGCAAAATAAATGTAGAAATTATTCTTAATTAAGATCAATTCAACATAGCAAATATCTAAAAACTTACTATATGTAAGGTCTGTTTTTTTCACTGGAGATACAAAAATGAATTGATGAAGACCTCATATTCAAGTAACTCTGATACTAGAAGTATAAAGAGAAGTCCAGGCAAAGTCCTGTGAGAAATGTGAGGAGGGAGGCAACATTTTCAGCTGATGGGAGAAGTTGGAGGGTGGCACAATCGAGGGAATGATTAGGAAAGGCTTCTCAGAGGAGGTGACCCCAAAATTGTTACTAGCCAGAAGAAAGACTTCAATCTGCAATGTCGTTAGGTGGGGGAGCCTTTCCAAGCACCCCAAAGAAAACAAACAAAAGCATGGGGACAGGAGAGGGAAGTACAGAAAGAAAATGCAGAGAATGGTCCAATTTGACTAGAGTGTAGAGTACATAAAGGCAATGAGAGCTGTAACTGAAAGGCAGTGTTACGCAGAAGCTGGATCACTGAATTTCGAATCAGAAGACCCATGTTGCAATCTTCCCTCAGACACCTGGAGGTAAGTGATCATGAGCAAATCACTTAAGCCAGAACCCTAATTTCTTCATTTGTAAAATAGGGACAAGGATACTTCTACTATTGACCTTACAGAGTTTTTAAGTCAACTTAATAAGTGAACTAGCATTTATTAAATAGGTGTAACTAATGGGATAGAGAAAAATGTAAACTACTATGTACAAGCAAGATATAAACAGATAAGTTGTAGATAACCTCAGAAAGAAGGCACTAGCATTAAGGGAATCAGGAAGGGATCCTTGAAGAATGTAGGGTTTTAACTAGGACCTGAAGGAAGCCAAGATATCTATCTACACAAGGAGAGAGAATCACAGGCATAGGAGACAGCCAGTGAAAAAGCATAGAGTCAGAAAATGGAATGTCCGACTTAGAAACAGCAAGGAGACCAGTGTCCCTGGATTTCAGAGTATGAAGAGGGCTAAAATGTATAAGAATGAAAGATAGTTAGGTGAAGTGTTATATAGAACCTTAAAAGCCAAATGAAATATTTTATATTTGATCCTAGAGGTAATAGGGAGCCACTGGTGTTTATAGCAGATGACATGGCTAGACCAGTGTTTTAGGAAGATCAGTTTGACAGCTGAGTAGAAGATGGACTGGAGTGGGGAGAAACTTGAGACAGTGAGACCAATGATCAGGCTGTTGCAGTAGTCTAGGAGTGAGGTGATGATAGCTTGCACTGGCGTGTTGGCAGTCAGAGGAGAAAAGGGAGTGCATAGGAGAGATGGGAAGAGAGATGTTAGGAAGATTGAATTATCAGGACCTGGATGACTAACTTAGATGGTACCTTACTGGATGAGCTGTGAAAGAGAGGGATGAGTTGAGAATGATACCTCCATTCTGAGTGTAGGTAACTGGGAGAATGGTGGCAAGTTCAATAGGAAATATTAATAGGAAAGCTAGGAAGAAGAGAGGGTTTAGGGGAAAACATATAGAGTTCAGGTGTGGAAGGTTGAATTTGATGTATCTATGGGACATTCAGTTTGAGAGGTCCAATAGGCAGTGAGAGATATAAAATTAGACATCAAGAGAGAAGTTAGGGCTGAATAAAAAGATCTGAGCCTCATCTGAATAGAGATCATAAATGATAGACACTGATGAGAACCCTAGTTAAATAGCATAGAGATAGAAGAGAAGAGAGACCAAGGCAGACCTTTAGGGAGTACCATAGATAGTAGGCATGACCTGGAAGAAGATCCAGCAAACGAGCCTGAGAAGGAGTAGTCAGATAGGTAGGAGGAGAACCATAAGAGGGCAATGTCACAAAATCCTAGAGAGGAGAAAATATCAGGGAAAAGATGGAAATCAAGTGTCAAAGGCTTAAGTGAGGTCAAGAAAGGTAAAGATTGAGAAAAAGGCCATTAGATATGATAATTAAAAGATCATTGGCAACTTTGGAGGGAGCAATTTCAGTTGAACGATTAAGCTGCAAACCGGAGTGTGAGAGTTAAAAAGAGAATGATAGGAAAGTAACTGCAGATATCTCTTGTAGAGGGCCTTCTCAAAGAGGTTAACTATGAAAAAGAAGAGAGAAATACAATGATAGCTAGTGGAGTTTTTTTTTAAATAAAATGACTTTTATTGGAAAAATAGTTTACAAGCCTTAAAACATTATAATAAATATGAGTTATTTATGGCATAGTGGATAGGGAATTTACTTGGAGTCAGGAAGACCTAAGTTCAAATCCTGCCTCTGTGTGACCCTTGACAATTCATTTCTGTGACTCAGTTTCCTCCTCTGGAAATGGTCCCTTCCATCTCTAAATCATCATTCTATACCTTAATATATAAGTTGAACCTTTTTTTGGTTATGATCTGATTTGAATATGATCTGCTTTGAATTGAATAGAAATGACACTAAAGAGGGTACATTGCCATCTACTTTGCCTTGTACCCTGAGGACCACCTGACCTGTAGATGACACTAGATTGATAGATAGACAGATAGATATAGATATATAGATATGTATATACACATATATGTTGTCTACAGCTATTAGAATTAGAGTTCTGTAAGAATTGTTTCTAATATATTCCTTGCACTTGACACAGTGCTTTGCACATAGAAAGCTCTTAATAGATGCTTTTTTTCCTTCAGCCATTTTACCCTAAAAAACTAAATCATATGCAGACATATGAACAATTGCCAATTTGGAGATCGGCATTGTATGAAGTTTATTTGTAAGTTAGTTGTTTTGAAATTGGAACACATCATTCTCATATAAACAAAAGTATTATATACATTGCATAAGTTCCTAGATAAGTCTGTAAAAAGCTATGTAACCTATAATATAACTGAATAATGTACTAATAGTACTACATAACCCATCATATGTAAGAATGTTTCCATGGAAACATGCATTCAGAATTCTACATTAGGATGCCAGCAACCAGTAAACCAGTAGTGTAGTCCTTACAACTAGAATGGAGAAAATTATACAGTACTCAGCACATGGTAAGTGCTTGATAAATATGTTAATTGATTGATAGTTCCTCCAGGATAATGGACAAGATCCTGGAGGTAGAGACAGGGTTCAAACTCTGATGGACATTTATGACCTGCGTAGCTTTGAGCAAGTCACTTAATCTCTTTCTAGCTTAGTCCCTTCATTGGTAAAATGCAGGTTGTGTGGTTCTCAAACTTTGTGGTGTCTGGTCTCCTTTACACTTTAAAAAATTGTTGAGAGACCCCTCCCCAAGATCTTATGTTTATGTGTGTGATAACTATTGCTATTTGCCATATTAAAAATTAAAACATCTTAGTTTTATTTTGAAAATAATTTTTAGATTACAGAGCCAGGTGCTTAATATTCTGAGATTATGTGATTCTTCCTTATTTTCTCCATTTTTCAGGCCCTGAAAATGGGGAACTCCAAATCACTGCTAACTCAGGGAATGGGGATGGGGTTGTTCTTGCCTGGAATGACACTGGGGTGAGAGGAGAAGTAGGAGGCCTGGAAATAAAACAGATGGTAGTGAAGTTCTGGAGTAGTGAAGAGGAAGAGGAAAATTCAGAAAAGTCCTAAGGATAGTAATATAGACATAAGAAGTGTTTTTGTGTCTTCCTAATTGGGACAGATATTTTTAGATAATGAAGATCTGAATTTAAAAATTGCTTCAGACACTTTTTGGTTTTGTGACTCTGGGAAAGACATTTAATCTCAGCCTCAGTTTCCTCATCTGCAAAATGGAAGTAATATCACCTACCTGTCAGGATTGTGAGGATTAAATGAAGTTTTATATATATATATATATATGTATATATATATATATATATATATACATATATATATATATATGAAAAATTTCACAAGCTTTAAAGTGCTCTATAAACATCAGCTATTAGTATTGTTATTCTTATTGGGAAGGGAACTATGTAGGAAATCCTTCCCAATCTTATGAATAGTTGTATAAAAACATGGTGTTAGAGGAAATAGCATTGAGGGGGTTGGGGTTTTAAATTAGAACAAAGCACTGTGAACTTTGGTTGGAGGAAAGTTATTTCATGCTTCATTTTAAAGTGTCATAATCATATTAACAAAACTCTGAACATACTCAGTTTAATTTGGCATTTATACATGTATTAAAGCAATAAACATTATGATTAATTTTTATCACAGAACCAATGTTGAACTTTACATATAACTACTTCTTAGTTCACATATGTAAATAGTTATTTGAGTTAGGGAAGTAGTAAAAAAAATTAATGTCATACTTTCTAGATAGGATAGATAGCAAAATAGAGTGTGATTTTTGAAAATGTATCTGTAAGATAAAATTATAGGACTGCTAATTTGAGCCACAGTTCTTGGAAAGAACCTATCCTTTTAAGGCTGTGATTTTTCCCTCTTTATATAGAACTTTATGTACCTTGCTTTTGACATGAATGGGCATGGATGAGTGCCAGGAGTCTGCTGCATTTTAATCCTCATTTACATGGTAGACATTACTAACCAGGCACTATTAATATTCTGTCTCCGTGCATATCTACTAAGTGCAATAAGCTACAAGACAGATAGTGAACTCAGCACATCTATCAGCCTACCCTATCGAAAACTGGACTCTAGCGTATATTAAACCTGTCCATCTGGAGGACAACCAGCAATTTTTATCTGCATGCTTTTGGTTTGCTCATCTTAAGTAGGTTGGACAGGTGGCAATTTTGGATGCTTCATCTTTAAATGGATGCAATTATCACAGGATTATAGAATCTATCGTGTAAGGCTTCCATGCATTTTAATCTTTTGTTCGCAGCTTTCCAGCTCTTCTGAGATACTCTCATTTGTAGCTAATGGAGAGTATTATAGCAGGGGTCTCAGGCTATTCCAAATAAAATATATTGTGAGCTAAAAGCTTTGGAAATGGCCACCCCTCTTTAACAAATTATGCCAAGCTTTTTTGTTTTGTTTTGTTTTTGTCTTTAGGAAACAATTCAGGTTTATTATTTCTTTAATAGGCAATCAGAAGACGATGATATGCACCCAAACATATTAAGAATGTGACCATAATTACCTGGCTGAATGGGATTTTATTAACTAAATCAGAATTCTGAGAATATTTTTGAGGTTTTTGAATGGCCACTGCCACAAATGTTATATCAATTTCCCACAAGCTGACTCACTGAGGTTCAAAACTTTTCAACTAACAATATGAACTATATATAGGCTCTAGGATTAGACAAGGATTTTTTTCTCATGCATTCTTTTAATATAACTGAGTTGGCCTATCATTGGTTATGAATTAACTTCAACCAAAATGCAAGTGGAACTTTGAATGAGGACATTAGTTTACCCTGGGAAGGACAACTAGGGCTGTGCAAAGAAGAGGTAGATAATGATCCTGATGTAGGCTAATTTATTTGCGATGGACATTGGGCAGATGAGTGGTGTAGCTGATTGCAGAGAATGAAAGGAAATTATGTGATTTATATCTCTCAGCTCTTAATAAAAAAACTAATTTCAGACACTTCAGGATGGGAGAAAAAGATCATGTGAAAACAAATCTTTATAGAATCTCAACTGGTTCACTTTGCAGATATTCTAAAAGGTTTGATCCTTTGAATCTTTGATCAAGATTTAAAAATTTTTTTCAATAATATTTTTTCTGATTATATGTAAAAACAATTTTTAACATTCATTTTAAAAAATTTGAATTCTAAATTATCTCCCTCACTCTCTCCCCTTCTCCCTCTCTGATAGGGCAAGCAGTTTGACATTGGTTATACATGTGCACCTAGGCAGCACAGTGGATAGAGTGCAGGACCTGGTATCAGAAAGATTCATCTTCCTGAGTTCAAATCTGGCTTCAGACACTTCCTACCTATGTGATGTTGGGCAAGTCACTTCACCCTGTTTGCCTCAGTTTCCTCATCTGTAAAATGAGCTGGAGAAGGACATGGCAGAGCACTCCAGTATCTTTGCCAAGGAAACCTCAAAGGGGGTCCTGAAGAATTGTAAGAAATACACGTGCAGTCACGCAAAATGTATTTCCATTAGTCATGTTGTGAAAGAAAACAAAGACCAAAAAATACCACCCTGTGAAAAATAAAGTAAAAAATAGTATGCTTAGATCTTCATTCAGACTCCATCACTTCTTTCTCTGGAGGTGGATAGCATTTTTTGTAAGTCCTTCAGAATTGTTTTGGATCTTTGTATTGCTGAGAATAGCTACATCTTTCACAGTTGATCATTATACACTATTGCTGTTTCTGTGCAGAATGTTCTTCTGGTTCTGCTCACTTCACTTTGTATCAGTTCATGTATATCTTTCCAAGTTTTTTTTTGAAATCATCTTTCTCATCATTTCTTATAGCACAATAGTATTACATCACAGTCATATACCACAATTTGTTCAGCCATTCCCCAGCTGATGGTCATCAACTCAATTTCCAATTCTTTGTCCCCGCAAAAAGAGCTACTATAAATATTTTTATACATATAGGTCCTTTTCTTTCTTTTTAAAAATCTCTTTGAGATACAGACTTAGTAGTGGTATTGCTGAGCATGCACAGTTTTATAGCCCTTTGGGCATGGTTCCAAATTGTACTCCACAATGGTTGGATGAGTTCACGACTCCACCAACAGTACATTAGTATCCAAATTTTCCCAAATCTCCTCCAACATCTGTCATTTTCCTTTTTAGTCATATTAACCAATCTAATACATATGATGTGGAATCTCAGTTATTTTAATTTGCATTTCTCTAGACCTTTATCAGAGAAAGTTGCTGTAAAAATTCCCCCTAGTTTTCTTTGAAGATATTTTAAAAGAGATTCTATATGAAAGAAAATACTTTAATAAGTATTTAAACTCTTCTTGGTCATCATGAAAACAGGATTTATCTTTCTGGGAAATTTTGATGTATTCACTCATAGACCCAGTAAAAGTCCTAGAAACTACAAAGGCAGGAATATGTACACTTGGCATTGTGTCACTCATTCAGATTTATCCCAGTCTTACTAGATATAGTGCAGTGATTGGGTAAGGTAAAGAAGGGTTACTGATACAATATAGTGAACTGAGATCTGGACTTAGGATGACCTGAACTCAGAGCTTGCTCTAGATACTTACTAGCTGTATGGCACTGCAGAAGGCACTTAACCTCTCTCAGCCTCAATATCTCATCTGCAAAATGGAGATAACAAAAATATCTAACTCACAAGGTAGTTGTAAGGATTAAATAAGGTAAAATATCTAAAACGCTTTGGGAATCTTGAAGTGCCATGTGAGTGCTAGCCATTATTTTTGTTGAGATAGAAAACTTCCTCTGTCAGTAAAGATGAAAACCACCCCTAGAAGTACATGTCAGAGGAGAGACTTGAACCCAGGTTTCTCTGGCTTTGAGGTCAACTTTCTAACTACTTCGGTCTCCATTAAGTGGGTACAGGAAGGAAAGGAGAAATGCAAAAGAAATAAGGATGCTTCCTAGGTTTCAAGAGTTTGTAATTTGATATGGGAGATAAGAAAAACATATGCATGTTATAAAGATCATCTAGTTGGATCCAATGAATTTATCAATCTTTATTATGTATGATATGATAAATATAAGGGATCGAAAAATAAATATGAAACATCTATCGCAGAAATTCAAGAAGACAGAACTCTTCATATTTGTACATCTTTTTAGTTAATCGTGAATGACTGAGTGATCATAAATGGGTGGGTTGTCTAAACAAGCTTTGCAAAGAAAAGGATATGATCTGAGCAGTACTTTGAAGAAGAGGCACATCATTGAGTAACAGGAAAGATAATTGGGGGTGGTTTTCAGTGGGCTTCCAAACTGATCAAAACAATGCTTAGGGAGATGGAGAACTAGGATATTGTTCTAGTTCAAGGGTGGAGACTCTAATTCTAAGGCTATTTGAATGGGAAGAAAGAACTACATTTTTTGAAAATTCTAAATGACTTTTTAAGGTCAAGCAAATTCTAAAATTTTATCCAAAATTTATATTAGCTCTTTTGTCATTATGTGTAATTTTGCTCTAGCACAGTGAACACTGTTAATTGCCATGCAGCATCAGCTTAAGATTATATTTGTGTCTCTCGAATCTGAATTTGGAGCAGAGTAAAAAAATATTCTTGCTCTCAAGGATATTCTTCTGAGGATTATGTTTCCTTTAAGTGTAGAGAAAGGTAACATAGGTAACATTTACAGAAACAATAAAGGCTAGAAGCAAGATATTTAAGGAAGAACATTATTATTGGGAAAATAATATGTTTTTTAGGGGAATAGGGACTGTGTTTTGATAAACTATGTTTCCTCTGAGTTGTAGATTGTGTCTGCCTTTGAAAAGACAGATATGTGTTTAAAAAGAAAATAATTAGAATTTATAGATCAAGTAATAATAGGCATTCAACATGGAGTTAGAAGGAAACAGAAGAAGAGCACATGTAGTATTTGCATATGGAACAGATATATACATATACATATATATATGTATATATATATGTATATGTCAAGCCTCAGGACTGAATGCCAGTTAAGGTATTCAAATGTAACACTGAAGTCGCTGTATGGAATTTGAGAAATCATCAGAGAAATTGGAATTACTTAATGAAGTTATGTAAATAAATGAAATACAATTTGGCTAGAAATTTGAAGCTGGTATCCAGATGATTTGTTTTTAAAGAGCAAAATTAAATAAATTTGAATCTATCGTAAATCATCATAATGTGAGTGAAGATGCAATAAGCACTATAACTGATGAGTTTCTCTTATTGTTATCATGTTCTTCCTAATAAATGGAGTATTGGTTTGTCTTCTTGAAATTTATACAAATGAAAACTTTTGGGGAAAGAGCTATACAATGTTTCACACTCCTGAATATACTTCAGTGTCATATGAATGGCAAGAGCCCTTGAATTTAGAATCAGAGCCCTTAGATTTGAAGGCCTGTTTATGGCCTGAACATACCTAACTTTGCTTGGTCTCAGTTTCCTCATTTGTAAAATAATGGGACAGATTGAATGAACAAAAATTATTAAACATTTGTGTGTACCAAGTACTTTGCTAAGCACTGGAAATACAAAGAGGAAAGCGAGACAGTCCCTTTCTCAATTACCTCACGTTCTAAAAGGGAGAGACAAGACATACACAACTGTCAGCTGCAAGTCAGATGGAAAAGGCTAGTTGTCCTATGAATGCAATGGCAAAGCACAGGGGAAGGCACCTTCTTTAATGTTGTTTACGTAGATACAATTACATAATGGTTCTAATTTTGAACCACTTGACAATGCCAAAGATTTTGATGGCTATTGCTTTGTTTTCTGGGTCTTCCATGATGGCTAAGGAGGCAGGGGTTACTGCATCCACAGAAGTAGTTGCCAAGTCACATCTCCCCAAAGGTTGATTCCCTGAATAATTGCTTCTGAGGCTGGGCTTGAAGAAGCTGTTGTAAGACTCTTGAATTAAACAATCTCTAAGGTGTCTTTACTCTATAGATCTTGGAAATCTGTTGTCTTCAAAACATCTTGTGCTTTAATTAATGAGTTTGTAGCTTTTGTTGACTTGCCTTTTTTTTTTTTTGTACTGGATCTATCACTTTATTGGCAGAGTGAGCTACAAGTGTAGAACTTGCTGTACCAATGTTGTAGATACATATATCAAAATGTATAAATAATATTTCTTAGTAAATATTAAATTTCAAGATAGAAACATTATTCTCTTATATATAATACAAACAGATTGCGTGGTAAATATGTTTGGATATTTTTAAGAATTATAAATTTTAGAACTAGAAGAGACCAAAATGATCTAATTCAGCCCCTTTATTTTTCCATTTGAGGATATTAAGCTCTGAGATGATAAAATAACTTCAGTGAAATAGTCACTTAGTGGCAGATCTAGAATGGAAAGGCTATTGTGTTCTTTGTGGAGACTAAACTAAAGTCTGATATTCTGAAATAAAATTCATCTTTAGTTATCAGAAAGATTACTATTTATGTCTTTTTAGCTCAAAATAGGAAAAACACTCAAAATTTAGATATTGTAACATTTGTAAAAGGTTTTCCTCAGCACAACTCTTTCAGGTAGCTAATAAATTCATCATTATTTTAACTGGGCAGATGAAGAAACTCAAATGCAAAGTATTTTAAATGATTTGGCAATTGTCGCAGAAGAGAAAAACCAGTATTTGAACCTAGTCTCCTGGCTTAAATCTATTATACCCTAGGTGTCAAACTGAAAAAAGAAATGGATCCCTGCTGGTAGTATATGGACTTAGAAAACCACAAATTAACATTATCTGCATTTTATTGTATTTTTAAAAAATTTGTTAAATGTTTTCAAATTACATTTTAATCTGTTTCATCTGCACCAGAAAGTTCTTGTCTCCACACTGCCAAAATTAAGGAAGTAGAAAAGTTTTAAAAACTGCAATGATTTAATACCCAAATCATGACTTATAATTTAAGTATCTTTTTTCCACATTATTTTTAATTTTCCTTTTATAATTTTGTTTGCATTTAATGAACTGCTTTATGTCAATTATTCCAGCATAAAATGAATTTGCTTGTGTACATAAATCTCTTCTAATTTCATTTTTATTTATTTTTTCTGAAAGTATTGAACATTTCCCTTATATCTTTAATATGAGAAGTTGATGTCAATTTGAAACTATATTACCTAGGAAAACTATTACCTGTGTAATAGAGAGCCAGTGCTTCATTGTCCTTGCTCATGCCCTACCAATAAAAGTAGTCACCAGACACATTTCCAATGTGCACCATTCAGTTTCTAGAATTACTGGATCCTCCCCAATGATTTAGTCAATCACTTAAGAAGCATTTATTAAACACCTACAATGTTCTAAGCATATACATATATATACCTAGATAGAAATATAAAGATATATAAATATATATAGATATATAAATATAAAGAATAAAACAATCTCTATCTTAAGTAAATTCTAATGAGGGAGACAAGGCCACATGTAAGTAAATAAAGAATAAATATGTAGATAATAAATGAAAACAAATATTACATAGTTAAATACAGTACAGCTTTAGAGACAGGCCATAATTCAGCTTCCTTTTGCCTATGCCTAAAGCTATAAAAATAGTGAGAGAGACATAGCATATAGAGAGCTGGTTCTGAACCAGTTCAGTTTCCTGGGTTCAAGTCTCATATGTACTGGCTTTGTAGTCCTGAGTATGTCACATAAATTACTTGTGTCTCAGGTAGTTTTTTGAGGCAGTAAGTTTTAGAGAAGGTGTTAATGTGCATTGGTAGAAGAAGCTTCTTATGTGGAGCTCCCTAAACATATGAAATCACAAGACCAGTCACAAAAATGTCTAAAACATGACCTTTTCTCTTCTTGCTCCCAAATTCTCTCCCAGATTATATTGATAGGTTTACAGTGAGATGTGGTCACTCCTTTTTGTTGGTTAGTTAGTGAACACTTATTAAATGTCTACTATGTGTCAGGCACTGTGCCAACTGCAGGGGATACAAAAAGAGGCAAAATAGAGTCACTGTCCTCAAGGAGCTCATAGTCTAATAAGGGACTACTTGATGACATTTCATTTTTTTGTCCAAACTGACACTTGTGACTCATCTAATTAATAACCCTCTACAAATGTCATATAAAGTCTTTTCTATGTTCATTCTGAAGATTGAATGAAAATCTCAAGTAAGCCTAGGTAGAACAAAAAGTCTCCATGGCATCTTACTAATTGCACCTTCTTTAGATAACTGCATTTATTTAGTCCACTATATATTGTTCTTCCAATAGCCTTGAGGACATATAACTTGGCCAAGTTAATTTGAATGAACAATATGTTGTTTGTCAACTTATTTGTCCCTTAATGGTAATTTTTCCACTACTTTTTGAATATGAAATAATGAAATAAAATTTTTCTTCTTGCAACATAACTTTTTTTTCAGGGAAAATTATAAGGATTGTAATTCAATAAAGAGACAGCATAGCCTAATGATAGAAGACCAGCCTTGGAGATAAGATGACCTGGGTTCAAGTACTGCATCAGACAAATGTTGATTGTGTGATTATGGAAAAGTCATTTAATATCTTAGTGACCTTAAGCAACTATAAAACTGAAATTGCTGATTAAGGTTAGTGGAGCATGTTTTCACACAGAGAGCTGTCTATAACAATGAAATTACAGATTTTCCCATCTCTCCATGCCCTCAAAAAAAAAAATCACGAACTGAAAAGGGACACATTAGAAATAGCAAGTTAAAAAGATAAGTAAATGAAGGGTTTTTATACACAATACCTAGCATTTGCAAAGTGTAACATAATTGTCTAAGTTAAGAACTCAGATAAAAAGGGCCTTCTAAAATGATATATCACAGAATCAGACTCCTCAGAGTTTAGAGGTCTTCAGAGATCATCTAGTCTAATCTATACCTCAACAAAAATCCCTTCTATAACATCTTTCACAAGCAGTCATGCAACCTTTGCTTAAAGACCTCCCAGGAGAATGAAGCTCACTCCTTCTTGAGTGCACTCCTTCCATGAGGCAGCTCTAATTGCCATGAAGTCTTCTCTTATGTCTGGCCTCTGCCTAGTTTTTTCCTCCCTAACATTTATCCGCTCCTCTTAGGCCAGTCCTCTGGGGCTTAGAGGAACAAGAGTAATGGTTATTCTACATCAGTTTTTCAAGTATTTGAAGAATTGACGAACTTAAGCACACAAGTGTATGTTCATGGAAAAAAGACCTAAGGATTATTTTGTACAGTAAGTTGAACAGGAGTAAGTAATAAGCCTTCCCGCCCCCCAGGCCTATGATTTCTTTGGTCTGGGGAGCTGTGTGTGAAAAATATCTTCTTCTTTCTTAAAGAAAATAAGCAGATTCTTAAGGAGTTGCCTGAAGGCACTGAGATGTTAAATGATCTACCAAGTGTGTGTCAGAAATAGACCTTGAACCCAAACCTTCACTGACACTGAGTTGCTTCTCCAGCAAGCATGGCATGGTAGTACAAAACCCATTTTCTTTCAGTCACTTGGTTTTGAATATGTCTTGTATGTACATATTTATTTCCTTATTGTCTCCTCCATTAGATTGTGAGCAAGACTATGGCCAGGAATGTCTTTTTTACCCCCAGTGCTTAGTACAGTGCCTGACAGATAATAAGGTACTTAATAAATGTTTATTGACTGACTGACCAAAAAAACCATAACAAAACAAAACAAACAAAAAAGATAATACTATCTCAAGTTGCAACAACAGAGAAGGGGATAAGGATTTATATGGCACCTACTGTATGTCAGGTACTGTGCTAAGTGTTTTTTACAAACATTATCTCTTTTGACCCTCATAAGAACCCTGGGAGGTAGGTGCTATTATTACCTCCATTTTATAGTTGAAGAAACTGAGGCAGATAGGGCTTAATTGGTTTGTCCAAGGTTACACTACTAGTAAATGTCTGGGGTAATGTTTAAACTCAGGACTTTTCTGACTTAAGGCCTAGTGCTCTATTGCACCACCAGCTACCTCTTAATAAAAAACAAATAAACAAACAAACAAACAAACCTAATCCAGAATAATTTAGGTGATGGCTTCACTGTACTGTGTCCTTGTCTGACTACATCTGGAATATTCTGTTCAGTTCTGAGCACTACATTTTATGAAGTGGCATTTGGCAAGTGCAAGTCCATCCACGGAAGGGAGTCCAGGTGGTGATTATGCTGTAAATCATACCATAAATGAATTTGATTGAAAGAACTGGAGTTGTTTTGCTTGGAAAAGAGAAGACAAAGTGAGACAATGAAAATTGTCTTTAGAATTTCAAGAGCTATCAGGTGGAAGGAGGATTGTATCTACTCTCCTATTTTGGCATAAATTGCAGAAAGTGAGATTTTAGCTCTATTTAAGGGGGAAAAAAACCACTTATTAACAAAAGTGAAATTGGCTGCCTTGGGAAGTAACAAGTTCCCAATTACTAGAGATATCCAAGTCCAGACAATATAGCCACTTGTCAGGAATGTTATAGAAGGAATTCCTGTTGAGATATGCTGTTTTTATTAAATAATTTATGAAATTCTTTACAATGATGAGCTTCTCTGATATTCTGACAAATTTTAGATAATAATAGCTAGGCACTTATATCATATTTTAAAGTTTGCATATTTCTTATAAACATCTCATTTTATCCTCACAATAAAACTAGGAAATAGATGCTATTATCCTCATTTTATAATTGAAGAAGTCAAGGCAGAAAGGGATTAAATAGTTTGCTTGGGGTCACCCAGCTGGTAAGTATCTGAGGCAGAATTTTAACTCAGATCTTTTTGACTCTAGGTTCAGGATTCTGTATCCTACATGTACCACACAGTTGCCTCTGAAGACAGAGATCCTTAGATACAATCAATATTAAGTACAGAGTGAAAGTATTGTGCTGATTTCAACCTTATAGTTGCATACAGTTATAGAGTGTAACCTATATGGTTATACCAGATAGCCTCTAAGGTCATATTCATCTCTTACGTTTTGTGATTCTATAATTTTTGGCTCTTCTCTCATATACTTCCCATATTAAATATTGATTACCAAATTCCATTGATTCTGCTCCTTTAATCTCATATTTGCAGCCTACCTAGTCTCTTTCCAATACTATCCTATTACAAGTTCTCACAACCACCTGCTTGCATCAGTAGTATCTAATCAGGTCTTTCTACCTCTAGACTCTTTATTCTACCCCAATCCATCTTCTGTCTTGCTGCCAGACCAATCTTCCTTATGCAGAGATTTGGTTACACTACTCTCTTAAATAGAAATTGTCAGTAGCTTGCTATTGACTACCAACAAAATTCAAAATAGCTTTTAAGACTATCAACAATATGGTATCCCCTTTTATTTTTTATTGAAGCTTTCATTGATTCTTTCTTGAGACAGTCCTATCATTTTCCAAAACTTCCCTTGCCAAAAATTTAATATTGGTTTCCTTTTTTTAGTTCTGCTTACTTTGCATCAGTCTAAAACAAGTCTTCCAAAATTTCTCTGAATTGTTCATACTTACCATTTCTCATAGTGCAATAACGTTCACTTACATTTACATACTCTTTTAAAAGCTATTTTCCGCTTGCTGGGAAAATACTTTTTTCTATTTTGTTTTATTTTGTTTTTGTTACCATGAGAATAGTAAAATGAATATTTAAGTATTTACTGGAACTGTCTGTTCTTCTATCTTCAGTTTCATTGGTGTATATGCTAAACAGTGGAATCCCTTTATTAAACAGTGTGACAAACGTAGTCACTTTTCTTACATGTTTCCAATTTTCCAGAATGGTTGGGTCATTTCACAGTTCTACCATTTATGCATTAATGTTCTTGCTTCTCATAAACCCTTCAACATTATTTCTTTCTGTTATTATCTTTGCCAATATGTTGACCAGTGTACCTTTACAGACGATCTTATCCATCTCCCTTTTGCTTTGTTGATCATAACCCAATTGTGCTGTCTTTCCCCTGAACAACACTGCTCCTTTTCTATTTCCTTTACTTTACTCACACTCTTCCTATACTTGGAATGTCCTCCTTGTTCTATGTCTGTTGAATTCCTACTCACTTTAAAACCCAACTCGAATATCACACCATCCATGAAGCCTTCCCTGTTATAACAATTCCTAATGAACTTATCCTTTTCAGATCTCACATAGCACTTTGGTTTGCATATTTGAAAGCATTTATCCTGTTTTACTTTAGGTGATCATTATTTGTGTGCGTATTACCTCTGTAAGCACCACAAAGGTAAAGAAAGGGCTTACCTCTTAACTATATGTATCTCTCAGTACCAAACATGGTGCTGAATAGTCAACAGGCCCTAATATTTATTGAATTGAACATGGCACTGATTTTATATATGTATGTGTATACGCACACACACACACAGACATGCAGAAATTTAAGTAAAATAATAACAGTAGGTGATATGGTACAGTGGAAAGAGTTTGGACTCTGAGAACCTGTATTCAAATCCTAGCTCTGATACTACCTGTGTGGCCCTGGCCAAGTCACTTAAATTCCCTGGGCTATAGTTTCCTTATCTCTAAGACAAAGGGTCAGACTATTAAGTCTCTTCCTCTAGATCTATGGTCCTATGAATAAGGTAAATTATACAAAACATTTCAGGAAATTATTACCAAATATCAAATGAAATGTTAGATAGGCATTTGAGAAGTGAGACCAAGATGAATTAAGCTGACTTAATATAAGTTCCCACACTGGGTCTATCCTTGGGTACTTTGACCCAGATGTTCTGTTTAGCAACATAGTGGCCTAGAAGGCATTAGGCAGCCAGGGTAAGCTTCTTTCCAGTTCCTGGAGTAGCCAGCCTAACATCAGACTTTGATTTAGTTGATCTTAGAAGTCAACCTTCTCAGATTTCACTCCGGAATGAACTAAGTGTCCTAGGCCAAAGAATGCCTAAGCTTCTTAAACAGAGTTGTAAGATGCCACCCACCTATTTCTATTTCAGATCAATTCAACAGACATATTCACAGGGTATTGTTCTCAATGCTAGTTATTGGGATATGTTGGGCACAGGAACACATTTTTTTCTTTCCACATTAAAAAAAAAATTAAGAGGCAAAAAATTTTACCTAAAATATTAAGTTAAGAGACTAGCCTGGTGTTTGAAAAATTGGACTAATTAATGTCCTTCTACCTATAAATTTAATAGATAAGAAAAGCAGAAAATCAAGAACAGTGATATATAAATGCATAGTGTTAAGAACTTAATTTTATTCACAAGAAATTTGAAAAATAGGTAATTTGAAAGAGATTTGGATATTTTAGTAAGAGTTTGAGAAATTATTATTATCCTACAAAGAACCCATGAAGGATTTAGTTTTATAAAAATAAGGAAAGAGGAATATTTCATTTTTGGGCACTTGACTTTCCGAATTAGGGACGTGATTATCAGTAAAATTAAGAAGACATTTTCACAATTAGATAATTATTTGAGGATCTCAGTGACACTTCAAAGTATATTTTTTACAATGTTCTGTATTTTGTTTCTTCTGTTAAAGAAGAGTGATTGGAGAGAAAGTTCACTGAAAAAATGCAGAGTTCCAGAAGGATGGGATTGACTTAAATGTGAAATATATAATTAATGGCTTAACTTTGAACTAAGGGTTTGTGGATACTGAAGCAAAATTTTTTAATAGCATATTTAAAATTCAGGAAACAAATTATTGAAGTAATAAACTTAGCCAGTCTGCTTAGTGAAGCAAGAAAACTTCAGAAAAAATTTTAAATTAGAAAACTATTATTCAAAATACTGAACAGGGGTAGATGGGCTTTATTTTTATAAGCATATATTTTTTTATTGAGAAAAATCATTTTTATTTTAAAATATATATATATTTCATATATTAAAATAATGCAGCCTATATTTTTCACATACTCATATATCGACACACGTATATTCAGCATGTCCCAAAAGTCTTTGTTTAGTTTGAAGTTACTAATAGTTTTAAAAGCTTAAAACTGAACGGTCTTTTGGGATATCCAGAATAGGAATATAATTTTTTTGGTAATCAAACAGTTAAAGACATAGGTTATATTATATGAGTTATTGGCGCGATATTATGGATAGTTAATTTTAAAAGTATAGGGTTCACAAAAATAATGTCACAGGACTTTCAAAATATTACCATTTACAAAAAATTTCTTTTAGTCTATGTAAATGCTTCCATTTTTTTTTTTTTGGAAATCAGAGTTCTAAAACCAGAAAACCATATAGTGTGGGTATAAAACAGTCAATTTTTTTGTTATTTAATGGATAATGCAGATTTATCTTTCATAAAATGAATAGTGTGTATTATAATTTGAATTTATGTCAATTACAATTCTACCACATGGAAAGGGAAATCATTTAGATTTTTTTCCTAAAGCTGTGTTCAGAAAAAAAAAAAAAAGAATCTGTTGCATGTGGTAATTAGTATACAAGTGGGGCACAGCAGAAATTATTTGAAAGGCTTGCTGATATAAATAAGAGGAAAATTTATTGTTATTGAGTGTCCAAAGAACACACTGATTATTTAATAGGCCTATATAGTCTATTAACTCTGTCATCCATCTCTTAAAAATCACTTAATATTGTTTTTAAAGTATTGTATTCATGGTGTAGAGTCAAGCTTCAAATGTACATAATTCTATGCTTAAAACAAATTGCTCTCATATTCACAGTGTGATTTTTCAAATATTGTTACCTGATTACTACTGTGATTGCTACCATTTATCTTTCATTTAGGTACAAGTGTCTAAGTCAGGCGAATCAATGATCCCTTTTATATGAATACAAACAGAGTCCAGAAAAATTTTGTACCACTTTTTAAAAGTGTGACCTCTGAGGTCACATTTCGGTTTTTATCAATTCATCCACAGAGGTAGAAATTCAGAGATTTTTCATGCACTTTTTGAAAGAGCTACAAATTGCTATAAACAGAAAACTTAACAGAATTAGGGAACATGTATGCCTTTCTCAGTACCTGAACCCAGTTCCCTGTTAATATCCACTTCCCCATGGTACCAAATACACAGTCTGGGAAATAGAAGCTAATTCCTTGACCTGGATCAGGGGGTTGATAAATCCAGCAAGAGAGTGCAACTTTGCCTGTGTAAACCAGTGTAGATCTAACCTTGAGAAAACAACTGTACACAGTTTTGAGAATAGAACTGTAAGAATAAATGTTCTGTACATAACACTGCTATAATGATGACTTTGTGGTACTGTTTTATTTAAAGAAAAATTACACGAATTTTTGCAGCAAAGAACTGAAACAAATGTATAGATTGAGGGAAATTAGGATAGGCTAAATTATCAACTGAGGAACTAGGTTGGGTCCTTGTAAATAAGTTAAAAATCTATCTGAAGGTGATACCTCTCCTAGATACTGGTCATATTAATAGAGAATTTCCATGAAAGCAATACTTTGTTCTGTACTAACCAATATATCCCATACAGTTCTCAATTAAGTAACCAACCAGCAAGCATTTATTAAGTTCCTACTATATGCTAGGAATTCTGCTGGGTACCAGAGACAAAAATACAGTAAATTAAATGATCCCTACTTATTGGCATCATTGACTTATAAATCTAAAGCTAGAAGGACCCTTAGTTGTCTGATGTGTTAAAAATTGTTTAATCACTGATATTCATATAGTATTTTAAAAGAGAAGTATTAAACTCCTGACTCAAGAAAAGGCTGAACCAGATTGAAATGTAATTGGGAAATGTTTAACAAAATATGTAAAGTAACAATACAACATTTTGTTGTTATTCAGTCATTTCAATTATGTCCAACTCTTTCTGACCCCATTGGCAGATTTTTTTGGAGAAGATACTGCAGTGGTTTGCCATTCCTTCTCCAATTCATTTTACAGATGAGGAAACTGAGGCAAACAGGGTTAGGTGACTTGCCCAGGGCCACACAGCTGGAAAGTATCTGAAGACAGATTTGAACTCAGGAAGATCACTTTTCCTACCTCCAGGCCTAGCATGCTATCTATTATACCACATAACTGCCAAACATTACAACATGGAAAGTATTCATTTGTGGTTTTTTAAGTCATATGCATTCTCCAGGGATCCGTTTCTGTTTGAGTTTGACACCGCTGCTTTAAAATTTTCAAAACACTTTCCTCCCAACAGTCCTATGATGTAGATAGTGCAAAGTGTTATTACTCTCTCATTTTACAGATGAGGAAATTGAAGCCCAGGGAACTATAGGCATTTATCCCCCACCAGAGCATTTGTAAGTGACAGAGCTAGGACTCAAGATTAGGATTTCTAACTTCAAATTCATGATTTCTTCAATTACACCACACTACTTTTTCTAATCTGAGCAGCAATTAAGTAAACAAGTCGATATGTGAGGTTATACATTTCTTACTACTTTTTAAATAGTATAAAGGAATAAACATTTTTTCTATTAAAAACATTTTGCTTCTGGTCATCTCCATCTTCTTCTTCTTCTTCTTCTTCTTCTTCTTCTTCTTCTTCTTCTTCCTCTTCTTCCTCTTCATCTTCACTATTATTCAGTCATTCAGTGAACAAGCATTTTTTTCATTTTCCTGTACATTTATTTTTTAGTTTTAGTTTACAGCATTCATTTCCACAAAATTTGAGCTCCAAATTTTCTCTCCCTCTCTCTCCTCCTCCCTCCCCCGCCCCAAGATGGCATGTAATCCAATGTAGATTCTACATATACCTCCACATTGAACTTATTTACATAATAGTTCAGTTGTAAAGAAGAATTATAACCAATAGAATGAATCATTAGAAAGGAGAAATGAATCCAAAAAAGAAGGAAAAGAAGAGAGCAAATAGTTTGCCTCAATGTGCATTCAGACTCCATAATTCTTTCTCTGGATGTGCATAGCTTTTTCCATCATGAGTCTTTTCAAGCTGTCTTTGAACCTTGTATTGATGAGAGGAGTCAAGTCTATCAAAGTTAGTCCTTACAAATACCATGTGACTGTAATCATGTATAATGATCTCCTGGTTCTGCTCTCCTCACTCAGCATCAGTTCATATAAATCTTTCCAGGTTATAATGAAGTCAGTCTGTTCCTCATTTCTTATTGCACAATAGTATTCCATTACATTCATATACCACGATTCATTTAGCCATTCCCCAATTGATGGGCATGCCCTTGATTTCCATGAATAAGCATTTATTAAGCAACTATTATATGTTAGGCTCTATAATAACCACTCATCAACTTTTGTGTAATTTAAGGATCTCTGAATACCTTGTGATCCATTTGACAAGATGTAATCGCTGATGAACCCTGTGAAAATGAAGTTCTTGACTATTTTCATAAATAAAATATTTTATCCCTACCCAATGAATGAATGCTGATGGACTCATGGCAAATTTTTATTACAGCGGAAATACTAGCAATTGTAACAGTTTGTGTATTAGAAAATAAGGATAATTTTAAAAGGTACAAAATCTATGTTATTCGGATGCTTATCTAAATAGTTTGAGCCATAAGTAAGAAATATGTTACTTTTTTTCCAATTCATTGAAAGATGTATGGAAGACCCTAAAGAGATAAATATGAGCTTTCTGTAAATATGAGATTCTACAAAGATCTATTTGGAAGTTTTAATAGGATATAATCTCAAGTCATTGCTCATCTTGGTATATTTTGAAATCAAAGATCATATAATTATTGCAAATGCAGTAATGCTAATGAGAGAGAGTGGCATAGTCAGTACAGAGCTAGATATGGTGTCAGGATCATCTGGGTTCAAGTTGTGCTTCCAAGTCATATAGTTCTGAGACCATTGGCATTGAGGGCTATAGGCAATGCTCCAAGTGTGGTACAATGGAAGAAAACAAAAACATTGACACTGGAATCAGAGGGCTTGGGTTCAAATCTTGTTTCTGATAATTACTATGCCTGTGACCTTGAACAAGTCACTTTACTTCTCTGGGCCTCAGTTTCCTCATCTATAAAATGACAGTGTTGATCTAGAACAGGGGTGGGAAACTTGCAGCCTCAAGGCCACATCAATTTGTTCTGTGAAGTTTGGATTCAGTGAAAGGCATTTGAGGAACTTGAGGGCTACATGTGGCCTTGAGGCTGCAGGTTCCCCACCCCTGGTCTAGAATATGGACTCTAAATAGTCTCTTCCAGCTCTAAATCTATGAATCCACATGAAGTTACAGAAAGTGACCAAAATGGAGGAAGTTTCTCTACAAGGAGTTCCTTATACAGATGAAATTGCAGACTAATAGATGTAATAGTGGATATTGGGTACTGGATTTGGAGTCAGGAAGACCTGAGTTCAAATCTTGCTTCATGTCTAGCTGAGTGACCTTGGGCAAATCTTATCCCCTCTGTATCTCAGTTTCATCATCTATAAAATGAAGAGATTGTATTTGATAATCTCTAAAGTCTTTTCCAACTCTAAACCTGTGATATAAGATTCTTTGTTTTTACTTATACAAATTCTTCAACTATGCCAGATTTGGTCAGTCATTCTAGTATGTTTTTCCCCAAATAAAAACAAAATAAAGGCAATAATGATTATATGATAAGAATGAAATAAGTTGTATTTAATACTGATAAAATGTAAATATTATAAATGTCAAGGAAACCATGATGAAGTACAATCCATTTTTCTAATACTCTGATTTTATTAAAAAACCCATCCTCTCATCCAAAAATAAGGCCAAAATGAGATTTTTCTGAAGTAATATGCCAAATGTCAAATGAATTGATTATCAGGCTTTTTGTAGATTCTACTATCATAAATCTATGTCCAATTTTTATTGTTGCATATGACATGTGCCTAATGACTTCTGTTTCTTTGTGAAGCCAATAGACTTAGAAAGATTTTCTTCTAACTTAAGCATTTCCTTGATTGCCTAATGTAGAGATATAAGCAGTATCAGACAAGAAAGTAGGAATCTATGGAGTGATGGCTCTCTGAGCATGTATGTGTGCCTATAAAGTGAATTAACACTAGGTAATCTGTAACTAATATGTATTCAATAAGTTTACATTAAGAAGGTATTGAACAAAAACCCTCCTTAGTCATTATGACAAAGGAGGTATAGAATTAACTTCATCCATTCTTTCTACAGTTTAAAGACCAAAACATATCTTTAGAGATCTTAAGGAATTCTGAAATCTGTTGACATTTTTGCAAAAAGTGAAGGTCCTTTAGGTTTTTCATCACTGCATGTTTTCCCAAATCTTCATTTTAATATTGTAAATTCTGCAGGGGACACTTGCTTCTATAACATTTCAGCCACATTTATGTTTCAGGTAGTTTACAATTTTAGATTGACATTATTTGCATAGATGGTCACATGTCCGAACCAGGAAAGGACAATGAGCAAATACAGTCATTCCTCCTGTTTTCATGCAACCATGTTTCTACCATTATGCTATTCAATGTCTGAGGTGAGATTTGAACCCGTCTTCCTGAGTTAATTCATTAGGGGGCAACTTTATATAGAAAAAGGAACATTGGGCAGGGAGTTGGAATCCCAGCTCTATACTGACATTGTTTTTCAGTCATTTTTTCACTCATGTCTGACTCTTCCTGACTCCGTTTAGGGTTTTCTTGGCAAAGATACTGCAGTGGTTTGCTATTTCCTTCTTCCAGCTCATTTTACAGATGAGAAAATTGATGCAAATAGGGTTAAGTGACTTGCTTAGGGTCACGCAGCTAGTAATCCTCTAAGGCAAGATTTGAACTCAGGAAGATGAGCCTTCCTGCTACCCAGCCTGGTGCTCTCCCCACTACTCTACCTAACTGCTCCTGTATTAACTAGTTATAGGATATTGGAATGGCTTAATCACTTAACCCCCAGTCTGTGAGTGTGAAGCTAATTCAGGCATATTGGAGAGTAGAAAGTAGAAGAGTTGGTATGGGCAGATCTGAGAAACATATTTTAACATAAGCAGGTGGTAGTTATATTATAAAACATTAATCTGTGAAGACGATTTAAATGAAGAAGATAGCTCTGAACAATAAGTCACGCAGTTTATGGAGTCCATGTTCCTAGAGATCGTTAAAGCTAATCAAGTTTTTAGTCAAGTGTCATAGTGCTCTCATTTTTAAATCAGTAGTTTGGATGACAGCTTGAATGGTATACTTATCAGATTTATGGATGAGACAAAGATAGGGGGAATAGTTAAGTTTGATGATACAGAGTCCAAAAAAAGTCCTAAACAGAATAGAATAATGTGTCAAATGAATACAAACAAATTTAATAAGGACAAATAAAGTTCACATTTGGCTTCGGAAATTCATTTTCATGAGAAGTGTGTGATGGGACTGACATGACATGGTAGTCAATAGCTAAAACCTGTGAAAACAAGGAATTGGGCTTCTTAGTGGTTTCCAAGTTCAGAATGAGTCAGTAGTATTCAGTGTTAGCCAGAAAAAGAGAAGGCTTCTTTAACAAAAATTGTAGTATGTAGGCCAAGAAATTAAAATCCCAGTGTGTTCTCTCTTAGTCAGAACATATCTGAAATAGTGCGTTAAGTTCTCACCACCATATTTCTCTGATCATGAGGTATTCGGTGGCTCAGTGGATACATCATTGGTCCTGGAGTCAGGGGGATCTCAGTTCAAATCCAGCCTCAGATACTCCCTAGTTTTGTGACCCCAGATAACCACTTAGCTTCTGATTTCTGACAAAATGGATCCACTGGAGAAGAAAATGGCAAACCACTCCAATACCTTTGCCAAGAAAACCCCAAATGGAGTCACAAGAGGTCAGACATGACTGAACAACAACAAAGCATGTTTTAGAAAGGCCTATGACAAGAGGAGACTGATCAGGCTTGAAAAGTGACTGCAAATTATATAATACAATTTCTCTTTGAAGGAATTAGTTATATTTAATCTAGAGAGGGCGAAGCTAGAGGGGAAAATATCATTGCTGTCTTAAAAATGATCTTGTGGAAGACAAATTAGACTTTTCTTTATTTAGTCCAAGAAAACAGAATGAGGAACACTAGGTTGAATTTGAAGAAAGGTATGCTTGCCTAATATAAAGAATTACACAAAAACTCTTCATAATTAGAACTGTTCAAAAGTAGAACGGGCTACCTGAGAAAGACTCAAGTCCTCACTAGAGGTCTTTAAATGCAGGCTTGATGACTGCTTGCTAGAAATATGGTAGAATAGGTTCCTTTTGAAGTTGGTGTTGAATGTGATGACCTCTGAGGTTCCTTTCATTTCTGAAATTCTAGCAGGCTATGATTTTGCCATCATCTTTTATATTTAAGTCGAGTTCTATCATAATATTTCACATTGGCCTTTTGGCAGGTAAGAAGTAATTATTTAAAAAGCAGTATTTTGTAGAATTCTCTTCTATCTTAATTTGCCTTGTGTCCAATTGCATTAACCTGTAAGATCCTAGCTTGAAGTCATTATCAAATTGTAACTATCGCCAGGCCATCTCCATGAATTCTGTGTTCAAATACCATAAGGATTAAATGGACCTTATAAATCATTTAGTCCAATTACCACATTTTAGAGATGTCAAGGTTAATTACCTCAGCTAACCCAGCTTGATTGACTGCTAGGTCAACTCTTCCTATGTGTGAAACTGTGTTGAATTTGCTACTTTATGAAATGTCAGTTGATAGCACATCACAGAAGTTATTTGTTTTAATCACTGACGAGATGAATTATTTTTAGGGCATTAAAAACTCCTGTTATGACTGGTAGAGCCCAGATCTCTGGTTCTAGGGGCGCTATAGGAATTTCAGGAGTGAATTTCAGGGCTACCACCAGTCCCGGAGCTAGCGCTAACCTCGTTTGAGGTTACTGCCTATTGGAAATTTTAGAGCAAGACAAAATGAAGTTATTGCTAGGTGCTTAATTAATCAACATGCATTTATTAGGTACTTACTATGTGTCAGGCTCTATAGAATAAAAGGTAAAAATAAAGCAGTCCTTGCTCTCAAGGAATAGAGAGATAGAGATAGATAGACAAATGGACAGACGGACAGATAGATAGATAGACAGATAGATAGGTAGATAGACAGATGAATGGATGGGGGCAGGGAGCAAGCACTTATATTTAGCACTTATAATGTGCCAGGCACTGTGCTAAGTACAGCTTTTCAAATATTATTTCCTTCGATCCTCAGAACAACTCTGTGAAGTAGCTACTATTATAATCCCCATTTTATAGTTACAGAAACATAGGCAGACTGGGACTGTTAGTTGCCCATGGTCATATAGCTCATAAGAGGTCAGATTTGAACTTGAGTCTTCCTGCCTACAAAACCAGCTCTATATCTATTGAACCACCTAGCTCCTGAGATAGATAGAGAAAATCTCCAACCACATTAAATTAGAGAGTGAAGGCGCTAGCAGCTGGGGGAGATGATAGTGCTTGAGCTGAGGTTGTGAAAAAAGCCATGCTTGGAGTTAGAGCTTGTGTAATATAGGACTGTTTTGGATTCTGAGCATTGGGGGGATCGATAAATGCAAAGGAATAGTTATGAAAGGAATGCAATATGTGAAGAATAGCAAGTTCTGTTTGACTGAGCTACAGAGTATAGAAATGTGAATAATGGAAAATGAATGAGTTTGGGAAGATAAGTTACTGCTGGACTGAAAAGACTTCAAAAGCCAAAATACTTTGTTTTATCTTGAAAGCAATGAGGAGCCACTGGAGTTTAGGTGCTGATTGATTGATTGATCTTGAAAAGTAGACACAATAACCAATAATTTTCTGTGGCGAAACATAGAGCACCGATGTTCAGTGAAAGCCGCAAGTCAGAGTTTCTAATTTAAAAAGATGAGCCTTAAAACACTCATTTATTGAATCGATCGATATTTATTGAGAACCAACCTTGAACAGGGCACTGTGGGAAATAAAAGTATGTTATACTTGGTGTCTGTCCTCAAGGAACTCATAGTTCAGCTGGGGAAGCAAATGCTCATAGAAAAGATAAGTAGCAGTATAAGATCCTAAAGAATTGTCAAATTATCAGAACAGTGACACTCATGCATATGCCCTATAGAAGTTTAGAGGAGGGAGAAATAATTTTCAACTGGGAAAAGTGGAGAAGTTCTCATGTACAAGGTGGATTATAAATTAGGTATTAAAAGGATAAATTAGACTTGGGCAGGGAGAGAGTAAAAAAGGGGAGTGTATTCCATATAGATATATAAATAAAAATTGCATGAAAAAAGGCGTTAAGGATGAGGGGTATAGTAGAAAGACAGGATTAAGGTAATGAGTTTGCAATGGGTTAGTGGTAGATATGAGAAAAATTGGGCCCAAACAATAGAGAAATTCAAGAGAAGTATATTAACAAAGCCAATAGACAGCTAGCATTTGTCAGAACACTTTGGGTTTATGTCATGCCTATGTATACTGGCTGTCTCGCCTTAAGCAAGCTATTCAATCTTTTAGTACCCTTAGGCAACTCTTTGAGAGTTGCAATTGCAAAGCAGGTGTTGATTTCTGTTGTAGAAGTTTACTCAACAGGAGTTCTATATTATTGATGAAAACACAGGTGTAGTGAAAAAGGAAACTTTTACTTTGAGACTTCTGGGCCCAATGATGGATTGTGTGCTTGTCATCTGAGGACCTGCCTAACCAATTCAGAGATTCATTTCCAGACTGACAACAGAGTGATAATATTTAAATGAGAGCAAATCTCATAGACCATCTAAATCATAACAGGAATGCTGTCTGTGTCAGTGAAGGAAGTGCCCGTGCTCGTAATATCATCATCATGATAATTAACATTTACAAAGTGCTTTAAGATTTGCAAAGTTCTTTACATATATGATGTTATTGGTACATTGTTAAAGGAAGCATTTTTAGATGTATTTCTTTTTTGCTTAGTAATAGAGATGGATTTTCTCTGATTCATCCATTCTGTCATGACCGTCTCCCTTGTGATCAAATATATGCATGAGACAGTTCAATCTATGGCAGTGGAAATCAATAAATGAGACTGACCCCCTTGGGTATCAAAAGTGTAAATGGAATCTCAAGGGCACATTGCACTCATCAAGTGAGTGAACTGAACTAGCCAAAAAGAAGAGATTTGAAAATATAGGATCTTTATTTTCTTCTGTTTTGCATTGTTAAAGGGATTTCCCACATTGTGAGTTCCCCATACCAATCAAGTCATATGAAAACATATGCATTTGTTTATATACACATATGCACACATACATATATAATTACATACATACAAACATTATAGCATTTATATATGTTGGAATGACTTCATTCATGAAGGGCTCATTTACCAAATAGATAAGGCTAAATACACACAATAAAAGAATTCCTAAATTGGCTCAGAATTATGATCCCTCTAATCAACAATTGCCTCTGTTAATGTCATCAAGAGAAAATGTGTGTGTGTGTGTGTGTGTGTGCGAGAGAGAGAGAGAGAGAGAGAGAGAGAGAGAGAGAGAGAGACAAAGATACAGAGAGAGACAGAGAGAGAAAAAGAAAGATAGAGAAAGACAGACCTTGAACTCTTTTAGGTAAATTTCATCTGTCTTACTCAGACCCAGGCTACCATGCTAACCTGGTTATGTCCAAATCACACCATATCCACTTTGGTTTTCTATGTCCCACTAAAACTCAAACTATCACCAAAACACTACAGAGCGTTAGTATAACTATTTTTCTCCTTTTACACAATTATCAAAAACATTGACCTTTGTCTTAAGTTCTTTGTAGTTTTATTTTTCAGTGTTCAGTTCACTTGAGCATTTAATAAGCTCTTGTGTGAAGAGCCCTCTGTTTGGAGCTAAAGGAGATACAAAAATAAAATTAAAGTATTGCTCAGTGTAATCTAGGTCTTGATAATCTGAGATTTCCCAATACTATACTTTAATTTCAATAATTTACCTGGATAAACTGTATCTGCATGGAAAAGTTGACTTCATCAGCTACCATATGCCAAACTCAGCTATGTGCTAGCTTGGTACAGTAGTAGCTATAGTATATTGGATTGGAGAGAGGAGCCAGTAGATAAAGGCTCCAATGCAATGTAATTCTCCTAGTAACTCATTATATGACATTGGGCAAGAGGCTTCACCTCCCAGGACACCAATTTCCTTATCTTATAAAATGATGGATTTGAACTAGATAATCAGGAAGGTCCCTTCTAGCTCTCCTGATTTATTGCAATAGCCTTCTAATTGGTCTTCCTGATTCCAGTTTCTCCCCTTGCCAATCTATTCTCTATTCAACCACCAAATTATCTTCCTAAAGCACAGGTCTGATTATGTCATTACCTTGCTTGAAAATTTCCCTATTGAATATAAAAATGCATATTCCTCAAGCTGGCATTTAAATCTCTTCACAATCAAACCCCCACCTACCTTTCTAGACATTTCACTTTATTCTCTTTCATGCACCCCTGTATTCCATTCAAACTGGTCTGCTTACTTGTCCCTTAAGTCAACATTCTATTTCTAGCATCAGTACTTTTGTATAGGCACTTCATTTTGAAGTACATTCCTTCCTTACATTTTAGATTTCCTTCAAGATTCAGCTTAGGTGCTACTTTCTCCATATAGACTTTTCTGATTCTCATTATTAGTGTGTTCCCTCTCCCTCTTTCTCCTTCTTCTTCTCCCTCTTTTTCTCCCTCTCTTCTCTCTCCCCTTCCTTTTCTCCTTTTCCCACTTCCACCTCTTCCTTTCTGTCCCTTTCTTTCACTCCCTCTCCCCTTCTCCTCTTCTCCCTTTTCTCTTCTCCCTCTTCCCCGCTCCCTCCCCTTTTCCCAGTCCTACCTCTCACTTTCTCTCTCCTGTCTTCTTTCTCTCTCTCTCTCTCTCTCTCTCTCTCTCTCTCTCTCTCTTTTTCCTGGAACATGATAGGTACATAATAACTTTTTATTGCTTGATTGCTTGATAGAAATAGGTATAAATATTTGTATATATCCCTATCTATGTATCCCCCTTTCTTTCACGTTCAAATGTAATGCTCTTAGTAGTGAACTCTACTAGTAGCAGAAAATGTACCCTAAAAGACCAAATTATAACTGGATTCTACTCTTTACATGTATTGTCATGCAATTATAAGACTGACTTGGAGACCTGAAATTATATTCGAATTCTGAAGCTGCCACTTGCTAGCAAGTGGGTAAGTCATTAATCTCCCTCATCTGCATTGTTATTAGGATGAAATGAGATACTATGGCAAAGTGCTTTGAAAACTCTCATGTCATACAGATGTTACCTATTATTATAATTTCATCCCATACTAGTGTAAAGATTGCCCTTTCATTTGCAGTTACATCCCTATTAAAGACCTTGGCATTCTATCTGTCTCTATTTCTTAGACTTACAAATGGTGTCGTTTCTCAATAGTATTTTGCTGTCCTGCAGCATCTCGTATTGTGCTCTGAGCCATTCCTTATGTCTACCTTTCTTTGGGGCATTCCATTCCTTTGCTGTTGAACAGCTACTTGAGTTCTTTGCTGAATAGTTATTCTTTATGAGAGATGTTTACATTTAATTGTAATGGACTTTTTATTAATGTCCAAATTACTATGTTCTCTTACCCAGGCACCTAGACGGCACAGAGGATAGAACACTGAGAAAGACATAGGTTCAAACTGAGCCTCAGATACTTATTAGCTGTATAAACCTGAGCAATTCCCAAACCCTCTGGGCTTAAGTTTCTCATCTGCGAAATGGGCATAATAATAGCATCTACCTGACAGGGTTGTTGTCAGTATATATGGAGGTGACATGCATAAAGTGCTTTGCAAACCTTAAAGTACAATAGAATGTTTGTTGTTGTTCATTTGTTTTTTAGTTGTGCATGACTCTTTGTGACCCCATTTTGGGCTTTCTTGGCAAAGATACTGAAGCGCTTTGCCATTTTCTTTTCCATCTTATTTTATGGATGAGAAAACTGAGCCAAACAGGGTTAAGTGACTTGCCCAGGGTCACACAGCTAGTGTCAGAAACTGGATTTGAACTAAGTCCAAGCCCAGCACTCTATCCACTATGCCGTCTAGCTGCCTCCACTATAAATGTTAGCTATTTTAATTTTTCTCCATTATTTATCTTCTATGGCATTTATGCCATCTCCTTATTGATGTTAAAGAAACTGCTAAAAGAAGAATTCATAGGGTAAAATATCTAGAATTGAAGAGATCTCAGAGGCCAAACTCCTTATTTTACAGATGAGGAAATTGCGACCCATGGAGCTTAAATGATTTGTCCAAGGTCATACTGAGTACATATGTTCCTGGCAAAGTGCTGGTGTTTTGGAGGAATACAGAAAAAAATAATACGTTGTCCCTATTTTGGATGATTTTACATTCTAATTGAAGAAACAATTGTGTGCATGAAAAAATTAGAGAACAATTCAGTGCTTTACTTGATTTTAAAAAATGGTTATAAGTGCATTTAAGTTCAGAAAATAGAAAGATTGGAACAGACAGAAGTCGGAGATAGATTCTTGGATGGGCTAGGCCTAGAGTTGTTCTTTGTGGTGTGATTAGGATTTAAGTAAATGGAGGGGAAGAAGGGATGTATTCCACATGAGAGAAACATCACGATCAAAGAGGTGGTGGGAATATAAGTGGCATGTTTGGGGGTTAGTAGTTAGTTAGTAGATAGTAGTAGATAGACATGTTTTAAAGAAACCAAAGTCAGTAAGATCATAGGAGAATCAGATCACAGATTTAGAGCTAGAAAGGATGTCCCACTATGTGGAATCCAGTCCTATAATTTTATGGATAGTAGTATATCTAACAAGACTAGAAAAATCAGCTGAAAATTTAGTGTCATGTTAGCAAGAGAACAGCCTCAAAGAGGAAGAACTTTCTCTTTAAAATTTCTTTTTTATTTATTTTAGCATTCTTTTCTTAAACATTTTGAGTTGTATGTACACAGCGTAGTATATATCAATAGTATATATCACAGAGATAGGGCTAGAGAGGACTTGTTGACCACTTAGTCCAACCTGCCTCATTTTACAGATGAGGAAACTGGAGTAGAAGGAGAGGAAGTGACTTGCCCAGGTTAACACAGGTGGTTTAGTGGTTGAATCAGTATTTTGCATCAATTTTTTTTCATAATCCAAATCCATTGCTCTTTCTACTGAACTATTCTGCCTTCATGACTAGTAATCCACATAGAAAGGATAGTTAAGGCCCTGTGAGTTGATGAGTTCCAGCTTCTAGTAAAGATGGAAAGAAAAGAGCAATAGACCAACAGATGAGCATTGTGAGACACCAGAGGTTCTGAGACAGGAGGAAGAAGAGCCAGCAAAAGAACCAGAGAGTTGTCAGAAGAGTAGGAAGAAAAATGGAAAATTCAGTGTAATAGAGACTAAGAGATTTAACAGGGAAAGAGTAGACAAGAGTGGTAAGTGGAAGATGCATACATATGATACCATGTTGGTGCCACATTACATCTATCTCTTGAGCACTAGATTGGCCTTTCCATTGAGATTTTTTTTTCCATATTTGATTATGTCAGAGCACTGCCAAAGGTGCAAAATGAGTGAAATTTATCAATGTCTTACTACAGATTAAGATGTTTGAGCTCATGGTTTACAGACTACTTAAATTTTGATGTTTGCAGCTAAATAATCTATTTAGTGCCAATTAGTGCCAATTCCCATTTTTAATCATTCAGTGATTTTATATCTAATTTTAATGACTATTATAATTTTTACAAGTCTCATTTCTTTTCTGATCATAGTTTTAACTATGGTCACATCACTCTGTGTGATCAAGCCATTGACATATAAGGACAAGGAATGACACTGTTCTTCACAGATATGCTGCAGAAAAGTTGAAAGGAAGATTAAAAGCAATTAAGATATAGTTTAACATAGATAGTAATTTTTCTTAAACCAAATTCATCAAATGTTTAAGATATTGGAATTAATTCATTTGTCCCTCTCCCCTCTCCCCACATGCATGTACACCATTTAGACATTTTAGAAATGCCAGATTTGATTTATATCCATAATATATTTTTAAGTAAACATTTGCAATCATTGGCAATTTACCACTTTTAGGGAGGGAGGAAGTTTAGACCCATAATTTCAGTGAAGTAGGAAAGTTCTGGTGAAGAAAAGCCCTTGATCAATGCAGTTAGGTAACTTCTGCTGTGTATCACCTTAGAGATTTGACTGGGCAGTGAGAGATTAAGTCATTTGTCCAGGATCTCACAGAGAGTATCAGAGGTGAGTTTTGGAGTCAGGTCTGATTTCCTGACTCCGAGTTTGATGCTCTAGACATTATACCATCCTGCTTCTCTCATATTAATAATATATGAATGTATTTTTTTTAAATTCAGCCATCTAATTAGAGAAAATTTGTCAAATAGGTGAGTAAAATTGTAATTTAAATTAATTTGGTTATATAGTATGGCCAAATGTAGCATTTAGAATTAAATATGTATTGGAATTCTTGAGAGTGGAACTAAGGATTCATCATATGAAAAATATTATTAATAATAGTAGGACAGTTAGGTGGAACAAGTACTGGCCGTAGAATCGAATCCAGCCTCAGACACTTAGTAGTTGTATGACCCTGAACAAGTCACTTAATTCTGTTTGTCTCCAAATATGAATGAATGAATGAATGAATGAATGAATGAAAAATAAATAAATTGGGGCAGCTAGGTGGCACAGTGGGTAGAAAAACAGATCTGGAGTAAGGAGGACTTGAGTTCAAATCCAACTTAAGACACTTATGAGCTGTGTGACCTTGAGCAAGTCACTTAACCCTGATTGCCTTGTCAAAAAAAAACCAGCTAACATTTTTATAATGCTTTCTATGTGCCAGGCCCTGTGCTACTCACTTTACAATTATTATCTTGCTTGATCTCAACAACCCATGGAAGTAGGTACTATTATTATCCCCATTTTACAGTGTAGGACATTGAGTAAATAGAAGTTAAGTGACTTTCTTAGTTGTCACACGGCTAGGAAGTATCTAAGACTGGATTTGAACTCAGGCCTGGTATTCTATCCAGTGTACCACCTACCTGCCCCAAAAAGAATATGACATTTCAAGCTGATGACAAGACAAGAGGAGAGAATAGGCCTAAGATCTGTCTATGTCTTGTATATTTTGTTTATCTATCCTTTGGACTATTCTTTGAGAGACTATATCATCTATTTCCACCCTCAACAGAATTCTTTAATTCAAATAGTTAGTTTAAATAGGAAAGGCAACACGGTTTAGTGAATAAGGGACTGGTTTCAGAGACAGAAAGACCTAAGTTCGAATAGTGCCTCTGAGAAGTACTCTGTGACCCTGGGCAAACATCAAGCTCTCAATGCCTCAAGCAAGTCTCTGAGACTACAAGGTTTAAAACACGGTTTGGCCTCTACTGATGGAAGAAACTGGCCAAAATAATGAAATGATAGGTTCAGGCTGGGGAAAATTATAGAAATAGGCCCATATTGAGAATATACTATGGCTAGACAGATAAATGACAAATTTAGTCACAAATATTTATTAACTATTTACTATATGTCTAGAACTATGCTAAGCACTGGGGAGACAAAGAAAGGGAAAATAGTCCCTAAGCTCAAGAAGCTTACATGCTATAGGGGAGGCAACTATAAATAAATGCACATTACACATATGTATAAGTACATATGTTTGTATATGTATGAGTACATATACAAGTAAATATGTACATATCTTATTAATATTATATTATATATCATAATATATTCACATTATATTACTATATACATACTTGTGTATATAAACACATGTATAGGTTGTGAGACATAGTGGAGAGGAGTGTATATAACATACATTTAATCTATCTCTCTATATTTGTAAATATTGATATAGTATAGAAGTAAGATACTGGTAATCTTAAAGGGGACCAATGATAAAGGATCATAGTTTTAGAGTTGGAAGCAAATTAGAATTCTTTTAGTCCCGTATCCTCATTTTACAAATGAGGAAACTGAAGTTGAACAAATTGCAGTGACTTGACCCAAGTATTATGCGAGAGAAATGGAAGTAGAAGTTATGTGAAAAGTAGTAAAACCCCAAATTTGAAATATTAGCTGCTTCTGAAAAAGTAACTAGAAAAAAATCACTGGAAGTTACATGATTAAATTTGCACAGTATTTTCCAATATTCCTTGGCTTAACAGATTCCTAAGGCCCCAAATGATGAGTATTCACTCCATGTACAATTTTCATTGAACATGCAGAATTCATGCAGGGTACTGTGTTAGGTACTGAGCAGGATACAAAGATGGGTAAAAAGCAGCCACTGCCTTCATGGAACTTTATCATCTCTGGAAGAGATGATACAGCTAGCTACCCAGATGATTATGGATTGAAGCAGAGTGTGATGTGCCATTACAAAATATTGTTTTTATTCAGAGGGAGTTGTCACTTCCAGCTGGGGAGAATCATGGTTGGAGATGCATTTTATTTGGGCTATGAAGAATGGAGAGTTTTTCAAAAAAGCAAACATTGGGTAAGGGTAAAGGAATTTCAGATTGAGGAAACAAGATCAAAAGTGAGAAGGCAGGAAAGAGCAGACCATATTAAAAGAAGAGCGAGTAGTCCAGTTTGATCAGAGCATAAAGTCCATGTAGGGGAATAATATTTAAAACTGGGAAAGCATATTGGGGATATAGCATGGGAAACCTTGAATAACATGGTAAGAAATCTGGGATTATTGTGTTAAACAATAGGAAGTCATTGAAAGTTTTTCAGCAGGAAAGTGACTATCAGAGATGTCCTTTAGAAAAATAAATCAAGGTAGATAGAATAGATTAGAAAAGGAAAGACTAGATATAGGGAAAGTAGTCAGTGGGTTATTAAAACTGTCCAGATGAGAAGCAATGAGGATATAAATTAGGATGGTGGTGGTGGTAATGATCATAAATAAAGAGGGGTTAAGCAGATTTTTGCTGAGGCAAAAAAGAATAAAAATGACCTGGCAAATGATTGGGTGTGGAAGTTGCAGGACAAAAAGGAGACAAAGGTTGCTCCCAAGGTTTCCAGTCTGGGTGACTGAAAATATGTTGTTAGCATTAAAATAAATGAACAGGTCAGAGAGAAACTAGTTTCTGTGAGGAGAAGATGCTGAATTAAATGTTAGGTATAATGTTGGGTTTTAGTGGAGTTTTCCTTGCAAATTTTGACTTGGAGTGATTTCTTTTTTAAAAGATCACTCTCTACTCGCGAATATTTCTACTTGGCCATGGGTTTATTTTATGGGGGTAATGAGACCTCACATTTTTTTTCAAAGATGGAACTTTTAAAATCTCCTTTAATTCTCTTGATCTGGAACATGTTTTAGGACCATGTATTTTTCTGGTGTAGGGTGCCCATGGTATGGATTACAGTATGTGACCTAAGGTACATCATTCTATTTTTTCATGATCAATGTCAAAATCATGATCACAGATTTACAGCAGACACACATAAAATCCATCCATTCACCCTCTTTCATAAAAAAAAAAAACAACATTCATTTTCCTTTGGGATGATAATGATGAGTTTTATCAAAAGATAATTAAAATGAAAATACTTTTTGAAAAATAAGCAACCTAGAATGCTATTGCTTTTTTCCACCACCAGAAATGAGTTAGATATAGCTAATATGAAGCACTTTATTTAAAAAATAGCCTATTAGATCACCAAGATGCTGAAACTTTTTCATTTAGCATTCTATCATAGATATCAAGTGCTAACCTTTTTCCGACAGGGAACGACAGGTAATATTATATTTCATAAGAAAAATGGTAACTTAGAATTCACAATGAATTGATAAAAATAAGGAATGCAGATCATGATTTTAAAACTAGTTAAGACTTTAGATGAACTTTTAGATCTGTCAGATACTCGAGTTCTATGGATATACACATACACACACACATACATATCATTTACTTTTGACATTTTAAAGATTCCTAACATTAAGCCTGATCAGTAGTAAGTGAGTCATCAGAATATTTTATCAGTTGAATTTCTGAATGGCATTAGGTATGCTTAATGGATCTATTCATCAATATGTTTTTTTCTTTTATTCATTTATAATTGCTGAGTATTTGAACACACAGTTGTCATAACATTAATTAGAACCACAGTTCAATATGTGTTTATTCACCACAGGAGAGATTTATTTCCACAGATTATTAGCTAGGAATGTGCTATGGTGGCCCAAAGTAACAGTCTAGGTCCATAATAACTTCCTGGCTGCCTTGAACTTTTTTTCATCATCTAAGGACAGGGAAGGGGAAAACGATAGCTTACTGCTTTGGGAATCTCTGCCTTTCATGAAGAGGATGGCAGGGAATCAGAACATTTGAGACCTAGATGGAACATTTGAAACCATTTACTCTAGGGTTTCTTTTTAACATTTTTATGTCCTAAACCCTCTTGGAAGTCTTTTGAAATCTAAGGACTATCTATTCAGAATAATATTAAGTGAATAAAACAAAATATATACGATTAGTTAGGAAATAAGTGATATTTAAATACAACTATCAAAATAATAAAGAAAATAAGCTCATAGAATCCAGTTTAAGAACCCCAGATTTAGTCTACTACCTTTATTTTACAAATGAAGAAATTGAGAAGTTGAGAGAGGTAGAAATGAGATGCCAGGAAAGAGAAGCCAATATGTGGTATTTGGCACTTAAGCTCCTTCAAGGCAAGACTGTTTCCCCTTTCTTTGTATCTTTAGAGCTTAGCACAGTACCTAGCAAATAGTAAGCCCTTAATATGTGGATTTGATATATGCATGTTGACTGAACTGCCTGAATAAATGAATAATTGACTTTGGGTACAACTTTTCTACCATGATGTGTTGCTTCCCTGGTCTGACTAGCTGTTTTTGTGGAGAAACAAACTCTTATACCCTATAACCCTAACCTGCTTATTTTATTCCTAGATCACTTGTCAGTTCATAATCCTTTACTGTTACTGAATTTTAGTCTACCTTGTGTGGAGACTGGAGCCCTGAGTCCAGACTGATGCACAGATGGCCATATAAGCTCCTGGGGCTTTTGACAGTGGAAGGTCAGGCTGCTTTAGCTTTCAGGTCTTGGAAGTGTCCCTTAAGGCCTGACCACTTCAAGACCTGTCTACTACCTGATTCAGTCAAATTTTAAAACTTGCCCTTGCAGCTGCCAGCATTTTGTATTATGCTTTCAAAAGTTTGTATCTTTTATCAGAATAAGGTCATGTTAAGTCTTTGAGAAGTCTGAAAAATCCTCCTGACCCTTTTTTGTTTTCCTTTGCACCACAAGCAGGGGCTTTTGTTGTCCACCACCCAAGGATATCCCCTTCTGATTCGATGGAACTAAATATACTTCTGAAAATATCATGAGTTCCAGAAAGGCTGCTATTCGTCTCATCAATTAAAAAAAATATTAGTAGCCTTTCTTACTTCTGGTGGCTCTGCTGTTTTAGCACCAACTTATTCTGTTCCTTTTATAAAATTTGTTTTTAAGTTATGAATTTTATTCTTTTCATAATAGCAGTTTTGAATATACAAAATGTAATGTGGATAGTGCAGAATGTTCCCTGCCTGCTTTTGCTTTGCCATGTGGATGATTCAACATTTAAGCATGTCAGAAGTGATCCTCTTTTGGCATTTTGATAAAAAGTTGCAAAGTCTAGTTGGTGCCTTGGTCTTTCCCCCACCTCATGAGTCTGAAAAAAGAAGAGACAGTGTCAGGTTTGCTTCCTCCTCCTTGGACCCTCTAGGTGGCATCATGCATCTCTAAGACTTCCAGTAAGGGGCAAAGAAGGGCATTTCCTTCTCAACCATGTGACCACAGGATCACTAAAGCAGGGGATTAAAAAAAGGGAGCTTGTACATGGGGCCCTGGTGGCCTCTTGGGCTTGTTTCCTAAATAGGCATTAAATATCCATCTAGAGGCAAATATATCTGTGTTTGGAGGTGACCTTATGATTTTTAAAAGGCCTGGAGGGCTTGGTTTCTGAGAGTTGAGCTGATATCAAGGGCAGTTTCTACATGAAAGAGAATACCAACAGAATGGGGAGTGGGGTGGATGTGATTCTTACATCTTGGAAAGGGGAAGGAGCTCAACTTCCTGTTCTTTCTTTCTTTCTAGAAGACAGACTTTGAGGGAGACAGTGAGATGAAGAGAAATATGAAATGCCTAATCCGCAGTGCAGAAATCCTTATGTTCTGGTGAGGTTTGAGTACAACCTGCCTAGAAAGTGTTGGAAAAGTTATAAGCTAAGTTAAAAATCCTGTTTTGTTTTCCTGTCAAAGACAGGTTTGAATCATTTCTATTTGTTAGTTTTTATTTTGTGTATAGTCATGTTAAGTCACAAGCAATTATTAAGTGCCTATTATATGATAGGCACTGTGCTAAGGGCTGTTGATAAAGTCTCAGCTCTCAAGAAGCTCACAATCTAATGGCGGTGACAATATGTAAGTAATTACGTATAAACGAGAAATATTTGGGATAAATTGGAAATAATCTAAAGGAGGATGAACCTAAAATGTACAAAGAAATGTCAGTTGCATATCTAATTCATATTACAAATTCAGTATTTTTCTACTCCCCTTTTGAGGAGTACCTAGACAGACATGAACCCAAACCTAGTTTAAAATAATTTTTGCCCTGGAAGTTTCTGTAGGTGTTTTACAAACTGAAGGGTACATTAGCCTCTTTCTCCTTAGATGCCATACTTCTCTAGGACTAAGAAACGGTCCCCTACCTTCCTTCTCATTGTAGACAAGACTTCCTTGAGACTGAGCTAAGTCCATCTTGTGCTTACACCCAGAAAGGATGGGTGTCCCGGTGAGAAATAGTTGGGGCCAGCAATACTCAACGTTAAAATAATAACTGACATTTATTTAGCTCTTCAAGGTTTGGGAAATGGTAGATAGTAGCGTTATTGCCCCCAACAGAATGAGGACACAGGCTTTGGCAGTTGCATGGCTGTCTTTGGTAGCCACATGGCTGGAAGGCAAGTGACCAAATTGTCACTCAAATCTAAGTACTATACAAGTTTGCTATGTTTCCTTTTATATCGTGCCGGATTTCTACCAGAAAAAAGGAATCACATTAAAAATTTAGAATCCTATTTTTCCCATACAATGATTAGGAAATGTTAAAATTGAGTTTGCTATGCTGCCAATTGGACAGATTCATAATTAAAATTAGGAAGAAGAGATGAAATGCTTCTCAAAGGCTCTTAGGTATGGTGCATTTTTAATTGATTAGGAAAAGAAGCTACCCAGCTAATGAGTTCTGATATTTTAGAAAACCAAATAAAAATAATAATTGGGATTTTCTACTTGTCACACTGATAATCATAAATACGAAAACACACAACAAAATATTATAGAGGATTCATGAAATCAGACAAGAAGAAATGGTTAGACTGGGTTGTATTCTGCATTAATAGGGAGAGTATCCATATTGATAACACCATGAAAATATTTTCTTCCTGAATTATTCTTGGCTCTGTACATTTTTTCAAACACATTCTTTCCTTTTTTTTTGAAGAAAGAATTTACTAATAAAGTAATACTTAACTCTGGCAACTTTTTAAGGTTCTAATTATCTTTATATGTACATATATATGCACATATATAGATATGATTATCTACATATATTTGTCTTATTTGTTCTTTATAAGAGCCCCTTGTGGTAGGTAGCACAAGTATTATTTTCCCTTCTTTACATGTGAGGAAACTGAGACTCAGAAGGAAGAAATAGCTTGTCTAAGGTCACATCGCCAGCAATTAGAAGTTCTGGAACACACAGAAAAACAATTTTGAGTCCAAGTCAAATATTCTTTTCCACTAAACTACATTGTCTCAATGACAATAATGTATTTAAAGTGTTCTGAAATCCTTAATATATCATGTTAATGGAAACTAGTATTTGTGTTCTTTTCCATTATTGACATTAAAACATATGATGGACTAACCTTATCTTTACTCTATTTGAGTGAACATCTCTAAGTAATAAAGTCTCTCTACAAATACCAATTCATAGTCTCAATCGTTCCTTAAAAGGTCATAATTATATAGGTTATTCTATCTCATGTCCTGGTATTTCTGCACAAGCTGGTCCCCATCCCTGGAAGGCTCTCCCTCCCATTTTTTTTCTTCTTGAAATCACTTGCTATATTTAAGGCATAGCACAAGAGCCAGTTCTTAAATGAGATCCTTCCTTATTTCTCCATTTGTTAATGTCCTCCCCACCTTGCCTTGCAAATTACTTTATATGTCATTTGTATGTACCTACCTGTGCTTAGACTGCAAGCTCCTTGGGGACTTGGACTATATTCACTTTTTTAATCTTTATTTCTCTAGGACCTAGCACAGTGTCTGAACATAATAGGCACTAAATCAATGTGTGTTGTTCAGCTGAATCATACTTGATGGGGGCAAACCTATTGTTCTAGGAATTTACTTCATGTAAGGTCATGAAGTTACACTATGTTGTCATCTGAGCCCTTTTGTCTATTGCTGCCATTACTGAGCCTTGTTCAAGTCCCTAGAGGACCCAGGTTGTTAATATGTCAATAAGGTAAGTATTTAAGCAGAGTAGTTCTAGAAGGTAGAGAGGAATACCAATAAAACAAATAAACCAAGTGAGCAGAATTGTGCAAATCTGAACTGTTCACAAACTTGAAAACATGATTTACCTGCAATAGGCCACAGTATAACATCTGAGAGTGGTTGCCCTTACAAGGTTTGTCAATATATTTTTCTATTTGAGCCACATTTCCATTTTGGAAAACAAAAAGAATGATCATTAGATATTCCCTCTTTCTTCATTACTGAATTTTCTAGATAGCTGTTTCTGGGAATGGGGAGGGATGTTTATTTTTCTTATATTTTATATGCCAATGGGGTGGAAAGTTAATGGCATGTGTATCAAATACAGTCAAGGCTTTGTGACTGTGGGCAAATCATTTGACTCTTTTAGCCCCATTTGTCTCCTCAATAAAATGGAGATGGCTGTATTACTACTGTTCCATGAATTTGTTTGGAGGAAATAGTTTTATAAAATCATAAAGTATTATGCTAACTGGGAGCTCTTACATTAATTTGCTTGTGATCTTCATTTTTAAAGGTAGTGTAGGTTATAAGTTACTTGCATAATAATAATTATTATTATTTTACAAATTCAATACCCTAGGATTTTGATATCCATAGTTAGAGTTGATATACATGTAAATGGTATTGATATACATATGAATATAGATATATTTGGATTTTTTAAAACCCTCATTGCATTGCCAGTATTCTAGCTATAGATTAACATATTTTTATTTGATCCTATATTTTGCTATATAATCAACCTATAATAGTACATTTGAAAAATTGCAACAGGCCAACTTATTGACATCCTCCTTCCTTTCCTCCCCAGGGTTTGTGACAATGATTCCTCTTTATTCCCTCTTTCTGCTTCCTTAGGGTTGGTAGGGAAGTTGAAGAAACCAACATAAACAATTTGCCTCCCCTCAATTTCAATTACATTTGATTTTCCCTCTGTCAGTCAAGAAGTACCTAAGGACCATAGAAGAAGGAGTGAAAGTTGGCAGGATCAGGCCAACTACTGCATTGATTCAGTCTTTATTAAGTAAACACACTAAACCTCATGCTAGTCTGAGATTTCTTAGCTTCTAGGATTGATGTGCAAAGTGGCAAGGTGCTCCTTTTACTATGGTTCTACTGTGTGACTAATACCCTGCAGTAAGAACTAGGACACAAAGCATAAAAAGCTCAAACTCAGATTGAGGGCAAAATAGCAATTTCTGGGAAAAATTTGAGGAGTGTAATGATGGGCAATTTGAAAATATTTTTATATGTGTACATTTTTTTTCTGTGCCAGAAAGGTACACTTCCTATGTCTTATAGAACTAGAAATGATAGAAGGATAGATCAAGAAACACAAGTTACAGTGAAACTTCAAATCATACAGTGGACAGTAATACAAAGGTGAAACATTTTTTTCTAATTTGCCTATAGCTTGTCCTGCCTTTGGAAGAAATTTAAGGTTAAGATAAAATTTTGCAATTGTTCATTTGAGGAGCTTTGTACTTGTTTCTATATCTGAATCTATTAAAGGTGTTTTGAATAAGGAATTAGAAATGAGATGTGAAATGAACTAAAATTCATTTCAGTACAATTCAATTCCGTTGATCTACTCAGTGTAAGATATTCTACTCTGCTCTCAGAACACAAAGAAAAAAATGATACAATTCCAACCCTTAGGGTGCTTACTTTCTATTGGGAAGATATAGCAAGTACACAAGTAAATAGAAGGAAGTAATTCAGGAAGGAGAGTGTGATGATAATGGGATGGATTAAGAGAGGTCTGTAGGGAATGGCATCTGAACTGTACTTCAAAAGATGCTAAACGTTCTGCAAGGAGGAAGGAAGGACAGAGGGTATTCTAGCCATGGGATTCCACTTGCACAAATATTTGGAGTCAAGCAATGGAGTGTAGTATGTGGGAAAGAAGACAGTTTGCTTGGGATTAACAGAGGAGGGAATAAGAATAATGTGAAATGAGACTGGAAAGTTTATATTTCAAAAGCTTGTCAGAAGATAGTACCAGGGGACTGGTGAGAGAAGGCTGATAGAGAAGAGAAAAGAAATGTAAGGTACAAAATAAAAATATATATTAAGGAGTGTATATTGATGAAAATGGGAATTATTTTTTTAGTTGTGTGTACTTTCTGAAATTTGAAATGCAGTGAATTCTCTCTAACTTCTCTCCTTCACCACTATCATAGTCCTACTTTTATATTCCTCTTTCCATAAAATTATTAAACAAGTAAACTTGATGAAACATTTAAAGATGTTTTCTATCAACTAGGATTAAAAGTATTTATAAGCATATTCTTAACTTGTAAATGAATAATGTTCTTTAAATATGACTTGCATCAATTTTTCTCTGCTACTACTACTGAAGGGTCAACATGTCTCTGGGCTTCAGTATAATCCTTTACTAAGTTAGAATTTTGGCCTAAATCATCTTGAGAAGTATTTTCCAGGTTGAAAATTCTAGGATTCTATGAAATTGCAAAATATAAGGACCATTGGAGACAAGAAAATTTAAAGTTAGATTTCATTGACATGACAATACCTGTTTCTGAATGTGTTTTGGTACTTTCTTGAGGAAGAAATGGGTCCATTTCAACAAAATATTTCAAGAAAATTAAATGTGGACAAAATTTCAACAAAAATAATTACATCATATCTGATCAAGATGACAAGAAGGCTTATGACAGCCTTTCTTTGTAAGTTAAAGCTACTTTGACATACTTCCTACAGGATTACTTCCCCATAGAAATTAAGCTCAATGAATTCAGGAATTTTTCTCATTTTTGTACTTCTATCCCCAGTACTCAGTACTTTAGACATAGTAGGTGCTTAATAAATTCTTTGTAATTATTTATTGAGTATTGAATAAAGCCATATCATAGTCGTTTGGAAATTTGTAAGATTTAAGGAAAAAATAAGAATATAGTAAAAACCAGTATAGACACTGAATTTAAAAAAAAAAAACAAACAGAGAGACTCTGGGGAGAATTCTATCCATCATTTACACACTTCAATTTCTTTATAATTAAGGGCATATATATTTGCTGCCAGAGAATTCCTGTGAATGGACCTGTTCTTAACCTCTTTAACCTTGAAGACAACTTTGCCTGTATTTGTATATTTTTGCTGTCTTCATTTTTTTCTTTGTAGATAATCAATAAAAAACTGAAAGAAGGCTGCTTGGTGGTAAAAATAACGATTCATTGAGTCATAACTTACATGTGGAGTTAAAATTAAACGCATTTGTTCAATTTTTAAAAATCGAATCACAAAATTTTAGTTGCATGTAGACTTTTTCAGTGTGAGAATGTTGAATTAAATTCATTTTAGTTCACTTCCTCAGTGTAATATGAAGGAAATTGAATGGATTAATGATTTCCAATATCCTTTCCTGGTCTATTGTTCTTTATATGCTCTTATTAAATGTTTGAAGGGCTGTTACATGGAAGAAACTCCACCCTTATTTGTATTGTCCTGGAACTAAAAACAATGAGTGGAAGGTATATTAAAGTGTCTTGCTTTTCAAGTTATGAAATAACTTTCTCTTAAAATTAAGATTTTTAGATTTCTAATAAGTATTTTTGAGAATACCTGCTATATTCCCAACACTACACAATATGTCATTGAACTACATCATCTTCATCATCTTCATCATCATAATCATTGTCACGTCATTGAGCTTATGATCACAGGTTGAGTAAGCCAAAACTATTCAAGGAAAAGACAAGGCTGTATAAAATACTAACTCAAACAGACTTAATTGACCTAAAATTATGGCAAAACAGCAAATATTGTGAGATTTTTGATAAAAGAGAGATCAGAATGAGTGAGAAATGATCAGAAAAGATGCTATGGATGAAGGAAGACTTTAAATGAACTTAGAATAACAGAATTTATATAGCTTAATAGTTCTCAAACTTTTTAATTTCAATATCCTTTTACATGTTTAAAAATATTTGAGAACCCTGAGAAATTTTTCTTCATGTTGATTTTATCTATTTGTATTTATAACTTTAGAAATTAAAACACCTTAGTATTATTATGAAAATAATTTTGACCTCATAGATCACCTGAAAGACCTTAGGACCCAGGTGTTCCTAGACCACACTTTGAAAACTGTGGAACTCAGAGAACTTTTCAGGTGATAGGAATATCATAAGCAAAGGGTTAGAGATGAGAAACAAGGTTTTCCAATGCAGAGAGTGTAGTTGGTTAGCTTGGGTGACAGATCAGGTTAAATGATTTTTTGGCTCATAAGCAAAGAGATAATAAGTAAAACCATTTCCATTCAATAGATCAAAGCATTACTGTACTTAGCAGTGCTATGCTAGATGCTAAAAGGGCCACAAATATGAGTCTGACAGTCCCTAACCTCAAGAAACTATGACTTGAAAGAAGGGTTCTATACAGTGAGATAAAAAGAAGCCTGAGGCTCAAACTTGGGCAAAAGGTACTTGCATGGTCCAGAACTAGGAGAAGGAAGAGTAGCCAGCAAATGAGCCAGAGAAATTGTGGAGAAATAGCAGAATAAGATTATAGTGTTAATAAAGTCAAGAAAAGGAAAGGTTACAATATGGAATAATCAGTAAAGACTTAGAAAAGGCCATTTGATTTGGCCAGAAGAGATTATAATATGTTGATATTGTCTGCGGTTAAGGAAGTAGTAAAGTAGGAACAACTCGGTCATAAATGATAATGAACTAAACAGGAAGAAAAATAACTTGAAGTGAAATCAAAGTCAACTTAAGGTTTTTTGTTTTTAATTTTTTAAGGTGGAAATATCTATGCATGTTTGAAGGCAGTGCATAAAGCAGTAGTGAAAGAGAAATTGAAGATGATAAAGATAATTATGTGAGCTCGATGTCCCATGAATGGAGAGAAAAAAGGATATAATTGGAGTCATAGAAAAGGTGGTATTTTTGAAAAGAAGAATGATAGCTCTTCTCTTGAATTGGAGGTGGTGAGTAGGGACTGGAGATAGTGATTAGAGTCAGAAATAAATGTACGTTGAGTTGAAATAAAGTGAAAGAGTTCATGAAACATTAGGGATAAGAACTGGGCCTATAATTTCATTGTTATATAGAACTCCCAGGTAAGGGAAGAAAGTCCCTTTACCAATGCAGGTTGGCACCATCTATGTAACATTTAGTTTTCAAGGGCTATCTAGAACACTAAGAGGTTAAGTGATTAAGTGCTCAGGGTCACGAGGTTAGTATATGTCAGAGGTGAAACGTGAACCTATGTCTACCTGTTTCTGACTGGCTGTCTATCCACATTGCATTCTACCTTTCACAATAGATTATCTAATCTAGTTAACGATAAAGGACATGGATGATGAGTGGTAGTTGTTGATTTAGGAACTGAAGGAGGAAGGAGATCTGAAATAACTATGGTGAGATACACATGGAAGAATTATTAAATAATGGCAACATCCAGGATGAAGTGATTTCCATTTTAGTTGGCCAGTTATGTGTGGTTTGTTATCATTCAGCATCTTTCTTTAGACTTTGAGCGAGAGTCAAAGAAGAGCATGAGGTTCCATATTTGGGTGCTGGTGTGGTTTGATATTTCTTTTTCATTTCCAAAAGAATTTCATATTTGAATCAATTTTTAAGTGATCCTGTCAAGCAATAGAATTATTGTACACTTAGCAGGTTAATCATAAGGATAGAAATTGGACCTGGGATTTCATTGATAAGTGAATTTCCTAGAAGATAAAACTTTCTATCAATGTAGGTCAGCATCTTTTCAGCATTTCCTCTGTCTTAGAGCATTTCCTAGAGCATTAAGAGGTTATTGAGTCTTATAGTCAGTATGTGTGACAGGTGGGATTTAAACTCAGGTCTTCTTGATTTTGAGTCTGGCATTCTATGCACTAAGGGATGCTGTCTTTTGTACAAATCACATTCCATCTAATTATTCATTTTTGCTTTTCTTTTAAAAATTACTTTCTTCAATTTTCTTTAAAAAGGAAACAAAAACCTTTATGATAAGCAAGCAAAGTCAAGCAAAACAAGCTACCGTAGAGGTCACATATGTCAGTGTGTCTCAGAATACAGATTTAGCCTATGGCCTACCTCTCTGTGAGGAAGTGAATAACATTCTTTATCATTGGTTCTCTGGACTCATAATTGACCGTTGCACTGATTCTTAAGTCCTTAAAAATTGCTTGTTTTTACAGTGTTGTATAAGTTATGCTGATTCTACTCACCTCTTTGTTCATATAAATCTCAGGTTTCTCCAAAGCCACATCTTTCATCATTTCTTATTGCACAACAGTAATACATTACATTATTACACCATAATTTCTTCAGCCATTTCCCAATTGATGGGCGTCCTCTTAGTTTCCCA
>CM053627.1:142126476-142183976 GCA_028646595.1 Phalanger gymnotis | reverse complement strand
AAATATTGCATGCTGAGCAGTGCATGCAGAAGCACTTTTCATTATTATTTAAAATTATATTATTGATGCTAAAATATAGGTCATATATCTTAGAAAAAACATAAATATTTAAATCAATAATATTTTACTGATTATAGTTTAATTATGAATTCATTAATTTATCCTGAATTCCTCTAAGCAGAATTTATTATTATTTAAACCACTGTGGTTTCCCTTATTAAATTTGTATTTTTTAAAAATAAAACTAAATAAGTTAATTTAAAATAGCTTTAACATGTTGATCACTAGAACGTGGTACATGAGATACCAGAGGTAGCATTGCCAAGTTTCTCAATCTGAGAAGATAAAAGCCCTACAATATGAAAATCTATCAGGAAATGTTTTAAAGGGCAAAACATCCCTCCTTATAAAAATGATATCAATATTTCTAAAAAGAATCCATCCCTAATTTTCACTGAATTGTTATCTACACCGAAATTGTTTATTTAGTGATGAAAACCCAAGTTCAGTCCCTGAATAATACTGTAAAACTATAAAATTTTTAAAAGTTAAAAATTCAAATTTTAGTTGCTAGATAAGGACAATATTAAATTTACAAAATTAAAATAAATTAACTATTAGAATAAATAAATTAAAATTAGGATCAATGATGCATAAACTGAAGAAAACCATTTAAAGACTAGCAATTCATAAAACTAGGAGCAGTTATTCAACATTTAAACATCAAACATATAAACATAATCTTTAAAGGACATGACAACTTCAAGTAAATCATAGCTGGATCGTAATGCTAGATTTTGTTATTAAAATATAATTTAATCTTCTGTCTCACTACTTATACAACCTTTTTTTTTGACTGCCTCTGCGATTTACTCCATTTAAGGAATTCTCAATAGGGAAACTCCCTGTACAGATACAGATCTGCAACTGCTCTGGAATTTAAGTCTTAAGAGAGTTTCTGGGGGCACTAGGAATTAAAGTAACTTGCCCAGGATCACATAACCTTATGTGTTGAAGGTGGGACTTGAATCCTAAGTTTTCTAACTCTAAAGGGGCCTCTCTAGTCACTGTGTTATGCTGCCTCTTATGAGCTTTTATAAATATTCAAATTCATTACGTCTTTGTTACTAAGAATTCCATTATAAAATGAAGATAAGATTGACCCATTCATTTCTGAATGGCAAATTTATATTATCATCATCTAAGAAAATTGGAGGGAATGATGATTTTAGAGTAATTCATTTGCAGCACAAGGCAGTAGTTGTAATAACATCACACTAGAGAACTTGTGGCCTCCTTATCCCCTCAGTTGGGGCATCTTTATGTCTTCTTTAGGAAGGCTGATCTGTTAATTCATGTCTCTTACAAATAAGTTAATGACCTAGAACAATCTGAATTGAAAAGCCAAATCCAATATCTCAGTCAAACTTGTCAAAAAATGTGTTTTGAATAATTTCCAAACAAATAACTTTAGAGGTACAGAGCATAAATTTTATGGCTCCATAGCATGATATGAAAATTCTCTTGAAAGGCTAAATTTTCTGTGGTTGGTTTCTAGGTTTTCTTTTTTGCTTATTGTTCTAATTAAAAATTTTCTTTGAATGTTGATATGGCCAGGAAGTGATCTCAGGAAACACAACAACAACAACAAAAACCCAGACTCCAGCAATTAGAATGATAAAAGACAGAACTGAAATTACCATATCCATATACACGAAACTCTTTAGTAAAGATGATGATAGATAATCCCAACTTTTTGAAATTTAAATATATATGTGCTTTGCAACATATCTACTTCACTGCTGGAAGGTACATGAAAGAGGAACCCATAATATTTCAGCTGACATCCCAGCCCCCCAGGAATTAGTGGGATATAGTGCTGGACATGACGTTACCTTGAGTACATGACAGTCAGCCCCTAACCAGGCTCCGATTCACAAACCAAGGTGGCACTCACTTTAAGTCCTTGGGTAAGATATGAACTTGTGGTAATTGGGACATTTCGTCAAACGTTCCCACTGTTCTTTTCTTTCCCAGTCTTGTTTGACTTTACTGGTGTTTTGTTTTTGTTTTGTTTTGTTTTAATTAAAAAGAATAAGCAGTCAAACCTGCTGAACTTCATGGGAAATATTTTAGTGTTATGGTGTCAAAGTGTCTGTCTGACAGGGCCTAGGAGCAACTACATCAGAAAGGTACTTTTCTACTTTTTTCCTTACAGAATTCTAGGCAGAGTCTGGAGCTGGAGTTGGCTGTCATGTCCAAGTCTGTCTGCTTTTTTTGTTTGAAACAGCCAGGGTAAGATGAACTGCAGGGTAAGATGGGCTGTTTTGAAGCAAATAGTCCAGTTATGATATCACTTCTTTTTGACTCTAGTGTTAACATGTTTATTATAATTTTCGTTCTATCTGAAGATGTGTTACCTTGCTGGACCACTTATTATCTTATAGAAAGAATATTACATATCCAGTAATGATAAAGGAGTCCATCTTTCCTTCACTCCATTTTACTCAGACACTATAAAAATTAATTGATTGGAAGAATTCAGTCTATACTGACTGGTGAATAAAATAAAAGCAATAATAAAATTGATGTAATTTTTTAACATTTATGCCCATAAATTGTATATTTTTTTAGATTTTTACCAACACTCATCTTACTTAAAATATCATCTTAATTTTAATTTTAAGTATATAGTTAGAATATAATAAAATTATAATTAATATGATGGTCATACACTGTCAGCTTAGAAGGTTTAGGTTTTCTTTTTAATGTAACCTAATTAAAATTAATAATGATTCAAATTAAAATATAATGCCAAGAACATTCCCAAATGTAGTACCATGAGCAGGCAACTCCAGCAATACTATAATGTAGTCTAGGTTTGCTAAATGTGGATGTTTTCAGAGAAGATTAGAATCTGTGGCATAGCCATCTACTTCTTCAGATTATTTTCATTAGTTTGGGGGCTAATTATAGTGATGGGAGACATTCCCTTTCCCCATGTGATCTGTGTATCATAGTGTCTTTCTAAGAAAATTAAGTTAAAACTAATACCATAAAACCAAAGTATATGGATAACTGAAATTACTTATGAAGATTTTTTTTTATGAAACTAATTTAATAACAGTGTCAAGATCATAGGATTGGAAAGTCGGGATAAATTCTCTAGGAAAGTCAGCTTTCCATGACACAGCTATACCGTACATTCAGCAACATTGATTGATATAGTTTATTCTTGCATGGGTTAAATTTCTTTCACATCTTGAAGCTGAAGGCATTTTTTTCTACCCTCCAACTCTAGCATTAAAAAGAGGCTGTACTGATCAAATGGATACTACATATTGCCTCATGTAAAAGCCGTCTCCCATTACTATATTTTAACAACAACAACATCATAACAGTGTTTTTTTTATTATGACCAGTACTTCCTGCCCCTATGTTAGTTGTTTTCTTACCACAGCAATATGTAAATCAGTAACACACTTTTATTACACAGTGATTCCACTCTGCCACTGTGACTTAAAGTACCTGACTGCTGATGATATTCTTTGTATTCGTTTCACCCTTTCCCCCCAATCTCTGTTAGGTTCTGAGCTCATGCCCAAAGCGCTCTCCACCAGGATAGTGGGAGGCATTTGGTGGTTTTTCACACTTATCATCATTTCTTCGTATACTGCTAACTTAGCCGCCTTTCTGACAGTGGAACGCATGGAATCCCCCATTGACTCTGCTGATGATTTAGCTAAACAGACCAAGATAGAGTATGGAGCTGTGGAGGATGGGGCCACTATGACCTTTTTTAAGGTAAGATTCCTTAAGTAGTTCCTTAGATACATTGAAATAATGCATTTAAGTAGAACCACATCCTACAAATAACATCCATTTATGTTGTTACGGTATCATTATGCTGTTATTACATCATAAAACATAGCAACTGTTTTTATTTTCTATGCAATAAAGAAAAATTGAAATTAGCATATTTGAAAAATAACCATTGCGTATACCTACATAAGACAAACTCCTCAGCAATTTGAAATTGAAAGACATAATTTGCATGACATGTTTATTCCATATATATGTATATATGTATGCATATATATGAAATGTTCAAAAATAATGTGGAATTTTTGATTCAGTTGAATTTGTAAATAAAAAAATGTTGAATGAATTCTTCATAGATTGTTGAAAGACAGATGTTTGTTCTGAGAGGTTTAGTAACTTGAGGGCAATTTTGTGATTAATAGATCTTCTTGCTTTTGGGTGAAAGGCAAGGGTCCCAATTCTACATGATGGAGCAGAAAGACATTTCACAAGGTGTAATGTCAGAGAATAGAAGAGATGATTTAGTACTTATGTCCCGCATCTATGGCTGGCTTGGGAAACACAGGAACCATAAGATATATTAGTTACTATATTTAACAGATACACATTTATAGGTGAGATGTTTTGGGGCCTTTGGAAATGGTGAGTTCACATGGACAACATGTTTGAATTTCAGTGACTTCCAACTGGCTTCTCCTGTATCTCTTACTCAGCTAACTGTAGGTAGTCACACTGATTCAGGGAATCCAAATGAAAAGGTGCATGTAAGAAAATGAGAAGATGGAAGCTCTAGATTCATGCCCTGTTCTCCTCTATTACTCCCTGCCATTTCCCTCTACTCTGAGCAATCAGGGTCATTTGATAGTTATTTGCTATTACATTTCAGCAAACATTTTCTCCACTTTAATGTAGGGAAAATTCATAGAAAGAACACTTTAGTTTATGCATAAACATAATTGATGATATGAATGGGTAGTGAAAATAGTAATTTCAAAAATAATTTACTCTATACACATAGTTAAAAATTAATATATTGTATATAGTATTTTAAAATTCATGTAATCAGTTTCCTTAATGTTCTTTTTGAGGTGTATTTTTTTTAACATAGTAAATTCTTTTATGGTCACTTAATATTGATGTAAATATGAATATAGTGATATGAAATGAACATTTCCTAAGTCTTTCTAAGCTGATTCAGTCAACATATAGTCATATTTCATTCAAGTTGTTTTTAAATGGACAATTATACAATACATACTCTAAAGAGTTTTTCTCATACAACCTAGAACTGAAGATAAAGAAAAATGACCGTTCCATTGTCTAAATTAGGAAATGGCAATTTATTCATTCAAAAATATGAAATAAATACCCACTGTGTAGAAGAGACTGTGCTAGACACTAGATTTTATATATTTCAGCTCTTATTGATGGATGCTTTGTTATAGAACATTACAAATTAACATTTTAAATGCTTTTGTTCAGAATACTCATATTATTTCATTCATTCATTCATGTGTTTATTTTTAGTCCATGAGGGGTTTGCATCTTATTTTTAAATTTTTCAATTAAGATTTTATTTTCCCCTTCCTCTGCTCTCACCTCTTCACCAGAAAAGAAAAAGAAACCTCTGATAAATATACAGAGACAAGCAAAATGAATTCCTACATTTCTATGACTAAAAATGTATATCTCATTCTTTATATTTGGCCCCTCACTTTCTCCAGTTAGGTAATATTCTTAATCATTGTTTCTCTGAATTCATAGTGGGTCATTATTTTTATCAAAGTTCTCAAATCTTTCAAAGTCTTTGTAATTTCTTTCTTGATACAGTTGTTTTCCTGATTCAGCTCACTTCACTCTGAATCAGTTCATATTTTCCCATGATCCTTTGAAAGTAATCTATTTTACCATTTCTTAAGGCACGTTAATATTCCTTTATATTCATATGTAAATTATATATAATTTAGTCACTCTTTTCCAATGGACGTCCATCCTTCTAGTTTCCAGTTCTTTATTAAAACAAAAATATGGCTGTGAATATTTTTGTACCTATGAATCCTTTCTCTTTAAAAAAAATCTCTCTGGGGAAGCCTTCTAGTGGTAGTTTTGAGTCAAAGGGTATTCATGGTTTAGTGACTTTTGGTAATATACTTCTAAATTGTTTTCCATAGTGGCTGGAACAATTTAAAGTTCTACCAGTAGTGCCTGACTTCTCATAGCTCTACCAATATTTGTAATTTTCATTTTTGTGTGTTATTTTTGCAATCTGATGGACGTCATAAATATCCTCAAAATCATTTTTCATTTCTCTCATCATTAGCGTTTTGGTGCTTTTCTCCCCTTTCAAATGGCTATCGATAGCATGGATTTCATCCTTGGAAAACTTTGATGAAAAGAAATATTTATGAAGTATCCATAAACATTCTTTCAAGACTGCAGTGGATCCAGGCAGTGATCTTATTGATGAGGTTCCCTTTGTCAGTACAGATTACAGCCCATTTCTTCCTTCTCATTGCATCTGATTCTTATTCATGCTTTCCAATGGATCCTTGAGAAAGGAACCATTACAAAGATTGGAAGGCCTCCCTTCAATATTTTTACATTTTGAGGGTTCCAGTGCAGTATTTAGTTTGTCACTTTTTTGGTCTTGCTACATGCATGCCCTTCTTTTTTTTTCCTTTCTAACCCTTCTGTAGGAAATGGAATCTTTTGTGACTATCAGTATTGGAAGAACTAGACCAGCTTCTTTATGGCTATCACGCATTTCTAGGATTAAAATTCATCTACAACTTGAATCATTAAAGATTATATCGTTCAATGATTCACAATTTAACTACCTGAAATAATTTGTATTGAAGAGCTGGGTCTTTGTGTCAGGGATGTGCTTGAGTTCATTACAAATATTGTGTCCCAAATGCAATTAATCTATTTTCTTGCTTTTTTTCAATTCTTGGCCCATCTTTAAGTCTATTTGAAAGCCTCATCTAAGATATAAAGATGCCTCCAAAGTCTAAGAATTTAGGAATATTCCGTATGTTCTGATTTGCTAAGTCAGTTGCTGTCTTACTTCATATTATAATATGAGTGAGAAACATTTTTTATCTACTTGGATTTTGTTTATGGAGTGCCTGGTAACTCCATAATATTCTAGGGCTTGATCCCATTAGCAAAATGTCACTTGTCAATGCCTTGCTTCTATGTCATTATTCAGCTGTTTAGTTGTGTCTGACTCTTTGTGACTTCATGAACTTGTTCATGGGTTTTTCTTGGCAAAGATATTGGAGTGGTTTACTATTTCCTTCACCAGTGTGCCCCCATTTTACAGATGAGGAACTGAGGCAAATAGGGGTTAAGTGACTTGCCAAGGGTCCCACAGCTAGTAAACATCTGAAGCTGGATTTGAACTCAGATCTTCTTGACTCCAGGCCCACTGCACCACCTAGCTATCCTCACTATCTATAGTAGGAGTTATTAAATTGGGATCCGTGAGTCTTTAAGTAGTTCATGAATGGATCGGGAGTGTGTCTATGCACTTACATAGGGAAAATATTAAATCTTTATTTTCACTAACTCCTTATTGAAATTTATCATTTCCTGCAATTATTTGAAAACATTAATCTGAGAAGTGGTCTACAGGATTCATTGGACTACCAGAGGGGTCCATGCCACGAAAAAAGTTAAAAAATATTTGATCTGTAAGAATCCATCCCCTATTTTTGACTGTGGCAAATATCTTTTTGAGAAAACTTCTCAATGTCTCCTTCTTTACTTGACATAAATAACCTGGTGACTGACCAATGAGCAGTTGTTTTTGTTACATATTTATCAAGCTATATTGTGTGACCTTAAAATATAAATTAAAAAAAAAACCTGTTTGGATAAAAGCCTTGAAGACTGCATTTTGCAGAATAAAACCAGTGGAATCCGCAAACTTTATAGAATCTTAATTTCATTTTTATCTTTCAAAAGATATGATCTATTTCAGCATTTTAGGTATATTGTGAAGATTTTACATAAGGGCTACCAAATGATCGAAGACATTTGCGGGGGAGGGTTACTCATATTTTTATTTTATATTTTGAAATTATGTAAAACATTTCCATATTAGTCATTTTGTATAAGAAAACTCAAATAAAAGAAAAAAAATTAAAAGAAAATGAAAAATATCATGCTTCTATCTGTATTCAGTCAGTATCAGTTCTTTCTCTGGAGGAGGATAGTATGTTTCATCATTAATTTTTTGGAATTGTCTTCGATCATTGTATTGCTGAGAATAGCTAAGTCATTCACAGTTCTTTATTAAACAATATTGCTCTTACTGTGTACAATGTTCTCCTGGTTCTGTTCACTTCACTATGCATCAATATAAGTCTTTCCATGTTTTCCCAAAATCATCCTGCTTGTCATTTCTTATAGAACTATAGTATTCCATTACATTCATATACCACAACTTATTTAGACATTCCCCAATTGATGGGCATTCATTTGATTTCCAATTCTTAGCCACCACAGAAAGAGCTGCTATAAATATTTTGTACAAATAGGTCCTTTTGCCTTTTTTCGGGGGTGGGGGGTGGGGTTATCTTTGGGATATAGAACTAGCAATGGTATTGCTGGATCAAAGGGTATACACAGTTTTATGGCCATCTGGGGATAGTTCTAAATTGCTCTTCAGGATGGTTGGATCAGCTCATAAATCCACCAACAGTTATTAGTTCCCCAGTTTTCCCACATCTCCTCCAACGTCTAACATGTTCTTTTTTTTTTTAATCACATTAGCCACTCTGTGAAATGTGAGGTGGTACCTCAGAGTGGTTTTAATTTGCATTTCTCTGATCAATAGTTATTTAAAGAATTTTTCATATGTCTATAGATGACTTTCCTTTTCTTTGTCTCAAAACTGCCTTTTCATACCCTTTGATGATTTACCAGTTGGGTATTGCATTTTTATAAATTTGACTCATTTCTCTATATGTTTGAGATATGAGATCTTTATCAGAGATATTTGTTTAAAATTTTTTCACCAGTTTTTTGCTTTCCCTCTAATTTTGGTTGCATTGTTTTTGTTTGTGAAAAAAAATTATATTTTATGTAAGCAAAATTATCCATTTTTTACTTTTTAGTACTCTCTATATCTTCTTTGGTCTTAAATCCTTCCCTCATCCATAAATCTGACAGATAAACTATTCCATGCTCCCTTAATTTATTTATGGCATCACCCTTTACATGCAAATCATGTACCCATTGAACTTATCTTGGTATACTATGTAAGATATATCCAGTTTCTGCTGCACTGTTTTCCAATTTTCCCAGAATTTTTGTCAAATCATAAGATTTTGTTCCAAAAGCTTGGATTTTGGGGTTTATCATATCCTAGGATACTGTGGTCATTTATTTTAATGTAATTTTTACCTAATCTATTCCTCTTATTCCACTGTACTTCTTAGCCATAACTAGTTTTGATAATTACTGGTTTGAGATCTGGTACAGCTACACCACCTTATTTTGCATTTTTCTTCATTGATTCCCTTGATATCCTTGAGCTTTTGTTCTTCCAGATGAATTTTGTTACTATTTTTTCTAGCTCTTTAAAATAGTTTTTGATAGTTTGATTGGTATGGAACTGAATAAATAGATTACTTTAGGTAGAATTGTCATTTTTATTATATTGGCTTGACCTACCCATGAGCAATTAATATTTTCTCAATTGTTTAGATCTGATTTTTTGTGTGAAAAAAGTTATATAATTAGTTGTGTTCATATAGTACCTGGGTTTGTCTTGGCAGGTAGACTCCCAAGTATTTTATATTGTCTATTAATTGGAATTTCCCTTTCTATCTCTTGCTGCTGGAATTTATTGGTAATATACAGAAATGCTAATAATTTATATGGGTTTATTTTCTATTCTGCAACTTTGCTAAAGTTGTTAATAATTTCAAGTAGTATTTTAGTTGATTCTCCCGGATTTTCTAAGTATATACCATTATATCTGCAAAGAGTGATCATTTTGTTTCCTCATTGACCATTTTAATTCCTTTAATTTCTTTTTCTTCTCTTATTACTACAGCTAACATTTCTAGTATAATATTAAATAATAGAGGTGATAATGGGCATCTTTGCTTCACCCCTGATTGTACTGTGAAGGCTTCTCACTTATCCCCATTACAGATAATGCTTGCAGATTGTTTTAGATAGATAATACTTATCATTTTAAGGTAAGCTCCATTTATTCCTATACTGTTCACTGTTTTTTTTTTAAAGGAATGGATGCTGTATTTTGTCAAACCCCTTTTCAGCATCTTTTGAGATAAGCATTTGATTTCTATTGGTTATGTATTGATATGGTCAGTTATGCTGAAAATTTTTCCCAATATTTAACCAATCCTGTATTCCTGGTATAAATGCTACCTGGTCATAGGATACAGTCCTTGTGATATGTTCTTGTAATCTCTTTTGCTAGCATTTAAAAAAAATTGCATCAATATTCAGTAGGAAAATTGGTTTATATTTTTTTTTTTCTATTTTGGCTGTTCCTGGTTTGGGCATCATCACCATATTTGTTTTGTAAAAGGAATTTGGTAGGACTACTTTCCCACCTATTTTTCCAAATAGTTTACACAATATTGGGTTTAATTATTCTTTAAATGTTTCGTAGAATTTGTTGTGAATCCATCTCATCCAGGGGATGTTTTCTTAGGAAGACCATTGATGGCTTGTTCAATTTATTTTTCTAAGACTGGATTATTTGAATATTTTATTTCCTCTTCTGTTAATCTAGGTAACTTATTTTTTGTAGACATTTATCTATTTCATTTGGATTGTCAAATTTATTGGCACATTATTAGGCAAAATAGCTTCTTATTATTACTTTAATTTCCTCTTCATTGGTGGTGAATTCACTTCTTTCATTTTTGATACTAGTAATTTCATTTTCTTCTTTCCTTTTTTTATAAAAACTCTAATTAAACATTGATTTATCTACTTTATTTGTTTTTTTCATAAAACCAGCTTATAGTTTTATTTATTAGTTCAATGGTTTTCTTACTTTCAATTTTATTAATTTCTTCTTTGGTTTTTAATTTGGTTTTCCAATTTGGTGTTTAATTGGGGATTTTTAATTTATTCTTATTTTAGTTTTTTAAGTTGCATGCCCAATTCATTGATCTATTTTTACTCTGCTTTGTTGATGTAAGTAATTAGAGATATAAATTTTCCCCTAAGTACCACTTTGGCTGCATCCCATAAATTTTGGCGTGTTGTTTCATTGTCATTTTCTTTCATAAAATTATTGATTTTTTTCTATGATTTGTTCTTTGACTCATTTGTTTTTTAAGGATTGGATTATTTAATTTCCAATTAATTTTTAATCTCTCCAATGCCCATTAATTGAATGTAATTTTTATTGCATTATGATTGGAAAAGTATGCATTTACTATTTCTGCTTTTCTCAATTTAGTTGTGAGGTTTTTACATCCTAATACATGGTCAGTTTTTGTGTGGGTGCCATGTACTACTGAGAAAAAGATATATTCCTTATCTATTCCTATTCCATTTCCTCCAGAGATTTATAATATCTAACTTTTCCAAAATTTTATTCACCTCCTTAACTTTTTTCTTGTTTATTTTGTGGTTAGATTTATCTATTCCGAGAGGGGAAAGTTGAGGTCTTCCACTAGTAGAGTTTTATTATCTTTCTCTTCTTTAACTCATCCAACTTCTTCAAAAAATTAGATGCTACCATTTGGTGCCTCTATGTTTGGTATTGACATGACTTCATTGTCTATTACTTTTAGCAAGATATAATTTTCTTCTTTATCTCTTTTAATTAGATCTATTTTTTTCTTTTGCTTTGTTCGAGATCATGATTGCTAATGCTGCTTTTTTTTGCTTCAGCTGATGCATAATAGATTCTGCTCCAGCCACTAACTTTTACCCTGTGTGTATCTCTCTGCTTCAAATGTGTTTCTTGTCAACAACATGTTATAGGATTCTGGTTTTTAATTCATCCTGCTATCTGCTTCCATTTTATGGATGAGTTCATCCCATTCATATTTATAATTATGTAAACTGTGTATTTCCCTACATGCTATTTTTTGTTTGTTTACTGCCCCCCCTTACCTCCACACAACTGTTTTACTTCTGATCACTGCCTTACCAATATATCCTCCTTTTTTTCAGTCTCCCCTCCCCCTTCTATTATTCCCATCCTTTTTCCTTCCTTATAGGATAAGATAGATTTCTTTATTCAACTGTGTTTTTTTTCCTCTTTAAGCCAATTTTGATGAGAGTAAGGTTTAAATTTTGCCTGCCACCACTTCCACCTTCTATCTTCCTCTTCATTTATGTGGGATAATTTACCTTTCAATCTCTCCCCTCCTTCTTCCAGTGCAATTTTCTTTCTGACCCTTTATTTTGTTTTTGGGATATCATCCTATCAAAGTTACTACACCCTCTTTTACATACTCCTAATTGTTCTTATAGTAGTATAGCTGTTGAGTTACAAATATTATTTTGTCATATAAAATATAAAGAATTCATTGAATATCTTGTATTTCTCTTTCTTGTTTCTTTTTTTTTTAACCATTTTATGTTTCTCTTGAGTCTTGTATTTCGAGGTCAAATTGTTTATTCAGCTCTAGTCTTTTAGTTAGAAATGCTTGAAAATCCTCTACGTCATAATATATCCATTTTCCCCCTGAAATATATTTAATTTTGCTGGGTAGGTAATTCGTGGTTGTAATACTATCTTCTTTGCCTTCTGGTATGTCATATTTCAAGGCCTGCAGTTCTTTAATGTGGAAGCTGCCCAGTCCTGTGTGATCCTGACTATAGTTCCACAATACATGAATTGTTTCTTTTTGTCTATTTGCATTATTTTCTCATTGATCTGTGAGCTCTGGAAATTGGTTATGATGTTCATAGCCTGGGAGTTTTCATTTGGGGATCTCTTTCAGACAGTGATTGGTGGATTCTTTCAATTTCTATTTTGCCTTCTGTTTCAACAATCTGGCTAGCAGCTGCTGTGGGGGTGAAAGACCAATACAAGCCTAACAACAAAAATGCTACCAGCACACTGCAAAAGCACAGGTTCTTTTGATCTGCTTTAGTAAGGAAACCAACATTAAGGGGTTGACAAGCTTACTTTAATTCAGCATGCAAATATTATTCACTTAGTTCAGGGGAAAAGACCAGCACCTTGAACTTCAGAGCAAAATACAAACAAAGTACAAACATCAACAGACAGACCTTGTCTGATTCAAATCCCAATATACAGTTACCAGAGTTTAACAAAGTCTCAGCATCTGAGTTTATGAGCTGGAGGGCTTCTTAGCTACAGCTGCCCGGAGTCTCCACATGCCACCAAGAGTGAGGGCCCTGAACAAATGGCTCAGTCTTCTCTTCTTAAAGCATCTCAAATGTCATCTGAATGACCAGAACTTAGGCTCCTATGATTGGCTCTGGAGTTAGCACCTCCCCTCAATTAGCCCCACATAGGTTTTACACCTAATAGGGATTTGGGCCTGGGGCTTAGCACCTAGTAAGACTCAATGAAATACATTGAATTACTCAAAGGAAACAAAAGCCAAACTCTTCAAGGGCACTTGGTTGAATTAAGTGCTAAGAGCCCATTTTGCTTACCCACACACCCTCTGGTTCTAATATATCAGGGCGATTTTCTTTAATAATTTCTTGAAGATGTCCAGGCTTTTTTTTTTTTGATCATGGCTTTTAGATAGTTCAGTAATTCTTATATTATATCTCCTGGATCTATTTTCTTCATCTTTTCTTAAAATTTTGTTATATCATATCTTGATGTGCCATAGAGTCCTTAGTTTCCACTTGTTCAATCATAACTTTTAAGGAATTATTTTCCTCAGTGAGTTTTTATTCTTCCTTTTCTATTTCGCCAATCCTATTTTGGGAAGAGTTATTTTCTTTGGTAAATTTTTGTATCTTTTCCCATGCTATTGATTCTTTTTTTCATGATTCTCTTGAATTATTCTCATTCTTTTCCCCAGTTTTTCTTCTGCTTCTCTAATTTACTTTTTAATATCCTTTTAATACTCTTCCAGGAATTCTTTTCGGGCCTGAGACCAAATTACATTTTTCTTTGAGGCTTCATATGTAGCCATTTGGACCCAATTGTCCTCATCTAAGTTTATACCTTGATCCTTCCTATTCCCATAGTAACTCTATAGTCAAACTCTTTTTTGTTGTCGTTGTTGTTTTTGTTTTTACTTTTTTTTTGCTCATTTTTAATGCCTTTTTTGTGACTTGTTGTTTTTGTGTGAGAGTTGGGCACTGATCCTGCACTGTCCAAGTTTTTTTGTGCTGGGGCTTTGGGTCTTACTGATGGCTTTCGCTGGCTTGGGGCTTAGCTGCTTCCTTTCTCTGGATGGTAAGCTTCCCTTCTGGCTTGTACTGGGGGTGGAGACTTCTGTTATCTTCCCCTGGTTTTGGGGTTTAGCTGCTAGCCTTCTGCAGGATTGGGGCCTTGCTGCTGATTGCTATGGTAACAGAGCACCTCTAGCCCTGAAGTAGTAATTTTGTTGCTGATCTGCTTGAAGTAGGAGGCCCTGCTGCTATAGAAAACAGAGTTTCTCTTCTGGTAGGCCCCAGAGGAAGAGGTCTCCCTGATTGCCAGCCTGAGGGCAGTGCTTTACTCCTGGTCAGCAGTGTGGTCAAGGCCTCCATGGTGGCTTGTACTGGGGGTGGGGCTCCTGGAGTGGGGCCTTGCTGTACTGCACACACTAATCACTTGCCTAGGGGGTTGGAGGGGTGCTGGTTTGTAGTAGGGTAGTGGCTTGCCCCAGTCCCTGAGCCCTGCTGCAGGCTACCTGCTATGAAGCTGGCTTCTGCTGCTGCTGCTGTTGCTGCTCTTGGACCTCATTCCCTTCCCACTCTAGTTGGATCTTTACTATAGGGCTGGTAAGCTGCTTCCTTGCTCCTAGATCAATTCTGAGGCAGTTTTCTGGTTGGGAGGGCTTCAGAGGGTTCCTTCCTCATTCCACCATCTCGGCACCAGAAGTCTATCTTTTTATTTTATGTGTAACTTTATCTTCTTATTTTTTCTTGTCCTGCTTCCTGTTCTATATATTTGTCCTAGTTTCTCTTCTCTTCAATATTATTTTTGCTTCCTCTTTCTTTTCCATTGTATAAATTCTTCTTTATACTCGCTTGGCTCTTTTTTCTCTCACAAGGGTGCCTCTAGTTTCAGAAGAAAATTGACATTAAACAGCTTCCTTTTCTAATGACATAGAATTTCTTTCAATTTGAAACCTTCTGGAATGTATGTAACTCACAATAAAAATCATACAGTGTTAATTACTAAGCTAACAATTACCTTATGGTGCTGACTTTCCCTCACTGTGAGATGGTATTGTTGAAATTAGCAAAACACCAGAATATAATATCAGCGTACAATACCTTGAGTTTTTTTTTCTATCCTTAGTTTAATCCTAGATGATACTTATTCCAGACTCCATATTGTGATTTGTTAAATGTGTCGTTATCCCATCTTTGAATTTAGAATTAAAAGGGAATCTTGGCAAAATTTAGAATGAAGGCAAATTCATGCTCATTTAGAAATTCTACACTACATTAGGGACTGTTTGCATATAGAATATTTCCATTTGCATACCTTTTTTTTAATTAACAGTAGCAACACATGCCCACACTGTATGAAACGCCCTTAAAGTATTATTTCTGCAGGGATTTCCATTTTGTTTTTACTAATTTAAAGTGACCCTGCTGCTAGCTAATTGTTCTGGAAGACTCAATTCCAGGAAATTATTATTTTCATGTATCTCAGGTTTTTTAACTGGAGGAAAGAGGATCCAGCTCAACAATTCTGGAAATTAAATCCTTGAACAGTTTCTCAATCTGTTGAAAAGATGCATTCCATATTATAAAGAATATATTGCATCATTTTGAGAATATTCTAAAATGTATGGAATGTACTGGACTTTGCCCAGATTTTGCTCCCCAAAATATGTTTTCTTATCCTCTCCTCCCACTCTTCAATTCCTTTCTTCTTCCTTTCAGTCTCATTTACAGAACAAGGACAAAAGATGATGAAATGATCGATTGTGGATTAAACAAATTATTCAAATAATCTCTTACCTCCTGAGGTTACCCTTTATTTGATTTATATGTGGCTTATGTTAGTGTATGTGTATATTATATAAGTACATGTAATCACATAGGCATATTTGTATACCTATGTGTGTCTGTGTAATACATATTTTCACCATTGAAATACAAGGGTCTTAAGGGCAGGAACTGATTTACTTTTGTCATGTGTTTCCCCAGTGCTTAACACACTGTTTGTACATAGGTGTTTCGTACAGGTATTTTGATTGCTAGATTTCTCAGAAAAGAAACACTCAAATCCTGTAGATGGTAATTTAGAAAAAAAAAAATTATCGTATATTAAGGTTTATACACTTTTTGAAAAACAAAAGATATTTTTAGTAGCTCCTAGGATAAAGAAAACACAAAATGACTTACAAAAAACAGCTTAAGGACTAAAGTACTTAAAAACATATCTTTCAAAGCCTTCTTTGGTTCTGTCTTCTGAGCTGGGAATTACATTAACTAATACAATTACTGTAGGGGTGAAATCCCTTGTCAGTCTTTCAAGAAAGCTGAAAACATGGAAAAAAATCAGTAAGTATTTATTGTTCTCTTTCAATGTGAAGAGTAAGAGGAGGTCTGCAAAGAGAGTGCTGTGGCATGGCACAATGAAAAGAAGTCTGAATCTGACATCCTGTGTCTGAATCCTGGATCTTCCACCCACTACCTTTCTAACTTTGGGCAGAGGTAACTCTACGCCCCTATATTTCCTCCACTGTAAAATGAGAGTGTTGGAATAAAGAGGTGTTGGACTAGCTTCAAGTGACTCTCCTAGACATACATCTATAATACTGTGGCCTGTACCCCTCGGGGCTACTAAGTGTAGTGAGGGTTATGTTAGCCAGTCACATTTATTAAGCACGTGCTATGTGCCAGGCAATGTGCTACACTCTCTGTGTCTACATCTACAAAGTGATTCATGCATTTTGCAAAATGATACTGAACATTTTTATTTCTTTATTATCATGTCATCTTAGTTTTCCCCCAATTCATACATGTTCTTTTATGCCTATGCCCACTGGAAATCCCTCATAGCAGCAGATTTACTGACTGGTATTTAAATAAAAAATAAAACAGCAACAACAAAAAACAGCAACTGTTCTTATAATATAGATTAAGTTCCAGTATAACCATAGAAAATCATCTCACAAAAAATTGCAAGAATGACAAAAAAGAGCATTTCATCACATGAGTGCCTCCTGTTATTTATTTATTTTTTTAAATTAGACTTGTTAGTATAGAAAGGCAAATTGGAAAGGCCATTTTTCACAGATTTTATGCATAGCTAGCCACATAGTTTGCATTATGATGAATCTACAATATGACATATTTTCCCTATGTTTTCATAACCAGTACAAAGAATACAATTCAGATTATAAGTTTTGCTTTGCCCCATGAAATAGTACCTCTTTAAATAACAACATAAGAATACAGAATAAAAGATAATATTTGGTGTTCTGATTTTAAATATCAAAATTCTACTTTCTACTATTACATACTCTGTGAATTTTTTCATTTATTATTCAATTTTTTGTTTTTCCATGTTTTTAACTAACTGAGGGAACATCAGAAACAGCCCTGAAAAATAATTCCATTGATTCTATGTAAAAGGAACTTTAAAAAATAGTATCTACATAAATTGATTTTTCCTTGTTTTATTTTCATTATGTTCAATGATTACATCATTTTGTTCTACTTGGTGATTCTCTCCCATCTTACTCCTTTATTCATTAGTGTTAAACAAAATTTAGTTGCACCCTATGACTTCAGGTAGACTCTCTGTTCAAAATGGGCTTGTAGCATTCTTGACAATAATAACAGAGTTCTATTGATAGCCCATATTTCTCTAATGAGCTAAAAGCCCTTTACCAACATTTATCAAATCTTCACAGCATCGTGTTATGGGCCAGCAGCATTTGAGTAAATTTTTATTATTTTTTATATGAGACCCTGAAATACAGGGAGCTCATGGAAGATGATTCTTAACTAGCAGTTTTCAGTTACTTACACAAGGATTTGAATTTTTTATTCATATGTAGTTGTGACTTTTTCTCAAAAATAAGTGTTCTGCTGGTTTCAAAAATATACAACACAATTTAACATTTAAAATAAAGATTGCATTAATTTTCTTTTTAAAGATTAGGTTAAAGTTGCTTCATATTTGCCTAGATGATTTAATCTGTTCTGAAAAGATTATCATTTTTCCCAAGCATTATTTATTGCACATCTCTTTTTTTGAGGAGATCTCAAAAAAACTTTCTGAATACCAACTCATTAATCTTCACAACATGCCCCTAAAGAAGGTAAGAAGCAATTAGTACTATCTTCATTCAACAGTTGAGGAAATTGTGCCAAGGAGAGGTTAAGTGACATTAATTATGAAAGCAATAACCAAGGGGTTTATATTATCTGCAGCAAAAGCAATAACCAAAGATAGCGTATCACAAGTCATCACATAGAAAAGCTGAAATTTATCTGCATTGATGGCTTATCCGTGTCATCATGTCCATTTCATTTTATTAAAATTCTAATTCATTAATATTATATCAGTGGGGAAGATGCACCTGTGATATTTGCTTTATAATCAGCTACATGTATACATCACAACTGTATAATTTTTAATATATTTATTACAGTGGCATTCATGTATTTGGGTCCAATAGCTATTCAGAATCACAGAGCTAAAAGAAAACTTATAGTCCATCTCATTCAATCTGTTTGGAAAAGAATCCTTATGTGTCCAAAAAGGATTTGTCTCTCCTTTGAAGAGATTTGAAAAAAAAAGACAAAAGAAAAGAAAATGCACTTTCTCTTGGGGCTGGTTCCACTATTAGATGGTCTAATTGTTAGAAAATTTTTCATTATAACAAACCTAAGTCCCCTTCTTTGCCATTTAAATCCATTTCCTTTAATTCTACCTTCCAGAGAAACGCAGAAGACTCTTCTTTTATGACAGTCTTTTTGTGAAGTACCATGTCATAAAAAGTTTTTTCTGTATATTTTAAGACATTTCAATATTGCTTGATAAATATGACCATAAAAATATATTCATTGACTATCTGGTAAGCAAAAGATTACCAATGAAACGTATTCCTCACCAAAGTTGTTTGCCTTAGTCATAAATAGTGGATAGATTCTGAATGAATTAGGTCTTCTTAACCTTTTTTCAATCAGATGAACTCCATGGGCTTCTTAGAATAATGTTTTTAAATAATTGAAGGAAATGCTAAATTTCAATTATATAGTCTTTTCTTTTCCAGATTTAACATTCCCAGTTCTTTTTGCTGATTTTCAAATGGCATAGTCTTAAGGAACTTTAACATAGTGGTGACCTTGCTCTGAATACTTTAAACGGCAACACTCTATTTTGGCAAGTAACTAAAAAAGACAAAACACCTCACTTCCAAATCTTGTAGATAAGGTCGAGAGTTGTGGGCTAAGCAAGACATATCTTAAATTTAAACAAATTGTTAGTAGAGCCTAATATTAGAGATATTACTAGACGGGTATACTGCATATTCCATGTGGGTGATGCCAGCTTAGGTGAACTAGGAATGTAGCTAATCCTGATTGCAAGTAAATATATCATTTTAATATTATGCCTTAGATATTTAATATTTTAACTATATAGTATGTCTTAAATGTATTATGAGAAGCTTAAATAATAAAGACACAAAGAAGAGTGGAATTCACTGTACTGGTCAGTCAAAATTAGCAAATGAACTAAAATACTTTTAAGACATAGGCTCCTCGAAACTGTTCTCTAAAAATTACAGTGGTATTTTTAGAATGATAATGATATTATTGATTAATGATAACGCAACCATAATCACTTAATATCAAGTATTTTATACTTTTGAAAAGAAAATCCTTTAAGTAAGAAAATGTCTCTGTAAAACATTTTATCTTTAACAAGTGCTTATAGAAAAGTAATTTATCATATTATTCCCACTATAATCTAGATGAATTATTTCTTCAGTTCTATTTTACAGGTAGTGAAAAAAGACATAGAAAGTAAAATTTTGTCATAATCAGAAAAAAATCTTCCTCCTTTTGAATTTATAACCTTCTAATATCCCTTATAGTTGTCTAAGATTATCTGGCTCAAATATGAATTATCTGACTAAATATGATTTGTACAATAAGGCTTTTTTTTTGCTATTTTGTAACTGTAGAAAATATACTGTAAGATATATATGTATACATACATGCATATAGATATATAAATATTACCCTTATACTTGGAAATAAAAGAAAATCCATATTTTGCTATGGTGACAATATTTCTTCAGTAATTTGGAAAGGAAAGCAAAGAACTCAAGTATGAAATTACATTTTTATGCTTCTTTTCTTGAAGGAAGATCTGTTTTGCCTCAAATTGGGTAAGACAGTATATATATATATATGTATATATATATGTATATATATATATGTATATATGTATATATATGGTATAAAAATTTGAAAGGAAAGAATCATTGATTATCTGGTCACTAAGTTATTAAAAAATTAATAAAAAAAGTTATTAAAAAAGGAGTAAGCAGTAAGCATTAGAAGTAGCATTTAAGCTCAGCTTTTATCACACTACAAAATCATAGGCTTGAGAGACAGAAGGTACTCTAACTACTTAAAGTCTAACCCCTTAATTTTATAGACAAGTCAACTGAGGGCCAGAATGGTGAAGTTAATCACCCAAGTTCAAAAAATATAAAGTAGCAGAACCAGGATTTTAACCCATGCCTTTAAACACTTCAAATTCAGTGTTCTTTCCACTAAACTACGGTTCCCGTAGGTCTGCGTTCCCCTTATTTTCCTTCTCCCCCACATTCCAGCCCAAACACTGATAGCAGAAGCCTTTATCCATAGATAGTTAGCCTACTTTTCCTATGGTCTAGATGCAGGAGTGGGGAATAAGCAGCCTTGAGGCCACATGGGGCCTTCTAGATCCTTAAGTGCAGCCTTTTGACTGAATTCAAATTTTACAGAACAAATCCAAAATTTGCATTCAGTTCCCCATCCCTGGAGAAATTCAGTAAAATTTTATTAAATATCTTATATGTGGCAGGTGCTGAGCTAAGTGCTGAGGATGCAAAAAAAGACTGAAAAAAAAGTTGCTGCTCTCCAGGAGCTCAAAGTTGAACAGGGAGACAACATGCAAGCAACTATATATAAGCAACATATATACAGGAGAGAATGGAGAAAGTCAGCAGAGAGAAGGCATTAGCATTTAAAGAGTAGGAAAAGCTTCTTATAGAAGGTGGGATTTCAGCTGTGATTTGAAGGAAGCCAGGACTCATAGAGACAAAAATGAGGAAAGAGAGAATTCTAGCTGTAGAGTACAGCCATGAAAATACATAGAACTGAGAGATGGAGTGTTGCATGCCAGGAACTGCAAAGAGTCTAGTGTCACTTGTTTGCAGAGTACATGGAGGGGAGTAAGGTGTAGAAATTGGAAAGGTAGGATGGGACCAGGTTATAAAGAGCTGTAGGAAATAAATAGAGAATTTTGTAATTGACACTGAAGGTAATAGGGAACCACTCAAGTTAATTGAATAAGAGAGTGACATGACAAGATCTCCTTAGGAAGATCAATTTGACAGTTTAGTCAAAGGTGGACTGAAGATGGGAACATACGTGAGATAATGAGTCCAACCAGTAGGCCATTCCTGTAGTCTAGGCATGAGGTAATGTGGGCCTACATTGGGGTGGTGACAATATCAGAGGAAAGAAAAGAGTAGATAGGATAGATGGGCACAAAAGATGTTAGAAATGTAGAATAACTAGGACTTGACAGCTTGTGTGTGTATATATACATATATGTTTGTATGTATGCACATATACAAACATATATGTATATGTACATATACAAACATATACTAATTTCAGTTTATTTGGCAGGGAAAACTGTTCTACAACAGTCAGTCTTATATAACAAGTGATTTTCCAAGTCTCTACTCATGTGATTCTCAGTGTGTAAAAGGAATGTACCTGGCTTTGTGTTCCTTCTAAGGCACCTCTTAATTATTTGTAGTATACATTTATTTTTATATTTTCATGGAAACTCAATACAGTCCACAGCATATGTTTTCTGAGAGATAGTGCGTGACCGTAACTTCCATATGTTTTCATGTCTTCTTCTAAGACCACTGTTGATGGCATGTAATATAAATAGGTGGGGATTAAAAGGATTTTGATTAAAACGTTCTGTTTGTTGGTTAAAAATTTTCAGTACTTGGTTGTGATTCATCGATGCAGATTGGAACCTATCTGTGCCCTCTTATCTTGCGTAATGTTCTTGTCTGTGTTCTTCCATAGATCTACACGATGAGATCATTGAATTAGAAAAATAAATTGGCTGTCATCTCAAATGCCATTCAGTAGAATCCATTCATTTTACAGATGAAGAAACTGAGGGCCATGGAGGTTAGGTGACTTGCCCAAAATAATGCAAGGAGTAAGCAAGTAAGCATTAGAAGTAGCATTTAAGCACCATATCCCCTATCAGCAGAGTCCATGCTGTTTTTATTGTGCCACACTGGCTCCACTTGAACTATATAACACTCTGTTCCCTACAACCTGTTCCAACTCAGTGCCCTTCATCAATCTGTTTTCTCTACAACTCAATTCAACTGCCACTTCCATGACCAGATCAGTAATAACCTCCCCACCTAAGACTTCATATAGCTCTTAGTTTTTCAACTCTATAAGGCATTTATTTCCCCCAGCCCATTATATCTACACATATATGTATATATCCATATGCCCTTTCAACAATTTCCCTTTTTTGCCTCTACTGCCCTCCTCTAATTCTGTTCATGGGAACAAAGGAAGAAATTAACAATAATCTAAAATTGAAGATATCTGATCCCAGCCTTCTGCCCCATACTCTCTTTACCCAGTCCAGTCCTCATCAATGCTTACACTCTCTTCTTTCCTTTTATTCCTCTTTAAGAACTACAGTCCATCACTGAATTTTGTTATGCAGCTACGTTCCAATTAGTGCAAACAATGAGTTCCCCTGTGGTGATCTCTTGTATTAAATCTGTACTATTTGAAATTATAATTATGTAAAATATAGTAATTGGTTCCAATACAATGGAAATACACAGTGCAATTTCAAATTATGTGGCTACTTCAGGGGATTCATTATTCAGTCTAATAGAGACCAAGCTGTAATATATCCATCATGTAATGTTATATATTATAATCATTTATGTTTTTTAAAATCTTATCCTCCAATATATTTCACAGCTTTTTGAGAGCTTGGGCTCTGTCTTTCCTATACTTTGCATCTTTTCCCATATTTAGCACAATATAAAAGGGAGGCATCATGGTACAGTGAAAAGAACAGTGAATTTAGAATCAAAGGACATGGGTTTGAATGTTGATTCTGTTACTTACTGCCTCTATCCTTGAATAAGACCTTTAAACTCTCTGGCTCTCAGTTTCTTATCTGTAGAACCAAAGAGGTGGATTAGAGGATTTCTGAGGCAGCTAAGGTGATATAGTAGATAGAACTCTCAGCCTGGAGTCAAGAAGAACTGAGTTCAAATGTAGGCTCGGACATTTCCTAGTGTGGTCTTGGATATATCACTTCTATGTGCCTCAGTTTTCTTAGCTGTAAAATGGGGATGATGATAATAGCACATATTTCCTAGAGCTGTTGTGAGGAAATTTGTAAAGTGCTTAGTACAGTGTCTGGCACATAATAGGCACTTTATAAATGCTTCTTTCTTTCCATCCATTGCAGTCTTGTTCTTCACATAGTAGATACTTTATAAATGTTTGTTGATTGAAATGAAGTGTTGGTTTGTGAGGGGAAAATGAGTTAAAGATGACTGATCTTTCCTTAGAGGACTCCAGGACAGTTCATATTATTTATCTAATTGACTCTGCTCACTTAGAGTTACTATGGAGACATGGTCATCCTCTCAGGCATAAGGTAATACTTACCTCCCCATATATAATCTTCAGAGGATTTTCTGCCATAGTTTTACATGGAGCTAGGTTTTTATGCATGGTTTAGAGAAATGGGCTCATTTATGCTATCCTGGCTAAAATTAAAATTATTTAGTTCTGTAGTGTTTGGTAACCTTCCCCTCCCCCCCCCCATCACCCTTCCCCAGGTAGTCAGGATGTTCTCAAAATCTTAGTGCAGTTTTAAACTATTAAAGCTTTAGGAACACTGTGTATTATTCCAATTCCATGGTTTGTTTAGTTCTGGAGGACATGATTATAGAGCTTCAATTTTTATTTTGTTTTGTTTCTCCTTAGAGTTCTCTATTTTTCCATGATGCTGAGCTAATTGCATATCTCCTATTTTTTTTAATAACACTCTATTTTGCAGTTAGTACAGCACCAAACAGAGAAGAGGATGTTGACTTATTTAGTACTCTGAAGGAAGGGTTGTTCTTGCTAAAGCATGGTCTAGTTACAGGTCATAAAATAACCCTTTTACCATATAAGAACCTCAACCTTGCCTAATTGTTAATTTGCCATTATAGATTATAGAGTTATAAATGAGAACACAATTTTGGTTATAAACTGTAACTTTTTTAGGTAAAAAAGAATTTGGAAGGGTTGCTTTTTATTGACCATTAACCAAATATTTGATTAGCCCATCTGAGGTAATAGTAAAGGTAATTGTGTTGGGGTTGCTGCCATATGCTTATGTGTCTGTGTTTTTCAATTTCTACCAAAATTTATTTTTAGGAGTGTAGATTAATGAGTTCCAAAAAGTTCTAATGTGCTTAGTCATATTTTCTCTATCCTCAGAAACTACTCATATCTTGGGTAATCGTTTTTTTTCTTTTCAATTGGAAATAATGAGAATACTAGGAATATGTTACATTTAAATTTATGCAAGTGGTATAATCTTGTATAATAACAAAATTAGGTTTGTGATTTAAAATCTTTTGTCATTTATATGTTCTCTCTCCTAATATGATTTGTTTTATACAAATTAGTGATATTTGAAGTAACATATTTAAAACCAATTCTGCCTTACAAATTGGAATGGTTTACATAGCAAGGGGTGAGTATTGGCACAAAGGAGCCAAGGAGACATCCCCCCACCTCTCTGTATCCCACACACAAGTATTCTGTGTGAGGCCTGATCAGATGTTTATTACAGGGATTTGCATAAGGCCTACAGGAAACCAACGGCCATTTTACTATGTTCCCATTGCAGGAAATAAAATGGTGCCTTTGAGTAGAACTGCTTCATCAGACACTAGTTTAGCATGCCAAGTTACAGCAATCAATGGAGAAACAGCAGATGTGAAGGTTAGTTGGCAACAAAGCATACGAGTGGAAGACTTTCCTATGGGAAAAAAAGTGCATCATTACACTTTATCTATAGTAAGAGCACTGGTTCTATCAAATTGTCTGAAAATTAGGATATGAGGAGTTTTATTAACTAAGCACTGTTGGAGTAGATTCAACAGTTAAAAAAGTTAGTGATAACACCATCTTGGGAATTATGAGAAGTGTTTTGGGCTCTTGGGCACTTAAGGAGCAACAACTTTTATCTTAGACTAAAGTAGCTTCTCTAAAATGTCCACAGGATGGAAATTTCACCCCTCAGTGAATGTTATATTTTCAATATGTGCAAGTACAGCTTTGGGGTTATTTTAATTGAAGTAAGAATTAATGTATGTGATTGAAGTGTAAAATCAGAGATACACTGAAATGCTTTGGAGCAGAAAGAAGACAGCTTTTCAGAGATCATTGTGCCTCTCTCCCACCCCCTTTATAGAATGTGTGTGCACTAGTGGTGTCGTTTGTCAATCTGGAAACGGCAGCTCAAATGCTCTGTGTTTCGCCACATCCATCTTTAGTGTGAGTGCCCCTTAGGGAGTGGGAAGATTCAAAGTCACTTAATATAGTCATCTTGAGCTGGCACATCAAGTGCTAGATAATGTATAATTGTTGTCACTCAAAGAGTTTACTGTTCCTGGTGAAGCAACATGTTGAAGTATATCTCAAAGCAGATGTCTTATTTTGTATCTAGGATACATTCAGAATGGACTATTAGGGGAAAATAGAAACTGTTATAAAGGATACTAATAAGTGAATGTGTTTTAATCATTTTATTAGATGAATATTTTATTGCTTTCTCTTAAAATAATAAGACAGGTACAAAAATCGTATCTTCCTTTTTAATAATCAGTACTAGAATTTCCAGTTCTTTTCATGCATTTGATTTAAAAAATAATTGCAAACTCATGACCTGTCACACTCTTACTTCTGAGAGAAAATTATATTTTTTATCATTTCAGATGTGGAGGCATTAATCATGTTGAATCACTGTCTAACTAACCTGTAGTTTCATTGTAGAAATAGAAATATTGTTTTCTAGCCTTTATATTTTTCATTAATTACAAGACTACATACCAAAAATGTGGACTTAATCCAGAACCACATCAACTATTTATATTCTTCGTACTCCATATCTACTTGTATCTCTTTGAGAAGTATTTTTCTTTGTCAGGGAGGCATTTGAAATTAGTAGCATTCCTTGGTCATCTGAGTTTACCTATGCATTTTTGGTTTTTTTTTCCCTTTCCATTTGAAAAATACAAAAACAGCAGTAACAATTCTTGTTATTATAGCTGATTTGAACACTGCATGCTCTCTGGTAAGCTTGTTCTTTCATGGTATCATAATGCGTAATGATATTTACAAGGATGCTGTAGCTGCTGCTCATTCTTACAGTTCTTTTGGAAACACGACAAAACTTTTTTTTTCACTTGGCAGCCAGGAAGATGTGAGGCAATGCTAAGGTGTTCTGTCATGCACGTGGTTTCTATCAAAGAGGCATAGCCATGAATATCAAATTTATCTTATCATATTATCTTATCATCTCTTATTTTTGCAGCTTCTTTTCTTTTCATCCCATGAAGACTCTGAATAAGAACAAAATCAAGTCAGAATCAGTAATTAGCATCAGTACAGTGATTGCTTAAATAGTTTTGCTTTTAAAGTAAAACTTCAAGATGGTAAAATACTAACACTAAATAGTCATATTGTCCTTGAAAGGACAAGTGCTTCTTTACTTATAACTATAATGCTTCTGGGGCCTTAATGACTTTTCTTAAACATTGGCCTCATCTTATGTGTGACTGAGACAATGTTTTCTTTCTTTTTCTTTTTTACTGTAAAAATTTCCAAGAGAGGTAGTATGCATAATGGATAGAGAGCTGGCCTTAGAGAAGGAAAATATGGGTTCAAATCTAGCCTCTGGCACATATTATTATTATTATTGTTTTTATTACACCCTATAAGAGGTGTTATTATTATTATATTCTACATAAAATTAATAAGTTAATAATTTATATATAAAATAAATAAATAAATAAAATTAATAACGTTAAAAATAACAGTATATCTCTTTAAATATACATGCATATATATGTGTATATATGTATATGTGTATCTATATCTGTACCAGGATCATGCAGCTAGTATGTATATATTTATATCTACATCTTTGTAGACATAGAGGTATAGACACAGACACACTAGCTGTGTGATCCTGAGCAATCTATTTAACTTTTCAGTCCCTTTGTCAACCCTTCAAGATAAGCTGAAGAGAAGCCAACCTGTATTGGTTGTTGGATTTTCCTCATCTAGGATTCCCCTATGCCAAAGTAGTAATATGCCCATTCTCCCTAACTGTGGTGATTTCAAAAGACTTTTGACCATATTTATTTTGTTATTATTCTTCTTAGATTCAAATAAGTTGCAACTACCTTAATTCAAGTTGTATTCCAATGAACTTTGCAATTTATTTTCTCACACCTTGTTTCCATAGTAAATTTTCAGGTTTAGCCGGGGAAATTTACTTTTAGCTTTTAGTTTCCTGTACATTACCAAAGAATTCCTTATGGAGTTAGTATAGGTCAGTGAAGAGATTTGATTGTCACTTATGATAGATGTCTCATTTATTAACTATTGCAATGCAAGTCAATTGCAGTCTATTAAGTGAATTTCTTTTCTTTGTAGGCTGTGTTTTAGAAATCTCTAAGCTCTTACTTTAACTTGTTATACAAACAAATATACAAACAAAATCTGTGCTAATGATGAATATAAAAGTTTCTCAATACAGTGCCTTCAGAGAAGGGCTGTTCTAAGGTATCCTGTGACAAATTAAATGAAAACTATGGCCTTAGATACTTATCACAGTATAGTGGAAAGGTACTGGATTTGTAGTTGGAGGATCTTCATTCAAGTCTTAATTGTTCCATTGACCTTTTGTGACCTTGGGCAAATCATTTACCCTTCCTAAGCTTCAGTATACCAATTAGTAAAATGGATATGATATTGCCTACATTTCCCTACCAGGTTATTGTGATTAAATTGCTTCCAGACTTTAAAATAGTATTTACTTATGAGTCATCATTATATATACAAAATACTTCAAAAACATAAACTACTGTGTGAATTAGCATGAGCAACTGCTATTATTTTTATAATTTGGTTCCAAGTTTCTCAGAGAATAAACTTTGACTAATGTCTACAACATGAAAAAATTTAGTGAAATGATATATTCATAGGATCTTAGGATTTTGAGTGAATAGTTATCTTGTAATCAAACCTCTTCATTTTTACAGAGAAGTCAGCTAAAGCTAGTGAGGGGAATTGCCCAAGGTCAGGGGTGGGGAACCTGTGACCTCAACCTTCTGAAGGTCCTTGGGTGCAGCCTTTTGACAGAGTACAAGTTTCACAGAAACAGTCCTTTTATTAAGGGGATTTGTTCTGTGAAGTTTGGATTCAGTCAAAGGGCAGCATTTGAGGACCTAGAGGGCCACGAGTTCCCCACCCCTGTCCAAGATCATAAAGAGTAAATAGCAGAGATGGGAGCCAACATGGCGCAGTGACGAGAATGCTAATCTGAAGTTAAGAGACTTGGGTTAAAATTCTGGCTCTGCCACTTACTGTGTGACCTGAAGCAAGCCCTTAAAATATCTTAAAACTGCACCAAGCTTTTTGGGATACTCTATTTTGAATATATATGCTCCTTGAGGGCAGTAACTGGTGATTTTTTGTTTTTGTTTTTATCTCCCAGTTCCTAAGTCAACATTCCTGTCAGCGTCACATTCTTTCTTCAGAAGTATGTGTGACAGCTCTAAATCCTATATTTCTAAGGGGCTAAATATTAATATTCAATGTCAGCTAGGTGGAGCAGTGAATAGAGTTTCAGGCCTGAAGTAAGGAAGACTCACATTCACGAGTTCAAATTTGGCCTTTGATACTTACTAGCTATGTGACCCTGGGCAAGTCACTTAACCCTTTTTGCCTCTGTCTCCTCATCTGTAAAAGGAGCTGGAGAACAAAATGGCAAACCATTCCAGTATCTTTGCCAAAAAAGCCCCAAACGGGGTCATGAAGACTTGAACGTGACTAAAAATGATGAATAGCAAAGTGACTGTTAGTAATAGAGTAGCAGCAGAAGCATCTGTAAAGCATCTTAAGATTCGCACAGAATAAACCTGAGAAGACAACCCTAAATGGGGTCGTGGAGGGTCGACACAACTAAAAAACAACTTAACAACAAGAAATTACTATTACTGCAATTCATTGGTGGTTAATTTTTGTCCATTATTTTCTTTTTAAAAAAATTCTAGAACCTAAATATACCCAAAAAGAGAGGAAAAAAAGACCACCTCCCTACACAAAGTGAAATACAAAATGATAATTCTCTATGATATAAACTATGAATCTAGATTTTAGACTACTTTCTTTTAAGTAGTTTCTAGGCTCATGAGTATTGCAGATACTAAAAAATTCACATCTTCCCATCAAAGATGAGTTTTGTCCATGGCCTTCCGTAAAACCTTTGGAGCAGATTTATCCAAACTGCCAAAGGCTTTCTTGTACACGTGTGTGTGTGTGTGTGCGTGTGTGTGTGTGTGTGTGTGTGTGTAATCTCTTATTTATTTTTCAACTATTAAGCATTTATTTTTTTCTCCCATCTTCCCCTCCTCTGTTAAAAAAGAAGGAAAAAAAACCGTAATAAACTGATTCTCTTGTTGAAAATCCACAAGGGTTCTTAATTTTTTTGTATGTCGTGTCTTTTTGTCATTTGGATTTTGTCAGTAATCCTATAGATCCCTTCTCAAATATAATTTTAATGCATAAAATGAAATACAAATAAAATACATAAGCATAAAAATGAAATTTTTAAAATACATTTGTAGTAATATTATATATATACACCCACATATATGTATGCCCACATTTACATATGTGTGTGCATACATATATGTTATATATGCACGTATACATATCTGTGTTTTAAGAACCTCTGCATGGATAAAGGGGAAGATTCTAAAAAACCTAATATTTTTTCAAAATTTAGAATTTTATTTTTTCCTTTCCCCTCCCAATGCCAGATTTTACATTAATTAGTTTGTGGCAAAGTAACCTCTTCAAAGGAGGGGATAGGACATGAAGTGATTCTTTAAAAAAAATACTGAAATACTGCCAAATTCTAAAGTAAGCAATCGGCTACTCATTTATGTTAGCTTGTTTGGGATTATTAGAGTTTTGAAATGGGGGCATCTTTATTATTTTAATTGGATTTTAACAAACCCAGTAAGGTCGAGTCCTATCAAGTACTCCCAGGTTCTGTTCAAAGAAAAGGTTTTTGGATGAGTAATAAAAGCAGGGAAATAGTGCTCCCAGTGAAAAAGGCTCCCACCATTAATGATAGTGCTGTTGCCAGGCACTGCTATGGCAATGTGACACATGTGAAATGCTGATTGCTTAATTAAAGATGCCTTCTTCATTTACTTTTACTTGCTTTGTTAGTGCATGCGTATGAGCTGGGATGAAAAGCACCGGAGGTTGAAAGCCTTTCTCTTGTTGATAATGTGGGCATAAATTACACTTGGCAGGTCCCCCACCACAGTCCTAAATGTTACTTGTTTCAATAGACTTCTGTTCTGCAAGTAATCTCTCTGACTTTGATAGCTGAATTAAATATCTCTTCTGATATTATTGGGTACCTAGAGCCATATTCTGAGCTCTAAGCTTGTCAGACATATTCTTTATGCTGTATAATACACTCCTACTGGCACTGATTATTGCTAAGGATAATAATCTCAAGGAAGGATGATAAGGTCTAATGAATGTTTGGTCATGTTGCATGTTAAAATGAAAGGTGCTATATAAATTCAAGACATTTTGTTGATGCTCTCTCATCCTTACAAAAATGACATATTTTTCAGCAGATACTTATCAAATGGTTATTTGTGAAAACCAAATCTAGTTTACAAAAATAAAATGAATACGATTGCTTTGTTTAAGCATTTGCAAGCTCAGAATCATTCATCAGGAGAAATGATTTAAGGATTAAATGGTTCGGTAATAGTACTAGAGGGCTGTCAGGCAGCTTGAGTTCTTAGGACAAAGGGAGTTATACAAATGCACAATCATTTATAATCAGTTTTCCTAACCCTCTGCTATAGAGAATAGTTTATATCATTCCAAGGGCTAATTCCGAAATAGCCTTCTACATCTTTGTGTAGCCCTTTTAGAAGATATTAAGTGAATTGAAGGGGCCAGTTCAAAAGAGCCAGCTCATAGCCTGTGTTCATTAACCATTTAAATTAAAAAAAAAAATTGAGCAAACTTCTCATCCTATCACTACAACCTATGATAGGTAGAGCCAAGCAAAGAAAGTGATCTACAGGTCTAATTTTACAAATGATAATGCACATAAGATCTCTTTTATCCTGCTCTGGCTCAGAAGTCTTGCTCACCTGAATGTCCCACACTTGAACTGAAAAGCCATGCATGTTACTTGCTTGTGCTTCACTGCTCTGTAATCTATATCTAATTTAATTCAATCCATTAAGTATTTATTAATTGTTGTTTAGGTGAACAGTACTGAGCTGTATTGAGTACTTGAAGATATAAAGATAAGATGAAAAATTCATCTTCTACTCCTATGACCTACTCTCCACTTCTCTATATATTACAATCAGCATACTTCCACAGGATCATAAGATTATAGGTTTAGATATGGAAGGACCCTCATTTTATAGATGAGGAGAATGAGGCCTAGAGAAGTTAAATGACTTGTACAAGGTCACATATGGGTAGAAACTGAAAAAGCCAGTATTTAAGTCCAAGTCTTCTGACTCCAAATCCAGCATACATCCCATTGTAGCAAAGACAACAGATAGAATGCAAGAAAAAAAGCACTAGTTCTTAAGGAATGTCTATGGCAAACCCAACTCACCCAACAACTTCTACAACCGCGTACTAGATATTCAAAGTGTTTTTATCTGATTGAATGGAACAGTATTGTTTCTTTAAAGTCTATAGTTATTTTCACATTTCTTCCTTTCTTATTGTTATGGTAATTAGGGTGGGATTTTTTTTGCTGTTCTTTTCTTTTGGAATGCGCCGGCAATCAAGTGCCTTTAATGAGTCTTGCCTTTCAAATGTAATGGCAAGAAAAGTGGCCCTTTTGTTGTTTTTTGTTTTGGAGAGCTTTTCAGCAGTAAGACAATCAAGAGCCTTTGATTAAGTCTTGCTAGGTGCAAAGCCCCAGGCCCACACTCTTTTGCTGATTAGGTGTGAAGCCTTTGGGCCCTAAGAAGGGTATATATACTCAGAGGTTCTCACTCACTAGAAGAGTGTCTTGTGATTTGGCCAGATGAGACTCTGGGTAGCTGTCGTTAAGAGCCCCTGAGCTTTGAAAACTTAGATGTTGGTGCTTCTCTTTTTGGTAACTATGTATGTGATGTCTTGATCAGACAAAGCCAGTCTGTTGATCTGTTTGTAGTTTCAGTTTGTATTTGCCCTGAAGTTCAGGGTGCTGGCTTTTCCCCCTGAACTAAGTGAAACATATACGTATGTTTAATTAAAGTGAGATTGTTAACCCCTTAAAGTTGCTTTCCCTAGAAAAGGAAAGGTTGTGCTAACAACGCTTCTGTGTGCTAGTGTTATTGGCCTTACACAGCCACAGTAGTGGCCAGTAACATTGTTGTTACACTTATTATTCTTCTTTCTCTGTTATTCCTGCATTCTTTGTGTTAAATTTGCCCTTTGTTCAATGAATTGGAGAAAGGGGGGAGAAGGAGAGAATAGGGAAAAGAATCGATATTCATATAGCACTTAACACATGCCATCTACTGTGTCATATAGCTGCCTCTATATATAATGCTAATTTTAAAAAAGAAAATAATTTTGGTGGAAAATAATAATGCTAAAAGTAGTAACTAACATCTATATCGTACATACTGTTTGCCAGACATTATGTTAATGATTTAGAATTATCTCATTTTATCCTTACAATAACCCTATAAGGTAGGTGCCGTTATTATTTTTATTTTACAGATGAGGGAACTGAAGCAAATAAAATTCAAACGACACCAGGGGTAGGGAACCTGCTCTCTAAAGTTTAGATTCAGTCAAAGGGCCACACTTGAGGACCTAGAGTGCCACATGTCACCTTGAGGACCCAGGTTCTTCACCCTTGGAGCCCATGGTCACATAGCTAGTAAGTGTCTGAGGCTGGATATGAGCTCAGATCTTCCTGACCCTAGGCCCAGCATATCATCCACTGTGCCACCAGCTGCCTCTATATGGAGAAGCATCTTCAAGGTATGTAATGCTAATTAAAAAAATTCAAAACAAAGTTTTGGTGGCTGATCTTTATAATATAACCCAATAGATCAATAGGAATTATAAACTCCCTGTATGTTCTTATACAAAATATTTTTCCTCATAGATTTTATATTTTGAGAGTCTATAATTTATTCCCCATTATCATCTAATATTTATGTGTGGTTATTGTATTAGAAATCTGTGTTATGAATTATTCTTTAAGAATATTCTAAAATAAGGCAATAACTCATGCTAAGTATGTATTTAAATAATATGTAACTATTAAAATGAATTTTATTTGCAGAAGAAGCCACAGCTGTATTTATCATTATTCTTCCTACAATTTTCAGCAAACCATCTCAGACACTGTGGCTTTCAGGGCTTTTCATGTGGAACATAATGTGGAACATTCAAAGGCTCCAGAAGTTCTTTTCATGTAAACTCTTTTGACTATATGTTGTTGGAATGTTTCAAAGCCATTTTCTATATCAGAGATTCCCAAACTTATTTGGCCTTCTGCCCCCTTTTAAAAGAAATTACTTAGCACTCCTTCCACCCCAGAAATCTGCTTTCTTTAGCCTTTTAACACTTTTTAAAAAAAATTTGTGTCATTTCAGAGAAAATATAAAACGTTTTCGAAAAACATGACACCTCTTAAATTTGATAGTTTATTTTAAATTTGCGGGTTTTTTTTCCACAGAAAGTTTAATGATGCAATTTTGTGTCATATAACTGTGTTATATTGTATTGTAAACAAGTCATTACACATATATATTCCTGCTGGAGCATGCTGGACTTCCCAACAATGTGCGACATCTTTGGCTACCAACACTTGCTTATTAAGACCTGTTGGCAGACTTGACCACTGATCCGTTATAACTTGCATTTTGTGTTTATTTAGAAAATAATGTAATCACTATGACTTCAACTCTGTTATACAACAGATGAAACATGTACAAATTGTTTTTCAAAATTTTCTTCTCTTCTTTCCTTATGCTTCTACTGCTCCCTTATTTTTAATCATTGCCCCTCAACTACCCCCCAGTACCCCCCAGTGGGTGGTATTGCCCACTTTGGGAATCTCTGGTACTCATCCACAACCAGACAACTTATTCTATAAATGATTTTTTTCTACTATACTGCATATAATTATACATAGCACAAGTTAGCAATATGATTCCTTCTTTTCTTTCTGTTCACATGACCATCTCCTTGTCAAGGTCCTCTTTCCTGTTGCCTCTACTATTTTAAAAGTCTTCTAACTGGACTCTCTGCTTCACTCTTTCCATTTTCTATTCACACCATACTAATCACACTTCACACCATTGCTGAAATAATCTGCACAAAACTCAGGTTTCATCTTTTAACTTCTCTACTCAAAAACCTCTATGATAAAATACAAAGTCCTTAGACTGTTGCTTAAAGACCTGTATATTCTGATCTATTCCATACTTCTAGCCCCATCTCACATTATTGCCCATCACACGTCTCATGAGCCAATCATTTTGGAATACCAGCTATTTCATGTACTTAACATGTTGTCTCCCACCTCTGTGCCTAGGAAGGTAGCCTTTCCTCATCTTAGGCCTATCTTCTATTAAAGTTCATCACATGGTCTCCCTAACACATGAAACCTTTCCAATTATTAGTGCTGCTTCTCTCCTCAAATTTTCTTTTATTTATTTATCTTTGGGTTATGTTGTATCCACCTAGTTCAATGTCAGCTTCTTGAAAGCAAAGTGACGGTTTGTCTTTGTTTTTATTATAGTGCCTTGCATTTAGTAGGCAATTAATATATTATTATGGAATTGAATGTGTATCCCCAGAGATTAGCAGAGTACCTTGCACTGAATTCATTGAGGATCTGTTAATTCATCACTGGAAGGGCAATTCCCTTCACTAATGCAGATCTCAAAATGTCATTTACCTAGTAGATAATTGCTAATGGGTTGGCTGAGATATATAGAAGCTAAAGGATCATGATCACTAAGTCATTCAGGAGTAAGATTTAAACCTATGTCTCCCAGACTCCAAGTCTAGCACTTTAATCAATATGCCGGGCTGCCTATATGCTTTGCACATAGTAAATGCTTAAGAAACATTTATTGAATTGATTTGAAATTACTAAAACTTGCCTGATTGAAAAATTATTCAACTAAAAATTGAAGAGTGCTGTTTTTTTTGTAATTAGAGTGCTTCAGACTCTCATTCATGAACTAGTTGCTGATATAAACTGTTTTGAAAGTGGGTTTAGAGTAAGATATTTCTTGATAGCATTACAAAATAATTTTTTCATGTATGCTTCATCATATATTTGGGAACTTTTAACTAGTTGTACAGTTTTTCCTGTTAGAAATCTCCATTCAGTGTTTTCTTTCCATCGACTAATTTTGATGTTTATGCAAAAGAAGTGGAAAGCCATAAAATACTACAGTAATTTCTTGGGCACCTACACCCTTCCCCCTTCCAGTAACTGGAAAGGTATGTCTCCCATCATATGTGGCCTTCTGTGGGGCTCATAGGAACCTTTCCTTTGTTAATATTAATAAAATTAGTAATATTGTTTTACTTGGCAGCCTAGATTTTAGTTTTATGGCACCCTTCATAGGATATGAAGTAGAATACATTTAAGATCTTCCCATCCTACTGCCATGTTTGCTAGTTGCCGGTTGCAAGAGAAAGCAAAAAGTTCCTAATGATTTTTTTATTAGAAAATACCAGAAGAAAATAAGTTCAAATAGCTTATCACTTTTTAAAAGATGAGATATCATTATTTGCCATATTCCTCTTATTCTTCCATTGTATTTCAAATAGAAGCCAGGGGAATAGAGTTTAGAGGATGGTGGAGAGCATCATTTCAGAGAATTTTAGCTCAAAATAATGATGGACAGAAATTTCCTATGTTGAAGATTTTCTCCTTGTCTTCAGGATCAGAAGATCAGGAAATTTGAGAGCTAGAACAGACCTTATTTCAACCTCCTGGTTTTACTGATGAATCTCAAAGAGGTGAAGAAGTCATTCAATCCAAAATTTCCCAGTTAATCAGTGGCAGATCAAGGACTAGAATTCTGATCTCTTTGTCCATTGGTTTTGACAAATCATTTCAATGAGTTCTCTAAAAGAACATGCGTAGGAAATCACATGACATGTCATTGTATGGAACTGATGATATTGTGTGAGAATGCATATTAAGAGGGCAGAGAATGAACTAGTGTCTCTGTGTGCGTATGTGCGTGAGCACATACGCACACAGAGTAAAACAAGTAACATTTTTATTTATAAGTAGGCACCGAAGAGACGAAAGAAAACTTAATATAGGGAATTGAGTTCCAGTAGCACCCCAAAGTTTCAAATGGCATTTATCTTGCTGCAAGTTAGCTCAGAGGAATAGCAATATTTTATTCCTGTCAAGCTTGCCTTCACACAGAGTGACATAGTAGATAGAGCACTGGACTTAAGCCTTGGCACTAATTTCTTCTTACCAGCTGTGTGTTGCTAGACAAGTCACTGAATTTCTCTCTGCCTCAGTTTCCTTATCTGTAAAATGGACAGTTAGATGGCACAGTAGATAGAATACTGGGCCTGGATTCAATAAGATCTGAGTTCAAATCTGCCTCTGACACTTACTCTCTGAGTAACCCTGGGCATGTCACCTAGTTCCTCATCTGTAAAATGAGGCTGAGAAGAAAATGACAAATCACTTCAGTATCTTTGCCAAGAAAACTCCAAATGGGGTCACAAAGAGTCAGACAGGACTGAAATGACTCAAGAAAGCAACAACAAACAATGAATGATAATAGCACTTACTTTACAAGGTTATTGTAAGGATAAAATGAAAGACTATGTACAGTGTTTTGCAAACAAATATATATAGTGCATATATTATATATTGCAAATATACATATGTACAATATGTTTGATATATATATATGTATATATATATCAAACCTTATATGGATACTCTCCTATCTTTATTATTATTGTCTGACTTTACTTGTATTAGTCTGATGGAGTGTAGATAAAAATAATCTTTAGTCAGGTTACTATTATACTAATATTCTTTTGTATTTAAGTTCTTTGTGCTTTGTGCTATTTGGAAGATAATGGCAAAATTTGGTTTCATGGAGCAATTAATCAGTATTATATATGCCATTTTCATGACAGCATGTTTTCAGGAGTTCTGGATAATGGGCAATCCTCTTACACTATCTCAGCCACCAGTGGAGTGAAGCAGGGACATGTGCTTGCTCCTATGTTTCAGAGATATTGTCAGACACCTTCAATGAGGACAAAACAGGTATCAAAGTCAGCTACCACACTGGTGGTAAATTATTTAACTTGAAAAGGCTACAAGTCAACACTAAAGCGGAGAGAGAGTTGGTGCATGACTTTTTGGTTGTACGTGATTGTGCACTCAATGCAGCCTCTGAAGCTGAGATGCAACTGAGTATGGATTGATTCTCTGCCACTCATGCTAATTTTGGTTTGACAATTAATACCAAGAAAACAGAAGTTCTCCGCCAACTAGTATGGCACCATCCATATGTGGAACCATTAGTTACGGCAAATGGTGAAATTTAGAATGCTGTAGATAAATTTGCTTATCTTGACATTATACTTTCTAGAGATGTACACAGAGATGATGAGGTTGAGGCATGCATTGTCAACGCTAGCTTGGTGTTTGGGAGATTCCTAAGGAAAGTGTGGCAGAGAAGAGATATTAGACTTCCTACCAGACTGAATATCTACAGGACCGTTGTGCTGCCCTCATTATTATATGCCTGTGATCAGTACCAGGCCAGGAAACTGAATTGCTTCCATTTGAATTAGGGCGATTTTGAGTATCAGCAGGCTAGATAAGGTAATAGATACTGAGGTCTTTTCTCAAGCTGAACTTCCAAGTATTCAAACTTTACTGTAGAGAGGACAACTCTGATGGGTTGGCCACATTATTGAAATGTCAAAATAAGAGACTATTTTATGGAGCACTCACACAAGGCAAGTGCTCACATAGAGATCAGAAGAAGGACACTCTCAAAGTCTCTCTGAAGAGCTTTCCAATCAATTGTGAGACAAGAAAGCACTAGCTCAACTCCATCAGCACAGTGTACCCACATCAAAGAAGACGCTGTGCTCTATAAGCAAAGCAGAATTGCAGTAGCTCAGAAGAAATATAAGATGTACAAATTTAGAGACATCTCTATTCCAAATGTTCATATGTGTCCAACCTGTGGTAAAGCCTTCTGAGCCCATATTGGTCTATCAACCACAGTCAGGCACATTGTACTTTGATCCTGACATAGTGATGTCATTTTGGTCCTCTTTGAGAACAAATAACAACAACCAACCAAGTTGGTGCAAGAGCATCTCATGACTATGTTTTTTCAATTGAATTGGCATATAATCTCATCTGTATGCTCACTAAAAGCATCCTTGAGACAAATGATGATGATGATGATGATGATGATGATGATGATATCACTTGTTCTGATTAGTAACAGCTTCTAGTGGGGAAAAAGAGGGATACGTCCTAGATGACTGAGCTAGGAACTGAAAGTTGCCTGTAGTATCTGTGGACTGGAAAAGAAATCATTGAGACATACTATGATGTAGTAGCTTAAAAGATATAATGGTCAAGTATCTTTGACCTTTGAGTCTAGGAGTTTGTTTCTCAGGGATGAAGAGAAGTTGGAATGTGGGATGTGCCAAGAATTGTTAATTTGTTCTTAGGCTTATACTCTAGGAAGAGCCAGGCTTCATTTCTATGATCCGGAGATGAGCCAAGACAGGTCAGAATGAGCCAACATACAAACTCGCACGATGATGCCCTTAGTAAAGAAAAGCAGGAAGTATACATGCCACATTCAAATCAGAACATCCAAAATTGGCAACCTAAATTTTGACAACTCCAACAAATTCAGTATTTCCAAGGGCACATTCTATTTGAAAATGATTTATTTTGAGAACTGGGAATTATATAGAATTTCTTCATTTATAATAATTTCAAATGAGATTAAATAGGTAGAATGCTTTGCAAATCTTAAAACACTATACAAATATTAGCTCTTACCACAACTATTGCTATTAGTATTACTACCGTTAGCACCGCTACCACCACCACTACTCTTATTATAGAAAGTAAATACTGACATTCAAAGAATGAACTTTGAGTGACTGAAATATTTAGCTTTCCCTTGTCTGTAAGATTTGATGACATACTGTTTAATTGACCTGTTTTGACATATGATTGTAACCAAGTGAAAATGTCTCTTTAAATTTATAAAAATCCAATGAGATGACTCTAGATTGCCGAGATTAAGCCCTGTAATTTGATTCATTACTTTATTTTGCCTGGGCAGCTTTGAGATCCATTCTCGAAAGACACAGGCAAAATACATGTATCTTCTTGATAGCAAATATATCAAAACAAACATTCTTTTGCTAACTGGTATTGCTAGGGCAATAATATATGCTTCCATGTGCCTTATTTTCCAGAGACTTCCCCTTGGAATAAATGCATCATTATTTAAAACTTGTTAGTGAAGAAAATAATGCCTGATTTCTCTAAAATGTCAGCTATCTTGTAAGATCCCATGCTACAATGATTTTTCTTTCTGGGTTGGGTACTAGACTATTATCAGGTAGGAATAACGTTTTCAAGTGGAGAATGAGTATTTTTTAAAATTGTCATAAAATCAAAAGTAAATTAAATTATAACATGTGTCTGAAATGGACATTTTACCAAAGCCAACAAAGAATTTCCTATGGTCTTCTATGAATGTATCTTGCTTCATTTTGAGTCTTTTAGCCAATAGAGTGAACTTTTTATTCTTCCTTCTTAATCTTCCCTTTGCTTTCCTCTGTGAATACTTTCTCTATCTTTCTTGCAATGAAGGAACCCCATTCATTTAGCCATTTTCTCTCCTGTATCTCCTACCAGTGTTTAAAACATCCTCTAGCATGGAAGCCTTGAAATTGCTCTCTTTTAGTGGAGGAATTCATAGTAAGTGCAATTTAAATAATAATAATAATAATAGCAAAAATAACCAACAATTTATTTTCTTGTGACAAATATATTAAATTCTTTGGTTGAGTATAGAAGAAAATACTTTTAATTCCATTCCAGCTTTACTGAAATATATTTTGAAATGTCCTGCCTACAATACCTTTAGATTTTCCTGAATCTTAAGTAAACTTGCATTTTAAACAAACATAGAATATTCCCAGAACATTACAACATTAAAGTTGAATACAATTCTAATTAATTAGCTTCTTATTATCAGGCAGAGTTATTGTGTAGATATAGATGTTAGTATGATATAGACAATATCTGATTTTTTATAAGTTCTATATGACCTCATAGGTGTTTCCAGATAATAGGAAATCTTAATCAGAGACCTGGTGATTTATGTCTTTCATCAAAAATTTGCTTTTATGATGAGAAGGATTTTAAGACTAGTAGGCACCCATCTCTGCCACTTATTTTTGGATCTTTAAAAAATGACATTTATGTGCAAAAAGATTGATTGTAGAATGGTACAGGGCTGTTCAGTTGTCATTTATTGACTGTCAGGTAGTAACCTCATAGTATCATCTAATTCTGATTGGCAGCTGTTGGGTGCTCACCCTCATCTTATTTATTCTCTTGGAAAATTGTTCACTTTCAGCTCATTATCTCTCCAATATCTGTATGTCATAGCCTTAAAGTAATCTGGCAGTTGCTGACAGAAAGAACTGAGAATCCCAATCCAATGGAGGGTTGTCTCTACTATTAAACATCCTGGCACTGTAGCCATTACTTCTGTGACAACTCAAAATATTAGGAAGTAGAATTGAATTAAGCCATGTCAGTAGAATGTGAGCATAAATAATTAATCACAACCCAATTGTACTAAATGTTTCCTTTTTAAAATGGTTCCTAACAGGTTGTTTTTGCTATTCTTGGAAATTTGTTTTTATTCTATATTGGCAAGTCTAACCATCTGGTAACATCTTTGTGATCTCTAACTATGTTCTGTGTGTAAGGTGTAGCACAGTCCTTGATGTAACAGACAGACTTCACTTTTTATTCCTTTGCATGCATTAAATAACATTGATTTGTTATTTCATACCTGGACTTTTTAAAAAAAAAACAGAATTCAAGCTTTTTAGTCTAGTAGAAAAGACACTGGTCTTAGACTTAGAAAATCTAGTTCCAGGATTACCAAATAAAAGTTAAAAATACCCTCATTCGCACAGTATCATCTTATCTCATGACATCTCATAATATCTTGTAATTATTCAAATTTTGCCATCATTTTTTGGTTTTGTTTTGTTTTTTGTTTTTCGGAGGGGGAAGGGCAGGGCACTTGGGGTTAAGTGACTTGCCCAAGGTCAAGCAGCTGGTAAGTGTGTCAAGTGTCTGAGGCCAGATTTGAACTCAGGTTCTCCTGACTCCATGGCTAGTGCTCTACTCACTGCGTCACCTAGCTGCCTCTCCAATTTGCCACCAAATTTGACGTTATCTACTATAAAGAGCTATTATTAGTAAGACGTTGTATAAAACTTTAAAAGTGCTATATAAATATGATTTATCATTATTTGATAATTCCGAGTTAAAAAAAATCTTCATGCCTCAGGCTTTTCCCAGATAACCACAGAAAATATCAGCATTATTTTCAGCCAACATATTGATTTTCTTCTTCTAAAATATGACACTTCATCTCTTGTCTCCATGCCTCTGTACTGGCTATCTCCCGTGCCTGGACACAGTCCTTTCTTACCTCCTCTTCTAAGAATCCATCACTTTCTCTGAGATATCTTTCTTGATCATCCTAACTCCTAGCATTCTCCATCCCTAACAACCTCGTATTTACTTGGTATTCCACATATACTTGTATATATACTTGGTGTTTCTCCTGATTGCATGTTAGCTCCTTGAGAGCAAAGACTGATTCATTTTTATCTTTTTATCTCTCCAGTGCCTAGGACAGTGCATGCCACATAGTAGATGCTTGATAGATGTTTAGTGATTTATTGCTATGTAGTTGATCCAATTACCACATGGCTGATTGTTTAGATGGAAAAAAGAAACCTAAAGGTCACATGAGGAAAAATAAATGGATAAGATTTGTTAAGAGCCTAATATGTTCCAGGAAATGTGACAGGTTCTGTTGACGAATGAAAGAAAAAGAAAGAAAGAAAGAAAGAAAGAAAGAAAGAAAGAAAGAGAAAAAGAAAGAAAGAGAGAAGGAAAGAAAGAAAACAGAGAAAGAGAGAAAGAAAGAGAAAGAGAAAAAAAGAAAGAGAAAGAAAGAAAGAGAGAGAGAGAGAAAGAGAGAAGAGAAGGAAGAAAGGAAGGAAGGAAGGACCCCTGCTTTCAAAGAGTTTGCATTCTATCAGGGAAGATATCGTATACATAAATAAATGTAGAAAAATATATGAGACAAATACAGGGTTTTATGTGGGAGCAGGAGGAAGGTACATTCCAACAGCTAAAGAGATCAAGGAAGGCCTCATGTAGGAGATGGTGTCTCAACTGAACTCTGAAGGAAATTAGAAGTCCTAAAAGGCAAAGATAAAGGAGGACTTCATTCCAGACATGAAATATAGCTTGTCCATATATATGGGGATGGGAGACAGAGTACTGTGGGAGAGAAACAGCAAGAAAACTAGTTTGCCCATAGCATGTGTGAAGGACAGTAATGTATAGTAAGCCTGTGAAGGTAGGTTGGGACCAGATTGGAAAGGGCCTTAAGTGCCATGCAAAGATATTTGAAAGATAGTCTCTGTCTACATATTGCAAATAATCAGGCAATTCCTGCTAAAGTAAATTTTAGGAGAATGTCTAACTTCCTCTTTTGACCTCAAATTTTCCTGTATATGAAAGTGTCTAAACCTCTAAGTACTGATCAAAATAAATACTATTATTAAAGAATCTACAACCTTGACTAGAGCACAATGATGGTAAAGGAATTCAATTTTAGCAATTTTTAAAGTTAAATTTGTACAACTTGGACATTGTTGTTCCCCTAGGCAATGTACTGAGATGAGAGAGCTGAGTGAGATGAATTCATGTAGTACTTTAGAAATTTATCATTTTGGTTGTAAGAATTACTACAATCAGGGAGGTGGGCAGTTGACCTGGAAGAGCAGCAAAAACATTAGATGTTGACAATAGCCCTACTGAGCACATCAATGGGCCTTTCATTCTGACACTGCTTGTAGGCCTCTTAGAAAATCAAAAATAACTCCATCTTTGGAACTATATTCACAAAAATTGTCCTTACACATGAAGCCTTTCCTGATCCCCACTATTGCTACTGCCCTCCCTCCCAAACTACCTTGCATTTAAGTACTTTGTATTTATTCTGTTTATATTGTGCATGTATCTACATATATCCATTTAAATACATATATAAATACAAGGGTGCATACATAATACATATATATCTCTCCTTCATTAAAATGTAAGCTCCTTGACCATAGAGTCTTTTACATTTTTTCTTTACGTTCCCAGATGCCCAGATGCCCAATGCCTTGCATGTAGTCATCACTTAATAAATGCTTATTGATAGAATGTAAGCACAGAGTGTGAAGATATGAGAGAGCAAGAGGAGGGAAAGACGAGAGAGAGAGAGAGACAGAGAGAGAGAGAGACAGAGACAGAGACAGAGACAGAGAGAGAACTCTAGGTGACACCTCTTTGAAGGAGGTCATCACAGTTCTGGAGAAGCTGAGTCCGTGTGGTAGCTTTACCTTCTCTTCTGTTCTGTGTGTCCTAGAGAGAGTCTTGTGCATTGACCTTATGCTGTAACTTGCTTGTCATGTTAGGCACAGAGTACACCAAAGGGCTAGGTGTTGAGACCCCTGTGTCAGTGTGGCAATTGCGACCTTGACAACTATCTGGGCTATTCAGTTGTTATTCAGTCATTTTCAGTCATGTTTACTTATTCATGAACTCATCTGGGGGTTTCTTGGCAAAGATACTATAGTGGTTTGCCATTTCCTTTTCCAGCTCCTTTTACAGATGAGAAAACTGAGGCAAATAAGGTTTAAGTGACTTGCCCAGAGTTACCCAGCTTGTAAGTGTCTGAGACTAGTTTTGAACTCAGGTCCTCCTGACCCATATCTCGCTCTCTGTCCACTGAGCCCCCTAGCTGCCCCATCTGAGCTATATACTCTATTGCTATTGAATGCTTTTCTGTTACTATAATTAGTTCATTTTAAACATAATAGCAACATGACTGCTCGGGAATACATTGTTCTTTCCCCAGCTGCCTTAGGAAACTTACATTGAACAAAAAGTAGTACAACTTCTGTTGCTCTGAGGGCCAGTTAGGAAAATCTCTAATATTAAGCAGAAGTTTTGGCTCTCACCCTTAATTTGCATTTGTATTTATCTCTGGGTAGATTTCAGCCTCTTTGTGGTTGAGAAAAAATTCAAGTTACAAAAAAAATTTGGTAAAAAGGAAAGGGAGTATATTTAAGTGTCTGTTAATAGACCAGTACTGGGAGAAGAAGTTAGGGAATATTTGACATTTCCTTGGAGCTTCCCTTAGTCCTTGAGGGTGAGGATATAACTGGTGGTGTCAGACCCTGCTGCCTGTGTGACTGATGACCCTTCTTTATCTCTCCTTTCTCTAAGCTCATTCCTACTTTCTTTTTCTCTTTTTACCAGTTGTTCCTGTGCTACTAATTCTTCATGGGTCAACTCTTGATGTCCCTATCTCTCCTTTTTGCTTCCGGACCCTTGAAATCTCCCTCTGGTTTTGAGATAGCTCCTCTTTGTAAACACATTTCTTAGAGAATGGACAAATCACTCACCCTTTTGAAACAAGCTTCTTGTTATACCTAATTGAAATGTCTTTGATTCAAGGAGGTGCACAGGTCTAGTCCATACCTCCTTCAGACTGATTGACTCAATCAAGTAGTATTCTAACCTTAACAAGTTGACTTTTAAGTGTGGTGTAGATAATCAATGTGCCCCCATCTTTATGCTTATGTCAGAGTTTGTGAACTATGGTAGTCAGTGATTACAGGAATCAAGTAGTAAGAATCTCATGTGGTTTAATTAACATCAAGAGACTTTTAAAAATATTCAGTCATCATAATGATCTGAAAGCTTCTCTGAAGATGTTTGATTCAGATTCATCCATTAATCCATTTTAGCTCCTGAAGCTGGCAAAAAGTATGCATTTATTTATTTTTTATGCACTGACTCAAACCAAAACCAAAGCCAAGAAAAATCAGTGAAATATATTTCTATATATTTTGCTTTTATACCATTTTCCCATTTTCTTTAATCTTTTCCTATTGGGCATACATAGAATTTACCCCCACTCCAGAAAGAGTTGCATTGGTTCATAGCAAAGGAAATAAGGAAATCATCAGCATTAAGTGACAAAGAATCTCTCACTCAAATAGATGTGGTATGCCTTAATGGAGGATGCTTATAAATGCCTATAAAAATATTTATCACAAATATATTTAAACAGGTAATTTGTTAAAAACAATACTACAAATTCAACACCAATAGTATATTAAAGTGTCTGTTATATTTTATCTATAAACATTTAATTATAAAACACATTTTTAGAAAAAAGAAAAAACAGTATTACTACTAGCATTTGAATAATAAATTTATGATGAATAAAATTATGGTTTGAATGAAAATCACTCATTTGAAGCACAAATAACCTATTTCAACCATTATGGCGTCTAAGATGAAGACCTAAACATCTATTTCATTAAGAATGTATACAATGTTATATAATATTTAATAAGATGTATAATGACATTTCATTAAAAAAATGAAATGGGTTCCTTTAATATGTATATGAAATGGATCTGCTAAGAGCTATAGCTACTCCTCTGTTTTTCTTTTTCCTTCCTTCCTTCCTTCCTTCCTTCCTTCCTTCCTTCCTTCCTTCCTTCCTTCCTTCCTTCCTTCCTTCCTTCCTTCCTTCTTCCCTCCCTCCCTCCCTTCCTTCTTTCCTTCTTTCTTTCCTTTCTAAAATAATAAAATATGATAAAATATAAATAATTTTTTTGAAATATACATATTCAGTACTATATATCCTCTGCTATTAACCCTTTTTCTGTAATATAGTAAGAGCCTAATATATGCTTACTGGCTAACTGACTTGCTGACTGGAGAGTATACAAGGGTCCTCTGATGAAGGAACAAACAGGGATCTCCTCTACCAAATTTTCTATTATGATGGGGTTTAAACCTGATTAACAGAGTAGCTAGTAGGTTGCCTTATCTGATATCACCGACCATGACATTTTAAGATAATTTCACAGAAGTGAAAGGCTATATGGCCATTTAAATAATAAGAATAATGTAGCTAACATTTATATAGCACTTACTATATGCCAGGCATAGTGCTAAACACTTTACAATTATTATTTCAGTTGACCTGTAGGAATCATATTGATTGTCCACATATTTATTAAAGGAATGAAGCTGGAAAGCAGAGAACTGTCTTGCTCTGTTTTTCATGTAACTCTTGGTTTGACGTAAACTTACTCTGCAAATTGAGGTTTGAAGAATGTGTCTCAGTGCTTTATAATGAGAGAATAAACACCCAACCTAGGACAGAATGTTGATCATTCCCTAAATAATCAAATTCTTCCCTTAAACCTTAACTTCTTAATTCCAAGTCAGTGTAACAGAAAGAATACAGGGCTAGAAGTCTAGACACCTGAATTGTAATCCTGCTTCAGTCTCTAACTTGATGTTTGACTGTCTTCAAGTCATTTTTAACTCTCCCTGTTTCAGTTTTCTCATTTGTCAAATGCAGAAAGTGTTGGAACAGATTATCTTTATGGGTGTCATATGTTAACCACAGAATTATAAATTTGGAATGGAAAGGGACTTTAGAGATATTATAGTCCAACTGGCTCATTTTATACATGAGAAAACTGAGACCCAGAGAGAACCAATGACTTGTTCAAGGTCACATAGGTCATAAGATACAGTGCTAGGAATTGAATCTAGATTCTTCACTTCTAAATTCAGTCCCACACTGTACTGTGCTGCTATGATTCTCTAGCTATAGCCATTTGAGTGGCTACTGACACTTCCAACTCAGCATGCCTTAAGCCAAACTCATCATCTTCCTTCACTTCTATAAACCAGCTCTTTCTCTGTCCTTCCCTGATTATTTTAACAATACAGTTAATTCATCTAGTTACCCAGGTTCAAAACCACAATACCCCTTGATTTCCCTTCCTCTCTTACCCTTATTCTTTTCACAAACATAGTTGTTCCTCATTGCAGAAGGTGATTTAGTAGAAAAATACTAAATTTGAAGTTACTGTACCTTGATTAGAATCTGGGATCTGCCTGTCACCATCTATTTGACTTTGGACAAGTCATTTAAGATCTTTGGGCCTCAAGTTTTCTGACCTTTGAAATGGGAGGCTGGACTCGATAAAGTCTTTTTTTAGGTCTAGAGCTATGATCCTTTTCCATTCCTGTTCCCAATACCCTAATTCAGGATCTGATTACTTTATCCCTCTATCCCCAGGGCTCTTAGTACTTTTATGTCATAAATCACTTTAGCAGTCTGGTAAAGCCTATGGAACCCTTCTCAGTATAATTATTTTAAAATCACACAACCCATAAGATTACAAAGGGAACCGGTTTTATTGAAATGTAATTATCAAATTATTTTATAAACTAGTTCATGGAACGGAAGTTAAGAACTCCTTTTTTAACTAGATTGTAAACTCCTTCAGGCAGGAAATGTGTCTTACATGCTCTGTATTCTCCCTCAGTATCCAATTTTGAATGCAGTAGGTAGTCAGTTACCATTTTTTTTTATTGATTGGCATATGTTTTGCCATATTACTGTCTGTATTAGTCTTTGAAAGTGGGGATAGCACAATATGTAAAACAACTGTGAAAAATTATTACCTTCTGGCTGGCAAGGGGAAAGATCAGCTGGCACCTGAGGAACAGAAGAGGTGATACCCCAGAGACTGCCATGGGGGCAGTTCCTAAGTCCAGGACCTGAGTGGGCATCACTGTAGGGGGAAGGGTCAGGGAGGAGCTGCGGGGTAGGAGATGTGGAAGGTGAATGAGGCAGGAAATGAGATGGGATTGGCTAGAGGAAAAGGAAAGGAAATTCAAGGAAAAGAGAGGGTATCTAAGTGGGGGATGAGAAACTGGGAGCCAGAGGAAAATGGGGAGCAGCAGGAGGGGGCCAAGGAAGGATAGGTAGGGATAGGAGCTGGGGAGGTAGTGGGAACAGATGCAAGGAAGAGGTAGGGGGCCAAAGCCTGGGGGCCACAGGAAGGGGGTCCTTTAATTTCCCCCTTTCCCCCTTTGTGGGGCGGCTCTAGCCATGAGAATCTCACAGTCTTTTCTGAGAATGGGGTCTCGAGAGAGCTTGATGAAGGCCTTCATGTAGGGTATTTTTATCCATTTTCCTTCTTCAGTGACAGTACAGATCTAGCTGTAAGAGAGTATTGTATTGTAAAGACCCCAAAATGGGCCATGCTCTGTGGTCCTCCAGATGATACTGAGACCAAACGGTGCTGCAAAAGAACACAAACCTTTTCTTTTTAAGTTCTTTAGAGAAACTAATTTTTTCTCCCAATTTTGTAAAAGACAACCTAAAGGTGAATTTTTGGGAATTGAAAAGGATTGACTCATTATGGGTGTGGGGGCTGGGAGTCCCTCCTTCAGTAAAGGAAGATTTGGGATTAAGCCTTTGGAAATAAAGGAACAAAAACACAAAAAAGTACCTGAAGTTTCCCCAGTTCCCTAGCACTGAGAGAATTGAGTGAATTGGGCATATGCTTCCAGATAGAGCATCTGTCCTTGTCCTATCTACTGCAGAAGGTGTGTCTGGGTTTGACACCACCTGGTAACCTTCTGACCCAAATGGAACAGGTGTGATATAGCTGTCTGATCTAATGCAATCTGAGAGGTCAAGCCCAAAAAGCACCCCCAAGCTTTCCTAGGTACTTGGAGAGAGACTCCAGCTGTAGGGTGAGAAGGGGAAAAGGCTACATACCTTCCAGTCTTGGCTGGAGAAGAGTGAGGATAGGCAGTTTCCTGGTCAGGGAACCATATGTTGAGATTTAAGGGTTCTGGGACCCTGAAATAGTGACATGCTGGTCCTGCCTCGAATGAATTTGACTCAAGTCTTCTTTCAGTCAAAGACAAGGTTTATTAAAATACCGGTCAGCATGGGCACGATTCTAAAAATTCACAATATTGGCCAGACTGAATCTGAACCATTGGCTAGACCCTTAAGGAATCTGAGCACCTATATGGAGGCAAGATGGATCTTCTATACAAAAGCCTGTGAGCGGGATCTAGGAGTGTCCAAGTAGTCTGGTGAGACTTGAAGGTAACAGAAATGGGCTGGGAACAAACCAGGAGTCCAAGGGAGAATGGGGTCTGCAGAGGATCAATTGTGTGAAGTAGCTTGGGGCTATCTGGAGGGAACAGACAATGAAGGTCTAGTCTAGGTTAGGGGATAACAGAGAATTGGGAAATTGAGCATAAGCTACAATGAATGGCCAGTTGACTGGGATAGGTTGATGCCTCAGGCAAACTCCAGAGATTAAGCAAGTGGGAAAATTCTAGGAGAGTTCAGGGGATAGGTTTCTGGGGCCCATAAATAAATGGGACCCAAATTCTTTTGGAGTAAGGAAGGAAGATCTCAGCCTGGGCCCATACCCTGTCAGAAATGTGTCTTATGTACTTTGTATTCCCCCTCAGTATCCAATTTTGAATGCTGTAGGTATTCAGTTACCATTTTGTTTTGATTGGTATATGTTTTGCCATATTACTATCTGTATTAGTCCTTGAAAGTGGGAAAAAACCACAAAATGTAAAAGCAACTGTAAAAAATTATTACCATAAATTCAAGTCATGATTCAATCTAGCGATATAACTGTTTTGATTACCAAATAGATAGATAGATAGATAGATAGATAGATAGATAGATAGATAGATAGATAGATAACAGCCTTGTGGTGAGAAGCAGCCTCATATAGTAGATAGTTAGCTGGTCTCAGAGGTATTAGACCCAGGTTTGAGGCTTGCCTCTGATACATATTGGCTCTGTGACTCTTGGAAAATCAATTAGATTTTTAGAGTTTTAAGAAACACTCTAAGACTCTAGGTTTCAAAGACGGAACTAACTTTCATTGGTAGAGACTGTTTCCTCATAAAGTAATTCCCAATTGAAAGGAAATCATAGATCTAGTCTTTATCCCTATAATGTAAATAAAACAACACTAAAATGCTCCAAAACTCAGATTAATTTTAATAACCACTTTTGTGGCCATTAGTCTCAGAAAAAAGAAGAGTGAAAATAGCTTTGTCTCCTTCAAGGGAAGTGAGGGATTATGGGTGTAACGATTCATATGTTCTCAGATGATGTTACCTTGTTTGGAATTTGCTTTCTGGTTGTTGTGGTGGTGGTGGTTGTTCTTTTTACAAGGGATAATGCAAAGGGAAGATATATGAGATTTTTTTGGATAGTAGAAAAGGTTGAAAATATAAGTTATTGCTTTAAAAGAAAAAAAAACTTTGGCTGAATCTATGGTGTAACAAATGTTTCTTAGAACCATGACAATAGGAATTTTAAGTCAAGGAAATGCTTATTTTTTCTAGTCATAGAGTCACAGAAACTAAGAGTTAAAAGGGATCTTGTAGTTTATCTAAGGCAGACCTCTGCCTTATAGATGAATCCCTGGTAACAAGTGGTCGACCTCTAACCACTGCTTGCATACCTGAAGTGAAAGGAAATTCACTATCACATGAAGAGGTTCGTTGCATTTCTAGATAGCAATGATTCCATGCCACCCAACACTCTTAACCAGTTGGCTTCTTTCATTGATTCTCTTCTTGCGCATAGCTAAAAAGTCCTTTTTTGTTTTCCTGAGAATCTTTTTGTTCAGTCTTTAACTTATTCTAAATTAGGGACAGAAGAACCTAATTAAAATGTATATTAATACACTCTCACATTTATTTGTGATACTATTTAAACAGAGATAGGAGGCATAAAGATAAAGTTCAGGTTGCCTAGTGAGGGCTGGGAAGGTACCAAAGCATTAAATATGGATTAAAATTATGTCAGATATCTAAGCATTGTGTTGCAGGGAGAGGCGAGGACATGGATATTGACAAGATAGTGCCCATTTAGAAGAGTCTCTCTCACTTAGGCAGTGAGGGACCTTGAAGCTGTAATGAACAAAGGAATTCCTGAAAGAATCAGGGATATTTAGCATAGTAAAGGAAAAACATAGGTAAAACATGATATCCTTCATGATATGTCTTCAAATATTTGACAGGTTAGCACATAAAAAAAGGTTTAGTCTTCTTTTGCTTGCCCATAGAGGTTAATCTAGGAGAAGTGGGTAGAAGTAGAAGTAGATTTGGGCTTAGTATAAGGAAAGATTCCTAATGATAAGAGTGTTCCAAATATGGGAACAGGAGGTAGTGAGTTCCCTGTCAACCAGTAAGCACTTATTAAGTGACTGCTCTGTGTTAACCCTATACTGGGAATACAAAGACAAAAATGAGAAAATTCTCATCTTCAATAAATATGAATTGTTATACAAATAAATATACACAAAATGTAAATGAAATAAATGGGAAGTGATCTTTCTGATGGGGAAAGCCCTACTGCTTAGGGAATATCAGCAAAGACTTCGTGTAGATGAGATTAGAAAATGTTGACCTTGCCAGGCATGTTGTAGGAAGGATTAATGGTTTAGGTATGAATTCGACTAGACAAAATATATGCATTATGTAGTAGCAGAAATGTAATTGGAAATGAAAGAACTAGGTTCAAATGCCAGTTTTACTGCTTACTGTTATATTCGACTTTGGACATTTAATTTAATTTGTCTGGGATTCAGTTCCCTTGTCTGTAAAATAAGGAGCATTGCACAGTGGCAAGAGCTCTGAATTTAGAGTCAGAGAATGATGATTGAAATTAAGGCTCTGCTGCTTAGTCATCATGAACTTGAGCAAGTGACTGCCTCTCAGGATCTCAGGTTCGTTGTCTGTAAAATGAAGAGGAGGGACTAGATGACAAGTGCCTTCTGAGTCTAAATCTGTGATCATAAGTCTCTTCCAGCTCTAAATCCCAGTACCTCTGAGTTCATTTCCAACTTTAAGATTCTATTCTATGATTCTAATATAGTAAGTGCTACAAACAAAAAAAAAACAAAGGAAGTAGTATGGATGTTCGGACAAGGGAGAGAATATTTATTTCTGGGAATATCAAGGAAGAATTCATGGAAGAGGTGGAATTTGGTCTGAGTCTAGAAAGTTAGAAACTGTTGGGCAGTGGGAGGACAATTACAAAAGAAAGCAACCGCTTGACAAAGGCTTAGAGGCCAACCCACAGGACATATTCAGGGGTTAAGAAATAGCCCAGTTTGCTTAAAACAGTTTGTATAAAGACTATAATAATATGATGAAAAGGAACAATAAGGATAGAAAGATAATATTATATCATGAAAGTCCTTGAATGACAGTATGGAATTTACGTAATTACTGATGGGGAACCATTGAAGATTTTTGAGCTGAGGGCACAAAATAAATTCCTTAAACATGGCATTCGCTACTGTTTTGTCCAATAGTCACTTTGTTTGGACTTGGAACCTGAAGCTGTATAACCTTAGTGCTTTAAAATACATATGTAACCCTTAATGATGGGAGCCTTATTTGGGAATAGGTATTAAGGCCAGCTTTTTGATGAATAGTATATAAAACAGTATTGAGCAGGGAGTATAGTTTTTTAGACTTGAGGGGTCAGGTCACAGCAAGTCAAGCAATGAAGCATTTACTAAGCACCTACTATGTGCCAAGCACTATACTACACTCTGTGGATACAAAGAAAAAAAAAACAATACTTGCTCTGAAGAAGCTCAAAGTCTAACAGAGAAAATGACATTTAACCAGCTGTTTACAAACAAGTTATATACCAGATAAATTGGAGGTAATCTCAGAGAGGGCACCAAGATTAAGAAAGACTGGAAAAGAGTTCTTATAGAAGGAAGGCATGGCTGTAACTGGGACTTGAAGGGAGATAGAACAGCTAGCAGGGAGTGAAGAATAGGGAGGGAGTTCTAGGGATAGGAGACAGCCAGCAAAAATCCCCAGAATGAGAAGGTGTGGAATACCATGTGTATGAGGAATAGGAAGTCATCATCATCATCATCATCATCATCATCATCATCATTTATTCTGAGCAAATGATGACTCAGAGGCTTTTTGTTTTGTTTTGCTTTGGTAACTGGGAGAATGGTAGTGCTATTGACTGAAAACCGAAACAGTGGAATTAGTATATGAAGCAGGTTTAGCGGGTTTGGGGGCATATTCAGCTTGTTGAACATTAGCTCCTGAGCAGGACCTCTAAATAGAAATCTCTTATAACTGGTTATAAATAATAGTTTTAGGTCTTGGGAGGAAGGTTGGAATTTGAGAGAGATTTAGTAGTCATGAAAACATAGGTAAATAATTCAAAGCAATAGGACTAGCTAAAACTAATTTCCTTAGTAGTTAAAATGATTTTCCATATCCTCAGTGCTTTAGCCTTGCTCGTAGTGTTTCACAAATGCTTACTGATTGGCCGATTGAATGAGCGAGTGAGTGAGAGTTGATGCAAGGCAGGGCTTATTTATTAAAACTTGGAGAATGCTTACTTTTAGGGGATGGGTGGTGGTGGTCAAGAAAAGCATGGGAAGAAGCAACTAAATAGAGAAGAGAAAATAAGGAAAATGCAGCTTTCCTACCTCCTTTTATTTTTGAGCAGGAAATCTATAGTTGTCAACAGAAAAAAAAATTGAGAAATGAGGCGAAAGGTTATAAAGATTTCTTCAAGAAACAAGGATTATTTAATTGCTGTTCATGTTTCTTAGATCTTATCTATGATATGTCACCTTTCAGCAAAAGCTCAGTCTAGTCCCCTCCCTCACACAGAAATAGCTCCTTTATGTTCTACCATTTCAGCTTTTACGTTTCGTAACCCCCTAAAGTTAGCCACTTTTTGTAGTTAACAAAAATGTCCCACAAGCCATTCTTCCAAAATGCTTGGAAAGTTGTCATTGTAAATATGAACTATTTAAGTTACTTAGTTTCCATCTATGATGGTAGCTGTAATATTCAGAGGTATTTCCCAAATACATGAGTAAAGAACATGTAAGAAAATTAGTCTGCTCTCTTAACTATATTGGAATCATTTCTAAGAGTTCTAACTGCTCAAGATTAGCTTTTCATTAGGTCAGTGGGAAGAAAGAGAGGTATCAGTGATGCTATCAATATCTTTCATAGAGAGTTTTTTTTAATTTGGCAGTGGGGAATGCCATCAAAAGCTATTTCTTTTTTATTTTGATGAAATAATTTTGTCTGAATGCTCACAAAAATTATCTCAATGACTCCATAAGCTTAAGGCTACCTCCTAGACATAAGCCCATCATTATACTAAATGGGGGGGGGGTTCCCTTGAATGTATCACAATTCTATTTTAAAGGGTAAAAAGCTTTTTGAGTATTTAATACTAGATTAAATTTTTGCCTCACAATTCTATGATGGATAGTTAATGTGAGAGTACTTCTAATTGCCCAAATAATGTGCTTGCTGGAGAATTTAGTCTAAACCTTTGTTTCAGTTCACAAAAATGTTTTCTTATGAGTTGCAAATTATTTCTCCCAAATTTTCTGAACTGAATATTCTTTATGAGTATGAAAACAAATATTTGAGCTATGAAGAAGACTATATAACATTGTAATATATGCACTATAAATATTTCCCTTTATAGAAGTTTTGCTGCCTTCTCATAATATATGTTTTTCAGTTACTCAAAATCCATCCTATATATTCCAAATATATTTTCTTAATTTTGGAGAAGACATAACAGTTTTTTAAAAATGAAAATTTTCACAATATGTTTTGACAGATTTTGTAGTAAGAAGAATTTCCTAGAACTTCTTATTTCTATAAGAAGCTTCCTTTACTTTAAATGTGTACCATATCCTTTTATACCAGGAAAACCTTTTTTTTTTTCTTAAATGTTCTGGGCTTTGATGAATTAAATAGATTGGTGTATTCATTAATAGCACAAATTGGCAGGTCCATCATCAATGACTAAACTGTATTCTAAAGATTCTAACTTTATTTTTATTTAGTCAATCAGCAACTGACAAATATTTGTGCAGGGCAGCGAACACTAGGTCATGAATCAGAAGTCTGTTCCTATCGCATCTTGGCTCTGAATTAGCCGTGTGACCTTGGGTGTAACAACCTCAGTTTTCTTTTTGATACCTCAATGTATCCTTTATATCACCAGCACGGGTACTCTTTCAACAGTATGTATTTTAACATATTCATACCTTCCTATTGTCTGCAATTCTTTTTCATATTTCCTCCCCCAAAATTTATATAGGACAACTAGACAACACACTGGAAGCCTTTCTCTAGACCTAATTGATAGTGTGTGGTTATCAGTAGAGTAGATAGGCTATCCAATAAGTTAGCATTAGCTCCTGCTTTTCCAGTCATACATTTCTTTGATAATGACCTGACAGTGTCATGGAAACAAAGAACCACTTTTTAAATACCAGTATTCATTGAATGATGCCATAGAGCTGCTATGCATGGAATATTACAGAATCTGAAAAATTAAAGTTTCAGTTCATTCAAAGGGCACTGAAGAGATATCTGGTGGGTATGAGAATGCTCTAGTTTATTACTAATGCAATTTACTGTGCAAAACTGGTGTAAAGATGTTATCAGTTTTCTCTAAGATTGTAAAATGAGAATGAATGAGATAACTTCTAAGGTCTCTCTACTTCTAAGGTCTCTCTAAATTCTAACATTCTATAAGTCTATTACTTGTTGAGCTCATAATATTACAATATACTATAATCAATGTGGAAGACCTGATTGCTCTATAAGAAGTTATAGAAACTTTAGGAGGAAATGATTATTCCTTCTTATAGTTCATCATAAAAATGAGGAAAGTCAGATAGAGTCTTATATGCACACTAAATTTTTGGAAGAACAGATTTTGGAAAAAAAGGATAGGTAGGACAACATAGCCTCAATTTATTCAGAGGAAATTAGACTAAAAGGGATGAGAAAATCTCAAAAATGAAATTATGAAGACTGAAACAAAAAGAAAAAAAATGAGATAATAATATGAATGTATACTGAACACAATGACCATTTAGGGTTTTTTTAACTATACATATAGGAAATTTATGAGAATGACAGGACACCATATCAATAAGACAATGTCAATAATGTTAACATTCAGAATAACCTGAGTCTGGGGATCAATGTTAAATTTCATGACTGAAATCTAGAGGAAGACAGGAGGGTAGAGGCAATGTATAGTATAACATATCTTGAGCTGAAGAAACTGTGAATGCTTATGCCAAAGGAAGATGCTTAGAGGAAAAATGATAACTGTATTAAAGTATTTGAAGTGCTCTCAGCACAAAAGACTGACCATGCTTGTTGATCCTTAGGCAGGACTAAGAACAAAGGCTAGATATTATAGAAAGGTAGATTTTAGCCAGGTTAGACCTGTTTTATAAGTATAATGGTCTGGCTAAGTTTCAGGTAAATTTCAATGCTTCAAGCAGAAATTAGATGACCTAGGATATTTAAAGTGATTCCTTTTAAGTTGTGTTGAACTAGACAACTTCTAGATGACTTCCAACAATGAAATTCTCTATATCGGTGATTCTTTCTGCAAGCCATGCAGTTAATATTTTCTAAAGATATTTCCTTCCATATGAGTGCTTGAATTGTGCAGTCTTTTGGGTTCAATTCAATCAAAATCACTTGACCAAAATACAGAAGGTTAGGTGTACATTTGCATTCACCGATCACATTTATATACTTTAAAAATCTTCAGTATAAAAGGTGGTTCATTTTGGAGTTTTTTTTTTTT
>CM053627.1:142109204-142125976 GCA_028646595.1 Phalanger gymnotis | reverse complement strand
AATGACACGCATGTGGCCCATGTTGAATTGCTTGACTTCTTAGGAGGGTGGGTGGGAAGGGAAGAGGGGAGAGAATTTGGAACTCAAAGGTTTAAAAAATAGATGTTCAAAAACAAAACCAAAAATGTTTTTTCAGGCAATGAGAAAATAAGATACACAGGCAATGGGGCATAGAAATTTATCTTGCCCTACAAGAAAGGAAGGGAAAAGGGGATGGGAGGGTACTGGGGTGAGAGATGGGAGGGCAGACTGGGGAACAGGGCAACCAGAATATATGCCATCTTGGAATGGGGGGGATGGTAGAAATGGGGAGAAAATTTGTAATTCAAACTCCTGTGAAAATCAATGCTGAAAACTAAATATATTAAATAAAATTTATAAAAAAAACCAAAACCCTATTTGTGTCATCTATTAACATGTAACAGCATCGAAAGATTAATGAGCTCACTTGTTCTTTTCTACTTTCCTTTAAGGCAGAAAATATAATTTAGAACCTGTTTTGGTTTGAACAATCACATTTACCACTAAAGTAATTTTATAATGATAAGGTAAAAGTATTTTGTATTATTTATTAAAATAGTTCTCACAGGCAGATAAGTCTAGAGACATATTGCAGTTATCATTAACCAGGTAAAGGCTATATGATTATTGCCTGTTTTGTAGACCATCAATACAACTATTAGAGATGTCAAAGAGCTATACCCAGCTCAGGATGCAAGATTGAATACTGCTTTCGATAAAGAAAAAATCTGATAAGCAAGAAAAGGTGAGGGAGATAGGATCTAAAAATAATTTGAATGCATAGGGCACTCATTGATAAACACATGTTTTAAAAGACACGTAGCAAGTACAAGGGGAGAGAATGGATATAAAATTGTGGCATACTTCTATAAGAAAGTCTTAAAGCTCAGACCGAATTGGAATTGGAGTCAGATATTACTATACTTTTTAAAGCTATATGGGAAGGTGGAAGAGGGTCAAAGATTGAAGAAGACTAATAGATTGAATGACGTAAGGGGATATACATTTATATAGCACCTACCATGTGCCGGGTACTGTGCTGAGTACTTTTACAAATATTATCTCATTTGATCACAATAACCAGTTGAAGCAGCTACTATTTTTATCCTTATTTAAGACTTAAGGAAACTAAGGTTAAATGATTTGCCCGGGGTCATACAGCTAGTAAGTGTCTGAGGCTAGATTTAAACTCTGGTTTTCTTGACTCCAGGCCTAGTGCTCTATTCTCCTGTGCCATCAGCTGCCTCTACAGTAATGATAATGGTAATGGCTAATGAGAAGAAGCAGCACCACTATTTCTTATTCCTTTTTTTTTCTGCTAAAAGGTATGATTTTGGACTGAAAGGGATAGCACAAAAGTGGTTCATAGTGAGCTGATATTCTTTTTGATTAAGGTAGTGAGGAGCAGGACCTAGCCTAAAGAAAGCAGTTGATGCTGAGCAGTTAGATTTAATGAGCTTGTCACTTAGTATAAAGGTACTGAAGAAAAAACCAAACACACAGACAAACAGGCAGATTCAATTGCTATATCGTTGTAGTTGATCTCTGAAATGTCATAGAGAATAGGAAAATAATCAGAGTTTCAGAGAAAGGCAAACATTTTCTCAATTTTCAAAAAATGAAAAAAAAATCCCAGACTGTAGCCTGAGTAAGCTAGTTAATAGTGACTTCAATTATTGGAAATCTTTTAGAATATAATGTGAAAGGCACATTAGGAAAGGCAACCATGATGATAGTAATAGATGGAGAATAGTTTCATCAAGAATTGGGGAAAGAGATGAGGTGAAAATGTTATCTGTTTTGAAGTATCTGAAGTGCTGTCCAATGGAAGAGATATTTGATTCGTTTTGTTTGTGCTTAAAGGTCAGATTTAGGAGTAATAAGCAGAACTTGAAAAGAGACAGATTTAAGGTTGGTGTAAGGGAGAACTTCTTAATAAGTAGAGCTATATCAAAATAGAATGGCAAGCCTCTAACTTGCTTCCCCTCACTTCTTGAAGATTCTGTAGTGGGAGACACATACCTTTATCTAGGTCGGATGAAGGATTGAACTTAGAAGTTCTTTGAGGTTGCTTCCATTTCAGCCTGAGTTTTTCTAATATCCTGTCACTCTTTTTCTCCATCTAAAGGGGTACTACTAAGACCAATAGGTGTTAGAAAAACAAATTTAGATTTGACATGAGGTATATTTGCCTTTAGACCTATTGAAACAAAACAAAGCAAAAATCTGTATTTTATGTGTCGAGGGATATATGCATTTTAATGTAGCTTTATGATCTAGGTATTGTAATTTTCAGATTAATATAATTTTCATTTAGAAAAAAAAGCTTTTCATAACTTGGTTTCAAAGTATTGCTTTACCAAGAAATTTACCATGTCGATATAATACTAATATAACCTATATAAAGTGAAAAATGGACTCATAATACCAGTTGCTTTATGTAAATTAAGCTAAATGACAAGTTTATCTCTTCCCTCCCTTTGTCCCACACCAATCTGCACCTCTATATTCTATCATTTTAAATTTCTCACTGAATTGACAAAATCATCCTATAGACAAAACTGTAATGGAATTGTAATGTGTTTTTTTCCCATAGCTGTCTGTACAAAGCTTGTTCGTGTTATCATTAGCTGTCATATATGAAATATAAAAATAAAAAAATAACCCTGACTATAGAACTTTGGCATTTTAAAGAAGATAAGTAAGATCATATCTTGGTTGCAGTATTTATAAACATTATTTTCAAAAGCCTTTAGATAATCTATTGGGAACTGGGCCATATATAATTGGATATAAGAAATTCAATTCACTCAATCTCCTTATTTCATTGGAATGGAAATGATTATAAGGAAGACTTTATTTGCTTTCTCTCAATTTTTGTTATCAGGAAGTTCTCTTTGAAAACTTCAGAGATTCCTACCTCATAGTTATAGTAAATTCATTTGCTTTTCAGATTTTTTCTCCTTTATTTATTTTTTCCTCTCATTTGCTTTTACTTTCGTCTTCCAGAAATGATGTCATAAATTTACTTCTGTTATGGACTTAGAACCTTGTGTGTCCCCATTTATAGATTCCAGACCTAGAGTCAGTTACCTTGGAAACTATTTAAATAGCATCTTCTTTCTGCTGTTTGTTCTATCAAATCACAAAACTGCCTTCCTTTCTACTTTATCTTCTGCTGGTGATATAGCAAGCTAAGCTCAAGGGATTGTGTTTTTCTGTGTGTACATTTTCAACCTCTTTAACTTAATTTCTCAGAATGACCTTGGACATTGTTCTAATCCCTTTCCTTCCATTTGGGAACACTAACACAAAAATCTGCAATAGTTCAACTTCGTAGTCAAACTGCCTGCTTTTTAAAATATTCTTTGTAACCTTATAGTTTTAGTATTTCTGAAGATACATGATTTCATCAATATGCCCACTCCTTCCCCTAATGCCTGTTACAACCAAACATTCTTTAGCAGCAATAACAACAACAATAAAAAAAACTTTTGAATTTCTATGGCAAAACAGAATAAAGTGAAATTAAACAAAACAAATGACCAAAAAAAAATAGCAAATTGCCTTGATTACTCAATGGCTGGTCTGACAATGGCATGTTTTGCTTCACTTAGGATGATTCATGGATAACAGCGAACTAGTTCTTTGCTAGGCATACACTATGAACTTTTCCAGCTTGGGTAGGGTGCTTCAGAGTGTGCTTTTCTAGCACAAACTCCAAGAATTTTGGGTCACCAGTATACCACCATTATATAAAATAAAAAGTTCAAGTCTAGTAGTGTTTGTTAATGTCAGCAACATGGATGTCATCAAACTCTGATTTACAAAGAGATTTGAGTCATTGGACAGAATACGCTTATTAGTAAGACCAGAGATCCATTAAGGAATTAGAGTATTGGAAACAAACTGACATTTAAAATAAAAGCATAATATGAGTCTATGGTTGTAGATATCAAGATTCCCTTGCCAATAAAATAGAATAATGAAGTGTTTTGGGTAGCAGATTTAATTTTTCATCTTAATTTAGCAAGCAAATGATATTGAATTCACATTTTTATACAGCAGGCCCCAGAAGAGTTTGTTTATTGTTTCTGGATACTCTTATGAATATCCTACAGTATTTTAGCATTATCTGTGTCCAGATCCTCTACAGTAATCTTGATACCTATTGAATTATGTTCTTTTGGAGATGCAAACTTCTCTAAAGTAAGATTTACATAGAAAGTGTGTCCTAGGTGCATCATAAATGTTTTTAGAATGAGTGAAGAATGATTTTTTAGGACTACTTAAGCTTTGTTTTAGTAACAGTAAATCATCTAGGCTGTTCAGTAAATTCAATAAAAAGGAAATATAGAGATTGATTATATAGTAAGACAGCTGTCTGAATGACAATAACACTCTTAAAGTTGTCAATAAGCATTTATTAAGTAACTGCTATGTGACAGGCATTGAGCTAAGTGGAGATAAAAAGAAAGGCAAAAATGATCCTTGCTCTCAAGAACCTAATGGTAGAGACAGCACGCAAACACGTATGTACAGACATGATGTAGATCATGTAAGAAATATGTGCAGATAGTTGTGTGTGTTTGTGTGTGTACATAACACAGTTGTTCAGTCATTTTTAGTCATATCCTATTCTTTGTGACCCCATCTAGGGTTTTCTTGGCAGAGATATTAGAGTGGTTTGCCATTTCTTCCTATTATAGCTCATCTTATAGATGAGGAACTGCAGCAAACAGGATTAAGTTACTTGTCCAGGGTCACATGGCTAGTAAGTATCTGAAGCAGGATTTGAACTCAAGGAAATGAGCCTTCCTGATTCTAAGCCCAGTGCTCTATCTAATGTGTGTGTGTGTACATGTGCACACGTGTTCCCCCCCCCTCCACAAGATTGGGAAAGCCTTCTTGCAGAAGGTGGTATTTTATCTTAGATTTGAAGGAAACCAAGGAAGCTAAGAAACAGAGGTGAGAAGAGAGAGAAATGCAGGCATGCAAGACAGCATTCTTATTCTGGCATACACCAACACAATACACACAATTGATTGTTTGGAAAATGGCTAGTTACTTACTTGAAAAAAATTGGCTTATTCTTAAAATGAGCCAATTGTAACCATCTTCCACCCCCCACCCCCAACCAAGAAGCTCCTAGTTTATGTTTTAGCCCTCAGAAATGGCAGTTTGCTAAACACCATCCTTTTGGCCAGAAGAAGAAATAATGTGGAAGAAAAATGACCACCTTGTGGATCCCAATGATGAGAAGAATATCAAAGTTAAAACAAGACAGGAGAAAATGGAGAAATCCATGGCTTAGGGAAAATCTTGGGTCTCTAAATATTTCAATCTTTTTGAAGTATATCAGTCAGTCCATTTTCCTTTTAATGTAGAGAGTGCCTGAGGTGCGTAATTGTAGCCTTTCCAGTTGTACATAGTCACCTTTGCATACATTACCCTGCCACATTAGTGGAATTATTTAATTTAGAAACCTTCAGTTCTACCTTTTAAAGGCCTATGTTTTCAGAAATGACTAAGTATCTTGCTTTTACGTGAATATGATAAAATTGTCTTACAACATTGTTCAAAGGACCAGCTCCTGAGAATTTATTAAGGATTTTTTGGAAGGAAAAAAGAAAATTAATTATTATGATTTTGATGGATGAGAATTTAAAATGTAAATACTTTATCTATAAATACTTTGTGGGCAGGAAATTCTCAGGAAAATTTTTGCCGTATTCCTATTTCAGAATGATTAATGACATTATTTACATGACTTTTCCAAAATTTCAAAATGATATACTATATACTTTTATATGAATCACTTAATCTCACCTCAGTTCCTCAGATGAATATAAGTATGTTTTCTACTAAAGCTAAGTCTGTAGAACAGATGAAATGTACTTCTTAAAAAGAAATAGCTGCTAGGATGTTGTGATTGAATTTTTTTAATATGGAAGTATGATCAGCCTTCAGAAATAGTTCATAAAATATTTCATTTAAAGATATTTCCTGTTTTTGTTTGAACATTCAACAAACACTGGTTAATCATCTACTAAGGCACTGGAAATCAAAGCTGAGACACAATTCTGTCTATACCCTTACATTGCATATATCTAATAAGGGAGGGATTGGAAGATAGGATGTGAAGACAAGAAAATAAATAATAGTTTGTAATAAAGGTCATTGGAGATACCCGAGGAACAAATAGTGCTCTCATTTTTTTAAGAAAGGTCAAATTTTTAATAGACGGTCTTAGAGAAGGTTCATAGAGAAGATGACACATGAAGGAGATCTTAAAGGATTTCAAAGGCAGAGATGTACCTGGAATGAAATCTAGGTATGGGATTGGGACCACAAGATTGCATGCAGATGGTAGACTACAGGGCCAGATGAGAGAACATCTACTCTCTCAGTTTGACTGAAACAAAGATTGCAAAAAAAGAAAATACTGTAAAATGAAGCTAGAGAGAGTCATATTGTGGCTGACCTTAAATGCCACTCTAAGAAGTCCAATGGGCAATACGGAACTACTGAAGGTTTTTGTGTGTGAAAATGATATTTTTAAGAAGAATAATATTTACACAGTGCTGTAAGTCTGCAAAGCACTTCACATATATTATTTCACTTGACCCTCACAACAAGCTTGTGAAATGTTATTATTATCCTCATTTTTAAAGATGAGGAAATTGATGATGAGAGGTTGAGATTTATCTAGGGTCACACAGCTTGTAAGATTATGAGTCAGGATTGAAACTCAAGATCTTCTTCCAAGTAAGTCCTATGCATCAGAACAATTATTTTCTGGGTTGTGTGAAGGATATATTGGCAAAGGAGAAAAAGTAGAAGAATGGAAATGAGGTTGTATAGTACCAAAATAGGTCTAGTGGAAGTGAGAATACAGAGGAAGAAGTGGATAAAATAATTTTTATGGAGATAGAATTAATAAGAGGTAGCAATTGAATTGACTTGGTGAGTCATAAAGAGTAATGAATCAAAAATGATTCTAAGGTTTCAAGGCTGGAAGGATGGTGCTTCTATTAAAAGAAACAAGGTACTCTAAGAGGAAGAGTTTTGGACATAATGAGTTTACAATCCTAGCAGGACATTTGATAGGCTATTTCTGTATAAAATACCTTGGGCAAATTAAAAGTAAAATAATATTTTATTAACAGAAGGAGCTCTACGTCTCTTAAAGTACTAAATATATGAGTTTTGAGGAAAAATCCTAAAGGAAATATTGGTTTGATGAAGGTTAAAATTATCTCTCTGAAATCTGATTGTGCCCCTGTTGCAGACCAGAGTATCTTTTAATTAGACATTGAAATTGCATGTGTCTATATGGAAAAATGATCCCAGTCACTAAAACTGATTCTGATGTTTACCTGCTCATTGTAGTCTATGTGTCTTTTTGCTATCTATAGCTTAGCCCTTTGGGAGAAGAAGAAATACTTTGAGTCAAAAAGTTAATCACAGATTTTGAGTTTAGAGACCTCTTGGGTCTAGTTTAGTCCAGTCTGTTCTGAAGTAAGATACCCAACAAATCATCATACAATATCTGGTAAAAGACTTCCAAGAAGGGGAATATGCCAATTATAAAGCAAACCATTCTACCTTTGGGTCACTCTCATTGTTAGGGAAGTTCCCCCTCCTTTTTACTGTGAACCTAAAATAATGTCTTTGTATCCTTTTGATAGCCTTTCAAATACTTGAATACAATTATCATGTCTCCCCTGAGTCTTCTTTTTTTCCAGCTTAAATATGCCCAATTCCTTCAGTCAATCTCCTTAGTTATGTACTCAAGGTCTTTGACTACCCTGATTGCGATCACTTCTTGTAGAAACAGCTGAAAAGTATTTTTGTAATGCAAAAAAAAATGAAGTGCAGTGTTCAATGTTATGATAATTCTGTGTTGCCTTTAAGGCAACATAGGAGGAAATAGTGCCAAGATAATTTACTTAGAACTTCATGATGTTTTTTTATGTACTATTTTATACTTGGCATATAAACATAGATGCCAAAGAAATTATTTTTCCATAAGGTTATTGGTGATGAGTATGACTTTTGCTTAGAAACCAGGTATACAGGGATATTGTCCTTTCTAATGCATCCACGCTATATACGGAAATAAATATTATAACTAATGCGTACTGGACTAGTCATGTAACAGGCATTAAATGCTATGTTTTTACCATTTAAAAATGCCAAATTTAACTCAGAGCAATTCAATTATAAGATTCTTTCTGGGAGCCAATAGACATTTAGCAGATTTAAATGATTTATTTTATAGATTAATCCTGGTACCTGAATCTGTATAGTCTACCCAGAATTTAGTTAATCCCTACTATTATTCCTAGAGATACTTATATAAATTCTGTATAGTATAAGGCTAGGGATTAATATATATAATTTCACCGGTTTAAAGAACTCTAAAAGAATTTTACAAGTATAAAACATAGTCTGTTTCCTAAATTTATATATAGCAAATTGATGAAAAAAGAAAAAGAAAATAGCATAATTCCAAATTGAAATCATGCCTATTTTCTATAGAATACAATATCCTTTTAAAAATTGTCCCTAGTACTTATTTAGCACAGTGCCTGGTATGCAGTAGGAGCTTTATCGATGCTTGTTAAATTGTCAATATTCTTCTAATAGCGGAGTTATGTTTTGATTGGCTTAGTTCATACTTGCCCATGTGTGAGTTTGATATATTTGCCTAGTCTTTACTCTGTTGAATAAAAAGTCAGTGAAGAAAGAAGTATAAACAAAAGAGTATCTATTCAGTAAACCAGTCTGTTGTGTAAAAAAGTCAATCATTGTTTCTACACAGGATCAAGAAGTTGATCTCAAGAAAGAATAAATTTACATATCACCTTAGAGTAGGGTACTCTGTGATATTTGATTCTTAGAGTACATAAAGAAGTCCAATGAAAAGTAGAGATCCTGCAGCATTTGGAATTGCTTAGATAAAAGCCTTTTTTAAGGGAAGATATGATTGCCTACAAGCCTCTTGTTAGTCTCCAACAAATTCATACATATAAAAAGAAAAAATAGATAACAAAGGAGAAAATAATGAATTGGTCAAAGAAAGTGCCTAACACATCTTCAATTTAGCATCAATCATACTATATTTGGGTGGGGGTCAAAGCAGTGGAAGTCAATATGGAGTGTTTGGGTAAAGTCAAAGTGGTGATTTGAGACAGATTGAAAATTTAAAAATGAGATATAAAGGTCACCATATCAGATTCAGGCAGTGTTCTGTGGCACAGAAAGCACGTTATAATGAATTTGCAGCTGAGCTTTTTGAGACAAACACTTGGGACTACAACATCCAGAAAAATCAAGACCTCTTTTAAAGAATATCAATGGAAAAAAGAGATGGAATACCTTAAAATCAAACATAACTATGGAACAAGTTTACTCAGGGAATTTATGTGGACTTTTTTCCCTTTTCACTGACTAAAGTAACTTTTTAAAAATTATTATTTTATTTTTCTCTAGTTACATATAAAAACAATTTTAACATTCTTCTTAAAACTTTGAGTTTCAAATTCTCTCCTTTTCTCCTTCCCCAATCACCCCTTCTTCAGAAGGCAAGCAATTCAATATAGGTTATACATGTGTAGTCATGCAAAACATTTCTGTATTAGTCACGTTGTGAAAGAAAATATAGACCAAAAAACCCCTTCAAAAATAAAGTAAAAGAAGTATGCTTCATTTCTGTATTCAGACACCATCAGTTCTTTCTTAGGATGGATAGTATTTTTCATCATAAGTCCTTGTGTCATTGTATTGCTGAGAATAGCTAAGTCATTCACAGCTGATCATCTTACTATATTGCTGTTACTTTCTACACAGTATGTTTCACTTTGAAACAGCTCATCTAAGTCTTTCCAGGTTTTCCTGAGAGCATCTTGCTTATCATTTCTTATAGCACAATAGTATTCTATCATAATCACATACCACAATTTATTCAGTCATTCCCTAGCTCTTGGGCATCCCTTCAATTTCTAATTCTTTGCCACTAGAAAAGAGCTGCTATAAATATTTTTGTACATATATGTCCTTTTCCTTTTTTAAAAAAAATCTCTTTTGGGATACAGACCCAATAATGGTATTGCTATGTCAAAGGGTATTCATGGTTTTATAGTCCTTTGAACATAGTTCCAAATTCTTTTATAGAATGGTTCAATCAGTCCACAACTCCACCAGTATATTAATGTCTCATTTTTCCCAAATCCTATCCAGCATTGGTCATTTTCCTTTTCTGTACTGTTAGCCAGTCATACCTATTGGTATGAGGTAGTACCTCAGAATTGTTTTAATTTGCATTTCTCCAATCAATAGTGAGTTAGAGCATTTTTCATATGGATATTGTTAGCTTTCATTACTTCACATGAAAACTGCTCATATCTTTTGATCATTTATTATATGTTTGAGAAATGAGGCCTTTATCAGAGAAACTTGCTTCAAATATTTTTTCATAATTACTATTGTTAACTGGACTTCCCTCTTTCCTATTTCTTCCTCTTTTTATTCTATACTCTCTCTCTTTTCACCATGTTCCTCCTCAAAAGTGTTTTGCTTCTGACTACCCCCTCCCCTAATCTGCCCTTTCTTCTATCACACTCTGTCCCTTTTCTTATCCCCTTCACCTCCTACTTTCCTGTAGGGTAACATAAATTTCTATACCCAAGTGAGTGTGTGTGTTATTCCTTCTTTGAGCCAATTCTGATGAGAGTAAGTTTCACTCACTCCACATCACTTTCCCCTTCTTCCCCTTCACTGGAAAAGCATTTTCTTGCATCTTTTATAAAAGATAATTTACCCCATTCTACCTCTCCCTTTTCATTTCTCCTAGTACCTTCCTCTCTCACACCTTAATGTTATTTTTAGATGTCATCCCTTCGTATTCAACTTTTACCTGTGCCCTCTCTTGATATATACTCCTTCTAAACGCCCTAAAAACAAGAAAGTTCTTATGAATTACAAATGTCATCTTCCTATGTAGGGTTGTAAACATTTTAACCTTATTAAATCCCTTATGATTTCCCTTTCCTTTTTACCTTTTCATGCTTCTGTTGAGTCTTGTATTTGAAAGTCAAATTTTTTCTTCAACTCTGATCTTTTCATTAAGAGTGCTTGAAAGGAATGTAATGGAATACTATTGTGCTATAAGAAATGATAAGCAGGCAGACTTCAGAAAAACCTGGAAAGACTTTTATAAACTGATGCTGAGTGAAGTGATCAGAACATTATACATGGTAAAAGCCATGTTGTGTGATGACTGACTTTGATAGACTTTTCTCAGCAATGCAAGTGTCTAAGGCAACTCTAAAAGTCTCGCAACGAAAAATGCTCTCCACATCCAGAGAACGAATTTTAGAGTCTGAGTGCAGATGGAAGCATACTATTTGCTCTCCTTTTCTTTTGTGTTTTGTTTCTTCTTTCTTGTGGTTCCTCCCATTAGTTCTACTTCTTTACATGATGACTAACGTGAAAATATGTTTAATATGAATGTATAAGTAGAGCTCATATCAGATTGTGTGCCATCTTGGGGAAGGAAAGGGAGAGGAGAAAATTTAAAACTCAGAATCTTATTGAAGTCAATGTTGAAAAGTAAAAATAAATAAATTAATTACATTAAAAAAGAATGCTTAAAGTCCTCTATTTCATTGAATACCCATTTTTCCCCCTGAAGGATTATACCTGGTTTTCTGCATAGGTGATTCTAGGTTGTAATCCTAGCTCCTTTGCCATCCAGAATAGCATATTCTAATGTAGGAGCTGCTAAATATTGTGTTATCCTGACTGTGGCATCTTGATACTTAAATTGTTTCTTTCTGGTTGCTTGCAATATTTTCTCCTAGATCTGGGAACTCTGGACTTTGGCTATAGTATTCTTGAGAGTTTTCATTTTGGAATCTCAGGAGGTGATCAGTGAATTGTTTCAATTTCTATTTTACCTTCTAGTTCTAGAATATCAGGGCAGTTTTCCTTGACAGTTTCTTGAAATATGATTTCTAGGTTCCTTTTTTGATCATGGCTTTCACGTAGTCCAACAATTTTTCTATTATCCCTCCTGGATCTGTTTTCCAGGTTCATTGTTTTTCCAGTGAGGTAGTTCACATTGCCTCCTATTTCTTTTGGTTTTGTTTTATTGTTTCTAGATTTCTCGTAAAGTCATTATCTTCCACTTACTCAATTCTAATTTTTAAGGAATGAGTTTTTTTTTAAGTGAGTTTTTGTACTTCCTTTTCCATTTGGACAATTCTGCTTTTTAAGGAATTCTCCTCCTCATTGGCTTTTTGTACATATTTTACCATTTGGCATAGTCTGTTTTTTAAGGTATCATTGTCTTCAGTATTTTTTTTGTATCTCCTATACCAAGCTGTTGACGTATTTTTCATGATTTTCTTGCATCACTGTCATTTCTCTTCCCTATTTTTCCTGTACCTCTCTTACTTGATTTTCAAAAAACCTTTTTGAGCTCTTCCATGGCCTGAGACCAATTCACATTTTTTCTTGGATGCTTTGAATATAGGAACTTCGATGTTATTATCTTCTTCTGAGCATGTGTTTTGATCTTCCTTGTCATCATAGTAACTTTCTCTGGTCAGGATTTTTTTCTGTTGTTTTCTCATTTTCTGAGCCTATTTTATGACTTTTAACTCTTTGTTAAAGTAGGACTCTTCTTCCAGAATGAAGGGGGTACTGTCCCAAGCTTCGGGGATTTTGTGTGGCTGTTTTCAGAGATACTTCTAGGGATCTGTAAATCTTTCATTTCCTCCAAGGTAGTATGACCTAAGTAGAAGTATGCTTACTAATCTCCTGACCTGTGCTCTCATCTGTGAGTAACCATAAGCACTCTTGTGTTTGCCCTGGAACTGTGAGGAGCATCCCTGCTCCACTGTGGCTGCAAGCTGTGGTGTGCTAGTGCTCGCCCTTGCCCTGGGACTGCCACCCAGTACCCTGACCTAAGTATGCATAAAGCAACAGAGTCCTGCCTCAGTGCTAGCAAAAAGACCCCTATAAACTCCTGACCAGTCCTTCATGCCCCTTACTGTCTGTGGGCTGAAAGCTCCCAAAACAGCAGCTGCAGCTGCTGATTTGGTGGCTCCCAAGGCCTGCTCCTGGTTTTCTGGGGCTACATCTGTGTTGTTGTGGTCTGTGCTGCACTGTGCTCTACTTTTACTCTGGTGTGACAGACCTTTCCTGCTGACGTTAGAAGTTGTCTTTCGCTGGAAAATTATTTTACCCTGTCCTTTTGTGGGTTCTGCTGCTGTAGCAATTGTTTTATGACATTTTTAAAAGGTATTTGGAGGGATTTTGGAGAACTCAGGCAAGTAGCTGCCTTTTTTTCTTGCCATCTTGGCTCTGCCTAAAATAACTTTCTTGACCCTTTTCCAAATAAACAAAGCAAACATTTTTAACAATATGATTTTAGATATTTATGATAATAATTAGAGTTAGCCTTTATGCAACTCCTACTATGTGCTAAACACTGTGCTAACACTTTATAAATGTTCTCTCATTTTACAACAACTTTTGGAGAGAAGTGCTATTATTATACCCATTTTACAATTGAGGAAAATGAGGCAAAGGAACATTAAATGATTTGCCCAGGGTCACATAGCTAGCAACTGTCTGAGGTGGGATTTGTACTCAGGTCTTCCTGACTCAAGGCCTGGTACTCTTTCTAGTATACCACCTAACTGTATTCCTGTTATCAATGTCTATAACAACAAATAATTTCTGTTACAGTTTATAATTTACAAAAGCCTTTCTTCACCAAAATCCTTTTAGAGAAGGGAAGGCAGTTATTACTACTTTCCAATTTTCAGTGACAGATACATGTACATATATGCACACATACAAGTATCCATACATATGTATATGTGTTTATATTTCTTAAATATTTTGCAATTACATGTGAAATTATTTAACATTCACTTTTAACAGTTTCGAGTTCCAAATTCTCTCCCTTACTTCAGCTCCTCCCCCTTGAGAATGCGAGCTATTTGATAGCGATTATACTTATAAAATTATACAAAACATTTTTCCATATTAGTCAAGTTGAAAAAAAACACAAATAAAAATAGAAGAAAAAAGTTGAAAAAATATGTTTCAATCTTCATTCGGAGTTCATCAGTCCTTTCTCTGGAAATGAACAGTATTTTTCATCATGAAACTTTTGAAATTGTCTTGAATCATTGTTTTGATCAGAGTAGCTAAGTCTTTCACAATTGATCATCCTTACAATATTACTGTTACTGTACTATGATTTCCCCGCTGTCTTTGATGGTGAAAGGTTTGTAGTAAAAATCTTTATATATTTTAGACATTTTTTATTTGTTGTCCTTACACTGTCATCCTTAAATGTATTTGGATGACTTTTCTTAGATGAGTTTCTCAGTGTTCTCCTGGTTTTGGTCACTTCACCTTGCATTAGTTCATCTAAGTCTTCCCAGGTTTTTCTGCCAACATACCATTCATCATTTCTTATAGCACAGTAGTATTCCATCACAATGATATGCCATATCTTGTTCAGCCATTCCCCAACTGATCAGTATTTCCTCAATTTCCAATTTTTTGCCACCACAAAAAGAGCTACTATAAATATTTTTGAACAAATGAGCCTTTCCTCCTTTTCTTTGAATTCTTTATAATAAAGATCCAGTAGTGGTATTGCTGGGTCAAAGGGTATACAAATTTTTATAGCCCTTTGGAAGTAATTCCAAATTATTCCCCAGAATGGTTGGACAACTCCACCAGTAAATAGTGTATTAGTGTCTTATTTTTTTCACATCTTCTCCAGCATTTTTTATTTTCCTTTTCTGTGAGAATGAGGTGGTGCCTCAGAGTTGTTTTAATTTATATTTGTTTAATCAATAGTGATTTAGAACATTTTTTCATGTGATTATTGATAGCTTTGATTTCTTCCTCTGAAACCTACCTGTTCATATCTTTTGACTATTTATCAACTGTGGAATGGGTATTATTTTTTAAAAATTTGACTCAATTCCATTTACATTTGATAAATGTGGTCTTAGTCAAAGAAAATTTTTTTCCAAGTTTTTCAGGGTCACAACATTTAGTATGTGTTGGAGCCATATGCCCGCCCAAAATCTCTTTATATAAGATCAAGTGTTTCTGTTTCTATTACATTCTTTTTTACCTCTGCAAATATAGTGTGCTCATGGAGAATTAACCATTCTGTATGTTCTGTATATATCTATACACATTTCTATTTCTCTATGCCCCTTATATAGATAGAAAAGAAGACACATGAATTGGTAGTTATTGAAGGTTTTTTTTCTTTTTGTTATGAATTTAACAGTCATAAATACAACCATTTCTAAAATCAAAGAAAAGCATGGAGGTGGACTGAAAAAACATGTAAACTTCTATTATGTATTGGGCATTTTAAAGAACTGTACCTATTAGGATTAACGAAGTAGTAAAAAAAATTGTCTCATGTTCTATTTTTTTCTTTAGATTATTGAGACATATTTTATTGATTTTTTTCTTGCATATTGCCAAACTACCACCTTTGCCCCACCTAGAATCTCTCCCTAATAACACATATGATTCAAAGATGTTTTCCCATTCTTTGGCATAATATTCTTACTTGCATGTTAATAATCAATTTGTCAATGCTTTCAAAATTCTTTGAGCATAAAGAACCTCTTCTAATAAAATAGCTATTTTTAACATCTTTTTTTGATTCAATTCAATTTCTACTTCCTTCAGCCACATATCTAGGACTATGGTGTTAGAACCTACATGTGGCTTCCCCCACTGTCTTTTATGGTGAAAGGTTCATTATAAAAATCCTTACAGATTTTTAACATTTTTCATCAATTTGTTATCCTTCCACTGTCATCCTTAAGTGTACTAAGGATAACTTTTCTTAGATGAATCTCTCACCAAACTTTTTCAAGCTGTTTTTTTCTTCCATTTGCTTTTCAGGATATTTTTATGCTATGATACTGATTGTAATGTACCACTAATCTTGTTTGTAATATTTTAAAAATCAGTTTATATTTTAAGTTGATGTCACCCTTATCTGTCATATCTCCCTGCTTGGTGAAGAAATCAAATGTTATCTGACTGCATTAGTTTCTAGGCTCTTTTGTTCTTTCTGTGTCCTTTAATTTATGTCAACAACATTTACAGTGGTCAAGGTCTGGGGAGGGAGGCAGTGTCTCTAGAGTCATGGTTTAAATCCCAGATCCAGTGCCTACTAAGTATTTGACATTCAGCAAGTGCCTGGGACCCTCCGTGGGTCTGTTTCCACAATCTGGCTAGCAGCTTCTGTGGGGGGGTCCAGATCCACCCACAGCCAGCACCCAGAAAGCTGCCAGACAGCCAGAAAGCCCAGGTTCTTTTAATCTGCCTTAATAAGGAGAGCAAGGTTAAGGGGTTGGCAGGCTTACTTTAATTCAGCACACAAATATCATTCACTTAGTTCAGGAGAAAAAGCCAACATCCTGAACTTCAGAACAAAATACAAACAGGTTACAAACATCAACAGGCAGACCTTGTCTGATTCAAATCCCAATACATAGTTACCAGAGTTCAACAAAGTCTCAGCATCCGGGTTTACAAGCTGGAGGGCTCCTTAGCTACAGCTGCCTGGAGTCTCTTCATCAACACCATCTCAAGAGCCTTTAACCAAATTACAAACAGACAGACCCAATACAATTCATAGTTACCAGTACCAACATCCAGGTTTCAAAGCTGGGGGGCAG
>CM053627.1:142088560-142108704 GCA_028646595.1 Phalanger gymnotis | reverse complement strand
CATCCCCAGGATCACATCATATACAAATCAATGACTCCTACTTGTCTCAGTGCTGAGAAATACTCCAAGACAAAAAGATCCCACTTTATCTGCCCCAGAATCATTAAAGGCACTTAAGAGAAGAAAAGCAAAATGTCCCACCTTAATTACTATTACATAATAATGTTAATGTTACACCTAATAGGGGTTTGGGCCTGGGTCTTAGCACTTAGCAAGATTCAATGAAATAGCTGAATTGCTCAACGCAAACAAAAGCCAAACTCTTCAAGGGCACTTGTTGAACTAAGTGCTAAGGAACCCATTTTGCCTTACTGACACAGGGTCCAAGGTTTTTTTTTTTTTTTCCCATCTGCAAAGTAATGGATTTAAAGTAAATGACTTCTTCCTTCTCTTTTAGCCTTAGAGCTATCATTCTATTAAACTTTAGTATGAAGTTGTTATAATAGGTGAAAATGTCTTTTTCCCATCTCTTTCTTATTTTCAGCAGAACTTGTTTAAATAGGTTGTATGAGTAGTTTAGATTTCACCTCTTGTCTTTTTAAAAAAAATAATTTTGTATTTTTAATTTAGCTGTAACTAATCAGTGGTCTGACCGTAAATACAGAGACATGATTCATGAATGGCTCATATATTAGTCACACATATTCCCTGTCTTTTAAAATATGAGTTATTTTTATTTTTTGTATTGTCGTTTGGTGCTTATATTTCCAGCAAAATGAAAAATCATGTGATTCTTACAGCTTTCTTCCCCTTTTTTCTATACTATGATGTTGTCCCCATGGAAGCATGAGGGAGTCGTATAAAACTATATTGCATTTCTCTCTTTAGTATGAGTTTCCATGGACCAAAATACATCTCCAAGGGGACAGACTTCAGACAATGAGCCTCTCTGTACTTATGTACTCTGGTCCTCAAAAGTGGAGACAGTTTGCTATCAGGTCTAACCTCAAAGTCTTTCTGGCGTGGTAGAACCTTGGTAGAACTCAGTGTATCTGTTGAGAATCCAGGTTCATCTTCACACTTCAATGAGGAATAAGAATAGGACTTTGTGGAGGTAAACTTTTAGTATTTTTATATTTTATTAATGTATTTTAATGATTAAAACATCTGGCAGATGGAAGCCTGGTGATGGCAATATATCTGGCTTTAATTGAGTATACTTTATTTAGCATTTTTGTGGTTGTTTCAGTTGCGTTTGACTCTTCGTGACCCTATTTGGCGGTTTTCTTGGCAAAGGGGGAATGATTTACCATTAGCTCCTTTTATAGATGAGGAAACTAAAGCAAATACGGTTAAGTGACTTGTCCAGGGTCACACAGCTAGTAAGTGTCTGAGGCCACATTTGAACTCAAGTCTTCCTGACTCCAGGCTTGTTGCTCTATCCAGTGTGCCACCTAGATGCTACTAAGTATGTGGCCGAATTTGAACTCAGAAAGAGGAGTCTTCCTGACTCCTGGCCTAGCACTCTATACTGTGCCATCTAGCTGCCCATATTATTAAGCACAGAATCAGGTACATGTCAGAACTTTTAAAAAATTTTTTTGGTGATCATAGTACTGCAATTATTCTATATAATGCCTTTCACAGCTTCAATTCCTACCCATCGAAAGGTACTATATATATATATATATATATATATATATATATATATATATATATATAGTAGCTTTATATAGCTATATACACACACACACACACACACACACACACACACACAGAGAGAGAGAGAGAGAGAGAGAGAGAGAGAGAGAGAGATTATTTAATTAAATTTGGTTACTTTTATTTAGCAACTATTTTGCACAAAACACTGTGCTATGCACTGCAGATCCAGAAATAAAAATGAAAGGCCCTGTCCTAATGGAGTTTATATTCTATTTAGAACTATACAAAATATATGCATAATATTATACTCCAAAAAGATATGAGGTTTGACCTTCCCCTATCCCTCCTGCCTTTTCCCCATCCTCCCAGAACCTATTCCCCTACCTTATCTTCTATCATACACATAACAAAGAAAATAATCTTTGTCTACTCTGGCATTTATTTAGATATAGACACCCTTTATGTTTATGCACATGTTATCTTTTGTATGCTAGTCTAACATCATTGACTATACACTCTAAATATATACACAACAAACATAAAGATTATAAGAGATCTACTTTCTATAATTACTAAAAATCAAGCTATGTTATATATGATTACACAAAGTGAATTGAAGAAAGAGAATTCAGATATAAATGTAGTAAACCAACAAGAAAAATATTTCTATCTTTATGTCCATTAGAGAAGTACTATGACATAATAAGATCTTTTCTCAGAGGTAGAAAGTCCTGTGTTCAGGTCCCACCTTTGGCACATGCTAACTGTGTGACCCTGGGCAAGTTAAGCAAACTCTCTGTGCCCAATGCACTAATACTTTAAAGTGTAGAGCAGGAGCCAATATTCATTGGTAGAGAAAACTCCTCATCAGGATCTCCTCATACTGATGACATTACAAACCCAGTCCCCCCAAAAAGTTTATCAGATTCAGATGATTATTATTCATCACCATTTTACCAACATATTTATCACTGTCTTCTCATAATGATTCAAAGGATGTTCATGTCCACAAACAATAGGTATTATTTTAATTTTCATATTTTTAATAAATATATATTGAAAATAAATATATGGTAAATATATTTCATATATTTTGTATTCATCATATCCTATTTATCTTGATTCTTATTGAAAATAATCTCTGAAAAAAATTCTTCTCCTCTCATGCAATCTGGAAAACTGTATCTCCTTGCTAAGGGAGGGAGAAAATGGAATGACTTGTAAGCACCTGCGTTAGTGTAGGCCTGGTAGTCCCATAACTTCTATTCTGACAACACCCTCAATAAGAGTAGACATGAAGGCATCTTAAACACTGAGTCCTTTCTTGTAGGCATTGACCCTGAGCGGGACGTTTGGTGTATTTTTGGTGGTACTTCCCCTGAGTTTGTTTGAGTTAACGTTTGTTAGTTCATTTGACAATCTTGGATTATAATATTTTTTTAGAGCTGGGAACTCAAAGACCATTTACCAACCTCATTCTACAGATAAGAAAACTAAGGCCCATAAAGGAGAAGTGACTTAATCAAGGTAAAGCAGGTGGAAATCATTATTAGTAGAGTGTGAATTCATATCCTCTGAGTCTAGAGCTTTTTCCATATGGTGTTGCTTGGTTTGAAACAGATTTTCTTGCCATCTGGTCTCTTGAGCATCCTGCCTTTGTCATCTATATTCCTCAAAGTACCATCATTATGAAGCTGTTTTGATGAATATGGCTTTTATAAAGATGAATGGACAGAATTAACCTCAGGCTATAATTATTGGCTTAAAATGTGATGAGGTTTATGTACCACTGACTGATCAGAAATTGAATGTGGCACTTGGAATTGGTCTCAGAAACCTAGACTGTTACTTGTCATTCTGATTTCTGATTCTGTTTACTTAGTTCCTAAAAGTGCTAGCTTTGTCAGTGTACTGTAAAGGCAGGGACATTACTGACAGATTTAACTATATTTCTAGGGGGAACACAAACATTTATTTTGAAATTATTTGCCTGGTTCATGTTTATAAATGACCCTGCATTCTTCAATCTGCTTATCATTCTTTAGTGCTCTGTCAATTTTTTAGTGAACCCTAACATGCTGCTGCTTATTGGTCTGTTTTGCCGTGGCAGATTTATTTTAATGTTTATTAGATCCGGGTTAAATTCTCATTTTCTCTACCATTATCACCAGTATCTTTATGATTATCGGCTTGGAAGGGTAGTGATAATACAACAAAATACAATAATATAATTAAAGAGAAACTGGCTGAATTTTTAGTTAATTAAGTGGAAAAAAAGAACTATCAAATATGGAAGTTCATAGGCTGTTGAGTAGAAGAATTAAAAGAAAACCATCATCATATCCACATTCCTTTTCCATCATCAACCATGGCTGTAATTGAGATTGTGTGACCTGGGTCCATTATGTAGCTTAGCTTTAGCCCACTGTAGATGGGAAATGAGCCTCTACTTTGATCAACAGCGGCATCATATCGTTGTTCTAGTATTGTGATGATTTCTCCATGCACCCTAGATCTATCACTTGAAACAGATGCTACTGTAATGTTGAATGGAATCATAATGTTAGAAAAACAGTTGTAGGACTCTTGATAATATTCTCAATAATTTATCTCACCTAAAGTCCTGTAATGATCAGGTTAAATGTATTGTGTCACAGAATATTTTGGAGAAGGTCAGAGAGTCGGTGAAAACATAGGAGACTCTGTGATCTGAAGTAACTATGGCCAGAATGTAGTGGATGAAGAAAAGAGCTTTAGAAGTTTCCACGATCATTTCCTTCTTCTTTTTTTTTTTCTTTTTGGCAGGGCAGTTGGGGTTAAGTGACTTGCCCAAGGTCACACAGCTAGTGCATGTGTCAAGTGTCTGTGGCCGGATTTGAACTCAGGTCCTCCTGACTCCAGGGCTGGTGCTCTACTGACTGCGCCCACCTAGCTGCCCCCATTTCCTTCTTTTACTGCATAAAGTAATCCTGGTAAAAATTTCTAAAGCATTCTGTCAATGGAAGTTATTTATTAAGAATCTAGCCTACCAAGGTACAAACTTTACCTTTTAAAAGTCTCAGCAGAATTATCTTCAGGTCCAGGGATCTTACACATTCTTTCTGTTGACTAAATGTGAGAGGTGAATCAGAATTTACATATTTTCTGTACCAAGTAGAGGATTCATCAGTGTTCAAGGAAGGTGTGTTTAAAAAGATGCATGATAAATGCTACTGAGATTGTGTTGTTTCCACCCAAATGCTACAAGTTCCTTTCATTGGATTATAGGATCATAGATTTAAAGCTGCAAGATACCTTCAAGGTTATCTCATCTCCAATCCACTTACTTTTCAGTTGTGGAAACCAAGGCCCAGAGACGAAAACTGACTGGCTGAAAGTCACAAAGGTATTAAGTGGCAGAGAATTTCAATATAAGCCCTTAGACTCCAAATCCAGCACTTTTCCACCTATACTGTATTTTCTCAGTATCATCCTCAATAGTTATGAGTTTTCAAACTTTCTTCTTTTTCTAAAAGTGTTTGCTTTAGACACTCTTTGATAGTCTTTGGCTGTATTTTGTTCAACATAGTCCTAGGTTGTTGTTGTTTATTGTTATTTTTTACACTTTGCTGTTCTTTGGTCAGCCACAAAGATTTCTTAGGCCTGCGGCTCTGACTAACAATAACGTGACCATTAATATATCATTTGGTTTTGCTTAGTTTGAAATTGAGATGTCTTCCCTTTTGAACTACTTCATACTCTTCATAGTAGGTTTCGATTATTTCTTGGGCCATTTTTAACACCTGGATTTGGTTCAAGAAGTACATTGGCTTCAGAGGTTGTTCTCCATCTAATATACGCACATACATACATACATATATATGTGTATACACACATGTATACACACACACATATATATATGCATATATATGTGTATGTATACATACACACACACACATATACGTAGTTAGCCAATCCAGTGCATACTAGTTTGTTCTGTACGGAACAGGCATCTAATAAAAGTATGCTGATTTCCATATACCATTGGTCATGTCATTCAGTTAGTCTGCTTTTAGCTAAGAAGTAGTCCTTGATGAAATGATCAGTCAGTGCTTTTGCCTTCAAGTAGACTAGAGCCCTAAAAAGAAGCATATTGAATATCAAAGATAGCAGATGTTTCCATTTTTCTCATTCTGTTTTCCTGTTGCTTATAATGTCTGAAAATAAGCTTAAAATGTTAATGCTTTAGTCATCAAGAAACAAAAGATTTTTTTCATGCAAAAGCACATTAAGAAAGTTTAACAGTTAAATGTATATTCAGTGTTTTATTTGTGTATATTATATAGTGTCCCAAGAGTCTTAGTGTGGCTTTAAATGTTACTAGTTACATATATATTATATATAAATATAAGTGCATATAACTATGTTTGTGTATACATATATACACATATTATAACATTGTTTTATATGCTTTATTATATATGGGATACCCTATTGGGGTATGTAACTTATCATTTTATATATTAATATATATTTGTATCTCTTTACATATACATTGTATACCTAATAGAACCACCTCTATAAGGTTAGTATTTGAATAGCAGTACTAACTTCCAGACTGCATATATTGTTTTGCTCTTGCTATACACAGCTACATTGCAGAAGACATAATTTGGTCTGAGGAATGCCCTGATGGTCGTCAGTCCTTTATATTCTGTGGGATTTATCAGTGATTCACAGAAAAGCATCAGAGATGACTGCCAAATGTAGACTCTGGCCTATAGCACAGTAGTTTGACTCCCCATCTGTATATAGTTTTTGCTCTTAGGGAGCGTAGAGAAGCCTATTCTGTCCTCTGCATATTTATAGGCATTTATTCATGGAATAATAAAGTTCAATGGCCCAGTTATTTACTAAACATAAATCAGGCATTTTTCAAGTCGAATTAATGTTACCACTGCTATATCTTTACTTAGGAGCAGGAGAAAAAAGCAAAAAGAAAACAAACAAAAAAAACTTGTCTACTACATGCATTCTGAAGTGAGGCTGAAAAGATTAGCTAAAGGGACTTTAATACATATGTATCTTATTCATGAATTATTGTGGTCAAAATTTACCTGCAGGTGCCCAATCTCACCATTCCTAGCTTAGCTTGGCTTTGAAGTCCAGAATAACCAAGTTATTTTAATATACTTAAATATTAAACTTACATATATATTCATATATTTTAATATACTTCATTAAAAACTTTCTATATTTACAATAATTTAAATATAAATGTTGCATGTATAATGATTGTAAATGGATATAGACTGTCCCTATAGGTAAAGAGGATTGTTTTCTCTTATATTTGATTAAAATTATTTGACTGAATTGAACATCATTTTGGTCTAGATTGATTGGCAAGTTCAGTAAAAATAGTTATACTTGTTAGAATTGTAGACACTATCTTCTTTTTTTTATTGGAGGGAAACTGAGGCTGATACCAGGTGGTTATTTGTGGAAGATATTGTTTATTGCCTTTTAAAAAATTCTTAGCATTGAATACAGAATAGATGCTTAATAAATTTTTGTTGACTGACTAATGTGAGATAGAGTCTATCTCTGATCTCCATATCTATTATAACAGAAGGTTTGGATTAAAGCAGAGGGACTTTATGGAAATAGCGATATTTTGGAGTTTGACCCCTTTGCTGCAAGACAACTTTGCCTTAGACTTCTTGGGTATTTTTGGGCATATTACAACAATGCAGCATATTGTTCAGCAGTATTTCAAGAAATGATAATTGATAACTTTCATTTGTACAATATTTTGCATTTTGCAAAGCACTTTTCCCTCAGCCACTTTAAATGTGCTTTTGTGCATGGGTGGGTGTGGGTGTGAGGGTGTATGGGTGTGGGTATTACCTTTTACTGAAGAAAAGCAAGTTCTGAGAGGTTAAATAATTTGTCACATGGCCTGAGATGCCGGGATTTAGATCCAAGTCTTTCTGATTCCAAGGAAAATGAAGATAAAGAAAAGATAGTTAAAAACCTCTATCTTCTCTCTGTAATTTCACAGGCATGAAATTGTAACAATTCAAAGACATAAACCCCATATTCTCTACCCCCAACTGCTTGTCTAAATTCAGTTCTTATCTTTGCGATTAGGTTCAATTTCAGTATTCTAAGAAAATCTAAAGAATGTGGAATCTCAAAAGGAGTTTCAGTAGTTTGAGGGAATGGATGAAAGAGCAATTTGTAAAATAAAAGAATTGAAGGAAAATGATAATTTATGTAAGTTTCATTACTTTGTATGAAATGTGAATTTGATAGCTAAGTGTACTTTATTAAGCATAATAAGTACAATAGCTTATAGACTTATAGACATATAAATACAATAGCTTTAGGTTGTAAGGTACTTTACATAAATTATCACATTTAAGCATGTTGGATTATTATTATTTTATATATTGTACCTACTTTTGTCTGTTAGTGTAGAAAATGAGAACTGACTCTCATTGTTCGTTTATTTTGCATAGAAATTCTCATGAGGGATATGAAGCTATGTGTGTAAAATGTGGAGTTAAGTGTGTCATGGACCTAATATTTCATTTGTATGGAAACTCCCTATGTGGATTTACCTTCCACCTAAGCAGATCTAAGACTCTAGGTTAACAGAACAGTTATGATCTGTTTAGAGGCTGCTATGTAAGATCTGCTGTCTGAGGCTCAGAGAGGTTAATGACTTGCCCATGGTCATATAGTCAATAAGTGTCAGAGGTAGAATTTAAATTCAAGTCATCTTGATTCCAAGTTCAGCATGCTGTTCTCTATACCATGCTGTCTGATGGTATGAAATATGCAAATGCTTTTCTGGGGATTAATTAATCAATATGCATTTATTAAGCACCTATTATGTGTCAGGCACTGTACTAAGCACTGGAGAAGTGGTCAGTATATGCTCCAAAGATGAAATATTGGAACAAAACGATACTTGTTCATTTCATTAAAGACACAGGCTGGAAGAAGAGTTAGATATACACAGCTATGTTATTACTATTATTATTAGGATTTTTAGGGGACAATAGTGCCAGTACCAAACCACTCTTTGATAAAATGTGGAGAGCATTCCAGAGGTTACCTCTAAGGGTTCTGATGATAAAGTAGCTTGTTTTATAAAAGTTAAGATTAAAGAACCATATTATAGAAGCTTTATGGTGCATGATTATAGCATACATTTTATTTTAAATGTTTCTGCTATTTTGATTTATTTTGCTATAAAATAATTTAAGCAGTTATTTTTAAAGCAGAGTGTTCATTCCTAATAACTGAGGTATATGAAATAATTCAATAGAAAAAGCTGATAGAATAATTTTAATTTAGAGATATTTATTGGCAAATACAATTCACTAGAATCAGCTGATAGCACTGTGGATTAGGTTGTTTGTATGCTTCATTAGAAAAGCAAAAATGGAAATAAATGTATCCAAGATTCAGGGATATACAGCCTAAACTGTTATTCACTTAAAAAAGAAAAACATTCAGCCTGATGCCTACTTGACAGGATATAGTTTTGATGGACAGATTAAAAGCAGAAAATAATCCCTAAGGTATTAAGATAGCATTTTCCTATGAGAAATAGCAGTTGTCCTCTACATCTACATGCTCTGTAGGATCATCAGCATAGTTGGCAGTAGCGTAGCTATGACACACTATGCCAAAAAAAATCTTAATTGCTAGAAGGCAGGATTTGAGTAATCGGTTTGGAAAAGGTTGGCCATCTTTTATTTTACTTAGCAAGTGTCAACATTCTAGAAGTATTAGTATGAAGTAGAAGTCACTGGAGTGGGGTCAGTGAAATGGGTTTGAAGTATGACCTAACGATCTCTTTTAATCTGTGATTCTGCCAGAGGGGGAAACATCATTTAAAAAAAATGACAATTCTCCAGCATTAATTTCAGAAATAGTGTTAATCTATAGCTCACATTTTTATTTCATGTTATGGTTTATGTAGCACCTTCATCCCGACAACCCCAAGGTAGTTGGTGTATATATTGAGGTTGTGTACATGCATGTGCGTGCACGTGCGCACGCGTGCGTGTGTGTGTGTGTGTGTATCGAAGTATGTATAGAGGTTGTGACTTTCCTATGATAGTCACATAATTGGTGTATATCATACCAGAGATTCAATTTGGACCAAGGTCTGACTCCAGTTCCGAGTCCAACATTCTTTTCACATTATCTCATTATTCTGCTCTGTCTCTGTCTCTCTGTCTTATCCATTTCCCTTCTCCCTCTGTGAACTCGGTATACTAATAATAGTTGGAATTGTGATGGACTTCTGTGTTCTATGAGAGGTTTATGGATTATAAGTATATTATTTATTGTCTATGCTTTATTATGTTTAACATTTTAATGAAATTGTATTAGTACACATAAAAATAAACATAAAATTAGTGGCAATGTATGGTTTCTGGATAGACAGATTTCAGTTGTTGGATGAAAAAATATAATAAGACTTTACTGTGTTTAGTGCTTTAGATTTTACAGAGTTTTTCACTTTTATTATAAGAATTTCTCCTAAAGTGAAACTACTTAGGATAGGGACCAACAATTTGAGAATAAAAAATGAAATAGAAAAAGTTTTATTAGAATTTTGTCTTGAAAAATTTTTTAAAAATTATGAAAATGGGTTTTACTGTATCTCATATTTAATAATATTCAAATTATAAATACAACTGTGCTTATGTATAACAGTGAATCTTGCTCATTTTGGAAATTTTAACAAAAGTATTTGCCAAAATGATACACATTTTTCACTTCATGTCAGAATTTTGTAGCATAATTATAAAGGAGGTCTTTGCAAAAATGTTCAATGACTTCATCAGTTTTTCTAAGTTTCTCTTTTAATTGTTTGATGTTCAAATCATTCCTTTTTGAAGTCCTACTAGCAATCAACTACAGCAGGGCTGTCCAAAATCTGGCCCTTGGGCCTCATGCTGCCAGCACTGTGATTTATACAGCCCATCTAAAAGCATAGAAATTTACATAAATGCTTTAATAAAGGAAGCTGAGCTACTGCAGAGCTCTCATTAAAATGGAAAATCAAAATATATTGTCTATTGTTTCAATTAAAACCTTAAGTTGGAAAGCCCTGAACTAGAGAATGACCAAGAGAAATGCTGATCCTGGTAGAGATGTGCAAAAATAGAGGCTATTGTTAATTGAGGAAGGATGATTGAATGAGAGCTAATTTTATAAGTGGTCAGCTCTTTAGAGAGGCAGTATGGTACAGTGGTTAGAGAGTTGGCCTCTGAGCCAGAATAGCCTGGGGTCAAGTCTGGTCTTTAGCACATAGTCGTTGTCTGACCCTGATCAAGTAACAGTCTCTCAGCATTCTAGGCAACTGTCTTAAGACTATAAATTTAGAGAGCAACCTGCATTGGTAGATGGTGCTTCATTATCTGGGTGTCCCTTTTAGCGGTGACACCCAAAGTATATTCCTTCGCTTTATTTTCTTTGTTCCCTTATACATTCTCAGAAAGAGGTAACCTGAAATGGCTAGAGAACCGACTTCCATTTCAGGAAGACCTAGGTTCAAATACACTTTTATTAATTATATAATGGCCAGCCACAACTTCTCAGTGCCTCAGTCATCTCTCATAGTCTATGATACACATTGGTTTCCTTCAATGAAAGTTCCCTACACCAATAAAGCTATAATTTGGCTTCAGATTTCAACTTCAATAACTTAATACTTTGATAATGATTACTTAGATAAAGTAGACATCTTGTATCTTATTTGATCCTCACAACAACACTGTCAGGCAGGCAGAGCAGGCATTATCACCTTTTTATGTATTAGGGAACTGAAGGTAAGGGAAGCTGAGTTTGGCCCGTGGTCTTCTAACTTCTAATCTAGTATGCTTTACACTAAACCATGTTACCTCAAAAGGCTTCAGACCTTGCATGTTGGTAGAATACCACAGCTTCCAAAAGGGGTAAAAAGGAGTGCCTCAGGGCAGTATGTCCATTTCAGGTTTTGTGAAGTCATATTTCAAATATAAGCAGTTTATTGTTGAGTCATTCTCAAAAACAGGGACCTGCATTTGGGAAGGACAGTTAGTATGATGGCAGAGGTAGAAAGACACATCTGGAATTTAACATGTACAGGTTCATTAGGAACCAAAGAAATTAAATTGTTGTAATCTTTTAAAAATGGTCTTATTACTTATTAGGAATTGGTTATATTTTATTATCATACAGTGTATGTATGTAAATATGATTATCTTACTGCTAGGCCATATTAAATAGTAGGACTAATCTTGCCTTTTATTTGCTTTGCTCTAATAGATGTTGACTGTATTTGATAACACTGAATATAGCATAAACAGTTAATATACTTAAAATTTTAAAATATGTATCTTATGTTAACTGAGTTTCACTTGCTACTTAGGTAATTATTCTGTTATTTGTAAAATTATTCTGGATAACAGTAGTGATTATCACACTGCCAATCTCATATTGATTTTTATTTTAAAAATTGTATTACTTATTGCTGGTAGAATTCAAGCCATGTATATATGCAGTTTGTGTGTGTGTGTGTATGTGTGTGTGTGTGTGTGTGTGTGTGCATGCATAGTTTTGCCAAGATTTCTTGGTCTCTCTCATCCCCATCTCATGAGGGCCTTTAGAAGTTAAGTTCAATTTTTGAATTTTGGACCATATTTCAAGATAGACTTTCTTTTATTTGAATATGTTCACCCCTATCTAATTCTCATGCATTTTTAGTCACAGTTGAACTCCTATTTCTGTCTATTATGAAAGATGAGTTATCCAGTTAGAATAATAAAAAGAATAGTCCTTGAACCTTCAACCAAAACTTAAATGTTTTTTTCTACCTTAAGAACTTACGTGAACACTATTCTTTTAAAATATCACTTCACTTTATAATTTCAACCAGAGTTTTAACTAGCAGATATCAAAAGCTCCTCAATAGAGCCTTAGTTTAAACAATCTAGGACAGTTTCTTGATTGATATGATTCAGACTGATTTGCATAGATTAGGATTCTTGTTCAAATGTTGTATGTTCTTTTTGAGATGTTCAATGTCAGTGATGAAAACTGTATCTTTTACAGATTCTTAAACATTCACTTTGTTTTGTACTCATTTTATTTCTATATTTGATTTGAAAATGGGTTTCTGTTTTAGGGAGACATAATCATGCATTTATAAAATTGGTAACAGTTATTTTTGTTAAAGTCTACATGTGCAAGGACAGTAAATTGGTTACCACTTAAAAATAGAGGGCAAATGACCACATGACAATCAAGTGGTTTATAGTATGCACAGATTATAAATTATATTGAAACTGAATCTATTCTGAATGAGATTCTCAGAAATATCCTAGAATCATACAGTATCAAAAATAGAAAGGACCTTAGCAATTGTCTCATCTAAATACCAAATCTTACAAATGAGGAAACATATTACTATAGCAGTCAGATGACTTCCCCAAGGCCATACAGCTAATTAACAGAAAATAAGTCTAGAACTGGGTTCTCCTGGCTCTCAGTCCAGTGCTAATTCCACCACTCCATGTCATTAGGAAATTAAATAGACATGTAAAACAAAAACAAAAACAGAACCCTCATACCTTCAGGTTTTCCTGAAAGCATTTCTGAAAATACAATGAACTTTGTGTAATTTGTAGTCCAAGTACTTAGAAACATAACCATTTGAATTGAAACCAATAATAACAGATGTCTCACTCCTCAGAATTCCTGACTAATATACAGGGTGTCTCAAAAAACTTGGTGCAGTTTTATTCTGTATAAAGTCAGAGAGATGAGATATGGTATGGAGTGCTTTCCCTGTCCATATCCTGTTCATATTAGTTTCATAAATATTGAGTTTTAAGTGATGGTATAAAATTCAGAGGACTTGTCCAGCAGTTGGTTATTAATTTTCAGAACTAGGTTGGATTAGATCAGGGGTTCTTAACCTGAATATATCATGGATCTTTTGTACGCTGGTGAAGCCTATGGACTCTTTCTCAGAATAATATTTTAAGAAAAAGAAATACATATGATTACAAAAGAAACCAATTATATTAAAAATCCAGGTATAAAATTAAAAAATAAAACAACATTCACAAACTCCAGGTTAAGAACCTTTGGACTAGATGAACTCTGAGATTTTCCCTGAACACTGGAGAAACAGGAAAGAATGAAGTTATAAAGAAACTGAAATGCTAAACAGAGGATTTTATATTATATTTGTACCTAGAAAGAATAGGGAGATACTGGGATATATTAATGAGAGAGAGAAGTTTAACATGGTTAGACTTAGGTTCTAGGGATCTTTAGCGACTGTCTAGAGAATGTTCCAGAACAGGGAAAGGGCTAGGGTAAGAGACAAATTCGGAGGCATATTATAGGAGATGGGGTGAGGATAACGGCAAGGTTGCAAAAGACAGGAAATATGTAGATGGAATGGTACTTGAAGAAAAGGTAAGATTAAGTTTACCAAAAAGGAAGACATTTCAGTAGAGTAAGAATGAAAACATTAAGCTTTAAACTTAATGGTGAAGCATTAAGAACATGGAGGAAGTGTTCGCACTATTCCTTGTATCAGGAAATCTAGCAAGTCAGAACCTAGTAATCTATGGCATATGAACCATGGAATTGTTGAAGGATTGACAGCTATGGACTGAGCTAGGAAAAACTCATAACTCTATATATCATGAGCAAAAGTAGCATCACCACTCTAACTTGACGTTGGTTTTCAAAAGTTGTATTGAGATTGGGTATGATAAAATCTACTTGCTGGTTGTGGAGAATTTGTGGTTAGTGCAAGAGTAAAGAATTGCTATGTATGCTAGGAAGAATGGTCTCTGATTGTGTGATCTGAAATCAACATGTTGTGGGCCACAGTAGTAATAAAATATTTGATATCAAAAATGAGAAGTTTTCTCTTTTTGTAAGAAGTAGGGGAAACAGCAGTGGGAAAGCCAGAAGAGTCAAAACTTGGAAGAATGCTTTGTTTGGGTCCATAACAAACTAGCATGGAACAGAGAGAATAGGGCTACAAGATACAGTTTCTATTTTTTATTATATAAGTAATGTTTGAAAAGGAGATGGTTACTTTAAAGGGAGAGTCCACAGAAAGAATCAACCAAACAAAACATATTTGTTAAGTCCTTACTCTGTGTTAGGCACCATGCTAAGTAATGTGGATATAATTTCGAAAGCTCAAAACAGTTCCTTTCTTCAAGGAACTAAGGAGCTCACAATCTACTGAGAAAGCTGGTACATAGGTATAGGTATATACAAGATGAGAGGGCAGTTAGGTGGTGTAGTGGATGGAGTGCTGGGCCTGGAGTCAGGAAGACTCATCTGCCTGAGTTCAAATCCAGCCTCAAATGTGTAACCCTGGGCAGCTCACTTAACCATGTTTGCCATCTGTAAAGTGAGCTGGAGGAGGACATAATAAACTACTTCTGTACTTCTGACAAGAAAATCCAAAATGAGGTCATGAAATCAGACACGACTTAGATGACCAAACGACAACAACATGTACACAATACACACAAAGTAGATACAAGATAAGCTTAAAGGAAGTCACCAGCATCTGGGGGACTGAAATGGGCCTCCTGCAGAAAGTGGAACTTAAGGTGAATCTTGAAGCCAGCCGATGAGTAAGAGTTTGAGGTGAGGAAGGAGAACATTCCAGACGTGGGAGGGGATGGCTAATGCAAAGATGGGAGATAGAGGATTGGATGAAGAACAAGTAAGCAAGTATGGAGGGGAGTCGTGTCAGAACACTGTAAAGAGAAGGAGCGATCTTAAGAAGAGCTTTAAATCTCATACAAAGGAGTTCATATTCACAACTAGAAATAACAGGGAGCTACTGGAGTTTATTAACGGGAGGAAAGAGTTAGACATGATCAGAGTTAAAATTTAGGAATAGTACTTTAGCAACTGTCTGTGTTAAAATTTAGGAATAGTACTTTAGCAACTGTCTGTGTCTGGAGAATGGATCAGAATGGGAGAAGGCTGAGACAAATTAGGAGGCATATTATAATAGACCGGATGAGAAGGATAACACCAAGATTGCAAAGGATAGGACATTTTGGAGTTGAAACAGTTCCTGAAGAAAAGGTGAGATTTAGTTTACCAAAGGGGGAGATATTTCAATGGAATAAGAAGAACTAAAACATTAAACTCTAGGCTTAATGGGGAAGCATCAAGAATGGGTTTGGTTGTGTAGGCACTAAGTGTTGTTGTTCAGTCATTTCAGTTGTCTCCAAATGTCCATGATCCCATTTGGAGTTTTCTTGGCAAGGATACTGGAGTGGTTTGGTGCTACCCATATTGCGAAGTCCCTATAAAGTCTGTACCTAGTACTTTCTAATTGCTAACTGCTTTGTGAATTTTAATAAGACGATGTGTGGTATACTTTTAGTCTGTCAACAAGCATTTATTAAGTATTCATTATATTCCAAGCCTTATGCTAAGCACTGGGGATAAAAGGAGAAAGTGGAAAGGTAATACACATCTATATAGAACTTACTGTGTGCCACACGCTGTGCTAAGTGCTTTACAAATATTATCTCATTTGAGCTTATGTGTTACAAATAAAGGCAAAAAAAATCAAAATCATTAACATTGCCATGATTCCTTTCATACAGCAGTAGATTCCATTGCGGTTCAGATAGCTATAGCTATCTTGGATCCCTAATAAATTTTTTTTCCTGTTCCTGGACTGGGCTCCTCAGGCCTTAGCCAGGCCTTTACCGACATCTAGGGAAGACTTGTTGGGTCCTAGGCCACCTTAGCCACTTGAACTTTTACATTTAAATCTGGCACTATGTCTGTAACAGTCTCATCTCTTAGTCAAAATACTTTTATAATATTACAGTATTTTACAGATTTCCAAAATATTTGTTTTGGATCTCAGATCTTCTCCAGTTAGTGTCAAACCCTTACCGGGATTTCTTTTGTGATTGTTTTAGTATACTACACGTCTTTGGCTATTCTGAACCTATTTGTTTTATATTTTCCTATTGTAGATTTAAATTTTTTAAATGACTTAGAATATACCAACTTTTTTGTTGGCAGGTGTCAATTATGTCTAACAATTATTTTCCTCTAGTTATTCAGTTCATATGAATTTGTTACCTCAGTTACTATTATTCAGGCCCTTTGGTTGTCATTTTTCTTTAGAGTAAGCTTTTTTCTTAGTCTTTTCTAAAATCACCAGTCTTTTTTCTTTTTTAAAAAAATATTCTCATCTTTTTCATGAAAATTTTTATATTTCATCCTATTTATGGTTCATTTCTAGTTTGTGGAAATATTTTTAGATCCCTTGCTTTTATGACTAGCAAAGTAGATGTTCTACATATTGCTGGCCTTTTATTTCATTTAGATTCTAAAATGACGCGGTGTTTTTAATTTAAAAGTGGCTGAAATACATCCCCCACATAAAGAAATGAGAATTTACAGTTAAAAATTAAAGACAGATAAGATCGTTTGGGACCTTACAGAAAGTTTCAATATATTGGGAACAATTGATACCAGATTGCAAAGTATGCAAGGATGTAGTTGCTGTAATAAATTAAAATCAGAGGGTATAGACTGCATATTTGAGGACATTAACTCTGAATTCCAAAATAAATAACTGAAAGCAGTTAATGTAACTTTGGAATAAGGAGGGTGGGGAGATGTGAGTTTGAAGATAAGAAAAAAGAAAATGGAATACTGATAGTGATAAAGATTGTAGAAGGAAAAGCCCTTATTAATGGGGTGGAATTTCTCAATAGAAACTACTGGGAAAAATGAAAAGAGGTTATATTTCAATTTGGGTAAGAGATGAATACTGTCCTGACATACTTAGTCTTCTCTATCGTGTAAGTATTGATTTTTCATTCATGATATCAAGGAAGATATAAGAAGGGGTCACGGTGTTTTAAGAGAGAGATGAAAGAATAAAAATAGCTTGTGTGATCTGTGATCTAGGAAACCAATAAGGAGGGGTATGAGCGAAGTGAACTACAAATCCCTGGACATAAAAGCTATATTGCAGATGATATAATAGAACGGGATTCTGAGTTGGCCTAGATTCCATGGAATGAGGCTCATTGAATGAGACTATTAGAGGTAGGTCTGTTACCTTACCTGTATTCAGTCTGGCCCCAGGCTTTCAAATAAGTTTCTTGTTTCAACACTTGGGATCACAGAGAGGTATTGACCTCAGTTTCCAACCCATCAAGATTAAAAGGTATTCTATTCTCTGTAGCAGCTAGCACAGAAGTGATAGAGCAATTTAAACCAGGGATATCCTAAAATTATACCACAGGCTTCATATATCAAGTGAATACAAAGCATTAGTAATAATACCAATTCCTTATTTTTTTCAAAATAATTTCACAAACCTTGAGCCTAAAAAAACCTGTATAGTAGGTAGAAAATAAATCATTACATGCACACACATATAGATACGTGTATATTTACATCTATACATCTCTTTCTGTCTTATCTATGAAGTTAGCTGGGAAAATCTGGCTATAGTTTATTAGTCAGTAGGACAAAGGTATCCTGATTTTAGTTATATGAACATCATAACCTTCTACTTTGTATTTAAGTAACACAACCATTTACAAAGTACTTTTTGTATTTTGCCTGTTTCGATACTATCAACTATCTTATGATGGAGGGAGTACTGATGCTATTATTCTAATCCTCAGGTTAGGGAACAAATGAGAGGACTTTAAACAACTTTGCTAAGGTCACATATACGGTAGAAGTATGTGGATGAGTTTGAATGTGAACCAAATGACTCCTTCCAGATTTAGAATTCTTTACCATAACATCACAGCTGTCTATATGTCTTAATTAGTTATATGGCCCTTACAGCATTTTCAGAAAGGTGTAGACTTGGAAAATAACATAAGTGATATAAATGAATGTAAATTCCTTGAGGGTAGGGAATTTAATATTATTATTATTATTATTGGTATTTGTATGCCCAGTGCCTAACATAGTGTCTGGCACATTTTAGGTGCTTAATAAATGCTTATCATTGAAGGAAGTTTCAAGATCTCACACTAGAAAGTAGTCTAATGACTATAAGAATAATTGTCAGGAATTCTAAATAAGATAAAATTCAGTTCTACAACATTTAATAGTCAAATACAAGGAACAATTTTTTTGTTGCTTGTAAAATTTTTGCCTATCTTACAATATGGAGAAGAACAATTCCCTGTTTCATTGGACATCTCTTCAAATAACTTGTTTAAGACACTGCAGAGGCTTTGAGATAGAAGTGCCAGAGTTATTCCGAGGGCTGACAGGTTTGTTAACAACATATTGCTGCTCAGATCACTTCCCTAGCCTCAGCCCCACCTTTGCTATGAACCACATATGGCTTCGGTCCTGTTTTCCTGAATTAACTCTAATTTCCTGTGCCCAAGGTCAGATGATTCCAGAGAGGGGATCAGCTGGTCTTACCTAGCACATATGTTACAGTATTGTTGATCATTTATTTTCTCTAATACAAAAAATGTAAACCAGAGCCAAATTCCCTTTGCTAGTGTAGGCTCCACTCAAATGACACATAGGGTTTAATAAGTGTAACATTTTTCATGAAGAGATAGAAATATTATTATAGCTGGTTATCAGCAAATATTTGAAGTAGCATTTGCTGAAGAATTGGTGGTCTGGGATGGACAAGAAAGATACAATATGAGAAACTGCCTTCCTGCTACCAGATTTTCTCTGAGAGCTCTGGAGAATGGTCAGGTGCTGGAACTTTTTATTGGGTCCAACCTACAAGTTGAATTTCAGTTAATTTCTCTAGGTCTTATGGATTGTAAAGGATTATGGAAATGTTTATTTCTGAAGATATAGTGCATTAAGTTATGATGGGAGGGCAGAGAAACTGGTTATTGAGATTTATTTTTAAACCGATGCTAAGGTCGCAATTAGGCTATTTCTTTGTGTTAGTGATTTAAATCTAAGAAACTGCCTAATGAGGTAGTTTTCTTCCAACCATAGTAGCAGTGGAATTAATTCCAATATTGTATGTGACAATGATATTGCAAAATGTTGTATGAACAGCTTTCTTGTGGCTGCTGATGTTGTGTGGCTGGTCTATTTAAAATAAGACTTATGTTTGAGAATCTTCATTAAACAGATTTAAATAAACTTTCCTTCTTGCCATCATCTTTAAAGCTTAAATCTTAGCTCCATCCTCAAGAGATAATACAAATATTATGACCATTATTATCTTGCTACTTTAGGAGGTGGGGATGCTCTTAATATAAAAGAAGCTAGAGCGTCCGCAAGCTTTGAAATTCTTTGACTTTGAAATTCTAATTTGTATAAGTGCAAGCAGCATGAGGCGGGGTGATGAATTTATTAATTTCTTGAAAATAGCTTGTTCAGGGGACACTCTTTTAAAAGCCAATGAAATTTTATTTTTATAATTTTTTTAAATTTATTTTTGACATGTTTGGTTTTCAGCATTGATTTTCACAGGCATTTGAATTACAAATTTTCTCCCCATTTCCTCCCCCCCC
>CM053627.1:142021385-142088060 GCA_028646595.1 Phalanger gymnotis | reverse complement strand
AAAATAAGATGGCACAAATCATATTCACTGGCCTCCAGACTTCGCTCGAACTCCTGGGTCCACACAGGGGTCGGCTCTGCTTCGAATTTTTTTCCAGCTGTAGTTTCTCGCCTCTCCTCGCAGCCAAGCCTCTGGTGTTCTCAAGCCCCGCCTCAACGACTAGAGACCAGAGTCCAGAGACCCATTGGTTCCCGAGTTGGCCCCTCTTAAGTGATTAATCTATGCCCACACTGGTTTCACAACTGATAGGGCTTTGGGCCTGGGGCTTAGCATTTAACAGGTAAAAGTACTTTCACCGTAAACAAAAGCCAAACTCCTCAAGGGCATCGTTAAACTAAGCCCATTTTGCCTTACTGTATGTCAGAAAGACTAGAAGAGATATCCCCCCCCACCCCCAGACCATTTTATACCATTGAAGGTATCTGACTCACACTAGTATTTCTTATGGAAAGTCCATGAGAAAACTTGCCAAAGAAGTGTACTTAGGAGAATCTACAAATTTCTGCTTCTGCAGAAAGTGAAGAAAACGTCTTGACGCGCCAATTCTGATGCATTATAAGATCATTTGGTGTTGGTGTGGGAGAAAGAGAATTAGAGGGAAGTGTACAGAAGTATCAAAAAATATTTCTATCATGAAGTAACTTTCAATCCTGTTGGAAAATGGAGCACACATGGGTTAATGGAATAATACAGTATGACAGTATATAATGAAGTGCCTAAATTAGTGTAGATAGTAATTGCTAAAGGAGATCTGAGGAAGGTGAGATTTCTATTGTGAGAAAGACATTCAATGATTTTGTATGAAAATAAATTCAGTATTTCCCTTCAGCCAATGAAGGGGCAGTGTAATGACCAGCAGAGGGGGACTTTTTGTTGTCTTTTGTTTTGGAGTGCTTCTCAGCACTAAGACAGTTTGAATCAAGAGTCATGGATTGGAAACAATATACATGATGTGGTGCTAGTGATTAAAGATATTTCCCACATCCTTTTGCTAAGTAGGCACCAAGCCCCAGGACCTTAAATAGGATACACACACACACACACACACACCCAGATGTTGGTACTTCTCTCTCTGGTAACTATGTATTTAATGTCTTGGTCAGACATTGATTTGTTGTTGATTTGTGTTATTTTGCTCTGTTTATATAATTTATGCTTGTAATTTCTGTTTGTATTTTCTCTGAAGTTCAGAGTACTGACTTTTTCCCCTGAACTAAGTGAATGATACATGTATGTTTAATTAAAGTGAGATCGTAAACCACTTAAAGTTCCTTTCCTTAGAAAAGCAGATGAAAGAACCTGTGCTAGCAGCCCTTCTGTGTGCTGGCATTATCAGTCTTACACCCCCACAGCAGCTGCTGGCAACATGGTTATTACCTGCAGTAACACAGTACATATCATTTAAAATCCTAGAATGCACAGAAAAATGCTCCTATATATTGATTTCTTTCAAAGGAATAACATTTGAAAAGATACCATTGTCAAACATCCCTTAATGTTTATGGGTTTTCAATTGTATTTGAAATGAACATCTTTGATACAGGTACCCTTTGGGCATTGTAATGACAAAGTGTCAGGAACATTCTGCATGTTGTCCTAAACAACACAAATTCAGCTTCCTTCTCAAGCATATGAAAAATGAAGAATTTGATGCTTACTGTGTCTTTGGTCTAATAGTTATGGTATTTACACAATGATACCATTTATTAATATATTCAATATTCACAATGGATGGTCAGGCATGGATTATTTGTGTGATTTACATCTGTAGAAAGAGTTCCCACACAGATTCTTTGGATTACATATAAACAACATCTAGGAAAGAGGTTTTTTGATGATAAAAGGAGATAATAAAGCATCCAGTTTTATTTTTTTAATGGATACAGAGCTGATGTACTTCTCCACATAGTTGTCTACCTGATTTGGTCAATTTTTCCTTAAAATTGTGGTAAATTTCTTAAAATTGGGTATAATCCTTAAGATTTTACTACTGCACTGTGCTTGGTATTATTTAGCTGTAGTTTAATAATATTGACACCTTATCATTTAGAATTAATAGTTCTCTTAAACTTTCTTATACATACCAGTTCCACAGTCATTTTCCATGGTTATATTTGCTACCTATGTTTTAATTCTATGAATATAAATTACTCAAAAGATAACCTCCAAATGGTCCTTTTCTTAGCAAGTGCTTACTCTGTTAGGTACCTAGTTCCTTCAACCAACAGCATTTTTTGAATTGAACTTGAAGTAAATTAATTTGTTTTGGATAAAATATTATGTTGATGTTATACAGACATAATCCCAAGGGAACAGATGGAAGATTTTGTCTTTTCACTCATTAATTTAGAGAAATTGTTTTTCTTTCTCTGTGTCACCATTTTATATCCTGTTTCCTTGGGAAGATATCTTATTTTTTCTATTGATGATTGTGTTCTCTTCTGTCCTTAATTTGATATCATGCCATCCATTTGTGCTACTAATACCAGCCATGTTACCTTTGAAACAAATATACCTGTTTTTATAGATTATTGCTTAGTATTTTTGACTGTAAACATGATGAGTGTTGACATGTAGCATATCATAAAAGTAAAAATAACTACAACAGACTTTTGTAAGGTACAAGGAGGATTACTGAAAGGTCACACCTTTACAGTAACAGGTAAAATGAAGCAGAATTTGGAAGCAATTATCTATATAATTCAGGTAATGCTCTGTTCTACCCACTTTTAATCTTTGTTTATTCTGGGTATTACTACTGAATCCAAGTAACACAAATTACATTTCCTCCTTTCATAACAATATTAATTATGCAAATAGCATATGAATACTCATACCACTTCAGACATCAAACCATTTTCTATTGGATGATCTAGTTTCAACTTATCGGCTCTGTGAAGTGTCTATATTTAAAACAAAGCAAACCTTAATGGACAAAAAATCTCAATCACTTGTGATATTCTTTTGAATCTGATTGCAAATCCTCCTTAATATGGATAAAATGCAGCTGAAGCCTTCTGTTGTTATTCTCAACCTGTATCGCTATCCCTTCATTCTACTAGATGATTTCATTCTAAATATCATCCTTGACTTTTCTAGAAATGTGAAAACCAATCCACATGTGTTATTTAGCCTTGAAAATGAAGTTAAATTAATCTTTTCTTTTGTGCCTGTCAATATCCTACTTATTCAGGTAGATGAATAATACAGACTATTTCTCATTAATTGTTTTAATGATTTAGTTCTAAACTCTATCATATCCTGAATCATTTCCTTTAATTTATTTTCTATCTGTAAGACATTGTTTCTTTTCTAGAGGAAGTTGGCATGTCTCCACATCTGCTAACATCTGTCATTCTAGTCATCTTAGTGTAGATGCTTTCCTTGCCTTCTTTCAAACTATGAGCCCGTATGTTTTATATATGCTTTGGTGCTTCTCTGGAGGATATATTTACATTTACGATATCGATGAGCTTTCATTAATTTTAGAAGTAATGTCTGTGTATGTAATTTTTTGATAAGATAGTACATCAGTACTATCAGTATTAAATTTTATGCTGTCATCACAATATCCTTTTTAGTACCATTTCTCCTGACTTTTTGTGAATAAAATGGTAATTTCATGTTTATGAACAGAATTTGCAAAAAATCAAATTGTGTCTAATTTACCAGTATAATTCCTATAATTTCATATGAGAGAAAATAAAAGGCTTACACTTTTGAATACAATATTATCATTCCTATCTGTACGGGTCTGGTGTGTAGAAGAAATATTTTTTTTTTTATTATATGGCTATGACACATTGTCAAGGATAGTGATTGTCAAATTAGCTTTCAATCAGTAGGTATGAACTAGTCTCTTCAAACGCATGTTTTATCGGTGCATTCTGTTGATAACCCCTCTTCCACTTTAGCGGTGAAACCCTGATTAAGCTCTCTTGAGCTTTGTCTGTAAAATATAAAAATACTTAGTTTTATTTGTCCTAACTATTGTGGTTATTTAAATAACTCAAATGAAAGATTTCCTTTTGTTGTGTGGCAAATGGAAATAAACTTCACAATGAATAGAATGTATCCCAGTCGCGATGTAAATTCATTCTTATCTGGAACAAATAACCCTTAGCGTCTTTAATATATACATAGAAGTCTATATCTCTTTACAGGTTAAAGTGACAGTTGCTATAGAGCCATTTTCATTGAAGAAAATCCTGCCTATTTTCTCTCCCAAAGTTAAATAAACCAAAATATTGAAGGTTAAGAATGACATAAGAGGTATTGCCTAAAGAGTACATATACATACCACTCTACTAATTTTGTTTTAAATTTCCCATTTTACCATTGATACTTTCCAAGCAATATTAGCAGACTATATCATATAAAGTTTATTAGGCCGTAGAATTTTGTGGAAGAAAATGATACATTGATAATAATGGTTTATAAAAGGTTATGTACAATGGTATCCACTCATGTGTGTATATATACATAATTGATACATGCATGTATATTTTAAACATAAATATATAATGCAATTATATTTAGAGCAATTCCATTTACAACTTTCATATAAGAACAATGAACTAGGACTTTTAATCTTTTATGTTATTAGAAAAAATGTCTTTTCCTCTTTTTTTGTTGCAGAAATCAAAAATCTCCACTTATGACAAAATGTGGGCCTTTATGAGTAGCAGGAGGCAGTCAGTGCTTGTCAAAAGTAATGAAGAAGGTATCCAGCGTGTACTCACCTCTGATTATGCCTTCCTAATGGAGTCAACAACCATTGAGTTTGTCACACAGCGGAACTGTAACCTGACACAGATTGGAGGCCTTATAGACTCCAAAGGTTATGGCGTTGGCACTCCCATGGGTAGGTTACATGTCAGATATTTGTACTTTGTTCATTAATCTTAGTTTCAGCTAGAGGATGGAAAAAAAAATATGATTCCATATGCCATTAAGGATTTTCTGTATGACCTCAGCAGTATGCTTTGCTCTTGGAATGAGTAGAAGCAGGGCAACATTTGCATGTTTAAATTTGAATAATTATGTGGAAATGGAGAGTGCATCATTATACAAGTAGCAAAAATGTACATAAATATGGCATATTCTTATTGCCTACTTCCTTCTTAACAACTAGCTCATTTTAAAATAATTTTATCTGTTTACTACATGCAGAGTAAGTTTGAGAAGACTGAGCTGGGAGACCTGTGTTCTAGTCTCAGTTCCAATACTAAGTAGCTGAGGTAGCTAGGTAATAGAGTGAATAGAGCCCTAGGCTTGGAGTCAAGAAGACCTGAGTTCAAATCCAGCCTTAGACACTGTAACAACAATATACTAGCAGCTACCATTGGGGTGTAAGACCAACAACAACCAGCACACAGGAAGGGTTGACAACACAGGATTTTTGATCTGCTTTTCTAAGGTAAGCAATTTTAAGGGGTTAACAATCTCAGTTTAATCAAATATGCATATATCATTTACTTGGTTCAGGGGGAAAAGATCAGCCCCCTGAACTTCAAGGCAAATACAAACAGAAATTACACACATCAACAGACAGACCTTGTCTGATTCAAATAACAATTCATAGTTACCAAAGAACCAACGAGTCTGGGTTAGCAAAGCTGGGGGCCAGTCACAATGGCTTGCACAGAGTCTCAACACTCCTTACATGAGTGAGCCCCAAAAGTCAAACACCAAGCTCCTCTCAATTACATCTTTTCAGAACCCTGAGGGCCCTGACCTCACCTAGGCTTGGTGTGTTAAAGTTCTCCATCCCAAGTATCACATCATATTCAAGTCAATGACTCCTGATTGCCTCAGTGCTGAGAAATATTCCAAGGCAAAAGATCCCACAGTACCTGCCCCATTCAAAAAAAGAATGGTGAAAAGTCTCATTTTGCTTGCCATTACATTTGAAAGGCAAGAATCATTAAAGGCACTTAAGAGAAGAACAGCAAAAAGCACCACCCTGATTACCATTACAGACACATACTAATTTTGTGACCTGGGGCATGTCACAAAATCTCATTTTGTTTCAGTATTAGAACCACCCTCCCAGAGTTGTTATGAAGATTATATGTGACAATGTCTTTTATAGCACTTAGTATAGTACCCAGGGCATAGTAGGTACTTAATAAGGTCTTCCTTCCTTCCTTCCTTTGTTCTTTCATTCCTTTCTTTATTCTTTTGTTCTTTTCTTGCTTCTGGTGTGAGGAGATCACCTTATCTCTTTGAAGCTCATCTTTCTTATCCATAAAAAGAAGAGGTCTAGATGTTCTTCAGGGACATTTCTATTCATAATTTTCTATTGAAAAAAATCCAACAGCATAAAATTTAAATTTGCTTAAAGTCAAAGTCATGTAAACTAGTTAAATGAGGCTAGAGATGGAAGAGGCTAATATGTTTGTGTTGTTGGAGATTTAGAGCCAGAGCAAGTTTCCTTAAACTATAAAAAGGAATGATACTTTTAAAAGAAAATGGTCACAGTCTAATCCTGCCTTGCTGAAAGCCATGGGAAGATGTTAGGGTCTAAATCTTAGTAGGTCTGCATATATCTCCAAAGAGAGAAGAAGCAAAGAGACTGGTATGTCAAGGTCAGTCAATAGATAGATACATACAAGTACAAATTGATTTAAATAAGAAATTATTTACATTGACCTTTGCTCAGTTGAGAGTAATATGCATTTTATACCTCCAAAAAAATGTGGAGCTCTTGCTAGTTCTTCAGATAAAACAAGAGTGTTCTATAGACATTCCTCATTTTGAGTAAACCTTATAAAGAACCTGTTTCAAACCTTGAGAACCTGGAGCTACTTGATTTAAGCTTCCTAAATCCCTGAGGTTATACACTTCAAAGACTTGTGCCAGCACTGGTACCAACATGACAAGTCTTTATGGCAAGTCTTGGTTAAAAAATAAACCAAAAAACAAAACAAATTTCAGTGATTCTTGGAACTATCCTTAACTGAAGCACCTCCATTGCCACCTCCCACACTCCAACAACTTCTAAAAGACATAGTACTGTGTGATGCTAAGGATCCAACTCTGAGTGGTCATATTGTGACTGGAATACTATAGTATGAGTATGTTACATATAAACTCCCTTTTTCACACACACACACACACACACACACACATGCATGCAGAAAAGGTTCCTGCTTAGTTCACTGGAGAATATTTTCCAATGAGTTACTTTATATTTATAATAGTTGAAGTTGGGAAAATCATACTCTATAAAACATAACTTTGCATTTTTTTCAATAGTCACTCCATTCTATAAATTTAAGATTTCCTGTAACCTAAATCTCAATACATCCTTGGGTTGACAGGCAAGATCTTAAAACAGATTGTAAGGTAAAGGCTTTTAAACCTGGACAACTCTTGGTACCCCACTAGAGAAAGCAAAGTTATTAATAACATCTCTTGTGATGATAAAGTAATATAACATGGTCTTGTAAAACAGAACTTGGGAATCCAGAGACCTAGGTTCAGATAGTACCTCAGATATTTATTAGCTATATAATGCTAGACAAATCATAACTTATGCAAAATGGGTATATCTATAGTTTCATTTCTTATCTCACAGAGTTGCTGTGAAGAAAACACTTTGCACACCTGAAGACAGTATATAATTGTAAATTTTATTACAGTATTTGACAAGGTCTGTGCAATTTCAGATTCATAAACAAACATGCAACAATTTTGAGAAATATACCTTTTGACTCTGTGAGTGCTTCTAGAGAGAATTGTTTACATTTAAGTTTCATAGTTGTTTTTTTATTTTAACTAATGAACTTTAAAAAAAATAGTATAGTGTTTACTATTATAAATCTGATCTTGAATGTGAGTGGGGCTCAAAGCTTGCTGGTAGAGCCTCCTGAGACTTTAATAGAAGAGATCAACATATACTCATATAAATTCAAAAGATCAAAATGAAATCCTGAGGTTTTCACCTGGTATTATTTCAGAATGGTTGTTTTCCTTTCATTTCTATATACTTTCAGTACCAAAGGATCTATGAACCACAATGTGTATCATAATGACATTTTTTTCTTTATCTTAACAACAAATATATGCCCAGTACATTGATTATTATTCCAGAATGGAATATATTTTATGTATCTATTACTTTTCTGTTTTCAGCATAAATCTAAAAGGGAATATATTTGGACAGGATAATTTGAATGTAAAGATATCACTGTCTTGGTCATTTGCACAATGAGATGGATTTAGGTTTTTTTTTTTTTTTACTCTTTCATTTCAATGTAATTGTTTTCCTCAAATTTAAGTTATAATCATTAAAGCCAAGACATTGAATGAATAAATTTTTATATTCATTCATAACATAGAACACAATTAAAATGTTATTTGGAATAGGCACATTTTGAAAGCAGTTTGTATTCATAAAATTTCACCAAATAAGTGTGATCTAGAAAAAGGTATTTCACACTCCACTCCCTTAAATTAAAGACTTCACTGCAGAGAAAAAGGTTTCAGGCAATAATTTATGATCTGCTATTTCATACTTCTGCTAGAAATATGACTTCATGAATTATTTATATTTGACTGTGCCATTAATAAGCACAATACCATGCAGTTCTATAGTAGTTGAAGATGAGACACTTGATTCCCCCCACCAAAAAAAAAAAAACAATTTTAGGCAAACAGAATAATCTATACCTGCTGAATACTTCTGTCAGCATACTCTCCAATTATACTCAGTAAATTCAATTATCTGTATCTTTTCTTTTAAAAAATTACAGGACAACATATTTAAAACTGGGAAAGAAATTAGATGCTTCCTAATCCAATGTCCTAATTTTAGTGATGTAAAAACTAAGGTTGAGAGAGGCTAAGTGATTTGCCCAAGACCATTCAAGTAGTAAATGACAGTACTAGGATTCAAAACCAGATCCACTGGCTCTAAATACAACATCATTCCTGCTTTACCACAATGATTTTTCGAGGTATAGGGAAGGAGAGAGTTTTGAAATACACATCTTTCTTAAAGGGGGACTTAGTAAAATTATATTAAAACATTTCCCAAATGATCTATCTAAAATTGATCAAATAAAGATCGTAAGTCATGACAAAACATATCCTGGTATCTTGTCTTCCTCTCCCTCATCAAAGATTAATTTGCTGTATAGGTCTGGATAATGGCAAGGTGGGAACAAGTTCCTGGAAGATTGAGTCCCACAAACGCCACTTTTGAATGGGTTGGAATAAAACTCTCAGACTTTGCCAATATGGGAAAACAGAGGAACTCTGCCTTGGTGTAATGTCCATGTTGTCAAGTGTTAGGTTGATAGACCTAGGGCTGGAAGAAAATTTTAGAAATTATCAATTATACCCCCACCCCCCAATTTTACAAATGAAGAAACCCAGACAGAAGTGACTTGTCCAAGGCCATACAGATAGGATGTAGAGGAGCTGAGATTCTAATTCGAGTTCTCTGTCTTGAAGCTCAATATTCTTTCTACTGAAGCACATTGTGTGTCTACAGAGTCAAGAAGAGAAGGCTTCTTAAAAATATAATTACTCTTTTGGAAAGGAAAATAGAAATATACTGCCATCAAAATCAACAGAATTGTTCACTTTTTATCCTTAGTCATTGCCTTATTAGTAAAGTCAAAGTGTGCTTTTGGCTGCCACTATTTAGTTATGTGCTGTAATTTCTCCTGCGTGATTCATTTAGTGTATGTGTCATCACAATTCATCAATGGGAGTGTGTCTCATTGCTGTGGTGCAGGAAAACTGAATGTGTCAGAGGCAAGCTATTTAATTAGGGAGGTTCTGTTTATACCAAAATACCTTAGTGGAATAATCAGCAACAAATACTGTGAAGGTAAATGTTGGGTAAACATCAGCTAGTTTGATTATGTTTGGGCAATATTAAATTCCCTCTAGAATTTAAAGCCTATAAGGATCTTTTCCCACCTTTTAAAAATAAGACACATTCACTATGTTGGTAGTTTGTCAGAGACATATGTGTTCTGATTTGTAATCAGTTAACTGAACTTTGAATTACCTTACATTTGGAAAGAAGGATAGGAAAAAAAAATGTCAGGTTGGAGAGAGGAGAATGGTAATTCACAGCAGTTTCATTAAGGAGTATTTAAAAAGTGAAATCCATGAAAATGCTGTTTCTTTGCTTCACCATAGGCAATAATCTATTTTATCAGAAAAGAGAACATTGCTACTTAATGATGTTTTCCGCAGCATTTCTTCCCCTCTTTCTGATGGCCAATGTTAAAAGCCTATTTATTCTTTCCATCTCCAATGTTGATTATATGTACCACTTTGTGGAGTAGAGCAGGAAGGCCCAGCAGGCCATGTGCTGGCAGGAAAGCCACAGCATGGGAAAACACTTCCAAGCTGGTGGCTGCTATTTTGTTCCAGTTTGGTGTAGTTTTACTTTTCTTTCCTCTCATGGGAAAAATTCAAGGAGAAAAAAGGTTGAAAAATGAGGAAAATATTACCAATAAAGTACTTTTTTTTCAACATTCATTTTTTATAAGATTTTGAGTTGCGAATTTTTTCCCCCCTCCGTCCCTTGCCCCTCCTAAGTAGACAACTGACAATCTAATATAGATTATAAATGTGCAATCATATAATCATATTTCCCCATTAGTCATGTGAAAGAAGAAACAGAACAAAGGGGAAAAGACACAAAAACCCCCAAAGTGAAAATAGTATGCTTCGATTTGCTTTCAGGCTCCATGGTTTTTTCTCTGGATGTAGATAGAATTTTTCATCATGAGTCTTTTGGAATTGTCTTGGATCATTGTATTTCTGAGAAGAAAGTCAGCCATAGCTTGTCTTAGCAAAATGTTGCTGTTACTGTGTACAGTGTTCTGATTCTGCCCACTTCACTCAGCATCAGTTCATGTGTCTTTCCAGGTTTTTCTGAAATCCACCTGCTCATCATTTCTTATAGCAAAATAATATTCCATTGCATTAATATCCCAAAATGTTTTTTTTCCATTTTTCACTTGATTGGCATCTCCTCAATTTCCATTTTTTTGCTAGCACAAAAAGAGCTGCTTTAAATATTTTTCTACATGTGAGTGATTTCCCCATTTTTACAATCTCTTTGGAATAGAGGCCTAGTAGCGGTGTTGCTGGATCAAATGGTATACACAGTTTGATTCCCCTTTGGGCATAGTTCCAAATTGCCCTCCAGAATGGCTTGATCAGTTGACAACTCCACCCATGATGCATTAGTGTTCCAGTTTTCCCACATCTTCTCCAACATTTATCATTTTTTCTGTCATATTAGCCAATCTGATAGGTATGACATGTTAACTCAAAGTTGTTTTAATTTGCATTTCTCTAATTAATAGTGATTTAGAGCATTTTTTTCACATGATTATAGATAGCTTTAATTTCTTCATCTGAAAACTGACTGTCCACATCCTTTGACCATTTATCAATTTGGGAATAACTTGTACTCTTTTAAATTTGAACCAGTTCCTTATATATTTCAGAAATGAGGCCTTTCTCAGAAACTCTTACTGTAAAAATTGTTTCCCATCTTTTTGCTTTCCTTCTAATCTTGGTTGCTCTAGTTTTGTTTTGCAAACCTTTTTTTTAAATGTTATCCAAATTACTCATTTTGCATTTTATAATATTTTCTATCTCTTGTTTGGTCATTAATTTGTCCCTTCCCTATAGATATGACAGGTAAACTATTCCTTTCTCTGCTGACTTGCTTAGGGTATCACCCTTTATTTCTAAATCATGTACATATTTAAATTTTATCTTGATATAAGGTGTGAGATGTTGGTTTATGCCTAGTTTCTGCCATACTGTTTTCCAGTTTTTCCAGCAGATTTTGTAAATAATGAGTTCTTATCTCAGAAGCTGGAGCCTTTGGATTTAAAAAAACAGTAGATTACATTAATCATTTGCTACTGTGTCTTGTGTAACTAATCTATTCCACTGACCTACCATTCTATTTCTTATCCAGTACCAAGTAGTTTTGATGATTGCTGATTTATAATATAGTTTTAGATCTATTTAATTTGCATTTTGCAATTTTTTTGCATTTTTAAATTAATTCCTTTGATATTCTTAACCTTTTGTTCTTCCAGATGAGTTTTGTTATTAGTTTTTCTAGCTCTATAAAATAATTTTTGATCTTTGATATGGTACTGAATAAGTAAATTAATTTAGGTAGAATTGCCATTTTTATTAGTTTGGCTTACCCATGGGCCAATGATATTTTTCCTGTTCTTATATTTGACTTTATTTGTGTGAAAAGTGTTTTGTAATTTTGTTCATATATTTCCTGGATTTGTGTTGGCAAGTAGCCTCCCAAGTATTTTATTTTGTTTATAGTTATTTTAAATGGAATTTCTTTTTGTATCTCTTCTTGTTGGGCTTTGTTAATATTACATAGGAATGCTGATGATTTATAAGTGTTTATTTTATATTGCTAAAGTTGTTAACTATTTCAAGTAGTTTTTTAGTTGATTCTCTAAGTATACCATCATATCATCTGCAAAGAGTAATACTTTCATGTCCTCATTGCCCACTCTAATTCCTTCAATTTCTTTTTGTTCTCATTGCTTAAGCTAACATTTCTAGTACAATATTGAATAACAGTGATGATAATGGGTGTCCCTGTTTCAACCCCCCACTCATCTTATTGAGAAAGCTTCTAGCTCATCCCTATTACATATAATGCTTGCTGATTGTTTTAGATAGATACTACTTATCATTTTAAGGAAAACTCCTTTTATTCCTATACTCTCTGATGTTTTTAATAGGAATGGGTGCTATGTTTTGTCCAAAGTTTTTTTTTCCAGCGTCTATTGAGATATCATATAATTTCTGTTGGTTTTGTTATTGATATGGTCAATTATGCCAATAGTTTTCCTAATATGAAACAAGCCCTGCAATCCTGGTATAAATCCCACTTGGTCAGGGTGTATTATCACCATAATAAATTGCTATAATCTCTTTGCTAATATTTTATTTAACTTTTTGCATCAATCTTCATTAGAGGAAATGGTCTATAATTTTCTTTCTCTGTTTTGGCTCTTCTTGAGTTAGGTATCAGCACCATATTTGTGTCATAAAAGGAATTTGGTAGAAGTCCTTCAGCTATTTTTCCAAATAGTTTATGTGGTATTGGAATTAATTGTTTTTTTTTAAATGTTTGGTAGAATTCACTTGTAAATCCATCTGGCTCTGAGATTTTTCCTTAAGAATCTATTTGATGGCTTGCACAACTTTTTTTTCTAAAATGGAGTTATTTAAGTATTCTATTTCCTCTTCTGTTAGCCTGGGAGGTTTGTATTTTGTAAATATTCATCCATTTCACTTATAGTGTCAGATGTATTGGCATACATTTGGGCAAAATAGCTTCTAATTATTGCTTTAATTTCTTCATTGGTAGTGGATTATACTTTCCATTTTTGATATTCTTAACTTACTTTTCTTTCTTTTTTTAAATCAAATTAACCATAGATTTATCTGTTTTATTTTTTTCATAAAACCAGCTGTTAGTTTTATTTATTAGTTCAATAGTTTTCTTTCTTTCAGTTTTATTAATCTCACCTTTAATTTTCAGGATTTCTAATTTGGTATTTAATTAGGGATTTTTAATCTGTTCTCTTTCTAGCTATTTTGATTGCATGCCCAGTTTATTGATCTGTTCTTTCCCTATTTTCTTCATGTAAGCATTTAGAGATATAAAATTTTCTCTAAGAACTGCTTTGGCTACATCCCATAAATTTTGGTATGCTGTCTCATTATTGTCATTCTCTTTGATGAAGTTATCGATTGTTTCTATGATTTGTTGTTTGACCCACTAATTCTTTAAGATTAGATTATTTAGTTTCCAATTAATTTTTAGTCTTTCTTTCCATGGGCCTTTATTACACATGATTTTTTATTTCATCATGCTCTGAAAAGGATCCATTTAATATTATTGCCTTTCTGCACTGAGTTGTGAGATTTTTGTGCCTTAATACATGGTCACTTTTTGTGTAGGTGCCATGTACTGCTGAGCAAAAAAAGTATATTCCTTTTCTATGCCCACTGTTTTCTCCAGAGGTATCTCATATTTAACTTTTCTAAAATTCTAATCACCTCTTTAACTTTTTTCTTGTTTATGGTTAGATTCATCTAGTTCTGAGAGGGGGAGGTTGAGGTACTCCATTCTTGTAGTTTTGCTGTCTATTTCTTCTGGTAACTCACTTAAAATTCTTATTTAAGAATTTGGATGCTATACCAATTGGTGTACATATGTTTAATATTGATATTACTTCATTGTCTTCAGTGACTTTTAGCAAAATGTTGTTTCCTTCCTTGTCTCTTTTAATTAGATTTATTTTTGCTTTTACTTTGTCTGAGACCAGGATTGCTACCCCAGCCTTTTTTTTTTCACTTCACCTGAAGCATAATATATTCTGCTCCAGCCTTTTACCTTTACTCTGTGCATGTATGTCTGTTTCAGATGTGTTTCTTGTAAACAACATATTGTAGGATTCTGTTTTTTAATCCACTGTGCTATCTGCTTCCATTTTATGGGCAGTTTATCCCATCCACATTCACTGTTATGATTACTGTGTATTTTACTCCCTCCCTATCTTCCCCCTATTTATACTTTTCTTTCCCTTTTCACTTCCTATTTCCTTATTGGGTAAGATAGATTTCTCTACCCAACTGAATATGCATTTTATTCCTTTTTTGAGCCAAATCCAATGACAGTAAGGCTCAAACATTGCTCAGTCTCTCCCTTCTCTCCCTCTACTATAATAGATTTTTTGCATCTCCTCATGTGATATAATTTACCCAGTTCTGCCTCCGCCTTTCCTCTTCTCCCAGCAAAATCTTTTTTTCATCCATTAATTATTTTTGATATCATCACATTTAAGTCCACTCATACTCTCACCCTAATAGAGATACAGTTCTTATGCGTTACAACTGATATCTTCCCATGTAGGGATAATAACAGTTTAACCTGATTAAATTGCCATGTTTCTTTTTTCTTTCCTGTTTTCCTTTTTATGCTTCTCTTGAGTCTTGTATTTGAAGATCAGATTTTCTGTTCAGCTCTGGTCTTTTCATCAGGAAAGTTTAAAATCCTCTATTTCTTTGAATATCCACCTTTTCCCCTAAAAGATTATGGTCTGTTTTGCTAGATAGCTGATTCTTGGTTGTAATCCAAGCTCTTTGCCTTCTAGAATATCTATTCTAAGCCTACTGATCCCATAATGTAGAAACTGCTAAGTCTTGTGTAATCCTGACTGTGGCTCCTTGATATTTGATTTTTTTTCCTGGCTGCTTGCAGTATTTTCTCCTTGATCTGATTGTTCTGGAATTTGGCTACAATGTTCTTTGGAATTTTCATTTTGGGATTTCTGTCAGGAGGTGATCAGTAGATTCTTTCAATGACCATTTTACCCTCTGGTTCTAGGATATCAGGGCAGTTTTCCCTGATAATTTCTTGAAAGGTGCTTTGTAGGCACTCTCTAGCTCTCTCTCTCTCTCTCTCTCTCTCTCTCTCTCTCTCTCCCTCCTTTATCAGGGCTTTTATGTAGCCCTATAAGTCTTAAATTATCTCTCCTGGATCTGTTTTCCAGGTCACTTGTTTTTCCAGTGAAGTATTTTAAATTTTCTTCTACTTTTTCATTCTTTTGGTTTTGTTTGACTGATTCTTTGTCTCATAGAGTCATTAGCTTCCACTTGCCCAATTCTAATTTTTAAACATATTATTTTCTTCATTTAGCTATTGCACATCCTTTCCCATTTGGTCAATTTTACTTTTAAGGGAATTGTTTTATTCAGTCAATTTTTGCACTTCCTTTTCCAAGCTATTGACTCTTTCTTCATAATTCTCTTGCGTAACTCATATTTTTCCAATGTTTCTTCTACTCCCTTGCTTGATTTTTAAAATCCTCTTTGAGATCTTCCAAGAGAAGTTTTAGAGCTTGAGATCAATTCGTATTTCCCTCTGAGGTAATTGCATGTAAGCATTTTGACATCGTTTTCCTCTTCTGAGTTTGTGTTTTGATCTTCTCTGTTGCCATAGTAGCTTTCTATAGTCAGGGCTATTTTTTTGTTGTTTTTTGCTCATTTTTTAAAATTGAACCTACTCCTGGGATACAGGGGCCACTGTCTTAAGCTTCTTGCACTGGGGGCCAGGGGCCTGATCACTGTTTTTTTTTATGCTGGGGTCTCTGTGGCAAATGACTTGCCCACTGCACTAGGGTAGCTGGTCTAGTTGCATCTGTTTTGTCCTGGGTTCCAGAGTTGGCAATGCTGCACTGGGTCTGGAGGCCTCATTGCTGGCTTGCCATGCCACTGGCCTGCTGAGCCTTAGTGGTGGTTCCTCTAGTGCTGATCTATGCTGTGGCTGAGAGCCTCCCACTGACTTGACTAGATAACAATTGTGCTGGGCTGCTCTCCCCTTTTCCCCAAGTGAGACAGAACTTTCTTGAAGTTCTTCTAAGTTATCTTGGGTTGGGAAATTGTTTAATTCCATGTTTTTTGTAGATTCTGTCTCTCCAGAATTTTTAGAGGCTTAATTTAATGGTGTTTTTGAGGGAAACTGGGGAAATCTCATGCAACCTCTTGGCTTTTCTCTACCATGTTGGCTCTGCCGCTCATAAAATACATTTTAAGAACATTACAAACGTGAAATTTTATTCAAGAAGGGCATTCCTCCACCTCCCCACCAAGAAATAATTTTGTGTTCTCATCAAAGTTACATTTTTGCAAGAAGATAATCTACCCTTTTGTCTGCTGAAGTTCTCAATGGTATAAGATTCTACGTTTTACAGAAATATTTTTCCATAAAGAAAATAGAGCTAAGTACTTACAGATAATTTTGCCAGAATCCTGTCTAACAGCTGGCCATTGAAACACCATTAGGAAAACCATCTCTATTTGGGGCTTTAGAAGTATTATTTTTTTTTTCTTTTTTTGGATTGGGGAGAGCTAAAGAGACTCACAGTTTGAAAGAGAGAAATGAGAGAGCCACAGAAAAGCAGAAGAGGGAAAGAAGCAAAAAGACAGGTGTAATGAATAGATATCTACCTTTGAAACAAGTCTGGCTGTTGATGTGAATAGAAATCCACCTCTGAAGCAAGACTAGCTGTTGATACATGTTGCTTTGTGACCCTGAGGAAGTTACTTAATTTTAGTGCTGTCAGCTCTACTCTAAGATTATGAATTGTTCCTACTTGTGCTGGTAGAGTTTCCTCATCTGTGACTGAAATCACTATATCTCAAAACATCTATACCTCTTCATACAAACATACAAATATATGTGCATATACACATATACGTGCATATACAGATGCATATATGGTTTGTTACATATATGAGAGATAAAAGTAAAGAAAAAGATGAACAATTAGGAATATATGTTATAAAGGGAATCTGAGCATTCAATTTTTTTGTCTTTTTTAAGCATATTCTATAGCTCTCTAGTTTCCTCATTGTTTGATAATAAAAAATTTACAATTGGTAAAAGAAGAGCTGTGCTATTTGTTTAAGACAGATGACAGTGTTTATAAAAATAGAAGTCAGTAGGAGAAGCAATTTTTCCCCTTCTTTGCTCACAGTCCATCTCCAGTATTCCTAATCCATCACATAATAAGCACTGTAATATTCATCATTACATATGCATAAAACTGCTGGCCTTCAGTTCTTCAGTTTCTCTAAAATGAATGAATACATTTGTCTTCATTAGTTGAACATAATGCACAAAATGGATGCAAATTATGTATCCTTCTGCAGGTCAAACCTTGGATAAAAATGATTTCCATTCTTTTATAACACAAGCAGCATTCTTTAAATGCTGGGAAAGTGATTTTGTGTTTCTATGTTTAAATTTTAAAATTTGAAAGAATTTAAAAAAAGAAATTTATCATACAACTTAATAAAAGCCATTACAGCTGGGGTGAGAGTGGGGAATTGGGGAAGGAGTCAGATAGAGACTATGCTTTGTGTCATAAATTTTAGCCTATTGGGACCCAAGCCCACACATGTTTCTTTTTGAAACAGATAGTTTTAATGTATTTAACTTGAAAATGGTTGGGCTGGTTCATTTAGTTGGTTAAAGCCTGTTATGCTTCCTTCAAAATTATTTTTTTAAAGACAATTAGAGAAGGGGTACCCAGTCTTCAAAGGAAAATACTGTCACAAGCATGTGCCTCTGTTAATTATTTACTAAAACAAGTGAAAGTATAATCCAGCTAGTAAAGTGTTTGAGACCAGATTTAAACTCAGTTTTTCTGACTCTAGGCCCAGGACTTTATCTGTTATGCTACCTAACTGCTTCTAAGCCATCTGCAAAAGTGTCTTCAAATAGAAGGTGTTTCCATAATGCAGCAAAAGGTCCATTTGGAGAAGAGAGAAGCAAACCTTTGCTCAAAACCAGAGTTATTGACTTTGAAAGTAGACATTTATTTAAATTTCATCAATCTGTCCGTATTAGTCTGGGGTAAATCCCAGATTTTGTTAACTCAATGTCTTTGAGTAATGAATCTTGGTGGAGAATGATTGCACATTGATTTAGGCAAATTAGATTATTCATTGATGTAGCATCTTTTAGTCTTGACTGACATGATAGCCTTAGCTATGCAATGACAGTAACAAGGGAGTTTACTCTGGCTGCTACATGCTTCAACTGTATGCTATGTATTCCCTAAAGAATGCCACATGAAAACATATGATTAATAGGGTTAGGGAATGTACCCATAATTTCATTGGTATAGGAAACTCCATCCGTGAATGTAGGCAGATACCTTCTTTGCAACTTATAGTCTTAGAGAAATGCCTAGATCACTGAGAATTTAAGTGACTTTCCCAGGATCATATATGCACAGTGTATTAAAGGTTGAACTTGAACCCACATCTTGCAGATTCTGAGCCTGACTCTCTATCCACTTCACTATGTTGATTCTCATCTAAATGATTATAGATCTTGAATCATATATTTTTAAGAGATGGAAAGGCCTCTTTTAGTAAAGAACAAGTAAGCTTTCATGAGCAATATTGCACAATGGACCATAGCCTTACTATTTCTCAGTTCCCTGAAAGATGTCAAGTACTGCATAGGATGAGGTGTGAAGGAGTTGTAATCTAGACAGGTGGAAGGCATACTGTTCCTAATGAAGTATCCAAAAATGAGAAAACACCCACATTTTTGGAGGGAAATTTACAACTGGAAGAGCATTCATAGAAAGGCACCAATGAAGTGCTTTAACTCCATGCCACGTAAAAGATTGGTTAGATGAATTAAGGATATTTAGTCTAGAAAAGAGAAAGCTCAAGAGGAACATGATAGCTACCTTCAAGCATTTGAGAAGTTACTTTTTCTGTTTGGCCGCAGAGGGCAGTAATAGGAGTGATGGGAGGAGGTAGCAAGGAGTCAAATTTAGGCTTCATATCAGGAAAAACTAACAAATTAACAAACGCTTTCCTAACAATTAGCACTTTCTCCAAATCAGATAATTTCTCCACTAATGGAGAAATTCAGTGTGTTATCCCCTACACACATCGTATTGGAGCTCTTTGGGTAGAGGATTGATGGTCATTTGCACCATAGGTAGTAAGATTCTAGTGAGGTACTTAAGCATGTGTTAATGTTCAGTCATTTCAGTCATGTTAGGTTCTTTGTGATTCCATGTATGGTTTTCTTGGCAAAGATACTGGAGAGGTTTGTTATTTCCTTCTCCAGCCCATTTTACAGATGAAGAAACTGAGGCAAATAGGGTTAAGTAACTTGCCAAGGATCACACAGCTAGTAAGTAACTGAGGCTGAACTTGAACTTGGATCTTCTTGACTCTAGGCTCTGCTCTGTATGCACTGTGCCAGTTGGCTGCCTATTTAAGCATGTTTACTAACATGCTTACTTAAGGTGCTTACTAAATGTATGTCAATATCAGGAACAGAATATATATATTATATATACATATATTTTATATATATGTACATATATATATAAAACTCTATTATATGCTATTAACTTTTATCCACCTTTCCTCTCTTTTCTCTAACAGTCAGATGGCACTTTTCTAGACAGCAACTGCAGAGTATGAAGAAAAGACAACTGCTGATATTCATTCTATGCAATTTATACATTGTTCTGATACATTTTTTCATAATCTAGATGAATATCTCTTCATTTCATAAATCTGCCATTATCTCAGAGCTTGAGCCTTCTAAGCATCGACAAAAGTGTATTCAAAGAGAGGGTGTTTCTGTAATGTAGTGAGGATTCTTGTTCATATATGATTTAGACTACATAGTCATTGAGTCTCCTTCCAATTCTGAAATCCTGTGATGTTATGATAGGGTCATAGTTCCACTGAAGTGGATTCAAGGAAGCCTAGAAATTGAGGATCTGTGTCTGGGTCTCTGAGACTCTGATATATTTTTCAATTTAGTACAGTAAGTTTAGTATAAAAGTTTCTTAAAAAAACAGTTTTGGATTAATGTAAGCTAAGAGGCTCTTATGGGCCATATTCCATAGTTGGTGCAGATGACTGGATAAGTGATAAATGTAAAAAAAAGTTATAGATTATTTATAGTCTGCACCTAGGAGAGTAATACAAAACTCTCTGTATTCTATGATTGGACTGCCTTTAATTAGAAACATAAAAATATCACCATCAAGTTTCATAATGAAATGACAGTAGCACTAAAAGCTAAGTAAAAATCTGATAGGACATGCCTAGCTTCGCTAATAAGCCAGGGCACTATAGTGGAAAGCATTAGAAGTTTTTGAGTCAAAAGATCTGGGTTCAAATCCCACCTCTAATGTTTTATTACCTAGAGTAAGTTACTTAAGCTCTCTTTGCTTTACTTCCTTATATCTAAAATGAAGGGGTTGGACTATATGACTTCATCCGTTTCAACTGCACCCAGATACGATAAAAAAAAAAGGATTTGCCAACTATCTAGAATGGTAAGACATGTTGGGGAATTTTTCTCATTTGTTGAGTCAGTTATATTCCGCAACCTGACAGAACCCCCGAATTTCAGATTTGGAAAGGATGTTAGAGTTTATCTGGTTAGCTGCATCTTTTTACAAATGACAAAACTGTGGAACATAAAAGTGAAGTGACTTGCACAGTCATAGAGCCAGGTAGTTTCACTTGTATCTGATTCTTCATGACCCCATTTGGGGTTTTCTTGGCAAAGATACCAGAGTGGTTTGCCATTTCCTTTTCCATCTTATTTTACAGATTAGGAAACTGAGGCAAGTATAGTTAACTGACTTGTCCAGTGTCACACAGCAAAAGCAAGTGTCTGAGGCTGGATTTGAACTCAGGTCTTCCTGACTCCAGGCCTGGTGTTTTACCAGTGTGCCAGCTGGCTACCCTAGCATGTTCAAGTAAAACTTTCTAAAAACAGTATCTTGAAGAGGCTAGAAGATTCAAAATGTATTTCAGAACAAATAATATGTGTATATGTTTGTGCACATTATAAACACCCTAGCTCTAAGAAGCATAAAAACACAACAAAATCATAGAACAGTAATGAGCATTAATAATGAGAACATTAATAAAATATACTTGATTATTTGGATGCAACTTGTTACACTACAACACGAATGTGGAGAGTAGAGTAGAAGGTTAGGACAGAAGACATAAATATGATTGTGCAGGGCCTATGCAGTTAGTTACTCCAGGATACATGTAATTTCTCCATAAAGAAGGATAAAAAGAATTACTTTTCCTTCTGACCTCTTAAATTGATTTCATATTGCAGAAACCAGGGCTGAAAGTAAAAGCTTTGACAGGAGAAAATGGGAGATGACCACAGCATGGTTAGGATGATTTTAATGCACTCTGCAACAGCTTCAGAGCTTGGTAACTTGCTGTGAACCTTTTTCAAAAGCCATTCATTCATCAATAAGCATTTGCAAGAAGTTAAAAAAAAAGCAATGCTGATTTCATTTGTGACTTTTGTGCCTTCCTGGTGTAAAGAAACATAATAAAAGAAAAATTGTGAGCTGGTAAACAAACAAAACTTGATTTGTTTTCAGGGTTATACTAATGATAGAGGAAGATACAATCTGGAAGTGTGTTCTTTACATGAAATAACTATACTGAATATCACCTAGTGCTGGGAAAATGTGAAAATTTCAATTTAAGCAGTGGAATTTTTATAATTAACATCATCATTGTCATGTCTGTTATAACTAATATTTATGGAGTGCTTACTATGTGCCCAGCATTGTGTTAAGTGCTTTACAATTGTTATCTCATTTGATCTTCACAACAACCCTGGGAGGTAGGTGTTGTTATTTACCCCCGTTTATGGATGAGGAAACTGAGGCAAACAGAAATTAAGTGACTTGCTCGGGGTCACATAGCTAGCAAATGTCTGAAGCCAGATGTAAACTCAGGTCTTCCTGATTCCACTGTATCTACCTTTACAGCAACTCTGAAGGGCAGTCAAACCTTATCATCACCATTATGTATGTGAAGGAACTGAACCTCATACAGGCTAGGTGATTTGCCTAAGGTTTCTTTCCGGTAGAGCAACAACCAGAGCTCAAGTCTTCTGACTCATTGTCCTATGATCATTATTCCATCACATCACAGCTTCTTTGCAAAAATCCTAAAATGACATTAATATTATAAATCCAGTTTATGTATCCACAAAGAATTAAATGTAGCAAGCCTACTAAATAACACTTTGAAGTAGTTAAGAACAAGTATCAACCCCATTTTACACATGAAGAAACTGAGCCGTGAAGAGGTTAAGTGATGTGTCAAAGCTAGAACTGGAACCTGGTCTACCAAACTCCTCTGTCTAGGGATCTTTCATTTTTTAATGCATGCCTTTTGGTGATGCATTCCAAACATTGTTACTATAGACAAATCTTTATTATTTACCTTCTAGGCTTATATTTGGTTAAATCTAATTGCTATCAAAATAATACTCCAGTAGCACTGTGTGACTTTCACTCTTGGTTTAGTTAATTCTGTGTATTTAAACTCAGCATTGATATCACTCCACAATTTCTTATCCACACTATTGTATACGGTAAGCGTTGTTGAAAGTCTGCTTTGAATAGAATCATAGCTTTAGAGCTATATGGCATCTTAGGGGGTCATTGAGTTCAAATCCTTCCTTTTACAGATAGGAAAATGGCATGCCTATGCATGAAACAAGTTATGTAAAGGCCACACAGGAAGTAAGTGGCAGTCAGACCCAGGATATAAACCTAGGTCCCTTGACACCAAGTCTATTACTTTTTCCACCATACCATGTTACCTCCAAGGAACAAAGTTATCCCAAAATGGAAGTGTTGGTTACCAAAAAAGTAAAAAAAAAATAGTATCTTGCAAGGGGCAGCTAGGTGGCACAGTGGATATAATGCTGAGCATGGAGTCAGAAAGACTCATCTTTCCAAGTTCACATCTGGTCTCAGACATTTCCTAGCTGTGTGACCCTGGATAAGTCACTTAGCCTGTTTGCCACAGTTCCTTATCTATAAAATGAGATGGAAAAGGAAATGGCAAACCATTCCAGTATCTTTGCAAGGAAATCCCAAAGGGGCTCATGAAGAGCTGGACGTTACCAAAAAACGACTGAGCATCATCTTCCAAGATCCTTCTTATAATATTCTTAGATTCTTTACATTATAATTTACATACTACTATAGTTAAAGTTTGTATTCGACCCTCAAATTATGATGGCATATTTGCAGCCAACTTTTCAAGGTAGAAATGGGAAACCATATTGCAGTATCAACATTGTTTGAAGAAACAAATCGAGATATTCAGGAGCAGGTTTTGAATTTGGCAACCATTGCAGCTGTATCTCCTTGGAAAACCATTTCAAATATAGTGAAAATATCAGTCACTTATACCTTTTCTTGTTAACTGATAACCATATTATCTCAATATTAGAATGTAGAAATAAGCCATACGTATTTAGACTTCACAGAAAGTTAATTAACAGTTTGACTATGTCTTAAAATGAAACCTTAGTTGATATGGTATATAGTTCATATTTGGTTCCCTTATCAAAACTAGTAGTGTAAAAATTTTCTTTTTAATATAATTATTTTAATCCATTTATTTCTTGGACACAGACTTGACAAGGCAAGCAAAGGAAGTAGGCATTAAGGTATGTTTCAAATTTTCCATGAAGATTTATATAAAAGATTAAGGAATGATTTGCACAGGCAAATGTGGAGAGATGAAATATGAAGACTAAACACATATGTCAAACTTCACCAAGCCATCCATAAATAAGTTTTAAAACATTCATTGGTTGACCAAGATCAAAAGTAGTAGCAAAAGTCTCTTTCAGATAAAGTACTACTTAGTGATGGAGTAGGACCTTTGAGTTCATCATATAAGGAATTCTGGCAGTGGAGAATCTATCCACCAATTCCAATTCACCACTTATAACCTCAGAGATTTGATGGAGGGCACTTAAAGGTTAGTAACTTGCCCATCGTCATGTAAATAGTACGTGTGAGATAGAACTTGAACTTACTTCTTGATTTCAAGGCTAGCCTTTTATCTACTAAATCATTCCACCTCCGTAATGGAGTAATAATAAATTGATGTGAATACGAACACACACACACGCACGCACGCACGCACACACGTATTATAGGATCATAGGAGCACCAGTCTAGACCTGAAAATGGACCTTAGCATCTATCTTGTCCAGGCTCTTTAACTGAGACATGAGGAACTGCTGCCCAGGAAACTTAAGTGACTTGTCTAGGGTTATACAGGTAGAAAGCATCAGAGCCGATAGAATACCACTTAATTCCATTCAATAAACATTCATTAAGCGCCTACTATGTACTTGACACTGTGCTAGATGTTAGTGATACAAAGGTTTAAAGGTGCTCTTCACTTCAGGGAGTTCATACTTTATGTGACAAACTACTTCTATAGACTGGCACATATACAGAACTCATTGTTCATGGTTCAGTTTTCTGACCTCCTTTGTTTAGGTATCACTCTCTCCTGGTTCTCTTTCTATCACTCTAAGCATTATTTCTCTGTTTCATTCCCAAAGTTTCTGTTCTTGGCATTCTGTTCTTTTCCCTTGGTAGTTTAGTTTCTTTCTCTTGTGGTTTAAACTGTCAGATCTTTTAAGATGGTTAATAATCTATTTTCTCAGCCGTTATGTCTCTTCTGGGTTCTAGAATTGCATATTTAAGCATCTAAAGACTATTTCCCACCTCAAATCCATCATATCTTAAATTTAGTTTATAGTCCACAATCGGACCACCCCCTTAAACACCTGTTTTTCTCTTTGTATTTCACTGTTTTCGTCAGTGGCATTGTCCTTCACTTTATCATCCAAGTTCAGATTTAGGGGGTTAACTTTGATTTGCCCTGCTCCCTCACCTCTTATTTCTTGTCAGTGACCAAATCTTGCCAATTGTTCCTCTGTAATTGTTCTTGTATTCACCCTTCTTTTTATTTCACTGCTTTCATTCTAGTATTAATCCCCATAACCACCTACCTGGACTATCTTAATAGTCCCCGAATTTCTAGCACTTTTCCCCATTCCCCTTTTCTTCCTCCTCCAATCTATTGTTCATTCAACTTTCAGAATAACTTTGTATCTGTAGAGTTCCTTATGTGTATATATGTATATATATTATACCTCTGCTTCAAAGCCTTCAGTGGTTCCCTATTGCCTATCATTCTAATGTATAACCAAGAGCCATATCTTTCAATTCAAGTCCACAAAATGTTATTGTGTCTATTTTGTCTTCAGGGCCATGTTTAGTAATGGAGTAACAATGGTATAATGAAATGGTTCTTTTTGTTTGTTTGTTTGTTTTTATTTTTCCATACAGAAATGATTAGACCATTTTAGGCAAATAGACCAGGTAATCCAGTCAATAATAACCCACTTAATTTGAACTAGTTATTTAGCTGAAATAACATTAAATATCTGATGAAAATGAGTGTATGGGTATGGTATATAGAAAGATGCTAATCCTCTTATACTCAAGATTCTTAAATGTTTCTTTAACTTTTGGAAGAGATTCTTATAAAACATAAATTCTAAGATCAAATTATCAGATCTAATATTTATCCACCCTACTCTTGGAAGAATGTGTTTGTGGTAGTGAAAGCATTCTGCAAAATATATTTCAGTTTCAGTTCAGAAATCTGCATGAGACATATGCTGTCATTGTGTCTGCGTTAAATATACAAGACAAGCTTTCTTAGAATATTTTCTGCTCTCTGGGGACCTTGAGTTAGTTATTTGAAGGCATGGCCCTACTGTAGTCGGTAGCCTAGCAACCTGCTTCTTTTCAGTTGAATGGGACATAAAGAAACCCTCAATATTAATCACCTGAAGAATTTTTTGATTGTCAATATTCCTACTACATGCCAAATCATTTGCTAAGTGTGCTAACCAAAAAGACAAAGCAAAACAAAAATCAAGGCTAGCCTCTGACCTCAAGAAGTTCATACGCTGCCTGGGAAGTGGGAGATACAGTATCCAAAGAGATAAAAACATATGGAATAATTTGAACAAGTCAAGGAGCCTTAATAGCAGAAGCAGAAAATTTTGTCTAAATGAGATGATATATATGAATCTAAGGCTTCTGAGAGAGAGGCAAAGAGGGAGAACATTCTAGGCTTGCTGGGCAGCTTTCAAAAGCACATGACAGTGGGAGATATGATGCCAAGTTCAGTGAATTTGTGAGCTGGCTTGGCTGGATCATAGAGTATATGAAGAGGTCTAGCAAGGTTGGATAAAAACAGGCTATGAAAGATTCTAATATCTGAGAAGTTTGTAGTTTATCCTAGAGGCCACTGAAGATTCTTGAGTAGAAGTCTAACAAGTGCTATGGGAAGATTGTTTTCACTGTTAGGTAGAAGATAGATCAGAAATTGGAAATACTTGACACAAGCTCGATTAGAGGTGGTAAGAGATGGAACTTCAGTGCTGGTCATATGGGATTGTATTCAAGGGATTCCATAAAAGTACATTTGAAAAAATGTAGTAAATTCTTTGACATGGGGCGGGGGAGTTGAGAGAATGGGGTTGAGGATGACTTCAAGGCTAAACTGTGATATTAATCTGTGAAAATTACTTATAGAAAGGTATTATTAGCAGCAAGAATATGAAACAATGTAAGGTACAACAAACACTTGATTAAACTTAAGACATGTTTACATCTCTATTTTTTTAAATTAGTATTCTCTAACAAAGTAGGAAGGCTCACATTTTACATTTATATGTTTCTTTCCTAGAGTTACCTTATATCCATCACCTCTAGGTAGCTAGGTGACTCAATGGATAGATTGTTGAGCCTGGAATAGGGAAGACCTGAATTCAAATGCAGTTTCAGGCACTTACCAGCAATATGACCCTGAGCAAGTCATTAATTTGTGTTTACCTCAGTTACTTCAAGTGTAAAAATGGAAATGATAATATTAACTGGCATCTACCTCCCCAGGTTGTTGTGAGGATCAAATGAGATAATATTTGTAAGGTGCTTAGCATATGTCCTGATGTGTTGTTTAGTCATTGGTCGTGTATGACTCTTTGTGACGCCATGGACACCAATGATATCCTTGGGGTTTTCTTGCCTGATGCATAGTAAATGCTTCTTTCCTTCTCCCACAAGCCACTTTGAAGTTTGCAGCCCAGCTATATCTCTCAGCCAGTTTCTGATACTTTAGAATCCCACCTTCCTTCCCCAACCTCATGTCCTGGCATCTTTATGGAGATTACAAATAGGAGTGTACTGGGCACACACACTCTCATTACACATCTAATTTTTTGCCAGATACTGTTCCTACCTTCATGACATCTCTTGTATCTATCCACTTTACTCACATGTCCACTACCCTAATTGAGGACTTTGTCACCTCATGTTTGCACTATTGCATACCTGGACTACAGTCTCCTGGTTGGTCGCCACAGCTCAAGTCTCTCCCTGTTCCAAAACAGCCTTGATGCAGCTAACACAATATGCTTCCACACAGTTTTGATCATGACAGCCCCTACTCAGTAAACTCCAATGTCTCCCTACAGCTTCCAAGATCAAATATAAAGTCTACTTAAAAACCAGGGAACTTCCTACATTTCTGTCCTTATAAAGTGTGGAAACCACACTTTAAGGTCCAGTTGTATTGGCTTTCCTGCCATTCTCACACAAGATACTCCATCTTCCATCTTGCTGCCTGTGTAAACTGTCCCCAATGCCTGGAATGTTCTTTCTCTTTAATTCCATCTTCTAGATTCCCTGGCTTCCTTCAGCTTAAATACCACCTTCTGTGGGATGCCTTTCCTTGTCCTTTCAGGAGCTGCTAGTGCCTTCCTCTCTCAGAGAGCCTTTCCATCTGCTCTTTATATATCATATAGATTTATTCAGTCATTTTTTAGTCATGCCCACCTCTTCGTGACCCGACTTTTGTCATTTTCTTGGCAAAGATACCGAAGTGATTTGCCATTTTCTTTTCCAGCTCATGTTACAGATGAGGAAACTAAAGTAAATAGGGTGACTCGCCTAGGGTCACATGGCTAGGAAGTGTCTGAGGCCAGCTTTGAATTCAGAAAAATGAGTCTTCCTGACTCCAAGCCTGGTGCTATATTCACTATGCCACCTACCTGACCTATCATGCATGTACCTAATTATGTACAAGTGGTTTCCTCCATTAGAATGTGAGCTCTTTGAAACCATGAAGTGTTTTTGTTTTGCTTTTTTGGTATCCACAGTGCTTAGTATAGTCCTTGGCAAATAGTAAACATTTAATAAATGCTTAATGACTAATTGACCAAAATTCATACCCTGTCATTCTATTTACTTCTTTAGAGTGAAATCTTTAATGATTCAAACCACGTGGAGGAGCAAAACCTTTTTTGGGTCTTTATTTTTTGTAAAGATTGTCCAACAAATTATCTCATTCCTTGGTTGACATAGGAATGAAATCAGCACCCACACTGAAACAAATTTAACATAACTTTCCCATGACATAATAAAGAAATGAGAATTCATTACTATTTTTTAATATTTTCTTATTTCCTACAGTTAAAATTATGATAGATTGTAATTAGGAAGGGAAATATGGCTTGGTTCTTAGTGCTTGCCCAGAACATATTCTCACCAATTCCACATTCCATTTTCTTTTTTCAAATAGCTATCAGGTTGCTTCTACCCCTAGAAAATGAGGGGTATCATTGATGTAAGATTGATTCCAACAGAACAGCAGACAGAGAACATTTCATGGGTGTATAGCAGGAGTACCAGGCTTTGTTCATAGTGGCAAATTATGATATTCACAAGCCACAACAGGACCAGGAAGAGCACCTGGAAAGGGATCAAGTTGCACCCATCATAAATTTCCTTAAGTTTGAGGGTCTTTTGTTGTTGATAATGTAAGGGGAAAAATAGCATTATTGAAGACACTTGAAAACTTTTGCAGTTCAGTAAGGGTGATAGGCTGGCAATAAAAATGGTGATTCTTTCAGCATAGCCCGGGAACAGAAATGAGCTGGCACAAAATATTACTTGGCCCGCTCCCAACTGGATACATACTTGCAAGTCTGCTTTCCAAGTAACCACCCTGTGAAGTCATGCTTGGTAATCACACCTCCATAAAAGCAACCACATCAAGCTTTATCAGCCAGACATTGTCATTCTTACAAGTCCTGTCACTGCAAGAGTTATTGCAGAGATGGTGGAGTTGGCTTTTGTTCAGAAGGCCAGATGGGAGAAACAAAGACTTTTCTATTAGAACTGAAATGATGCTGTAATTTCAAAGTGCTTTCATTTTGTAGAGAATATGCATGACTCAGCAAATTTTAACTGAGACTGAAAAAAAAATGACCCGGTCTCCCCTGTCCAGTAGAACCTAAATTTAGATGTGGTGAATGGCCAATTTCTTGATGGTATAATAGATACCAATGGATCAGAGACAAAAGGGTGTGATAAAATGAATGTTGGGTTTGGAGTTCAAAACTGCTTTAATAAAAATAGAAGTGATAGCTATCATTATATAACACCTTAAGGTTTCTAAAGCACTTTGCATATGTTATCTCATTTGATTCTTATAATTCTGGGAGGTGGGTGCTATTATTTTTACAAATGAGTATAAAGGAAGGAGAGGGAAGAAGCATGTATTAAGCACCTACTTATTAAGTGCCAGCATTGTTGTTGTTCAGTTGTGTCTGACTCTTTGTGACCCTATTTGGGGGTTTTCTTGGCAAAGATACTTAAGTGTTTTGCCATTTCCTTCTCCAGCTCATTTAACGAATGAGGAAACCGAGGCAAAAAAGTTAAGTGAGTTGGTCAGGATCACGCAGCTACTAAGTATCTGAGGGCAGATTTGAACTCAGGAAGATGAAGTCTTTTTTACTCTAGACCCTGCAGTCTATTCTCTTTGCCACCTAACGTTATCTCCTTTGAGCCTTATAGCAGCCCTGAGAAATAGGTCCTATTATTATCCTCATTCTAAAGCTGAGAAAAGTGAGGCAGCCAGAGATTGTTACTTACTTATGGTAATATAGCTAATAATTATCTGAGACAATATTTGAAATCAAATCTTCCTGATTCCAAGTCCTACACTCTATCAGCTATATCACTTAGCAGCTCCAAGGTTTGTCTTATACTACCTCATGTGACTTTGGGTGAATCATGTAAGCTCTTCTTGATTCCTCATCAGTAAAAGGATGGGATTGGATTAAACAATTTGTAAGTTTCCTTCCCACTCAAAATGTATAATCCCATAAAGAGGTGCTCTGTTGTAGAGTAATAGAAGCATGTTAATATATCAAAGTTTGTATCATTTGCCAGTGAATTAGGATGATACTCAACAGGCATTTATTTGCGTGTAAAATCTACTAAATATTTGTGATATAAAGATTATATGAAAGGTAGCCCTTAGTATTAAGAAGCTTGCCATTTAGTTGAAATGAATGACAGAATGTACACAGAAATTAATCAATAGTTATACAGATAGTACAGTTCCACTGTTTTAATGGATCTGTGATATCATCCCTTCCACTAGTGGTGAAGGTGACAACCTAGATACATTTTCTCATTTCGTGCTGGTCTTTCCCATGTGTTCCCATTACTTTTCCATGGAAGAGCTACCTCTATAGGTTAAAAATGAGAACTGGGAATTGGTATGGCAACTCTTCCTATTACTACATGCCTGGTCCATGTCCTTTTTTCCAATCATATATTTTCTAGATCATTATAAAGTAGCCTAAGTTAAGCACCATATGATTGTTACAGACTGTATTATAGGACTTTAGAGAATGAAATGATCACAGAAGGCAAGAAAAAGTATCGTCTAGTGGATAGAATTCTGAACTTAGACTCAGAAAGCTTTGAGTTTTGAATCCTACCTCTGACATTTAGTAACTATGTGATCTTAGGCAAGTCACTTCACTTTTCTAGGCCTTTTTTTTTTACTCATATATAAAATAAGAGGGCTGGACTCAGTGACTTTTAAGGTTCATTCTAGCTCTAAATTTATGTTCCTATGAGTCACGAGGGAAGGATTTGTGGAAAAGGTGGAACTTAGAAGTAGTAGAGCTTAAACAAATAAAGAGGAGGGTGGATGATAGCCTAGAGGAAGAAAACTGCATGAGAAGAGGTGGAAAAGTGTTCTGGGGCTAGTGGGTTTGTTTAGGGGAGAAATGTGAGGTATGGTCTGAAAAATAGGCAAGGATCAGTTTGTATCTGCTCTTGCACTCCAGATTATTCATCACAGAATCGCATAACTTAGAGCTAGAACTAGGTTGATAATCTAGAATTGGAGGGGACCTGAGAGGTCTTCTAGTCCAACCCCCTTCATTTCATAGATGAGGAAACAGGCCCAGAGAGGTTAGTTGAGTAACTTGTCCAGAATAGGGAATATAGTCATAGAACCAGCATTTAAATCTCCATTGTCTAACGCATGAAAAAAGACAACCAAAAACTTAAGGGTCTTCATATTCTCTGTAGGCAATGAGATGTCATCCTATGGCATGAGGATGACATGTACAAAGTAGTGTTGTAGGAAAATGAATCACACAATGGTGTGGTCTCATAATATAAGAATACGGCATTTGTTCATATCCTTTTCCCTTCATGTGTTTCTCTCTTAAACAAACAAATGAAATAATGCTCTCTCTCTCTCTCTCTCTCTCTCTCTCTCTCTCTCTCTCTCTCTCTCTCTTCTTCCCTCCCTCTCTCTCACATACACACATGCACACACATTTTTAAAAGTTTTAACAGTATTTTATTTTTCCCAGTTACATGTCAAGAAAATTTTTAGTATTCATTTTTACAAATTTTTCTCCTTCCCTCCTCTCCTACCCTCTTCTGAAAATGGTAAGCAGCACTGATGTAATTTACATATGCACACACAAAGTTTAAGAAGACAGTTTTCAAAGATTTGTCTTCCCCACTAATTCTTCACTCCACCATTTCACAATAAACCCCTCTTTTCTCCTATAAAACAGCAGTTGCTGCTGCCAGCATAGACTTTTCTAAGCAGAATATTTTTTGCCCTTTTCAGAGTAGACAAAGGATTAAATTAAAAGAGCATTCTGGCTGGGGGAACAGAAAGGGGAGAGCTAGTTAGCCTCAAGGCCTCTAACCTTGCCCAGCTGCTCCTGGTCTCCTATGATTCTTTTGAGTTTCTCCTGCAGAGTTGTGTATTCTGTACGAGGAAACATTCACGTCTGAATTTGTCTCACTGCAGCTAGGACAAAGGAGCAAAATTTTCAGCAGCACCATTAATAAATCTGTCATGTTTTCTACATCAGTTTTATATGTACAATTTTTAAAATTGTCCATGTCTTCAATATCCTTGTTGACTGGCACTGACTTGTGAAGAAAATAGGGGGAGAGAAATATACCTGAAGCAATATAGATGAGCCACCTGGGACAGGAAATATGCAACTTTATTTCCACTTTCTTCAGCCCTCTTAACAAGCAGAAAGAAAACTTTTCTGATACTCTATAGTATTTATTTGCTTCTGGTGACCACATGCCACACATCAGAACATCACATTTTGAATATTTGGAGAATCATACGAAAACAAATTTAGAGCCAGAAAGGGACCTTGGAAACTATCTAGTCTAGCCTTCTAATTTTATAGACAAGGAAACTGAGGCCTAGAGCAGATAAGTGATTTACTCAAAGTTATACCAGCAGTAGGTAGCAGAGCCTGGATTTGAATCCAGGTGCCCTGGTTCTAAATACAGTTTATTTTCCATTATACCCCTCTCTCTATCACCCTCTTAAAAATGAAATTAAAATTTAAAAAGAACCTTCCTTGTAAGAACTCAGTCATACAAACAATTCAATGTGATGATACTACTGGCTGGAAATAGTTTGAAACAATGGGTTTTGCTTTTCCGGAGGCCACAAGAGCTCCCACAACCTCGAATAACATGAAAGAGGCTTGTGATTGTTGTTGTTGAGTTATTCTCAGTCATGTCTGACTCTTCGTGACGCCATTCGGGTTTTTCTTGGCAAAGATACTGGAATAGTTTGCCATTTCCTTCTCCATTTTATAGATGAGGAGACTGAGGCAAACAGGGTTAAGTGACTTGTCCAGTGTCACAGAAAGAAGTCTGTAATAGTCTATATTATTTAATGACATTTAACAGTTTATATATATATATATATATATACAAATATATATATATCAATGGATATGCATGTTTATCATTCAATTGCTTCTACTCTTTAGTATGTAGTAATAAAAAAAAACCTATGATGATTTCTTCATAACTAATTATGGTTTTTATGAGTCATAAACCAAAAACTCAAGTTCTGAATTTCCACAGCTACCCTCTTTGCCAAAGACTTTAGGTTGATATATGGAACTTGAACTTGTCTCTTCTGTTAAAATCAAGGCTCTTTCCCTATATAATGGAATTGGGCATGAAGTGTTCATTCATTCACTCAACACATATTCAAATTAAGTACTGACTTTGTGTAGAGAATTATGTTAGGTGCTGGTGAGGATATAAAATTTAAATAAGAAAATGGCCACCCTTATGGATTTTATCATCTAGTAGGGGGATTAAACATATATGGCACTAACTATGAATATATAATGCTTCGTGATGTCATTTAGTTGCGCTGTTAATACACAAGGTCATAGATCACAACCCATCAGCAGGGGAAAAGAAGGCCTTTCTAAAGGAAGTGACATTGGAGTTGAATTTTAAAGCATGGGGAAGATTTAAACACCAGAAGTAGGGAAAGGATAATTTTCTAGTTATAAGTATTAGTGTGACCAAGGTAGAAGCTAAGAATCACATAACGTGTTAAAAGGCCAGTAATAGTTTCTTGAAGCAGAAAATATAGAGCAGTGTAACATGAGATGAATCTGAACAGAGTGTTATTAGCACATTGCAGGGGATTTGTAGACCTGCCAATAACAATTGAATGTTGCTCAGCAGGTAATAGGGAGCTACTGAAAATTTATGAGCAGAGGAATGACACCACAAGATACATACACATGCACTCACACACACACACATGCACACATATATACATACATACATAAGATTAATCTGGCATCAGTATATAGAATGAATTAGAGAGGGAGAAGTAGAAAGGCCTTATGGGATATTTTTAATAGTTCATTTAGGTGGTCACAAGGGCTAAGACTAAGGGGATGATTAAAGTGGAACTATAGGGAGAAAAACATTTAAGAGATATTATGGTTGTGAAATTAGTGAGATTTGGTCACTAATTAGATATAGCAGCTAAAGAAAAAGGAATAGTCAAAAATAAGTCCATGTTTTCACAGAAATGGAAAGTTGGGTGAGTACTAACATTATAAGTAGAAATAGTGAAGACATAAAGAAAAAATGTTCAAGGAGAAATATAATAATAGGAATAATAGGAAATATAATTATAGGAATAATAGGAAATACTGAATTTGAGAAGCTGGTCTGACATCTGGATTATGAAAGGATCTGTATTTTAGAAGAGAGGTCAAGACTAGAGGAGGAGACCTGAAAGACATATGCACAGAGTAGTCACATGCATGGAAGTGAATGGCTCACCAGGGACAGATTGTAGAGAGAAATGAAAATAAAGTCAACAAAAGCCAGACTCCCATATTAATGCACAAGTCAGATTGACTTAAGATGGAGGAAAGAGTGGGTAGTGAGGAATTGGGAACATGAAGTATAAATAACTTTGTTTTCAAGAAATTTAGCAAGAGATGTGAGAAGAGAAAAATAATATTTTCCCCTCAAATCAATATTTTATGTTGTAGGTACCTTCCATGTATAATATATAACTAGAACAGTGATTAACGTTAAACACATATATATGTACACATCTACATGTATAGGTCTCATATGTTTAATATATGATATATGTGTATATAGATATGATTATTTTAACATATAAATCTCATTCATGTAGGGAACTCCTGTTAAAGAAACACTTTACCTTGATATAGGTTAAATTAAAGTATTCATTCATTAATCAATTATAAAACTAATGTGTCAGAGGCAGAATATGAAATGACATCTTCCTGACTCTAAGTTTAGCATTCTATCCACTATTCCATGGCTGCCTCTTATTTTTTCCTCTTGGGAAAAATATGGCATATATTTATTATGAGAAATTTAAGGGAGGACTATGTCAACTAATCCATCATTATTTTCTCAGTTCAATGTCTTCATGTTTTGTACACCTAGACTTATCTATGTACATGTGCATACATATACATTTGTAGACAGAGGGAAAGGATTCAATGGAGCAGAAAGTGAACATACATGAAAGAGAGGGGGCAAGATCCTGGAAGAGTAAGAAAGAAGTAGGAGAAAAGACAATAAGGATTAATTTTAATGAGGGGGTAGGAAATTTTTTTCCAATTTTGAGAAGGAAAGAGGAAACAATGTGTGATAACATTAAAAGGTTTGTATAATAGTGAAGTCAGCATCTAAGTCACCTATTATAAGAGGGAGGGTTAAGGGATACTTGTGAAGTTAGAAGGGAGAAGATAGAGTTTGTTGTAGATGCTATAGGCAATATATGGAATAATACATATATACATATATCCAACAGTGTGATATAGTAGCCAAAAAGGTAATATATTCAAGATTTATTAAGAAAGAAATCATGTTTGAGACTTGGGAGGTGATAACCCTCCTATATTTTGCCTTCATCTGAAGTACTGTGTTTAATTCTTAGTGTCACATTTTAGGAAAAATAGTAATAATCTGGAAAGTATCCAGGGGAGGAAGGACATGTGTGACATAGGGCCTAGAACTTATGGTCTACTGAGGATAAAGAAATTGGATGTAAGTGAGGCAGGGCTGTGCAGAGTCACCTGCCTCACTTTCTCCTCTGGACTCAGCTGGTTCCAGTGGCAAGATATAGATGAAGGTGACTGGAGATGGCCGGGGGGTCTTCCCCTCCCAGATTGATTTTTTGGCTAGGTAAAAGAGGCCATTGTTTGCCTCATTTCTTACCTAACCTTAATCACTGAATGGGTATTGCCCCAGACAAACTGACACCTGCTAAAGACTTTAGCTTAAAAAGACCAAGGTCTCCCAGTGCATCTGGGGCCATCTCTAGTCTTCCTGATCTGTATCTTGCCACTGGACCCAGGTGACTCCAGAGGAGAGAGTGAGACAGGTGACTGCATAGTCCTGCCTCACTTAAATCCAATTCACTTGAAAGTCATGACATCACCTTCCCAATGTCATGGTCCTCTTTGAGAATGAAGGACAAACAATAATTAACAATCTGTGAGTAGTAGTAGCTGCCCCACTGGTGATCCAACCAGCTTCTTCAAGACATAGACAACTTCTTCTTATTAGAGGGTCTTCAAACTAAATCTGCATGACTACTTTTCTGTTGTTTTATAGAGAACATTCTTGTTTTGTTATGGGTTGGACTAGATAAAGTCTGAGGCCTTTCTAACTCAGATTCTGTGACTGACTCCACCTTCCTCTTATCATGGCATGGACATCAGCATGTGTAATCATCATCATTATCTGAGAGCTTTTCACCTGGTGGCTACATTGATGACTCCTAAAGAGTAACCTAATGCCTTATTTCTGCTAGCCACCTACTAACAGAGTCATCTACTATATTGGGGAGAGTACTTGATTTGCAATCAGAGGACCGCACTTCAAACACAGGTCCATCACTTTCTGCTTCTGTATGAAATTGGACAAGTCACTTCAGTTCTCAGGACATCAGTTTCCTCATCTGTGAAATGAGGAGGATTGACTTAAATAACTATGAAGGTGCTTTCTCACCCCTCACAGTCATGAAGATTATGATATTTTCTTTAATTGCCATTTTTCAAGCTTCCTCTGCATTGCTATAGAGGTGCAATATTTTTTTGCTTTCTTTTTAAAAATATCCATGTAACTGTTAAGAAAATCTGGAATATTTTCTCTGCAAATTATTTTCCTTATGGTCCTTTTATGTATTTTCCATTTTCTTTAAAAAAAACATTTTGCTCTAGTAAAACTAACACTTTATGTTTGGGGAAATAGAGATCTATTGCCTTTCTTTGTAGAAGGACAATAGCATCTCCCAAGATAACCTTTCCTTTTGAAATTCTATGGGTAAGAGATAGTTAAAAGGATTTTTTTTTGCTTTTGGGTTTTTTTTTTTTACACATTCTTTCATATATTGTAGGTTCTCCATATCGAGATAAGATCACCATAGCAATTCTTCAACTCCAAGAAGAAGGCAAGCTTCATATGATGAAAGAAAAATGGTGGCGTGGTAATGGCTGTCCAGAGGAAGAGAGTAAAGAAGCCAGTGCTCTGGGAGTTCAGAATATTGGTGGCATCTTCATTGTTTTAGCAGCCGGCTTGGTGCTTTCAGTCTTTGTGGCAGTTGGAGAGTTCCTGTACAAATCCAAAAAAAATGCTCAACTGGAAAAGGTAAATGTTGTTTTTTTACTACTTAAATCCACTGTTGTGGATTTTAAGGAATCCATGCTTCACGATTTCATCAGCCAAAAAATTTGCATAGTCCTGTGGCTGCTCATAGTCTTGTCTAATATTACTTATGTGACAAAGGTTCACAACAAAGGATGTGAGGCATCACCTTTTGCAATTTTTAATTTCTTTTTAATATGTTTAATTGTAGCCAGCTTTCAGGACAAGTGACTATTTCTCCTCTTATTCAAGCCTGAAAAAAGAGAGCTTTTTACTCCTGGAAGTTCACTGCAGTTAATTTAATGGAAGAGGAAGATACTTGAAACTGTAATATGGGAAACAAATTACTCTTCTACAAATCAATATGGTATTAAGATACAAAACTGACTATCATTGTAGAGTCAGAAAACTTAAAAATGTCTGTGAAAAAGATCACATTCTGACAATATTTTCATTTGAAAGGATAAAATCAATATTATTGCTGTGGATCTACTGCTGATTATGATTAAATCTTCTGTAACTTTTATGGATTTCTGAAACATGGATATTTCTTTGTTCTGCTTTGCTAGTATATTTAGGTTCCTTATTTCCTTGGAGTAGTGACAACTGATATAGAGTTTTGCACAAATACATAGATATGTACATGTAAACGCTAAAAAAACATTAAAACATGAATATTTGTCGAACTTTAATACATTGAACATGATATATTTTACGTAAGCTTTCCTCAATCAATGGAACAAAAATGTATCTTTTCACCTGTCTTCACATCCTTGAAAAGTTTGTGACCTCAGTCAATCCCTCAATTTATGGTGCTATCTTTCTTCATATACACAGGAGTAGGAATTTTTGGAATCCTCCCACATACAGAATTGGTTCCTTTTCAGATATTGCAAGATACCTTTTTATAAAGAAAGAAATTGTTCAGGAAACAAGCATTGTTACCTTTTTCAAAAAAAAAGTTGTTTTAACCCTTCAGAATTTATATTGATTCATGTCTTTATAAATAGCTTCTTTTTGGTAATACTGCTTAAAATAAGGCTTAATATTGTTTTAAAAAAGCTTAGCTGTCAAATATTGAGGCAGAGTGAGGTCACAAGTTTCTTTAATATTTGGAAAGCTTTATGGAATTATGTTGGTCAATATAAAGTAGATAAGTAAGATCTGAATATTACCCTTCATTAATGCAGGGTGACTAAATTCTGTCAACCTTTTGGAGCCTTTGTACCTTTCAAGTGACTTTTTTTTTAATTTGTTGCTAAAAGCATTTTCATTTCTTTTAAATAATTCATGAACATTACAATTACTTATTGTCCCTGGGCCTATATTCTTTAATAGAGGTCTACTGCATTTGCATTTTAATGATCTAAATAACTCCATATCTTTAGTTTTAAAATACATGTAATTTTGATGAATTTTATAACATATGTATGTGATAGTACCTACCTATTGATACCAAAACAGCCTACTGAAAAATGAAAAATTCAGGCAATCGTTTTTGTAGTTTTGACTTATGTAGCTGGTTATATTGATGTATAATTGTAGCCAAAATATCTAAATATAGCTTTTCCCTTAATGAACTTTGTTTTAAATTCAATTCTATGCCCTTTAAAAATACTTTAAGCACTATGCGCACAAGATGGTAACACTTCTTACCTCATCCATTTTAGGAATCTTGTCATTTAGGGTGAAGTAGTCTTTTTTTCTTTATAATAATGACATCCTTGAATGTTAGTACCTAATATTTATGCGTAAAAGCATAAATAAATACCTTCTTTTTAAAAAATAGGATTCATGTTTGAATTAAGGGGTTGGATAAAATAACTTTGGAGGGCTTATATACTTCTAAAATTCTTCAATTCCAAAACAGTATCATTTTTCTAATAATTGTAATCTGTAATATATACACAGAAATGTGGCATTATATTTAGAGTTTCTTGCTACTCCATCTTAGATGATCTATAAACCTTTGAAAGGTAACCGATATTCTTCAGTAATAGGAAAAAATTGAAAAATGTGAAGAATAATCCTAATTTCACCTAGTATATAATCTACACAACAAAAGAAGATGTTTAATCTATTAAAATAACCTGCTCCTTTCTGCTATACTAAATAGCCAGTGTGATTTTGTACCCATTGATAAACTTTGCGTAGTCACACAAAACTTTGCTTTACTTTTACCAGAACATTTTATTTTGGCAAGAAATGTTCCTAATTTAATTATTTTTGGGAAAGGTAAAAATAGGAAACATTTCAAAAATGTTTTTTTTAATTCACTGAAGTTTTCCCTATAAGTAATATACATATCACATCTATTTCTATATGAGAACAAACATGGTTTTGGAAGGGTTAGACTGCTTAGTTGAAATTGGTTTGAAAAAGTGAAACATTCCACATATTTTTTTCAGTACATTTCCTTTTGACATCCTGAGCAGATGCAGTAGGGATTAGAGGAAAGTACATTGGCCTCCAGCTGGAAACGCAGCATTCTCAGCTATTCCTTTAGGAAGTAGTGGAGGAAGGGAAGCCTCAAAGTTATTGTAAGAGCAAATACAAAAACCCTTCAGAAAGGAGGGAACCTCCTAATATACATATGCAGGATATCAGTTAGAATTGAGAAACGTAAAACAAAACAATTATTCCACAAGTATGGCTTATTCAATAACAGCCTTTACCAAATGTAATGTACTGTGCTAGACATGAGGAGAGGTACTGAGAAAGGTACAGCTACAGAGTTGAAGTCAAAACAAAACAAAACCTTCTTTTGAAAAAGTGAATTCATCTTTCTCCAGCCCTATTAGTGTATAATGCCCAAGTGATAAAAAGCACTCAGCAAAACAAACAAGAATTGTTAACCACATTACTTATCATGATCCATTAGCTTCTTGACGTTCATTATTTATTGTCTTTTGAAAAACTAATATTTTATTATATTGTACTTGGCTGCTTGTTTACAACTTACTAGATTTATTAAAACATACTATAAAAACACTCTTGGACTTCTGTCATGAAGAATATTCACGAAACTAGAATTTACAAAAAGCTAATTTACAATATTAAAATTGCATTTTACTTATATCACTTGTATTCCATAAATAACTAAAATGTTCCTGGGTATTCAACAAATATGTGCTCATTCCTTCATTAATTCATATAACAAATAATTTTTGAGTGATTAACATATACAGGACAACTGGGATGTACAGACATGTATAATATTCAGCTTGGACCCTCAGAAAACTTATATTTTATCTAACATCTACCTAATTACTTCCAACTTATCAATATTACTTATCAGTAACATCTCAAATTGTAGCTGCAACAAGGTCATATTTCTGTATTTATTTTTCAATTGAGAGACAGAAGTCAATACATGCTCAAAACACGCTGTGATCTTACATCCCCGTTTCATTTTAAACTGTGAATTAATGCTATAGCTGTGTTCATAATTAACACTTTTTCATTGGTCTGATTATTATTGCATATTATTTATAAATTCAAAGTGGAAATAAATCAGGTGAACCTAATAGTTCATACATTGTAAAATGAAAGGTGAAATAAAAATATTTTATTTTTATATTTTCCAGTTGTTTAAAAAATTAGAGTACTCTAAGACTTCAAATGTGTTTACTCCATGAGGTGAGGCTGAAAAGATTGAAATGTGGTTGAAATCTGTGGACATTGAAATTTTTGAGAACATGAACTGCATTCCTTCTAAATAACCACAAGATGGTGTATTACATTACAATAAATCATTTAATTGTTTGAATTTTTAATTTAAAGATTAGTGTGCTGAAATATCTGTTATTTTTATTACATTTAAAACTTTTAATAGTTGAACATTTTATAGTGTTTGTAATACAAACTATGGTGTCTATTAAGAAGTATTTTGTTCCATAAAGCTATGTTTCCACAAAATGAGCAAGTGTTTATATTTGGTAAAAACTCATATTTATTGTATTATATTGATTCATAGAGGTCAGTCTTGGAGAAAATATGAAAAACAGAAGTTCATTTCAACAATCTTGCATATATTTGATTTTTTTGTCTTTTGTTTAATTTGTCAAATTTACTTCTCATTTGGTTATCTTAATTTTGATCGAAGCTGCATACTTTTTCTAGGCAGAAAGATCTAATAATTATCCAGCAAGACTTAAGGTAAAATATTCTCTCTCTAATATGAGGGTTTTCAAATGATCTCTTATTTTACTTTTGAAAATTATTGTCCTTATTAAGTATTCCATTAATTTATAGTGCCAATTACACACTGTTGCTTATATATGTGGATATGTACATTTCTTTTATGCATAAATATGCAGGGTATTCCAAAAGTCGTAGTGCAGGGTATGTGTGTGTATGTATATGGCTATAGATATAGAAGTTTCTAAAAGATGTGAACAAAATAAAAATAACCTCTCATATATGTTGCATGTAGGCATAGACATACTTATAGCTATCACTAAGTTCTTAAAATCCATCCCTTTGAAAATCTAAATAAAACCCTTTAAGTGAGAGACATAATTTAATTCATGGATATTTCTGCTTTCATTCATATGGAGAGAGAGAGAGAGAGAGAGAGAGAGAGAGAGAGAGAGAGAGAGAGAGAGAGATTCCTTCTTTGTCTTCATGTGTAACAGAGAAGTAACTTCAATGCTTTACTTTCACTTTAGGAAATCTTACATACAGATTGTTTTTTTACATGATCCTGTAATTGAAAATTGGTTTAGAGAGATAAGTTGTTCTTATCTGAACTCTTTTGGCCTGGAAACTGTAAGCTCAAACATAACAGTAGCCAAATCTTGGTTTCCTTTGTTCTTTGGTGTTCAAACATAAAGTAATTTCAAATAAACTTAATGACCCATCAGATAAATAAAATAAATAGAGCATCTCTTCAGACTAACTTTAGAACCCTTTTACTCTTATTGCTGCTCTGACCTACATTTTTATTGAATCCCTTACAATTACTTAAAAATGAAGATACTTGTTCAGCATTTTTTTTGGCAGAACATCTCATTTTAGCTTATTTTAGTTGACATTGCCTGCTATGTCATCTGCTAAACCAAGTCCGAGATAATCCAAGCACAGCCATTTTTCTTCAGAAACTGCAAATTCAAAAAAAAATCTGTGAAAAGAAAGAGGATATTTTCCAGGCCATGACTAAATAAAAAAAGTAGGAGGTGGTGGTAAATCAAAGTAGGAAGCACAATAAATGAAACAGTGCTATTTGGGAGCTGATAATGAGAAACTTCAGTGGTGCTGATATAACATGCAGTTTGGGAAAGATAATAGGTCAGGTGTGGTGTGTCAGGAAGCATTTGTCTAATATTGCCCTACCTTCATTCTATGCAGACTCTGCTTGAATGCTGACTAGCTGTTCACAGATCCTTGTACACATCACTTCATAAGTATTTTTTTCTCCTTGAATTAAACTTGAGAGGAGAGCGGTGTGGTATTTAAATACCTTCTCAAAAATTGCTTTCTTACACTATACCAAAACGTTAGCTGTCACAACTGCTAGGAAGTTCTGAAGTATCTTATTGTGAGTAGGTTATTAATATTTTAGAGTATGGGGATACCGACAATTAAGATATATAATTAATAATATTGTTAAAAAATTAGTAGCCATTTGCAAAACTCAAAGTATCATCTTCTCTTCCCTTCCTCCCTTCTTTCCCTTCCTCCCTCCCTCCTTCCTTCCTTCCTTCCTTCCTTCCTTCCTTCCTTCCTTCCTTCCTTCCTTCCTTCCTTCCTTCCTTCCTTCCTTCCTTCCTTCCTCTCTTCCTTCATTCCTTCCTTCCTTCCTCTCTTCCTTCCTTCCTTCCTTCCTTCCTTCCTTCCTTCCTTCCTTCCTTCCTTCCTCCCCCCCTCCCTTCCCCCTCTTCCTTCCCTCCTTCTTTCTTTCTTCTAACAGAACAGTGACTTGTTGGGTGTAGGAAGGTCATAATGGGGAATTTCCTCTACACATCCAGTTTGATACATTCTTTGTAGTTTATAGTCTCATAGAATTGCTTGGGGCACTGACAAGTAAATTGACTTGCCTGGGTAGCCCAGCCAATGTGAATAAGGGATGGGATTTGAACCCCACCAAGCCCAACTACCTTTCAGATTGCATTCATTGGATTTAATATAAGCAGAAAATAAACTATTATGACATTTTTCTTTCAGATTTGAAAATGTCAGAGTAAAACCTGGGCAAATAGTAGATTTATATGTTCTCTACTTTTGGACATCTTTATATTTCCATTGATCCTCTACTTAAGAGCATATGGCAACTAGGGGATGCAGGTGATAGCACTCTGGCTTGGAGTCAGGAACACTTGAATTCAAATATTATCACAGATATTTACTAACTGTATGAAACTGGACATGTTCTTTATCGTACTGCATACTACATAAAGCAAAGGATGGGAAACACCCAAGAAGCTTCTTAGTTAATTTGGCCCTAAGTCCTGTTGGTGAGGGGAGAGAGTTGAGGAATTTTGGAGACTGAATTAACCAAAATGTGTACAGGAAAGAAGAAAGGGAAAAAAGTAAGAAAAAAAGAAGTAAGGAAAGCTAGAAGAAAGGAAAGATAGAGGGAAGGAAAGAAGAAAGGAAAGAAAGACAAGGAAGGAAAGAAGGAAGAAAGGAAGGAAGGGAGGAAGGAAGGAAGGAAGGAAGGAAGGAAGGAAGGAAGGAAGGAAGGAAGGAAGAAAGGAAGGAAGGAAGGAAGAAAGGAAGGAAGAAAGGAAGGAAAGAAAGAAGGAAAGAAGGAAATATAGATTACACATCAGATTCACCACAAAATTCCTTACTTATGCTCACACGGTTCTGACAGAGATATCATAGCAAATACTCTGTGTGATTCTCTTTTGTTTCTTTGAGCAAATAATTTTCATTTAAAGCTAAGTACAATTATTGCCTTATAAAGTTAGATGTATTTGGCAAAGTGATCCATAACCGAATTATGCTTTAGTTATTTGAATGATAGATTTTTATTTCATCTGCAAGACCACATCCACAAGCCAGAACGTGGTGATTAGCAGTACTTTTTCTCAAAATATGTTTCACAGCCATATTGACAATAGTGGAGTTGAAGCATGCTAGGCCTTATTTATTGATTTTTTTTTGCAAGCCCAGATAGGGGAATGTGAAAATGGATAATGGTGCTCCATTTTTGTCTGTCTCATTGTATTTGCAGAATTCAACATGATTATATAGAGCCAATGTTCTGTGATATGCAAGATTTCAAAGGCTATTTTAATCATATGTTTATGTATTTATCAATATGAAAATTGTAGGGTTAAAGAATAATAAACTGTCATTTCTGGTTCACTGGGCTCCACTTAGTGAAAAATTAACTAACTTCTCCCTCTCCCCCAGTTTCCTCTGCCTAACTGATTAAACATAAAGAAAGGAAAGGGTCATTTTTTCAAAGACTGACTTCCAAGTAAATCATGAAGTTTATCTTGTAGAAGTCACCCTGGCACAATGGAAAGACCATCCTTTAAACTGTAAGGTCCTGAGCTCAGATCCCAGTTCTCACTCTTCCTACCTGTATTGCTATAGACAAGTAACTTTGCCAGTTTTGAACTCAGTTTCCTTATCTGTTAAACAAGGAAGTTGGAATCAACGGTTCATAAGATTGCCTTCTCCCTCTGTGGAGAAACAGTATCATTTTTTTTCCTTAGTCAGTAAGGGTATTGTAAAAAGAGAAGTACTAGAAGTCAAGAGGCTTGGATTTTGGTCCTGAATCTCCCACTAAGTATCATATTAAGCTTCATCCTTCTGAGCCTCAGTTTCTCTCCTCTTCTAAATAATAGAGTTTTAGTAAACTATGTCTATGGCCCCCAGGATGTGTGTTTCCCTTGGTTTGTCCTTACCCTGTGCTAATAGTAAATTGAGTAAGTGGGTCAAAGGTTTTTTGTCATACTCTGAGTGTCTCATATTGAATGTTTTTTTTAGTCTAACAGTGTTACTATTAAATAATTTGACTTTAAGCTTGTAAGGAACACACAAGTATCTATTAAGCACTATGTGCTAGGCACTATATAGTAACATTCATTATCAAGCATGCATTTTGTCTTTGTGTTCTGCCATTTAATAGGGGCCATATAGGTGCTCGTTGAATTGAATTGGGTTTTGGATTTGAATAAAAATGAAATTGAATTTGAATTGGGTTTTTGAATATTTTGTATACATACATATATGTGTGTATATATATATATATGTACATATATATGTATATAAACTTTTCCCCCTTTTATCACCCCCAAATTTGTGGATCGAACTTGGCATAATCCAATTATATGTTTTTGTAATTACATTTATTAGTTTTAAGTCTAATAAGTAATATTTCTCTGGAATATATCTTTCCTTATTGGATCATAGTAATTAGTTTGGCAGCTCTTTACTAGATAACATTCAGAATTCAAGGGCAAAAATAACTAATAGTATTGCTTTGTCCTAATACATAATAGTACATTGGTCCAAAGTCTGTGATAAATACAGGAGGACTATGGTTGTTTTTTCTTTAAAAAAAATGAACAGGACTTAAAATATGACATGAAAAACTAAAATAAATTAGCTCTTCAATAAATAGATATACAATCTACAATCAGTTTTACATCAATTTTCCACAAAAAGGCACATGTACTCTTAAAGAAGCTTTTAAGAATAAAATACAATAATAGTAGGGAGGAGGATGGGAACATGCCTTTATTAAGCAAAAACTGTGCTAAATGCCTTGAAATATTTTTAATTGACAGCAATATAAAACATAAATAACTTGCCATTCACATATAACAACATAAAAAGCGGGGAAGGGCCAACATTTAAGAAGCAGTTCTAGTAAAGTATGTAAGGACTTTTGGTCCTGAGTCAGAAGATCTAGATTGATATCTTTGACTTCTCTAGGATCTTGCACTAGGATTGCTAAGGTTCCTTCAAACTCTAAATCTATGACACAGACCTCACTGCATTGACACTCAGTGTAATATGACAGCGGGTAGGGGAGGAACTGTATTTGAAATCAGAAGGATTTAAGATCCTAGCTTAGAAACATACTAGTTGTATGCCACTGAGCACTTGAACTTCACTGTGTCTTGTTTTCTTTGTATGTAAAACAGAATAGACTTAATGACTTTTCCAATTCTCTTCTATTTCTAAATCCATAATCCTGTGACATTTCATTGCTCTATGTAATGTGAAAACTGCTATTTAGAAAGGAAAAAAATAATCAGATACTGTAGTCTGGTGATTTGTTTTTAAGGGTTAATTTGAATTCAGGAAAAAAAATTCAGATACATCAATTACTAAGGGAGAACATGACCTTACTCATTTCTATAATATTGCATTTCTATTCACACACATGCTTCATATTGTCATATCACACTGTCAGAGTTATAAATATTAGAAATACTTTTATTATCTAAGAAAACAGTTATGCAACTAGTAACATTGTGTCATGGGAAATTAATATGGCTTCTAATCACTTCTCTAAAGTACAGATATATAAACATGTTTGTATATGTATATGTGTATGTGGGTATATGAGTATATGTTTATTCTTGTGATTTTTATCACTGTGGAAATTCCCATTGTAGAAGATCTTTATACTGGTGTGGATTGACAACTCATCTTTACTTTATAGTGTTAAAGGGTGGTCTGGGGCAATAAGAAGTTGAATAATTTTCATGTCATCACATAGCTAGTTTGCATTAGACATAAGACTAAGTCCATATCTTCTTGATTCCGAAGCTGGTCCCCTATCTAATACCTTGTGCCTTTATTCATTTATAGAAGTCTATAGAAATAAATATAAACATTGCCAATCCTTCGTATACTGTTATTTTAAAGGCATTTAAACCCAAGCTATTTCAGGAAAAAATATATGGACAAATGCTCTTTTAACTTTTCAGTAGCAGTGTATTAACTGCTTTTTTTGATGGCACATTTTTTTAGCCCCAAATGAATTTTTGTATCCTAATGTTGTAAAATTCCAACTCTTACTTTTAGATATCTCATAAGTTTAGTGATAAAACCAAATATGTTTGCAAAATCTGCCAAACCATTTTTAGAATTACAAGAGGAGAGAATTTTAAATAATGATCAATATACTTTTATCCTTAATCTTTTTTCTGATGTCTGTTATGTGAATGCTTAGAACTTCAGTCATTTATTTTTTGACACTTAAAAAAGACATCTTAATTATCATTTGTGAAAGGACACCACTTATCTTTCTGACAATAAGGCAATTTGAAAAACTAAACTTATGCTATTGTCTGGAGTCAATGGAAACCTTCCTTTAAAAATATTGCTAGAGGGGCAGCTAGGTGGTGCTAGGGCATCAGCCCTGGAGTCAGGAGGATCTGAGTTAAAATTTGACCTCAGATGCTTCTTAGCTGTGTGACCCTGGACAAGTCACTTAACTCCAAGTGCCTCCAAAACAACAACCAAAAAACAAACAAACAAAAAAAAAAACCCAAAACCAACATTTCTAGAGTTCCTATCACATTTTGTTTTGTAAATTTAATTAAAATTACTTCAAATAAAAATTCAAAGATTGTCTTTAAATTTAATTTTAGTGAATACTAAAATACTGAACTTCTAAAAATCATCTTTGACTAAACTTCTTAATGGATATCTTTTTTATAGCTCAAAAGTCTTTAAAGGTTCAACTTTGTGTAATTCTAGGGTACAAACGTTGTTTAGAATACAAACATTGCTGACATAGCCTATCTACAAAAAGGAAATTTAGAAAATGTGTGGTAGATACATTAATATCTCAACCAAATAGACTGAGTTTGGTTATAGTGTGCCTAGTATGTTACCAGTTTTGCCTACATGACAAAATCTTATATATTTTGAGTCACCACATAGAGGTAAATCTTACATTTTTAAGATCTTATAAACTGAGGTACATATCTGCTTTTGTTATTCTCTATGAGATCGTAAGACTGTGTCTATATAACAGCAGACAATTGGCTTCCTTTTGGACCTCAGTTTTGTAATCTTTAAAACGAGGGGGCTGGAATAGAAATCCCTTTTAGATTAAAATCTGTGATTCTATCATTAGTCCAGTCAATGGAGATACAGTTGGATATCTGTCATTTGTTTTCGTCTGCACCTGTGATTTCAAAAATGTAGTGAGTTCTCAGTGTGGAAATGTTCTTCCGAATGCAGATCAGCAAGTCTTCTAGAATTTATAGTCATAGAGAATTGCCCAGGACACTGAAAGGGTAAGTGACTAACTCATGGTCACAATGTGAGGATATTGCAGAGGCAGGGGCTTGCATCTAGACTTAACTGAGTCAAAAACTGTACTATAGATAACTAGACCATGCTGCCTCTCAATATGCTTGGAATCTTATAGCCAAAATGATTGGTAGTTTGAAAGTGAAAAACTCAACAACATAATTGTATGACCACCTCAGACAAAGCCTGAGATGTGCTAGATGTAGTTTTGGTATCAATTTTAAAAATTGGAAGATGATGTGAAATTATATATGATGAAATTTTAAAAATCATTTTAACTAATAGAAAAGAAAATATACATTTTCTCCTGAGATTAAAATTAAATATATACTTCCCATTGTCTAAATTTGCATTACTTATTTTTTACAATTTGGATGCTATAAAAATAACCATCATTTTTACAGACTTCTCTTTAAGTAAAATTTGGTGAAAAAGAAGTGCTTTTGTCTTTGCTATCCATAGTAAGTATATGATAATTATGACAGACCTCACTGCTTCACTGCACTAGAAAATGATTAAAAGCAAAGCAAAAGAACTTTGAGTGGTTCCCTGTAGAAATTGGAAGTATATTAATGAGACTAATTGGTTCATTATAATCAATTGTCTAGACTGATCTCCCAGTGTGTATGAAGATCAAAACTGAGTAGAAAATAATCTTTGATAGTCTTTTTGATAGAACAGTATTGTAGGAGATAGCTGTGTAATAGAATTTTCTGCATTATGCTTGACACAGAATTTTAGGTCGAGAGTTTTTTTATGCCCAACTTTATTTTAATGGACAATTCAAACAGTCACATGCAAGGATTTTCAATTTACAAATATTGGAAATGTAGTTTTAATTTTACCATAACATGGTGCAGAGTGGAAAGAAAAGTGGATTTGAAGTGAGAAAACCTAGGCTTAGCCTAGCTCTGCCACTTCCTACCTGGGTGACCCTGAGGAAATTCCTTACATTCTCTAGTCCTCAGTTTCCTCACCTGTAAACTGAAAGTCATGGACTGAATGACCCCTAAGATCTCAATCGTGTGTCACCTTATTATATTTAATTCTGTAAAATGACTCTACAGAAAAGCAAGGCCAAATAACTTTAAAATCTTATCTTTTCCCCTTTTTGGAAGCAGGTTCCTCTATTTCTTCAATAGTGGTAAAGAACAATGAATTGGGAAGTTGGAACAACAGAATTCAAATCAAGTCCCAGCTCCGCTACTAGATAGGTGGCATTATCTTGTCTATATAATTCTTATCCATGTTTTCTCCTAGTCCTCTGTAGCAGATTCACCCTTATTCTTTCCTCTGATCCTTCTAATATCTTAGTAGTACTGCCCTGTTATAGTTAACATTGGGTTCTTAAGAAGTAATTATTAAAAGCTGACACTTGATTATTAAACACCCACATACACAACTGACACATCACTGAGTATCCTGTACTTTTTGAATCCATTAAAAATAGACAGGCTGCCTGATTTCTGAATTTCTGAAAACCAAATATTTGCCAAGTAATCATTTATGGCAGTTGTTCTATGGATAAACAGGAGTCTATCTAGCTCCCTTCTCCATCACAAATACTATCAAACTAGGAAAATTTTGATGTTTGCCTAAGAAAAAAAAATCTAAAAATATTTATCATTATTCCTCTCTCAGTTGCTTTTTTGTGATTAAAATAAATAGTTCATACCTAATTTTAGATTTTCCCTTACATTTCTTGAAGCCAGCAACCCAGCTAATGTGGCCTTCTTTAAGAACTAAATTTTCAAAGCTATCAGCTGACTGAAAACTAAATTTAGTATTTGTGTATGACTACAGTACTTTTTGTTCAGCAAGAGTTGTTTGAGCATATTTCACATTTAGTAGCTTGGTGCTGTGAGGGATGAAAAGGACTGAAAGATGTGGTCCTTGCTCTTTAGTAGAACTAATATCAGACCACATATGTGTGGCACAACTAGAGAACGTGTGTTCCCTAAGAATTAAAGTGCTGTGTGAATGCCAGCTCTTATTGTAAGTGTTTGCTAATGTACTCTACAATATTTTTACTTGTTACAAAACATAATATGTAAAGAAGTGATCAGCATGGGACCCAGTGAATTACAGAATGCTTCCCAAAGAGATAAATTTTTAGCCATATCTTGAAGGAAAAACATATAAAATTGACAGAGAGAAGGAAGTTGGGTGTTGAAAGCAAGAGAACACCATGAGTAAGTTGGCTAAGTGGGAACAAAGATGTGTAATGAAGAGAGCAAAGAGACTGCACTGGATAGAACGGAGAGTCTATGTAGAGTAGAAATGAAAACTAAAATTGGAGTCACGTAGGGATGGGGGTGGGGAAAAAAGGATAGTATTTGGAAATAGTAACCTATAAGCAAAAAGGTTTCATGAAAATAGCTATTTGATTAAAAGCTTCTTAAGGGCAAGGATGGTGTCTAATTACATTTTGTAGCTCCCCCTTTGCCTAACACAAGGCCTTGCACACAGATGAGTAATACATATTGGTTCTATTAAATTGAACAAATAAGACTATTGTGTATAAGGTAGTTTGAAGTAAATATATGAGAGATATGAGTCATACAAACTTGTTGAGTAGAAAGAAATGGGTTCATAAAAATTGAGTTCAAATCTCAACTCTTCCTCTTATTAGGTATGTCACCTTCAGCAAATAACTTACACTCTAATTCTCAGTTTTGTTATTTAGAGAAAGGGGATAATATTTGCATTGGCTAGTTCACAGTTCTTTTTGAATATCAAATGATATAATGTATGTAAAGCACTTTGCAACTACAAATTTTACCTTGCTAATAACATTAATATAATTTATAGAAACTGGAAGCCATGCATATAATATAGAAGGTCTTAACAAAAGCAACATAGTTTATTGAAAAAGAATAGCGTCCTAGGAGTCATGAGACATGTAGTGTAGCTTCTACTCTGCTGTTGGTTTTCCATGTGACCTTAAGCATGTCACTAAGCTTCTCTGGCCCTCAGGTCCTTCATCTTAAATGCTGTCATGGAAAGTATAATAAAACTAACATATTTAAAAGGTTTATCATGAAGATCAAGGGAGAAAATAGATGAAAAAATGTTTTGAAAAGTATAAAAGGTACATGTACAAACAATATATTCTACTCTTTATTGAAAATCTAGGAAATATCTGTAATTATACAAAAAGTGGAGAAATTATACACACACAGAAACACACACACATACACACACACACACACACACACACACGTACACTTTGTTTACATTCAGAAGCTTCATATATTTGGCGTCCTAGAATTGGAATGGCCTGATTTTCAGAAATTAGAATTATGACATACTCAAAATAACATGCTATCATATGACCCATTATAGGAATATGCCACTCTAAGGCTATAATACTTAGGAGAAAGGGAGTCGTGTTTGGTTTTGTATGACATTTTAAACATGTCTCTATGACACGGACTCCAGTCTTGTGGTTGAGATTCCAACATATAGCGTCTGATCCATTAAAAATGAAGGTAGAAAAAGAAAAAAAAAAGATTTCAACACTTAAAATAGCAACTATGGAATTACTATTTTTAGCCCTTAATGCCAGTGGTTTAAGAATACCCAAACTAAGATATTTTGTTTTTCATGTTGAAAATAAATCTCGATTTCTATTCATCTAATTAGATACATATTCGTATATATGTATATATAAATACACACATATACATAGATATATACACACATATTTGGGGTAGGTATGTGTAGTTATACATGTAGTATATATAAATAATATGTGTGTATATATCCACATGTATACGTATATACACATGTGTATATTATATATACACACTATATATGTGCGTGTGTACACATATGCGCCATAGATAGATAGACAGATATAATTTTCCTAGTGGTAGAAATATCAGGGGCTAGCTGAAACCCATATCTATCATGGTTTTGTGTTTTTGCAATGATGTTAAGAATAAAAAATTACTGTAGAGTTTTTTTAATGTCAGTTTCTCAGAAATCAAATGTTTATTATTTAAAATTAAATACAAAAGAAGACTTTCTGGTTGTATGTGTATTTAAAATGCAGTGGAATACAAAAATCCTTCTGGTGAGTCATAAACTATTTTTAAAAAGCATCTGCCCAAATCATAGATATGCTATATAACCATATGTGTTTTATATACATAACTAAGCACTTGTTTTAATCCCATTGAACAAATATTTATCAGACACCTATTTTATTCAAAGCATTGTCCTAGATTTTTTTTTTGGGGGGGGCAGGGTGGCCAGTGTGGAGAAGGAAGACTTCAGCATTGCCTACAAAATAAACAGTTTTAGGCACAAGATGAAATTTTCAATGGGCCATCTCATTTCGTTGAGCCATTTTAAGCATTTATATGATGCATATGTAAAAGAATAGCCCCGTGCCATCATCAGGCTGAAATGAAACAATCTTGCTCAGTTGCCAGGTTTACAAATTTACAACTTTATGCTTGGTTGATTTCTTGACATTACAGGTTTATACTTCTAATGGTTTTTCCAATTTTCTTCCATAGAGGTCCTTCTGTAGTGCTATGGTAGAAGAGCTGAGGATGTCTCTGAAGTGTCAGCGCCGGTTAAAACACAAACCCCAGGCCCCTGTTATTGTGAAAACAGAAGAAGTTATCAACATGCACACATTTAACGACAGAAGGTTGCCAGGGAAAGAAACCATGGCATAAAGCTGGGAGACCCAAATGCCCAAGCACAAACTGTCGTCTTTTTTTTTTTTTCAAACAACTTTAGCGAGAATGTTTCCTGTGGAAATATGCAACCTGTGCAAAATAAATGAGTTACCTCATGCCGCTGTGTCTATGAACTCAAGACTCTTATCTAAGCAGTTGCAATGGTCAGACTCGATTCACAAGCACCATGGATCAACTGTGTTCTGCGGGGTTACACTGTTTATCATGGGTTCCACCATTCTTCTGAATGAATGTGATTTGTGAGGTTTGTGGCTGGTTTCAAATGCAGTCCAGTGAGATTACAGGTTCCCTTGGACGTTCAACTGTGGCCACGAGATGGAGTATCTATGCTCAGTGGGGCAGTCATTCAAGGAATCATTAGACAAACAAAAAAAGACTTGGAATCAGCAAAAACTGTAGTGTAACAAGAAACAATATGTTCTTCTGAACTTCCAGATATAGAGGTGGTGAGGTTACTGGCCCCCAACTGCACAGTATAATAATCATCTGAATAGACAATATGTGTTTATTGGATGTGAAAAATATTGTAACACAAAGCAAATCTGAATTTCATAAAAAGAGGAATATAAAGTGGACTTGTGTCTGCTTTGTGGACTGTCTGTGTCACTGACTGAAATAAAAATGTCGGTAACCAAGGCAATAATGATTTTCTTAAATTCACCAAGCCAGGAAATGTAATGTGAGACACCCTTCCCCAGTAAAATGAAAAACAAATGAAAGCCAACAATCAAACAGTTGACCTAATTTTCCTGAGTTAAAAGGGATGTATTTTGTAACCTTTCACTATTAAAGTGATCTTGTTTTAAATTGTGGAAAGGGGGAAATAGGGGTGGGGATTTGGTGGTCACATGGACTATTGAAGGCTCACATTTTAGCATCTCGTGGTTTCCAGACCTTTGTTCCTGCTGCAAATTGAACTCAGTGGAGCCTGTGCAGTTCTCAACAATAGTGGAAATGAGATTAGTCACCTACAAGAAGTAAGCGGGAGAACTTTTACGTGGACTGCATTAATCAATACAGTCACAGTGTTAAAATGAACAAAATTCTTGAGCAGTTTTTTTTTCAAAAAAATGTTCAGGTTTATTTGTGGAAATGCAAGATTTCTATGAAAATAGTTTTTGTATGGAAATTTTTGTAATACTTTTTATCAACAAAAAAAAAAGAACACGCGTTACCGTCAGGGGTGTGATGTCAAGCATGAATGGTAGTGCGTGTGCACCACCAACGTTTGGTGAAAACTATTTTTATCAAGAAAAGGAATCATAGAAGAGAAATATTTTCAAGTTAGATAATATAAAAGCTAGGTGCACTACCAACACTGCTTACCATGCTACACCCCTGGTTTCCACTAGGCTGATGACATACTGTAATGACCAATTGTGTGTAAATGGTAAAAGACACAGACCTCTTGACCACATTGTGATAACAGTTGAGTGCACACAGTTTGCTGTTTGAATCCAATGCACAAAATTAAAACAAAATCATTAAAATTATGTCCATTTTGCTTTTAGTTTGGGCTCTCTGTTCTTCTGGGAATGCAAGTGAATTAGAAGCTCCCCTACACTCAACTAGAGGAGGGATTCAGAACAGTCTGAGTGTTCCTGGGAATGTAGCTACTTGGAGACAGGGAAAGATGAATTTTATCCATTTGGAAATTATGACCAGATGGAGGAAGTATACCTACTGGCAGGCACAACCCCTTCAATGCCTCCTTTGGTATCGATTAATAGTATCATAGATCCAAATTTTTACAGCTGGAAGGGACTTTATAGGTCATCCAGACTAATGCCTCTCCTATTTAAAAATGAGAAAAGTGAACAGTAGAAAATGACTTGCACATGTTTACACAGTCAGTTAGTAGCCTCTTAGGCACCAGAACTCATGTTTCCCAATGCAATTTCCTGAAATCATTAGGCTGTTGTGCCAAGTGATCATGGCGATCTTCTGTCCTGTGTTTGAGATTGCCCTTCTCTCCACAATTACATGCCTATTTGCAACAGGATGATGGTCTAGCCTCAGGATGGAAAAGAAGAATTAAACTCAGTTTTCAGTTTCGTTGACAGTATTCATTTACTACCACCATCCTAATTCAGTTTGATTTCTAATAGATTCCAAAATACAATTTTAAAGATACAACTTTGCTTTTTGCCTTTCTTAGAAAATATTTATTCTTCTTCCTCTAGCCCATTATTCTCTCACAAAGAACCACTGAATACCTGAAAGTTCCAGCATCAATTTCTCCTTCTTTAAAGTTTAATGCTTGTCAGACTGCAAGTTCCTTGAGAATATGGACTGAACCTTTAAAATTTATATATTCTCCAGTGCCAAGTACAGTTCCATGTATACTAGGTATTTAATAAATCCTTGATAAATGAAAGGGAGAAAGGTAGCAAGGTAGATAGATAGATAGATAGATAGATAGATAGATAGATAGATAGATAGATGAATATATATGTATATATACATACCTACAAATAGATGGATATCTATATGTAGATGGTTGGATATATGTACCTAGATTGACTGATAGGTGATGGAGCTATATAAATGGAAGGATATATGTATATATATATATATATTATATATATATGTATATTATACAAATAACATACATAATATATACATATATAATATGTATGAATTCATATTCATATATAGATAGATATAGATGGATAAATGGACATATATAAATGGTTGGATTTATATAAACAGAGGGATATAATTTATCCATCTATATATGCCCTTTTATCTACCTATCTATATCTATAGAGAGATGGATGATAGATTGATAGATCACAATCATAGATTAATATAGATATCACACAAACTACTATAAAGTTTATTATAAGACCATCATAAGATCTTTACTACCAGGTACAAATTATAACATCTCCCATTTCTAATCTACATACTAAGAAACATGGATTAGGTTTAAAATAAATGCTAGTTTTCCCTCTTAAATTATCTGTTATGGGACAGAAAGTGGTATGGCAAAATGTATATTGATATTCTAGGATCTCTAGCAATGAACCACAGAAATATAGAAATTCTGATTTGGAATGGCCTTGAGATCATCTAATATCCTGCCCCTTGAGCAATAATACACTATACTATTCTTCCAAGGTAGTCAAACTCAAGTTACCAAAAAGCCAGGAGCCTGTGCCATTTTGGGATATTTCTAATTGTTAAGAAGTAGCTCCCCCCCCCCCAAATCTGCCAAAATCTGTGACTCTACAGTTTCCTCAGGTTAGTTCCAGTTCTGCCTTCTGGAGTCAAGAAAAAATTAGATAATCCCCTTTCCTCATGATAACCCTTCAGGGACTAAAATACAGTAATCATCTTCTTTCTACCCTAATTCCTATATTCTCCATGCTAAACAACTATATTCCCCTGAAAAGCCAACCTTTCATTGGCCCAATCACAAGATCTCTCACCATTATTCATGTTAGCTTTTTCTTACTGCTTTGTATCAACCACATCAACCATGCCTTCTATGCCTTCATTCATATTCTTCCTAAAAGTTGTATATATAGTACATGTAGAAGTAGAGTCCTTGGATTACTCCACTAGAAATATCTCTACAAATTGCCACTGTTCCTTTAAGAGTCAAACTTTAGGTCTGATCATTCAACCAGGTTTGAAATCACTTCAATATGTCATCATCTAGTCAACATCTCTCCATCTTGCTTATAAGAATTTCATGGAAAAACGTCAAATATTTTGCCAAAATCTAGGCCAACTATATATACATACATGTATGTCTGTGTGTGTATGTATGTATGTATGTATATGTGTGTGTATACACACACACACACATGTTTTTGCATTGACCGATCTACTAGCTTAGTAACCAGATAAAAAAAAGGAAGTTAGATTAGTCTGGTAAAATGAAGCCATACTGTATCTTTGCAAATGTTTGTAAATGTAGCTTCTTTTTCTAGATACTCATTCATCATTGCTGTAATAAAACAGTCTAGAAATTCCTCAATAATCAAAGTAAAGTACAATGGCCTACGGTTTGAAGACATTGACACTCTCTCTCTCTCTCTCTCTCTCTCTCTCTCTCTCTCTCTCTCTTTCTCTCTCTCTCTCTCTCTTTCTCTCTCTCTCTCTTCCCATTTCTCTCTGTCTTTGTTTCTGTCTCCCTCATACACACATACAAGTGCTATCATTACTCCCATTTTACAGATGAGGAAATTGAGGCAAAGAGGGGTTAAATGACTTCCTAGGTTTATACAACTAGCAATTGTCTGAGGCTGGATTTGAACCCAGGTTTTCCTGACTCCAAACCTGATACTCCATCTACTACACTACCTAGTTCCCCCTCTTAGTTAGTCATTCTTGACTCTTCAATCTCCCTCAGGTCAAAAGTGTAATTAGTATCTCTTCTACCATGCTATCTCTTGAAATTGTTCCCTTGCTTCCACTCACATAGCCTCCACTCTAGTTCAGGCTATTATCACCTCTTACCTAGACATTGAAATAGTTTCCTAACTTGTCCCACTACTTCAAATTCTCCCCACTCCAGGCCATCCTCTTTTAAAAAATTGAACTTTATTTAAAAAATTAAAAAGTATTTAATTCCTCTACTAACTGCCCCACCCCACACAATTAAAGAATAATAAGACAAAAAATTAAAAGAAAACCTTCATAACTATTATTTTTAGACAAACAAATCAAATTCCCCCATTGTTCATGGCTTCAAATATATTTGATTTTTAATCTTGTATCCATCACTTTTTGAGTCAATGGATAACATACTTCATTATCACCCCTCTGGAAATATGGCTGATCAATGTATCCATCAGAATTCTCAAGTCTGTCTTAGTTGTTTTTGCTGTAATATTGTTGTTACTGGTTTCTGCTCAATTCTCTCTGCATCAGCTCATACAAGCATTCCTAGGTTTCTTTGAAATAATTAATTTTACATTTCATGTTGTGCAATAATATTCTATTACAAAATTAAATAAGATAATTTGCTTAGCCATTCCTCATTAAATAGGTTAGTTTCTGGTGTTTTTGCTACTTCAAGAAGAGCTGCTACCTATATTGTTTTAATGTATAAGTCTTTTTCCTCTCTTTTTAATCCCACTAGAATATGGGCCTAATAAGGACAAAACCCTCAGTTAATGGTTTTAGTGACTTTTTGGGCAGAGTTCCAAATTGCTTTTCAGAAAGGCTGGACTAATTCATATCTCCCCCAGCAGTGCATCAAGGTACATGTTTCCCCACAGCATTTTCAACAATTGTCTTTTTCCTTCCTGTGTCATCTTTTCCAATCTGATGGACATGAGGTAGAACTTCCAAGTTGCTTTAATTTACACTTCTCTAACTATTAGTGTTCTAGAGCATTTTATATGGCTAATGATGATTTGTTTGTCTTCCACTGACAACTGCCTATTAATATCCACTGAGTATCTATTGGAGAATCTCCAGTGTGTCTTCTACACAGCTGCCAATATTCCTAAAGTACAAGTCTACCCCTGTCGCTCTCCTTTGCAATAATCACTATTACTCCTAACATCAAATATAAACTCTTCTATTTGACATTTAAAGCCCGTCAGAACTTTACCTTAACCTACCTTTACAAGTCTGAGTCAGTTGACTTGCAGGTATTCCTTACATAAAAATCTGTTCTCTATTAGCCATTGTTTTTTTTTTCCATACACAGATTATCTTCTTTACAGAGAAAAGAGGCATGAAATAAAAATTGATTTCTTTCCCTCAACTTTTATCACTCTCCCATCCACCCCAAGTAGCTGTTCTATTCAGTTTTGATCTTTTACTTTCCAAAATAAATTTAAGGGAAAAAAAATCCTTAACCATCCTTGTCAGCTTCAGTTGATTTTGAAATTTAGTTATCTGGAAACTTCTTCTAGGACCATTATATTCCTTTATATTAATTTGTTACCTGCCCTTGCTCCGATGTTCTATACATGCCAAATTTAAGGTGGTTGATGAGTTCTCTATCGAGTGATATCATTCTCATTAGAACACCTCACTTTTTCTTCATCATCAGAATTGTTTCTCTTTGTGCTATTTGTTAAGTGCCCTCATAAAAATTCACTTTGATTAAATTATTCAGAATCCTGTCTTAATTCAAACATCTATTTTTTATTTTAAAATCATCTTCCAAAAAGATTTCAAATTCAGTTTGGTGCTTTTCATCTTTCTTATGATAGAAAATCTTGTTGTAGAATGTGCCAGAGGAAAAGATAAATATTAAAGAATTATTTTTTTATGAAAGTAGTCAGGGAATCAGTGTCTTTTGCTCTATGAAGGAATATGTAATTGTTTGAAAGGGAAGCAGAATGAGTTACTTGATGGAATGCTTTGGAGTCAGGTACACTGGGGTTCAAATCTTGACCTTGATGTTAACTAGTTGTGCTACCATTGGCAAGTCACCAATTATTTAAGCATTCTGTGCTTGAATTTCCTCCTATGCAAAATGAGGTGACTTTATTACATGTCCTTTAATATTCCTTCCAAAATGAAATCTGTACATGTATAATGACCTTTTTATATGACAATTATGAAATTCAATTCATTTAATTTAAAAAGATATTACATGTATGAGGGATTATATATTTTCCTGATAATTTTTAGTGAGAAAACCAATATGATCAATTATCTAAATTGCTAGCATTAGTTTTTTCATTTTCTAAAACATTATATTCAAAGTATATTTTCCCCTATTCATTAGGTATTTAACTGCACATGGAGGCCAGGCCTTGCCTTTTCATGCCAGTGATATCCTTACTTATTTTAATTGGAATTATGTTTAAACAATATGATGGAAATATTCAGTTTAAAAATCATGTTAAAAATCAAGGGAAATTCAATGAGTATCATATTATTATTTAATTCATGTTTGATTTAGTAAAACTAACAGGAGACTAAACTTGACAAATCAATAGATTTATCATTTCATAACTAGGGATAAATAAAATTCTCACCTCTTTTTTTTTCATTATTTACCTACAAGTAATTGTCTTCCATTTCTATTCTCTCTCCCCCACACTCAGAAGGAAAAAAACAACAACCACACTTCAAATCCATTTAATTAAGTCCCTCATAAAAGGGAATATAGCTTTCATCAATACTATTTCAGAAATATTTCATGTGCATTCCTGGAAAGAGAGTAGTTTCTATTTTAGTATCTGTCAAATAAATGTTGAATCTGAAGTCAATGTAATCTACACCCTAAGGGCTCAAATCTAATTCTGAACACTCCAATTGCTTTTTTATATAGAATGAGTAAAATAGCCATTATAATATAGGTAAGCACTTTGCTGGCTAATCAAGCTGAACTAGAAGAAATGTGAAAGCTCTACCACTAGTTATTGTGTTTTACTTTGCTTTCAGGATTATTAAGGGAATCTTAGATAGGAGCAGAATTAAAAGATTGTCTTCCTAATTCTTTGCCAAGGGGAATTGGCACAATCAACAAGAGCGTTCAACCCCGTTACATTTGCAGAAGTGTAATGTACAGAGTAATATCACAACACTTCCAAGAAGGACAAACTCAATATTTGGGTCAATGTATTAAGTAAACTTCTAATGACTTTAAATGATATTTAAACTTGTTCCACAGCAAATCTGCACTCACTTCATTCCTCCAGAGCTTTTGGACAGAATCTCATTATATCAGGCCAATTTCTTTCAATACCACGTGGGTCAGTAACCTTTGCTCTTTCTCTGCACATACACTCTTCCCCTAACCCCAAGTTATTTTACCAAAATGTGCTATTTATAATAAGGTGAATGTACAGCCGATATCAAAGAGATCTACCGTACTTCTTGGAGCCTAACTCCAAGGGCATGCCTTACTAATGCCAGGCTGGTAATTCATGATGGTTGATTATCACTGTGATCAATGCTCAATAAATATTTGCTGATTTACTGCTAAAAGCATGTGAGCAATGACTCATGTAAGATAAATATCATTTATAATTAGTGGCAAATAATCCAATTAGGTCATTTTTCATTATCAAGTCTACATCAGGTTTTCAATAAATGTTTCTTGATTGGTAGGGAAAGAATGTATGTTTGTGTGTATGTGAAGAGACAGACAGACATAGAGGCAGAGAGATTAAACTTAATTGAAGCATGAATTCCTTAAAACTTTTTTTTTGCTTCAGTAAGAAAAAAACAAAAACAAAAACATGAATTAGACCAATCCTTCATGTAACAGTAAGATATTTCTATAAAGTAAGAAAATAAATTATATCCCAGGCATCAATTCACTGCCTCAAAATATTTTCTGTATATTCCCTTTGTGAAATGTAAGAAATACAATTTTTAGGTTTTTCTGATGTAGCGTATCCTGAATTTGATGAATGAAAACAATCCCTGCAATTTCTTTATCAAAATTAATTAGCTTGTTATTATCTAGTGAAAATTTAATGTTATTCTTTAGCTGATATCACATGCACTTAAAATGCAGTAAAATTATAAAAACTAAAAATAAAAGTCTACGGGATTTACAAAATACAGTAGCTTCTTTTATAGCTAGATATCCGCCTGGGAATACATCTTAATTGTGTGTGTGTATGTGTGTGTGTGTGTGTGTATGTAGGTATGTAAATAACTATAACTATTAAAAGCTGGGAGGGGATGGTAGGAGAAGTTCTCATCTCAATTCTCACTCAGATCCTACAGAAGCATTGTCCTTCTTTTATAATGCTATTGATATGAATTCCATTCCAGTATACACTCCACGGTCTCAGTTAATTGTTATAGTACCTCTGCTATATCATAATCGACTCAATGATTAGTAACCCTACCAATTGATTTAACCAATTAACATTGAATTATTTTTAAAAAGAAATATTTACTGAGAACATACTGTAGGAACATAAGCATGAAATATTCCTTGAAATTAGAGCAGGCCCTCTCCTATACCACTTTAGTAAGTCCCTGGTAAGTGAGAGAGATAGATTTTTCTGGTTTTTTGTTTTTGTTTTGTTTTTTTTTTACTTTTTTCAGTACCTGAATTTCTTCATTTCTCTCCCCATCCACGCTCTAAGAAAACCATTGCATATAACAAATATTTTTAAAAGAAAGATAAGAATGAAAACCATCAATACATTGAAAAAGTCTGAAAATATGTGAAAATACCACACCAGTAGACCTCACACATCCTCAAAGGAGTAGAGTGGGAGGTGTCTTTTTATGTTTCCCCTTTGGGATCATATTTGTTCTTTGTAATTTTGCAATAATCATTTTTATTATTTTGTGGTTATTTCTTTTTATTTATGTTGTTGTAGTCACTGTGCATATTATTTTCTTGACTCTGCTTACTTTATTCTTGATCAGACCACACTTCTTTACACTTGTTATACGTCATTTCTTATTGCACAATAATATTTCATTACATTCATGTACATATTTTGTTTAGCCATTTCCCAATCAATAGACATCCACTTTGTTTCCAATTCTTTGCTACCACATAGAATGCAATAAATATATTGGCATATAAGTTAACTTTCTTCTTATCAATGACTTCCTAGGAGTATAAGTCATAGTAGAATCTCTGGTCAAAGGTCGGGGACATTTTAATAATTTTAATTCCATAATTCCAAAATGTTCTACAAGATGGTTGTACTGATTCACAGCTATAAAAACAATTTGTTTGTGTGTTTACCTTCCTATGCCCTCTCCAACATTGACTATTTCCCATCTTTTGTCATTTTTGCCAATTTACTGGGAGTGGGGTATAGCCTCGGATTTTGGTTTGTTTCATTTAATTTTTTAGATAATTCTTCCATATCTTAGCTAATAGCTTGTAATTTTTCTCCAAGAACTGTTCATTCATATTCTTTGACCAATTTCAATTGGGGGATGGCTTTTGGATAGTCTGAGTTTGTATGTGTGAGAGAGAAAGAGATACAGAGTAAGAATGAGGTCAATATTGAGATAGGTACCATATAAATGTGTGTATATGTATGATTATGTATATGCATACATTTTAGATATATAAGACATATATGTATGCACACATGTAAAGCGTGTATATATATATATATATGTTATAATACTAAACTCATGTGACAACTTTGATTTTTTTTAATCATACTGGTTTATTTACAGTATGGCAGCTCTATTTTCATAGGTTCTCTTCCCCTCACACTCAACCTCCCCTTCTGTCACTCTTTTTCCATAATTTTGAAGCTTCGCTTATTAGTTTTTTATTTCTTCATTTTATGTAGCTATTTAATTCTTGCTCTCTTTGTACCCCTCTCAGTTTAGTCCACTCAAATCCCACTACTTTCCCCTTTACCTGCTTTTGTTTTCTTCACCTTTTTTCTTAAAAAAAGTGATATTTTCTTCTTCTTCATTATTTATCTTCTCTTTCTGCCTATCTTCTACTTTTATCCTTTGATTATTGCTTCTTAGATTTATTTATTTCTTCTTTATTCTCTACTTCTTATGGAAGCAAGGCTTCTTAGCGTAAATTTCTATTTTCTCATACCCCTGCTTCCTCTACATGAGGGAGGGAGAGAGAGAGCAAAATTGAGTTCTGTTGCTTATTAATACAGAATGGTGGATGAGGAATGTGTCAGGTGGGTTTGCTGGCAGAGGCTACTGCAGAAGCAAACCTACATTTTGCAGAAGCAAAACGGCAGAGTACAAACCTATGGTTGTGGCTGTACAGCCCCGACGCAGCTTGGGGGTTTCTGAGAATTAGTTGCTGAATGAATGCTTTTGGGAACAATAGGTAGTCTTCTCTGCTATTAATTCACTAAACCCTTACCAGGCATATTTCAGCTGTGGAAACAACTACAATTAATTTGCCTCTTTAGCATGATTCTAGATTTAGAGATGTGTGAGAGATTGTGGGGATCAGAGAAAATTCCATTCCTTCATTATTTTAGTCACATGACCTGGAATTCTTGAGGGAACCCAATCTTAAAGCAGATATAATAAAGCATTTGCTCCCACCATGTTCACTTCCACAAGTGAAATCGCCAATGTATGAGTTTGCTGTAGAGATTTGAATGACTGCTCTGGTACATTCTAAAACTTCTCACCAGCCTTAGCTGGTGGCAATCTCTGGAAGTTCACAGGATCATGACTGTCTCTAATGCTCCTTTGTCTAAAAAGAGGAAGGAACAGATACACAAAAAACCAAAGCAGTAGCAGAACATACAATCATGGGCCATGGGCCAGGCAAGAGAGGACCCAATGCCTCTCCTTGACCCAGATGATGATAGCAGTTCTTCGTCTCTCAGATGTAGCCAGGGAGGAAATAGAGATGTTAGTATTTTTTTGTATGTATGCCCTTTTCAGTTAGGCATCCTGTCTAATGCTCTGTCTTTGGCAGAAAGGAAACATTCATAGAATACCTGCACATACCTCAAAGGGCTTGTGGGAGGACTACTACATCATGTAGAGCAACCTGAACATTCTCATAATGACTTAGGGATCATTCCATGGTCTCCTTCTACAGAAGTATATAATTAATAGACATTTGTTAGCTGTGTGAAGCTGGGAAAGTCAATTAATCCTGTTTATCTCAGTTTTCTCATCTGTAAAATAAGCTGGACGTGAAAATGGAAAACCACTCCAATGTCTTTGCCATGAAAACCCCCAATGGGGTCACAAAGAGCTGTACACAACTGAAAAATGACTGACTGACAACATAATTAATAGAACTAAGAATATCCAGGATATAGAAATAATAAAAAAACACTTTCTTTGTTCTTTATGCTCAACTTTTACCATATTCCTGTGCTTTTACCTCTTTCCTATTCCTTAGGGTTTTAATCTACCTCACTAGTGCAAATATAAAGGACCCACTGGGATTTGGAGCACTTTTCCCTCAAAGCAGCTTCAACACTGTAAGGTTAGTGAGGAATAAGATCTTCTCTGCCCATCAACAGGTCTCATGTGGAGCCCATTAAGAGAAGCTTGATTGCTTATAGGAAGGCTTACACACTTTTTATTAATTTCTAATTAGGCACTGAGCCTATTAGCTGAAAGAGTATATATTCTGAGAGGGGAGTTTTTGCTTTGAGGAGTCACTTATGAGAAAGATGTTGTGATTCCCTGGTCAAGACTGAGTGGCTGTATGTTCAGAGCTCTCTGTGACATTTGAGTTCCCTTCTGGCTCTAAGTCTGTGATTCTATGATTCTACTCCTATTGAAAGGATATAAGTGGAGTATACAGGCTGTTTGTCAGTTATCTCCTCATTTCATCATGAACAAGCCACCTTCTCTTCACTTGTATATTTTTAATGGCATCTTCTCTGAGAAATTCCTTGCTTGTGATATCTTCTATCCTGCTCCCTCTTACCATGTATCTCTATTATTTAGAAGTTGTATTGATTCCTGAATTGCAGTTGTACAACTGTAGTAGGAAGGCCGAATTTATGATCTCAAAAAGGATCATATAAATATCTGAATGGTTCGAAATCGTTGGGTACACACAATTCTCCAAGCAGAAGGCATCAAAAAATTTATTCAGGCCCAGAGCAACAAATTAGCGAACCAACCTCCCCATTCCAGTATTGTGAACACAAGCCTCCAGGCCCAGTAGGCCTGCCTCACAAGAGTAGCCAGGAGGCCACAGAAAAATAAGATGGCATAAATCATATTCACTGGCCTCCAGACCTTGCTCAAACTCCAGGGTCCACACAGGGGTCGGCTCTGCTTCGAATTTTTTTCCAGCTGTAGTTTCTCGCCTCTCCTCCCAGCCAAGCCTCTGGCATTCCCAAGCCCCGCCTCAACGACTAGAGACCAGAGTCCAGAGACCCACTGGTTCCCGAATTGGCCCCTCTTAAGTCCTTAATCTATGCCCACACAGGTTTCACACCTGATAGGGCTTTGGGCCTGGGGCGTTTTTTTTCTTTATCCTCATTTTTTTT
>CM053627.1:141999901-142020885 GCA_028646595.1 Phalanger gymnotis | reverse complement strand
CCTGGGGCCAGAAGCAACTGCAGCTGAATTTCTAAAGCTGCCCCGCCTCCATTGCCTCAGGGGTGAAGGCTGAACCGCAAACTCCATCCTGTCCCGCAGCTTTTCCCACTAACCTTCTGTGTAGTCTTTGTTGTTTATGTGTGGTCTGGTACATGCCACAGCTCAGTAATTCAGCATGCTAGGGCACTGTTGGCTCCACTCCTGGTCTCCTCGGTCTGCGGTCTGCCGCACCACGCCTCGCGTGCTGGGCTCTGCTTGGCTCAGCTCTGCTCCCCTCAGCTGGGGGCTGGGAGTTCCGTTTGGGACAGACCTTACCCCGAGACCATCCAGGCTGTCCTGGGCTGGAACCCTGCTTCCTTCTGCCACTTTGTGGGTTCTGCAGTTCTAGAATTGGTTCAGAGCCATTTTTTTATAGGTTTTTGGAGGGACTTGGTGGGGAGCTCACGCCAGTTACTGCTTTCCAGTAGCCATCTTGGCTCCGCCCCCAGCTTAGCGTTTAACACGTGAAAGTGTTAAAAGGTAAACAAAAGCCTAACTCCTCAAGGGCACCCGTTAAACTAAGCCCATTTTGCCTTACTGGCACAACAACTGTGGTAGAATATTGGTATTAAAAGGATAGGTGTTGTTTCCATGAGGAAGTTTGGGGTCATCAAAGAAACTGCAATTTCCCAAAGGCAATCCAACCCAATCACCTCTTTCTGTTTAGTTCTGAGTTCAATTCTTTGTTCTTTTTCATTTTCTTTCTGAGATAAAAATATATTAATATATTAAACCATATAGACAGGATGATACCCATGTACATATATGCATATTTGTGCATATTTATATACATAAATATACATGATTGTATGCATACACACAAACATGTACACTCTGGCTAATGAGCTACATAGGGGGTTGTACATGTAAATGCACATCATAGCCTGGACAATTGTTCATCCTTTTGGTTTTTGCTCGGTGGATGATGAGTCTACACTCTTTTGAATGGTTATAGATCTCATCCAGGAAGCTTTGCAGTTTTCCAGGGTTTCATACAATCAGAACAATTTTATCTGCAAACAATGCTCCACTATCAATAGGGAATCCCTATTCAATTCAAAATCTCAACTTGATATCCCGCTTGAGATTCCTTTGATGTGTTCCCTCTTCCCTTGTTTTAGCCTCCTGATTATTAATGACTGCAGAGTCATCAATACGTTATCTCAGTTGTTACATTTTTCAAGGACTTCTACAATTTTAATGTATGAATAGGAGACCTCTTGTTGAAAGACAGCTATTTTGTTTTACTGAATTTAGTGCTTTTTCTTATACTCAACTAAGAATTGCAGAAAGGTCCTTTTAAAATTTTTTAAAACAAAACAAGAATTTCCTAAGATAGAATAGAAAAAAAAAAATGATCATACATGAAACTGCAACTCTATTATATAAAACTTGTTATTCCTTTTAAATATATATAGTGTATATGTGTATATATATGTATATATTTATAAGTTATCATATAATTTTTTTCTCCTTTTTTTCTTCCCTCCCCATTCAGCCCTAGAGATGGCTACCATTATACACAAATATGTATATATGTAAAACCATTCTATGCATACTTCTATTAATCAGTTTTTTTTTTTTTTCCCTCTGGATGCAGATAGCACTTTCCTTCATAGGTCTATTATAGTTCTCTTGGGTATGAATAATAGTCAAAATGACTTAGTCACATAAAGTTGTTCTTAAAACAATATGGCTTTTACTGTATAAATGTTATCTTGGTTCTGCTCATTTCAATCTTCCTCATTTTGTGGAAGTCTATCCTTCTTTTTCTAAGATGATCCTGCTCATCATTTCTCAAAGCACAGTAGTATTCCTTTACAATCATATACCACAACTTGTTCAGCCATTCCATGATTGATGGGCATCCCAGCTATTCCCAGTTCTTTGCCACAACAATGAGAGCTGTTACAAATATTTTAGAAAATATAGATTCTTTTCCCTAATCATCTTTGAAAACAGATCTAGTAGTGGTATTGCTAAGTCAAAGGTTATAGACAGTTTAATAACTCTTTGGGCATAATTCCAGATTACTCTCCAAAGTGGTTAGATCAATTCACAGTTCTACCAATAGTGAATTAATATACCAATTTTTCCACATCTCTTTGAACATTGCTTTCTCATTTAATCATTTTAGTCAATATGAGAGGTTCAAAATGATATCTCTAGGTTATTTTAATTTGCATTTCTCTAATCAATAATTATTCAGAGCATTTTTCACATGACTATAAATTGTTTTGATTTCTTCATTGGAAAACTACTTTTCATCTTCTTTGACCATATAACAATTGGGAAATGACTCATATTCTTATAGGTTTGCCAAAGTTCTTCATATAGTTGAGATATGAGACCTTTACCTGAGAAATCGTCTATAAAATTTACTCCCAATTTTCCATTTTACTTCTTATCTTGGCTACATGTTTTATTTGTTCAAAAGCTTTTTAATTTAATGTAACCAAGATTATCCATTTTACACCTCACCCTGAATCAGAGTAAGTGAATAATTTTTTTAATTGACATAGATTGTAAAATATGCATTTAGGATTGTAGAATTTGTTTTCTCAATAATTTTTCTCTCATTTATTAGACTTAAATATTAAAACAAATGCACATTAAGAAAAGAAAAAGAAAAATTATAAGCTTAAATATCACAATTTACATACAAAATAAGAAAAAAATGTCATGTGCACAAAGAACAGAAAAGAAGATTCAAAATATGTAGCAATAATTTTCCATTTCAAGAAAGCCTATGTAATAAATAGTATGTATTGTATTGAATTTGCTTTCTTGCAAATTTTCATTTGTTTAATGTGGCGTGCTTTTTATTTTGTTCTTTTTCCCCCTGTCCTCCCTCCTCCCATATGGATAAATTTATATAGAGATATAAATATATACATACACATATACATATATATATATATATAACATACATGCATGCATATGTAAACATAGACTTTCCCTAACAAATTCTACTCCTTATCTTTGTTTTTTATGTTTGTGGTTATTTCTTATTTTCTATCCCTCCTGACTCTGTTTCTACCCAGTACTTTGCTCTTCTATTATGTAACATTCCATAATCCTTTCTAAAGATCCCTCCCTTATCCTCCCATTTCCATGAATCTAAATGCCATTCTATACCCCCCTTTGACCTGTTCCCTCACTCCCCTCTAAAGATCCCTCTCTTATCCTCTCTGTCTTCCCTATGCCTTTAGCATTTTACTTCTTTCTGAAGTTAGAAGACTTTTATACTGTTCTCCCTCTTGAACCTATTCTCTATAAAAGTGGATTTCCAGAAGTAACTGCCTTCTTCCCCCATCTAATTCATCTGTATTGGTTCTTCCTCTCACACCTCATTTGTGTAAGATAAATACTCTTTTTAGCTGTTCCCAGAAGGTTTTACTTTTTAAATTCATATCATACTCAGGTCTACCCTAATCTTTCTTATGAACTACCCTATTACTAATGACAACCTTAGACATATGTTTTACATTTTACACACACAAAAGGAAAACAGTCTGTTTTTGTTGATTTCTTTCTATTTTTTTTTTTTACAGGGCAGGGCAATTGGGGTTAAGTGACTTGCCCAAGGTCACACAGCTAGTTAGTCTGTCAAGTGTCTGAGGCTGGATTTGAACTCAGGTCCTCCTGACTCCAGGGTCAGTTCTCTATTCACTGCTCTACCTAGCTGCCCCTTGAGTCCCTTCTAATTGGTCTTTGTTATGTATCTTATATTTCTCTTGGCTCTTGTATGTCAAATCTTCTATTACGTTCAGCATTGTTATTGTTGTTGTTGTTGTTGTTTTAACCAAGTTCTGAAAATCTGACAATTCATTTGGTGTCCATTAATTTTCATTCAGGATTATGGTTAGCTTTGCTAGGTATGGTATTTTGGGCCAGAACCTCAGATCTTTTGCTTGATATATAGTGTTCCAAGACCCGTGGTCTTTTAGGGTTACTGCTACTAGGTCTTGTGTGATTCTAATTGTGCACCACTATATGTAAATTGTTTTTTTCTTGTTGCTTATAATATTTTATCCTTGATCTGGAGATTTTGGAATTTGACTACAATATTCCTACAGATTTTCCTTGTAGGATTTTTACAGGTGGTGATTCGTGAATTTTTTTCTATTTCTATTTTCCCTTCTTGTTCTAATGCTCCAAGACAATTTTTCTTTAATTATTTCTTGTATTATTGTACCAAGATTATTTTTTGGATCATAGGTTTCAGGTGTTATTTTATCTCTTTTGTGCGGGAAAATCTTGAGAGCTCAGAATTTTCTGACCTACTCTGCCATCTTCCTGGAATCCTCTCCAATAATCTTTTAAAATAAGTCCAATTGTTCCCACACTTTTGTCATCTCCCACTCTTTTAAATATCTTGAAAATCAGTTACTCACAATTGTGTTACCTCCATTATAGCCCTCCTTTGTGTATACTTGCTTCAGTTCTGCTTCTTTTCTCATGTTTCTTCTCCCACACCATTTCTGCCCCATCTATAACCACATCTAAGTCTTTAAAATAATTTCTATCATTTTACTGTCCTTGACTGTGCAAAGAATAGGTTATAAAATCTTTGCAGAACTTTTCCATTTTTTTCCTTGATACACTTGGCATAATTGAGCTTACTTGAGTCTTTTGTCGAGCTGTCTTTTAATTAGTTTTATCTTCCTCTTCTCTACTTGCTGAAGTAACACTTGGTCATCTTTCCTTGTCTCTCTCTATAGGGTTTTACAGGGAAGTTTATTTTCAAACCAGTATTTCCTTTGGCTGCCATATTTTCTTATCTAGCAAGTAGGCCAGATGTTTAATGGCTGGGGTGCTTTTAGGAATGATTTGGTCTCCTTTTAATGTTAATTGGTTTATATTAGCTAAACGTTATGATATTTTTACAATTGTTGATGATATCCTTCCTACTATCTATGTTCTATTTTTTCAATATCAATAACACTTGAAAGTGTCAGGTGCAAATTGTTTAATCAAATGCCATATCTCTTTTTTTCCTTTTTTTCTAGCTTCATATTAATTTTCATCTTTGCTCGAGCAAATCAGTGGCCTAATTTTATACAGACAGTTGATTCAAGAATGACACTCATATCAGTAATGCATAGTTTCATGTCTATTAAACTACACTCAATTTAATTTCTGTGATATTATTCAATATTGGTCATATTAGGCACCTTCTGATTCTTCTCTCTACAAAGAGTATTCACAAAGTATACTGTAAGATTTCCATGGAATTTGTGAATCTTTGACCTCTTTTATTCCTTATTCAAGATCCTTATTTTTGAACTTTTTATTTTTTGCCATTCTCACCTGTGCCTATCTTTATATTGAAGTGATTGAGTATAAAATTATGTGGAGATTTAATTAATATGGCCTTATAGAGATTTTCACAGAATTTGACTACCCCTTTATCCTGTACACCCAATATTAATGCATAGAGATGAATTATTTCATGGTTTTTTGCAAGTACTTATCATGACCACAGAAATATGTGTTGACTAAATGACATGTGACATGATGCCCTTTGCTGCCTTTAGGTGCACAGTAAAATCAATTGTCTTTATTCTTTATTTGCTTCTTCCCTAAGATCTTGTGTGTCAGTCTTTCATTTAATTACAATTTCTTTCATTCTTTTTATTACACTTACAGAGTGAATGTCATTATCAATTCAATTCACTTAGGCATTGATAAGATTCTCACATGTAGGCTATCTAGGCTAAGTTAAAGTTTATAGACATTAATGTATTATCATTGGCACTTTCTGTACCCTTTTTTGAGAATATGCCACTTTCACTGTAGGAAGAGTAGGAAAAGAGAACATAAGACAAGGAGATAATTGTTTACTTTTCTTTCTTTCCTGGGCTGACATGGTCAAGTTGATGATGAAAACAGTCTATCACTAAAATAAACTGAATGTATTTGTGATCCTGGAATTATCACAAAACCTTTTAGATTTCATTCATTTTGAGTCACAAACAAACATTTGGGCCTTCTTTTAAACTATCATTCCTCTAATGTTATATTACATAATATTATAGTTAAGGCTATTATGGCTATAAGAAGGATGAAAAATATACATATTGAGCTTCCTTGCTATGAATTCAAGTCAACAACATATTCTGAACTTCTTTGACTCATATTCTGTGTTTCATAGCAAGATTCAGGCAAGTCAGAATATTCATATTACGACCTTTACAATCAAGACATATTCCCATACAAATTAACTAGTGATTATGCTTCACAATGCAACTATAATGAGACCTCTGGATGATTAATATAGGAATGTTCTTTTTATTGAGGAAAATCACCTGTGTTCAGTATTTATTCAATGACCAAGAAACTATTAAGTATTAGACTTGATTATCTTTTGGTTATAGCATTAAATATACATTAATGCTACTATTAAAAATCAGTTCTGGCTATAGACATTGTGCCTAAAGTAGACATGTACTTTATGGGATGCTTGTGTTGGGTGGCTTTTCAAACAGATTGCTTAGTGTCTTGGGAGAAGTGTCTGAAGTAGAAGGTAAAATACTTGCCATTTTGAATTTCCTTGAATGACAACTGTTTCCTCAGTTCTATTTCCAAATTACATCCAGTTTTTAAAATGCAATCAAATCATGAGCAAGTGGTTGGTGAAAGAGTTCATTACTTCAGTCTCCTTGAATTCCTTGTAACACATTCGCTTGATTATTCATAATGACAATTGCCCACTTTTCCTTTATTATATTAATTACTTTAAAAAATCCTTCAGACTGAATTATAGCTCTTTTCTGGACTCAAATACATTTTGACACTTGACTTGCAACTCATGATTTAAATCATGGGCTTCTCTTGAAATATCCAGATATCCAATAGCCTCAATGGTCTGTTTCTTTCCTTTTAATTTATTTTCCTGTGAAAAATCTGCTCAAGATTTCCTGGAAAAATATCTTTTGGGGATAACTAAGTGAACTAAAGGAAAAGGAGGTTGAGCTGGCTATATGACCATGGGCAAGTCACTGCCTTGCTGAATCTTAGTTTCTTCATCTCTAAAACAGCAGGTGGGGAGGGGAAAGGGTGAGGAGTTGGATTAGATTATTTCTTTCTTAATAAGGAATTTATGTTTTATATTTTAATTTTATTATTTTTTTTAAGAAGCAATAGGGGTTAAGTGACTTTCCCAGCCAGGGTCACAAAGCTAGTGCTGCATTTGAACTCAGGTCCTCCTGACTCCAGAGCTGGTGCTCTATGCCACCTAGCTATCCCAAGATTAGATTATTTCTGAGATACCTTCTAGCTCTAAATTCTATCATCTAATGTACTTCCTGGTATTCTTAATTTGATATTTTTAGATTTATTTAAGGCCTTTTTCCTTTATATTATGAAACAGATTTTAACATGTCATATATTCAGTTCACATATTACTAAGGTACATAGTTATTAGCAGTGATCAGTGAAAACTAAGGAAAGAGAAAGAAACTGATGTGTGTAAATGAAATAGATGTGACATTTCAGCTTCCTTTACTAATACCTTTAAATCTAAAAATATAGTTCCTGAATTATGTTTTGCTTTTATTATAATTACTAGGTATCTGGATTACAGACAATGTTATTGTTCAAATCCTGAAAAAAAAAGCTAGGCAAATTGTCATTACCAGCAAACCCTAATTACAATTTTCTGACTTTAAGAATTAAACTGTGCTAAACAATCTTCATTTGAAATAGAAGAGATACTCCCTCAAATCCTACCCCACCCCCACCGAAAAAAATCAGCCAAGGAATTGTAATTCAGAAGGAATGCATTTGATGATCAAATGAATACAAAATCCAAGCCAATACTTACAGTCGCCATTGAAACAGGACTTTAGAATTTACAAGGTTTTTCACTTGACTTTTTTATTTTGGTCTGACAATAACCCTGTATGTTTATTGCTGTGTTACAGATTTTAAAATAGGCTCAGGAGTTTAAGTGACTTACCAAGCATTACACAGTTGGTGTCACTGAATAAATTTGAACTCAGTTCTATCCTTGCCCCAAGTCTAATACACTTTCTGCTACACCATGACACTGATAAATGGGACAAGAAATATTGGGTTAATTTTTATATGTTCTCAGCAACAATGGATGTTAAATTATTATCACCAGCAGAAGTCAATAAAAAGAAAAATTCTCATTTCCCATAGACTTTACTTATAGGGTATATAGAATTAATAATAATAGCTCATATCATATAGAAATTTATATCTCTTTTGATCTTCACAAAAGCCCTAGGAAGTAGGTGTTATTAGTATCCATATTTTACAGATGAGGCATTCTCATTACTATTCCCACAGAGTAGTTCTCACATTTTCTGTACTTTTAAGTGGGTGAAATTTTGCTCATGTTTTCAAGATGAACCATTTTGAAAATTCACCTAACCATTGACTTCTCTGTGACATTGTATAATGCTACATGGATAAAGACACATAATCTTTTCTATTAGAGTAGCACCCTATTTGACCTGCCCTTACCTCAACTTCTATTTATAGATTTTGTCACTAGTGTGGTAACTACACTAGATTCAAGGTGTTCTATGGGTCCATAGTTTTAAAATATTGTTATTACTGCTACTAATTATTACTATTAATGATAATTATTAAAAATGATGACAGATAACATTTATATAGTGCTTACTCTGTGCCAAAGAATGTGCTAAATACTTTACAATTAGTATCTCATTTGATCCTCACAACAACCCTGGGAGGCAGATGTTATTTTAAAAGTGAAGAAACTGAGGCAAACAGGAGTTAAGTGACTTGTCCAGGGTTGCAACACTAGGAAGTGTCTGACACTGCATTTGAACTCAAGTCTTCCTGAGTCCAGGCTGGGTGCTCTATCCACTGAACCACCAAGCTGCTTTCAGAAACTCATAAGCCCCCACTGATGCATTTACCTTTAATAGTCATCCAGTTGACACAGCTCAACATGAAGGCATTTGCTCTAATAGTATAGTAAGAACAAGAATAATAAAAATTCTCCTTATGAACATAGGCATACTTTTCCACAAATTGAAAATGTATCAATGAGAAGAATGGTGACACAAATACAGTTCACTAGTAGAGCAGGGCACCTGTAAGTAATGCATGTAGCAGAGACAATTCTTACCTCTAGCACCATAGGGCCCAAATGTCTCTTATCCTTTCATGGTGTCTTCATGTTGCTTCTCCTGAGTGCAGTGCTGCTCCTGGGTAATCCTTCAACTGGGCTTGATGGACTGGATTCTCTCCTCAGCTCAACTCCTGACAACTCAATTGATAAAGTTCCTCTGGTCTTATATTTTGATTCATGGAGCCCAGGGATCTATTGGGCCCATTAGCTATGCCTTTACCTCCTCCCTAGAAAGTATGTCTTACTATTAAAATGGTTACCAAGGGTATGACCTATCCTTCTATCAGTCAATGGCTACCTTAACTCTAAATTTGTCAGGCTTATTTGAAGATAGAAGATTCCAAAGACTTGAGAAGTGACCAAGAGAAGTGGGAGAATAAACATCTTTTTTCCCCCTCAGAGTGTGGCTATGAAATGATGAAGTATAGAATTATTTCTTGGGGATAGTAGGGGAGATTTGGAAATGTTTGTAATTATGGAGAAAGGAGCCAGCACACACACACACACACACACACACAGGGAGAGAGAGAGAGAGAGAGAGAGAGAGAGAGAGAGAGAGAGAGAGAGAGAGAGAGAGAGAGGATTTGGGAATATAGATGGAAAGACAAAGGAGAGGTTGAAATCAAAAACAAATAAAGATGAAGTGGGGGTGGTGAGGATGGTATCATTGGCCTTTAAGATGTAGGCTATGGGAGAAAACAGAGCTCTTAGGGGATGGTCTCAGTTTTCTCAGTAAAGAATGAGGTAGAATCCTCTGCTGCAAAGAAAAGGGGAATGAAAGTATAGATAATGAGAAAAGAAAAACTACCATGGAACATGGGATAAAAGGTCAATTAAGGAAGAATTATAAGATTTCCATGCTTCTGTGTAGGGTACAGTTGAGATTAGATAACATAAAATTATGGATGATTCAGAGAGTTTCTTTGACTTCCTCTAACACCATTCAGTAGTATGTGAGGAAGAGCTAGAAATCACATATTGGGGGTAATATGGGTTTAGGGTTTGACAAATATGATTGGTAAGAGGTCAAGAGAGTAAGGGATTAAAAAATGGAGGACATGGGGCAGGTAAGTGGTGCAGTGAATAGAGCACCGGTCCTGGAGTCGGGAGGACCTGAGTTCAAATCCAGCCTCAGACACTTGACACACTTACTAGCTGTGTGACCTTGGGCAAGTCACTTAACCCCAATTGCCCTGCCTTCCCCTCTCAAAAAACAAAACAAAACAAAATGGAGGACAATGTAGAGTAGAACTGATTAGCCATAAGGCTGAGATTAGGAAAGGAGGAAAGTGAAGTCAGGGCAGGATTGGAGATAGAGCTAAGGGATGAAGGGGGTGAATGTGACAGTAGAATGAAGAATATGTTTAGAAGAAATGAGGTCTAGGGAGATTTAAAAAAGTAGTTGTGCAAGGAGAGGATGGGGAAATATGCACTTAACATAAGTATATATTGGATATGAAGAAGAGAAATACTGTAAGAATCACTGTATCCAATTAAAACTTAGTCATGTTCTCATCAGGAATGTATCAACAATGCAATCTTTATTCACGATTGGGTAGATTCACTAACACCTCTCCCTCTGAAGAAATTTCTGAAGAAAACAGCCTCACATATTATATCACATTGAATTTAAGGGTATCCAAGAAGTGATCTGAACAGAAGGCAGATCAAGGAAAAGGAATCTGGAAGGCAGACAATGTCTAATTCAATTCTCTTGTAAAGAGAATAGTCTAAGTCTCTGGACATAGATGGTCACTGAGGACCTCAATGAAGTATTCTCACAAACACATTCAGTCAGGTAATTAGTTTTACAGTTTCACCAGAAAGAGTCAATTGAGAAGCAGGAAGGAGTGGGACAAGTACCCCAATAGTTACATAGCAGTCCATCCATACAGATGACATTGGATCTAGTGCCAAATGAAAAAAAAAAGATTGAAAAAAACCCAAATTCATTTTCTTACTAAAAAGAAGTCCATTCTGAGGGATGCGTGCTGTGTTTCTTTTGAGTCAGAGCAGCTAAGAAATTAATGCATTTTCCAAAATAGCTGAGGAGGAAGCTAGACCAGGGAAGAGCATCTTTATGCTATCAAGAGTAGGCCCTGGGTAATGTAGGGGCTCAGCCTAACCCATTTTATCAATGAGCAAAACCCAACAATTTCCCTCAAATGATAATTTCTTTCTCCCTGCAGTAGCTGCTGTCTCTTATATATGATTTAACATATTTTCTTTCTGGGATTTCAGTGGAGGATTAGAGAAATCACTTTTCTGTGAGCTGATGCTTTCTCTCTTTGTATTGAGAACAATTGTTTAATTGGCCTTCTTGCCTAGTGACTTTCATCTTTATTCTCATTTCAGCTGACTTGTTTCTGGACCTGCTTCTTACTTACCTTGTTGCCTGAATCAGCAAGGAATCACTGATAATTTTTTCTATGAACAAAGAGAATGTTCTTAATGAACGAACATCTTCCTTTGTTGATTTTTATTACTGCCCAACAATAAAAATAACAAAATATTCGATTGATTAGAGGTAATCTGTGGATGTCTAGCAATGTTCCAGTACATTTGCCAAAAAAGAAAAACAAAAATAAGAAAACCCCAAAACAAACAAAAGCATTTCACTATGCTAGGATAAGAACAGGTATGATGTGGGGAGGCACTATGGATATAGAATATCGTTGGGTTTTTTTTCCTCTCATTTTTATCCTTTATTTTGGGTCATATTTCTCTGGGTAGGAAGTTGAGGAAATGATATAAAAACAAAAGTATCACTAAAATTATAAAGACAAAGGAAAAGAAGACTTTAGAATAAATTGGAACCTCAAGCTGTAGTAGGCCTCAGTGAAGCTGGTGAGCTACCATTCAAAAATTAAATCTCATGCTTAATAATGAGCAAAGAGCAGCTCATCTAGTTTACTTGTATGTTTTATAAGACTCACTTTTGATGTATGTTGAAAAGGAAGGATGTTTTCCCTGTATATTATTAATGCTGCACCCACTGAAAAGGTCTACAGATTCTGTACATTTGAAATTTGGAGGCTGCTGTGCCTCAAAGATAATATGAATGAGTTCTATTCATCACTACCAACAATTCAAAACCGAGTGCTGAGGTTGTAAAGCAATACCCTACCTCGGCAAGTGGTGCCGAAAGGGAGTTATACAGATAAGGGAACAGGGACAAACTCCAACTTTAGGGAAAATTGTCAGCAATATTATTACCAGGAAAGAGAGACAAGAGGGTCATTGTTAGTGCTAACTTGTAAATAGAACCAGGAAAAAGAAAGGATGGAAGCAGGGATGAATCTAAGAGTCATATTATTAACATAAGATTTATTGTCCTGGAAGGGATCCTTGGAAGAAGCAGTCTAATTTATCCCCAAGCACTGTACACAGGACCATACTTGTGATATTCCAAAAGGCTAATCCACCAGTTCCTTTAGCAACCTTGGACAAAGTCATTCAGCCAAATTCTGCCTCTGACACATACTGTCTTTGTGACTTTGCCTAAGTCATTTAAATAATCAAGGCCCTAGGCACCTCTCAAAGTCTATAAGATGCAGAGAAGTAGTTAACTTGCCTTGACAAAGAATGCTCCCTCATCTAGATGCTCCCTATAAAAGTGAAATCTCAAGTCCAATAATTATCCTAATCCTAACTGCTAATGCAGACAATTACTCAAATCTGCAATCCTCAAATCGTAAATCTTCTCCAGATTTTTCTTCTTCTTAGGGGGCTCTGTGATGACGCAGAGAGAGGACTGGACTTGGGGATCAAAGACTCAGTTTTGAGTTACTGCCAGGGCTATTCTGGAGCCAGCTCAAACGGGCTCAAGCCAATTGTTAAATTTTCGGTGTGAGCATTTATGCTTCCAAAATAGGCAAATGCTACAAATTACACTTGATTTATTATTTTGTTGATTGTCTAAATTTAAGAAAACATTAATAATGAAAATTAAACTCAAAACTATGTCCAACAATTTGAGAGAGTCAATTAATAATTTATGAGAACAATCCTGGTTACTAGTCATGTGACCTAGAGCTTCATCTCTTTGAGATCTAGTTTCCTGATCAGTACAATAGAGTTAGCATATACATAGGGTTATTCTGAGGAGTTTTCTTGCTGCTGTTGGTAACTGTAAAACTTCTTTTTCTAAATTATAAACTGTAATTTGTTCTTTAGAAGCTGATAAAAAATTCTAGCCAACATTTGATTTTTGAAGACTTACCCATCATATCCAGATTCTCTAAATGTTGCTCTCCCCAGTATCCTTGTCCCCTTTGTTCCCTTGCCTTTCTGGCAAGGACAAAATGAGTACTTAAACGATAATGTTCTCTACATCTTATCTGCAAAAATAAGGTAAACTTTAGATATCAGTCACAGAATGAAAGAAACAGAATCTTAGAGCTGGAGGGGATATCTAGCAGGAGACTGTCATATCCAACCCCCTTCATTTTATAGATAAGGACACTGATGTCCAGAGAAGCAAAGTGACTAGCTCACAGTCACTCAGAGAGAAAGAATTTAATCGAATTTCATAGATTGTTGAAATTTAAGAGTTGGAAATATTGTCAGTGCACACGTAATCAGCCATTGTCTTAAGAGAATTCCCTCTACAACATACCCATGAAATAGTTTTCTTGCCTTTGTTAGAAAACCTCAAGTGAGGGAAATTCCACTGATCCTAAGGCAGACTGCTCCCTTTTTGGAACAAATGCAAGAGTAGTGATCTTTCTGTTGCATCAGGGTACAATCAGTTGGTAAGAAGAGGAAAAATAATCAACCGAAATTGTGATTACATAAGTAATTACAAGATCTTGGAAATACATTCTTGAAGAAATGTGAAAGTAAGATGCATTAAAATGTATGCATAACAGTGGACTGAAACTCTTCAATGTGGGCTTTGACATTTTTTTCACTGTTTTGGGGGTCTGCATTCTCCAGAATTTGCACAAAAAAGTCAGATATCTTTCCTAGGCAGAAGTTGCCTCATGTCTTAGAGAAATTTCTAGCAGCTTGAGACTCCATGCCCTTTATTCCTTTAGACAGTTCTAAAAATTCTTCCCCTTCCTTTCCCCCATTCTCTCTACCTCCTTCTCTTACTATTCTCAGTTTTTCCCTCTCTTCTCTCCTTTTCCCTCTCTTCCCTTCTCCCTTCTCCCCCACCTTTCTCTCTCTCCATCTTTCCCAGGAATGAACAATGTGATGGCCCACCAGGAGCAGGATGCTGACCCACACACACTGACAATTCAGAGACCTAGTTGACTCTAACCTGCAGGCCTGCCATCCCTTTCCCAACAGACATTAGTAAGGAACATAGATAGCTTTTCGTACTACTTGGATGAACAGGAAATCAACAGCTATATTCCTTCTGGTAAGATGATAGACCTTATCATCTGATTTACCCTATAAAATATTTTTAACACAGAATGTTAAAAATAATTGCCTAAAACATCCCAGATGGATATTTTCTTATGAATATTATAGAGTTACTATCTTCCCCCTTCATTTTTGCCCTCTCCCTACCAACCCTTAAAAGTATTATTCAGTTTTCCCTTTTGGAGGACTTTATCTAGGATCATTGTGTAATGGATATGAAATGGATACCAACTGAAGCCACATACATTCTCAAAACTAATTTTAGTTTCATTATAGTCTAGATGCTCCCCATTTATTATCTGCAAGACTTTGAGCACATCACTTCACCTCTTCACACCTTAGTACCTCATTGGCAAAATGAATGCTACATGGTTTCTAACCTCCATTCTAGTTCTAAATTTATGATACTAAGATGTTGTTATCCTGTGTGGAGCTCAATGACCATTCAGTTGGCATTCAGTGATGTTGAGTGGTGGACATGAGCTGAGAGGGACCAAAGAACATAACTATCTATTGCAATAGTTACGCTCAAGCATATCTAAGAATGGTCTTGCACTAAAATTTTAATAGAATCAATTTCCTTACCATTTCTTTTCCATTGAAATACTGGGTCATGAAAGGCTCTTACTTTTTTTTTTCCAAATTCAAGGTTTTGTCTAAGTATTCTTCTCCAGGATTATATCTAATCTACCACTACAGGAGAGAATTCTTTGAGCCACAGAGGTAGTTATAAATAACTAGGAGGGCAGAGAGGAATAAGAAGAGGACATGGAGAGAAAGGGGGAGGGAAGGGGTAAGAATTCTTAGAGCTGTCTAGAGGAATCAAGTGGTTATGGGATTATTTTTAAACAGAGAAGAGACTCTTTTGGCAAAAAAGAATCATAAGCAAAAGGTGTAAAAGTGCTATTATTACTATCATCATTATCATCACCATTATATTTTTATTGCAGAAAGATCAGGGTAGAGATAGAAGCAAAGACAAGAGAAATGATTTAGATGGATATCTAGAGACTTGATGAATGTAACAAATTACAATTTCTAGAACCAAATTTTATTATACCAAAATGGCTTAGGTATCTAAGCTATATTGTTTTAATGTGAGTATGACTAGCTAAATAAGGAATTATTGGCTATGAAAAATGATAAATTTTTTAAAGTATTCATGATGTTCATTCAAATTGGAGAGTAGAAAGACAGCCACACCAATATCCTCTTGGTATAGTTGTGAATTGGTCCCACAATTGTGTAAAGCAATCTAGAATTATAGTAAAAAAAAAAAAGTAACTAAAATGTCAGTTTTGACCTAGAGAACCCACTATTAGATATATATCACACGGAGGATAACTATTGCAAGAAAATTTCCATTTAAGCCAAAATATCTATAGGAACGTTATTGGTTGTTATATAAGGCCTTGAGAGTCCTTTCCCTCCATCCTCAAGGAACTCAGTATATAGTTCAATGTTTATTTGTTCCTCCTTACATCTGTCCTTATACTAGGAATCTTCAACACCAGGATGATGTTCCCTCAAACTCCTTAGCCTTCAAATTCTTCCACATCTTATAAGTGTTATGACCTATTCCTTCATGCCACCTCACTCATATGTAGGGATGAGCACATGATGATCTCAGAGTAATATCCACTTCCGTGAGGAGAGTTAAGCAAAGTACTTCATCCTTACCTCTCATGAAATATTATCCCTCTCTTCTTTTTCTTATTTCTCTCCCTTTTATTCTTTTTCTTCTTCCTCTTTATCTTCTTCTTCCTCTTCTTCTTCCTTTCCCCTCCCTCCTTCTTCTTCTTTCTCTTCTTCCTCTTCCACTTTATCTTCTTCCTTTCCCCCTCTCCCTCTTCTTCTTCATTCTCTTCTTCCTCTTTATCTTCTTCTTCCTCTTCTTCTTGTTCTTGCTCTTGTTTTTTTTCTTGTTGCTGTTCTTCTTCTTCTCTGTAAAACATTGCCATTAAACATGAATGTTAATTTTAATATATTTACATTACCAAATAAAGGCACCATGCCTGAAAAAGATTATATTATGATAAATCCTTTAAAATAAAAAGTATATAGGGTCATCAGATTTTGGGAGATTACTGCAATATTTTTGGCCAACATTCCCAACTGTGTTTCCATTTTACCTATTCATTTTAAAATAATATATTATTAGGCATAAGAAATTACACATGTTCACTACACAAATTAGTTGGGGGTTGAGACAAGGAAATAATAGAATCAGACAAGAAAGGTGAATTCTGAGAATAATGGGTTGTTGGTTTTCCAATGTGGCATGTGTTTTATGTGCTTGTGTTTGTATATGCTGCTTAGATTAATATTAGAAAAGTATATAAAAACTATATATAACATATGCATGTGTGTTTGTGTATTTGTATATATGTATATAAATGCTGGCTATTATTAGAAAGAAGGAAACATCCACAAGAAAAATCAAAGTAATTTTCTTAGTCATAGATTTCTTTTTTCCGTATCTCTCTTTTCAATAGATACTGTTGGACAATACTTTGTTCATTTATAAATATGAAGGCTTGTCCCATTATTTCTAGCCATTATCTCTTTCTCTGTTTCAGGGCCAAGAATTTTATAACAAAATTTCAATAAAAAAGAACTCAACTCTTCCAACAAAATCTGGTTTGCAGAAAGTGATATAAAACAACAACATGGTTTTAAGTGTCTATCAAATAAAATCCTAAAATTTAGTTAAAATGATATTGAAATCTACTTAAGGATGTCAGTGGAACTATCAAGATTCCTAATGACTTAACTTTAAACAGTAATAGTATTTAGAAGTATATATTAAATGATGCATCAAATTATAAATTTTCAATGAAAAATTTTAGAATAAGAATACAAGAGAAAATGAGATGAAACAATATAATGCGATACAGTAGATATTATTAAGTAGCTAGTATGTGCAAATGCACTTTGTTGGGTATTGTTAAAGTATATATGGGAAGCTTTAATAGACCAGAGCTAATTGGGATAGTATGGTGGGTTAGGTCTGAAATTTCAGTACAGTTAAATACTCTTAGGTCTTTGGCCATTTAACAAAAAGATTTTTAAATATTATAGCAAGAGAAAGACATTCAGAACAGGGAAAGGATATTTGGTGAGGATAAAGCCTAAATTCAGCTCAGTGCATCTCTCCTGTGCTGGTTTTGGTCATTCTTCTAGTTTGTGATCAGATGTCTGAGGGAGTAGCACTAGTTAGTTTTGTTTGGCTGGTTTGTCATCAAAGCAACAAAGAAGCTTCATCAATGTTCTTAGTTCTCTGAACCCATTGCAGCTTAAAGATGGTTTCCATACGTTTTAAGGAAAACCTAACATAGCTTTTCCATCCCAAGAGCCTTATAATTAAAAAAAAAAGGAAATGAAAAAATCAATTTAAATAAGATGTAGTTTAGAGTTAGATATAATAAAAGTATCTAGCAGAAAAAATGATTCAAGAAAATACAGTTATTCCTAACATTAATCCTAGCCTTGCCAAGACCATCTTTTCTGCTAATCTGCCCATAACAATGTGCTTTCTGGAGATCACCTAGTGTCCTGACTTTAAGCCTTGACCAGTGCTTTTGTAACTTAATTTAATCAGCATCTTTCTTTCCCTTTGCACCTTTTTTTTTCAGTGAAGATGTTTTGAGATTTCCAAAGTAAGGTATATATCTACTCTGCACCTTCTTTTGCATGAATATTTTTATCTTCTGAAAACATACAATGAAATACAACAAGACAGGTTACAAGCCATTGGTCAAGTGTATAAACTCTAGCTCAATCAATGAAAAGACATACCCAGTACTGAACAGCACAAGAAAATTAAATCTTTTTCTGAGTTATTTTGGAAAAGGCTGATGAGACTTGGAAAAGTTATGCAGTACATGAATTTCTGTATTATGGAAAAGGCAGAGTCATCACATAGTATTATTTAATGGGAATATTTTAAGAAAAGTAAATAGATTTTGAAGGTAGAAAGTGAGGGAATGGACAAAGTCACCAACAATAAATTAAACCTTCATTATAAAGTATAAATAAATTAATAAATTGTGACTCTACCACTACACCTCCCCCCTCCCACACATCCCCAGTGGCTTGGACTAACTCGATGCCATACGCATTTCCCCAAAACTACATTATATTCAAATCATGTCCTAAAATAATTTTGCTATGGATTTTAATCCTATTTTGATTTTTTTAAAAAATTTGATTTTACTGCCTAAAAAGAAACTCTTAAAGGTGTTAATAGCTCATTAAGCTATATCCATAGAGAGAAGATAAACCAGGAACACAGCTTCATGAGGGTAGGATGGTGACTTACTGATTATTGCATCCTCTTCAGCACTTTACATGATGTTCAACACTAAAGATTTTCAGTAAATATCTTTTAAATAGGTTTATCATGATAGTAATAACTTCACAGAAGTAGTTTTTATTATGAATAAGCTCTTCAATCTACTTTTTCTATCTACCATTATTTTAGTTAAAAAGGGAAATTGATTATATTTTGACAGAAAAAAAATTATATTAATGATGTGGAAGTCATTGCTGAATAAATTGTTTGCATAAATTTAGATTAGACCATTAGATTCATAGAGCAAAGATCAAAAATAATACAAATCTAGAAGAAAGATTAAAAATGAAAAAATGGTGTCCAATTAATATGATTCCAACTAGACTTACTTAACTGAGTTAATAATGATAAAAATGAGAAATAGATAGAGGAAAAGATGCTAAAATCAAATGCATTCTTGAGCACAACAGTGAATTTAAAATGTCATTAGCAAATACTCCCTCCATCACTCCCTTCATCTCTTCCTAAAATGGTAGGCAATTTGATACAGGTTATTCATATGCTATCATATCAAATATATTTCCGTAACAGTCACAGTTATGAAAAAAGAAACAGATCAAACAAAAAAACATGAAGAAATATAAAATAAGTGAAAAAAGCATGCTTTAATCTGGATTCAGAGTTCATTGGTTCTTTATCTGAATGTGAATAACATTTTCCTTTATGAGTCTTTTATATTTGTATCGGATCATTGTATTGCTGAGAAGAACTGAGTCATTCATAGTTTATCATCATACAATGTTGTGGATGTGGAGTACAATGTTTTCTTGGTTCTGCTCATTTCACTTTGCATAAGTTTATACAAGTCTTTCCAGGTTTTTTTGAAATCTGCCTGTTCATCCTTTCTTATCGCACAATAGTATTCCATTACATTTATATACCACAGCTTGTTCAAGCATTCCCCAACAGATGGGCATCCCCTCATTTTCCAATATTTTGCCACCATGTAAAGGACTGCTATAAATATTTTCACACATGTAGATACTTTTCCCTTTTTGATGATCTCTTTGGGATTTAGACCTAGAAGTGGTATTTCTGGGTCAAAGGGCATGCACAGCTTAGTTGCCTTTTGGGCATAGTTCCAAATTGCTCTCTAGAAAGGTTGGATCAGTTCAGAACTCCACCAACAGTGCATTAGTGTCCCAGTTTTCCCACATCCTCTCCAACATTTATCATTTTCATTTTTTTTTTGTCTTTTATGCAGTTCGATAAGTATGAGGTGGTACCTCAGAGTTATTTTCATTTTCATTTTTCTAATCAAAAGCGATTTAGAGCACTTCTTTATATGGCCTCAGATAGCTTTGATTTCTTCATCTGAAAACTTCCTGTTTATATTCTTTGAAAATTTATCAATTGGAGAATTGTTTGTATTCTTATAATTTAACACAGTTCCCTATATATTTGAAAAAGAATACATTTGACAAATGCCTTTTTGATACAGATACTTTTGATACAGAGATACTTTCTGTAAAGATTGTTTCCCAGCTTTGTTTTCTTTCTAATCTTGATTACATTAGTTTTAAACAAAACAGTTCAACTTTAGTAAGTCTTATGATTTCTCTTTTTTGTTTACCTTTTCAGGCTTCTCTTGATTCTTTTGTTTGAAAGTCAAATTTTCTATTCAGCTCTGGTCATTTTACTGAGAAAGTTTGAAAGTCCTCCATTTTATTGAAAATCCATATTTTGCCTTGGAGCATGTTACTCAGTTTTGCTGGGTAGGTGATTCTTGGTTTTAATCTTAGCTCTATTGACCTCTGGAATAGTATATCCTGAGACCTTTGATCCCTTAATGTAGAAGCCGCTAGATCTTGTGTTATCCTGTATGTTTCCACAATACCCAAATTGATTCTGCTTGCAGTATTTTCTTCTTGAACTGGGAGCTCTGGAATCTGGCAACAATATTCCTAGGAGTTTTCTTTTTAGGATCTTTTTCAGGAGGTGATCAGGGGATTCTTTCAATTTCTATTTTACCCTCTGGCTCTAGAATATCAGTGCAGTTCTCCTTGATGATTTCTTAAAAGATGACATCTAGGCTCTTTTTTTGATCATTGCTTTCAGGTAGTCCAATAATTTTAAAATTATCTC
>CM053627.1:141976997-141999401 GCA_028646595.1 Phalanger gymnotis | reverse complement strand
TTTTTGGAGCTCTTTTGCCATTTGAGTTAGTCTATTTTTTAAGGTGTTATTTTTTTCAGTATTTTTTTGGGTCTCCTTTAGCAAGTCATTGACTTGTTTTTCGTGGTTTTCTCACATCACTCTCATTTCTCTTCCCAATTTTTCCTCTACTTCTCTAACTTGCTTTTCCAAATCCTTTTTGAGCTCTTTCATGGCCTGAAACCAGTTCATGTTTTTCTTGGAGGCTTTTGTTGCAGGCTCTTTGACTTTGTTGACTTCTTCTGGCTATATGTTTCGGCCTTCTTTGTCACCAAAGAAAGATTCCAAAGTCTGAGTCTGAATCTGAGTCTGTTTTTGTGCCTGGCCATGTTCCCTGCCAACTTACTTGACCCTTGAGTTTTTGTTGGGATATGACTGCTTGTAGAGTATAGAATACTTCGTCCCAAGTTTGAGGGGCTGCACTATTGTTTTCAGAGCTATTTCTACACAGCAAGCTCTGCCACACCAGTGCTTCTACTCCCCTAAGAACCACCAACCCAGACTGGACTCAAATCTGAGCTGGCTCTGCACTCCTGCTCAGATCTGCCCCTTAATGGCTCCCACTAGGTGGGCCTGGGCCTGGAAGCAACTGCAGCTGTTGTTTTGTAGCTGCACCTCCACTGACCCCTGGGGTGGTGGCTGAACTGGGAACTCCTTTCACTCTGTCCCAGCACCTTTTCCCGCTAACCTTCTCTGTTGTCTTTGGTGTTTGTGGGTTGAGAAGTCTGGTAACTGCCACAGCTCACTGACTCAGGGTGCTAGGGCCTTACCTGGTTCCTGTTCTGGTTGGTCTGGGTGCAGCCCATGCTGGGCTCTGCTCCACTCCACTCCCAACTCTGGGTGGTAGACCTTACCCAGTGACCATCCAGGCTCTCCTGGGCTGGAGCCCTGCTTCCCTCTGCTATTCTGTGGGTTCTGCAGTTCTAGCATTTGTTCAGAGCCATTTTTATAGGTGTTTGGAGGGACCTGGTGGAGAGCTCACACAAGTCCCTGCTATTCAGCTGCCATCTTGGCTGCTCCACACCCTCCCCCCCACCCCCTGCCTGTGAATAGAATCCTAGAAAAGTTAGATTTGATGGATCTCTGCACGGGAAAATTGAATGGAAATAGAAAGGAGCATAACTTTTCTTCAATGGTGCATGGCATATATGCAAACCATGTCATGGCATAAAAACCTTAAAATCAAATGCAGAAAAGGAGAAATATTAAATACATCCTTTTTAGATTATAATGCAATAAAAATTGCAATCAACAAAATGCCATGGAAAGATAAATTGAAATTAATTGATAACCAAATAATATAATCCTAAAGGGTGAGTTGGTCAAAGAACAAATCACAGAAAAAAGAAAATTTCATTCAAGAGAAAGATAACAATGAGACAACATACCAAAATTTATGAAATTCAGCCAAAGAAATACTTAGGGAAAAATTTGTATCTCTAAATGCTTACATCAATAAAATAGGGAAACAACAGATCAATTATTTGAGTATGCAAATGAAAAAACAAATTAAAAATCCCCAAGAAAACACAAACTTTGAAATTCTGAAAATTAAAAAAAATGATAGATTAACAAAATTAAAAGTAAAAAAAAATCATTGAACTAATAAGTTAAACAAGAGCTTGGTTTTATGAATAAAAAGAAGTAAACCATTGGTTAATATGATTAAAAACTAGGAGGAAGAAAACCAAATTATCAGGATTAAAAATAAAAAGGGTTAATTCACCACCAATAAATGGAAATTAAAGCAATTATTGGGGGTTATGGTGCCCAATTATATTTCAATATATATGACAATCTAAGCAAAATAAATGAATATTTACAAAAAAATATAAATTGCCCCAATTAATAGAAGAGGAAATAGAATATATAAGCAGCTCCATCTCTACAAAATAAAAGGAAATTGAATAAGCCCTCAATGTATTCCATAAAAGATTTTTGGTTTTTTTGGATTCTCATTGCGGAGTCAGTTTTTGCAGTGTCATTATTTTCTTTCATGTATTACTTGCAAGCAACAAATTGTGGAATTTTGTTTTCCTATCAAATTTGTGATTTTCTTTTCTTTTGTTGAATTGTTTAATTAATTCACATTTAAAGGTATGACAGTTATATCTTTTCTTCAATTTCTTTCTCTCACATTTTTGTTTAATTCATTCAATTTGCCTATTTTCCCTTTCCTCTTTTAAGACAGCACTTGTTCTCTATGGCTACTTTTATTTAATTTACTTTAAGACAATCCTAATTACATAGTCTCCATTACCCTTGTCCTTAGCATCTCTCCCCTTTAATTTATCAAGCCTGTATCTAGTTTTCATCTTATACCTAGTTTTCATGTTTTCCTCCCTTAACTTATTGATTTCTTTTTCTTTATGCTCTTGATTTATTTATTTAAATTAAATTACTAGTACGTATATAGCATTTTGCAAATATTTTACAAGTATTTTCCCATTTTGTCTTCATATCAACTCTGAGCTGCAAATGCTATATTGTTCCCATTTAAGGATGAAGAAATTGAGGCAGACAGAGCTCAAGTGACTTGCCCAATGTCCCATAGCTAGTAAATGTCTGAGGCCAAATTTGAACTTAGCTCTTGTTTTTAGGTTCAGAACTCTATCCACTATGTCACCCAGCTGCCTCAGTTTCTTTATTTAAATTTTAACTTACCTTTTCCCCCTTTTTTTTCTTCTTAGAGGTCAGTTCAAAATTCCTTCTCCTATACTCCTACACTACTTTATTTTTATATTTTTCTTTCTTTTTTTGTATCTTTTTTCTTCTTTTTTGGATGCTATCTGAAATAAGTGACCTGTCCAGGGTCATATAGCTAGTAGGCATCTTAGGCCTGATTTGAGCTCAGGTCTTCCTGACTCCAGGGCCAGTGCTGTATCCAATACACTCCCTAGCTGCCCAAGTACTTTTTCTAAAAAGCATTTCTTTACCTTATTTTCTTTATCAATTTTCTCCTGTTCTGTTTTTTTAAGTCTTATTTTTTTCAGTATTTTTTGTCCCTCCTTTTCCAAGCTGTTGAATTTTTTTTCATTATTTTCTTGCTTCACTCCTATTTCTTTACCCTTTTTTCCCTCTACCTTTTCATATTTGATCCTTAAAATTCCTTTTGTGCTCTGCCAGGAATTCTTTGGTGGGGAGAGGAGGGTGTGACTGAGACCAATTCACATTTTAATTTGAAGCTTTGGATGTAGCTGTTTTGACATTGTTGTCTTCTTGTGAGTTTAAGTTTTGCTCTTTCCTGTCACCATAGTTAATTTCTGTGGTCAGATTCTTTTCCTTGCTTGCTTATTTTTCCAATCTATTTATCTTTTAACGTTATGTTAATATTGGACTTTGCTCCTTGGATCAAGCTAGTTCTGGGGGTCTGTAATTGTCACTTCTTTTAAAGTGGCATGATCTAGGGACAATTGTTGTCACCACTCTTCTGGTTTGTGAGTGAGCGTGAGCACTCTTTTATACCCTGGAAATGTGTCCAGGTCCATACTTTGGCTGGTGCTTCTTATCACCCCAGGAATATACCCAGAACTGTCTGTGGTCAGTGCAACAGAGTCCTGCTTCTGTTGAGGTTTTTGGGGTTGAGGAGTGCTCAAGACCCCAAAATGCCAATGCAAGAGTCCTGCCAAATGAATTCAACTCAAGCCTTCTCAGCCAAAGAAAAACAAAGCTTATTAAAGATTCACCATTTTGAGTAGACTCTTAAGGAGCCTGAGCATTTGTGATGCTAATGCCAGTGGTCCAAGTTAATCTGAGCTGATCTAGATTGAATCTGAGCACATTCATGGAGGCAAGATGGAGTTTATATACAGAAAGACTGTGGAGTCTGGAGTGATGGGAGGAAGGGTTTTGGGCAGACTGGGGTGACTGGGGTGAGGTCAGACTCCAGGGTGGGAAATAGCTCAAGGGTACCTGGAGATGAGAGACAATAGAGGGCTAGGGTAGGAGAGCTAGGGTATAGATATTTTGATAGGATTAAGGGTGGGAACTGGCCAGAAGGCAATCCTGAGGTAATCAAACAATGGAAGGTTAGGCTAAGATATTTGGGCAGGAAAAGTCAGATCAAGTGGGAAAATTCAGGGTGAGGCTCAAGGGGGTTCCCAAGATCTAAAGCCCATCACTTTCAGTGACTGCAAGGAGTCCCCTCTAATCTTTTTCTGGCCAGTTGTCTGACTCTCTTATCATCTTTGGGCTGAGACCTCCCAAAAGTTGCTGCAACTGTCACCAATTCAGTCACCTCCAATGCCTCCTGCTGGCTTGCAAGGGCCCAGAATGCACTAAACTGCACTAAACTGCACTCTGGTCTCACCTCAGTGAGACAGATCTTTCCTGCCAACCTTCTAAGTTGTAGTTGTCTTGGGTGAAAAATCGTTTCACCCTGACCTTTTGTTGGTTTTGCCAATTTAGTATTCATTTTGAGGTGTTATTATAATGTTGTTTGGAGATAATCTCTGTTGTTTCTTGTGTTTCTGGGTTGTTTTTCTTTGTGGAGAGGGGGGAAGGTCATTTACAAGCAAATAATTGGCTCATGTATTATTTATTATTCGAATGCCTCCTGAATGTCTTTCATTAATAATAAACCTAAGCTTAGGATTGCAGGGTATATCATTTTGGATTTCATTTTGAGCACTTTTCTTTTTTGGAAATGCATGCATATACATACACACATGTGTATGTATGTAGGTATATGTAAGTGTGTATATATATGCATGTATACTTTTTTCCTTTGTATTTGAAAGTTTTTATTTTATCTTTTTTTTTTTTACTTTAGGTTTTAAACTGAATTTCTTCTTTTTCAACATCTTTTGTGCTTTTAGTTTTTTCTCCTTATATTCACTTGTTGTTCTCTTTCTAATGCCTCCCACTTTGATTTTTTTTTTTCCTCTAAGGTTCAGCCTCAAAGGTATTTCAGCTTCCTTTCATGTTGGGGAATTGACCTTTCACTGACCTTGGTTCCTGCCACAAATAATTTTTTGGGTGGCCAGGATCAGCTTCAGCTGGATTCTAGTTACTTTCCCTTCAGGCCTTGTATAGCTCTGTATACTTGCCTCTGCCCTATTTCCCTCAGTTGGTTAGTATTCTGGCTGTACTGAGTCAGTGTCTCCCAGTTTTTCTAGTCTTTGGAGAATGCACAATGAGTGGTATTGGCAGTATTTCTACTACTTTGGGGCTCTCTAACCTCCTCAAAAAGTGTTATATGCCCCTCCCCCCCCATCCCCCACTATTCACATTGCTGGGCAAAGTTGTGGCTCATTTCTTGTCATAATGGGATACTGAAGAAGAGAAAGGGTTAGGAAAGGCAGCAGAAGTTGCAGTGGAAAGAAAACTCCTAAGTGGATCTCATGGCTTTATGTGCTTAGCATGACTGGTGGGGTGCTGATTTGTCATGTCTGAGATTCGTTCCCACTATTAATCCATAAACCTTTTGTTGGTCTTCTAATTTTCTTGTCTTTTGTAAATAATTATAATTATAATTGTCTTTGGTGCATAATTTCTGAGAGTTAATGGGGACTGGAGAAAATTTTTAGTCCTACGCCTTGTTCGTTATGTTAACACTGTGTTTGCTTTAAGTTTAGTATAGTTCCACTTACTCTCTCTTGATATTATGAACTTTTGATTTTTCTTTGTCGTAGTGGAACTGCAACTCTGGCTTTTTGGAAACAACTCAATGTATCATAATTTTTTGTTCCATCCTGTCATTTTTATTCTGCATATTTATTTTTTATGTATTTCTTGTATATAACAAATAGCTGAGTTTTATCTTTTTGGAAATTCTCATTTCATTGGATTGGTTCCATTCTCATTTTAAGCTATAATTATTAGTGTTTTGTTTTCCTCTCTAAGTCATTTCTATCCCATTCCTTGTTTAAATCTGTACTTTGTTCCTAAAATTAATATTCCCTACTTTGATACTTCCCTCAGTCTCTCTCTTTCTTCTCATTTACCTGCTAATTTTTCAAATGTACTTAAATTGGAGTAGTACATAGATAGATACTGGCCTTAGAGCCAATATGATCTGAATTCAAATCCTGCCTTTGAACAACACTTGCCGTCTCACCCAGGTCAAGTTGTTTAATCTTTCATTGTTCAGGAAACTCTAAAATTAGAAGTTGCAGAGAAGATGCTGACCTGCATAGGTAAAAGGGAATTCCTTAATGTAGTAATTTCTTATAATATGAAATAACAAGTCCCTTTCCCATTATTTAAATTATTTTTTAAAAATCTATTCCCTTATCACTTTTGACTCCTTTCTTTTCCCTCCCAGTCAAGTGAGTGATTTAAAATGTTTCCTCCCCATCTTTCCTCCAACTTTATATGGTAAGTAATATGCTTTTTCACACCTCTTCTTAAAAGATTTGCTTTAGTTATTTATCTTTGTTTCTAGACTCATTAATTTTACTTACTGATTCATGAATTATATTTACTTTTCTTTCTTTTAACTATGTATTCATGATAGTGAAGCTGCTAAAGTACAAGTTTAGAACATCCTCTTCTATCCCATTTCTTTATTATCTAATCTGTAGAATTTATGATACCTTATTTATTTTCTACTTTTCCTCACTCTTAGAAATGGTTCATGAAGGAAGGAATGTTGGATGAGAACACTACTGTGTGTTGGGAGTTACTCTATGTCTCTTATCATTAGGCTAGGTCCTATCATCTATTTTTATGAATATTTGTAGCCATTACTGAGGTGCATTTTACTAGCTTTGGTTTTATATTCTCACCAGCAATCTGGAAAATTGTTTTTGGAGATTCTTTTGTGGGGTATGATGCTATTCAGGGATGTAATGTCTTTGTCAGATGTAATGATCAAACCCCACCTTGGAAGAAACCCATGGTAAGTTCCCTTTTTCTTACCATAGACATTCTGCATGTCCTGTCTTCAAGGTCAGTCAATTTGTTTTGCAGGGAATTTATATGTTCTTTTATTGTTGTTCTCTTTTGCTCCTCTCCTATCTCCTTTTTTCTCACTTGGAAAATGGTAGTCTTTGAATAGATTTTTTAAAAAATTCCTTTATGCCCTAAAATTCAATGATGTATCCAACATCCTATCCATGATTAATGTAACAAAAAAATATGCTTCCTTGATACCTTGATAGCTTTATTAGGTGAGAAATCCTCCATGCTTTAGTTAAGGAATCAGTGGTAAAATACGTGTGAACAATTCTTAGATACATTTATTGAATCAATAAATCCATACATTAATGGTACCAACTAAGTGTAAAGTAGTTAATCAAATTAAGAAAGAGTAAAGTGCTTCCAGTAGTTTGCTAAAATCAGGTGAATAAACTATTGGGATTGGTTGAAATTATTGATCACACTTCTGGCCTATATATCAGAGAAAGATATTCTATCAGGAGCGTTCTAGCATTTTTTTTTTCTGAGAAATAAGCTTGAAAAGTGCTCTGAACAAAAGGAGCCAGACTCTAGTACTTCCAGTCTGAGAATTACATGGGGGTGGGGAAGAGTGAGCCCTGAGGGAAGGGCACATTACCCTCCCTCCCACTCTCCATTGACCATGCTATCAGAGAGACTAGACCAATAGCAAACAGTGAATCCAAGAGTATGAAAAATGACAAATTAGAATCATTTGAGGGGTTAGCTTCTCAAAGAACAATCTTTTATTTGGAAAGAAATGCGGTGTCAGGATTCTATAAAGAATATGACCCACAGAGCTTTGCGCACACACACACACACACACACACACACACACACACACACACCACACTCTCTCTCACACACACACAACACACTTTAGGGAACTTTAGAAAGAATGAATAAATCAGAAACTCTGAATTTCTTGTTCCTATATAAACTCTCTAAGCCTTAACCCACTTTCTTCTAGACCCCATATTTAGTTGTGGAAGAGTATGTTCCAGACTTTTTTAGTTATTTTTAAACCAATTATTTTTACTGTACCACTTTAGTGAATATTAAAAACTAATGAACTCTGGCTGATTGTTATTGGGGAGCACAACTGATTGGTGCTCTTGAACAATGGAGACTAGAACACAGAAGGGAGATGTAATAGACACCTTGGGAATAAATACTAACTGTGGAGTAAATTTGTCTGTAGAAGTGGAATTTAGTATTGAGCCCAGAGGAAGTGTGACAATTCTATTTCCCCTTCACTAATATTACTTCCCTCCCCGAAGGCTATATATAGACTATATTCCTTTGAATGAGGCCAGGAGATCTGGTTCTGGAGTCAAGAGATGCCAAATGAAACCTTCTCTCTCCATGTCCTTTGTCACTGTAACCATTACTTGAGTAGATCTGCTACCTGATGCCATAATTTTAAACAGACTTGTAAAAATGAGAAATATGCCAAAGACTGCTGAGATTAGGGTGAAAGTAACTCATTTTGGACAAAATAAGGTACTTTTACCAGATCTTCAAAATTTTATGAGAAGAACCTAATAGTCATTGATGTGATTCTTCTCTTTGAACATAGATACTCTACTTTCCAAAAGGCCAGAGATATCAAAAGAGACGAGTAGAAAATGTTGTTACATTATCTGATCTATGAGGGGTACAGATTGTGAAATGACATGATGATTGTGAGGCTTTAGGAGATTAGAACATGCACAAACAGTTTGTATTGTCCACTTTTTTGACACACATGTTTCACAAAAGTCAATATAATACTGTTGCTTTTCTCTGGTAAAACAAAACAACTTCTCATGTAATATCCACAGTTTATGATTTCCTCAGTTTCTTTTGAAAAGCCATAACTCACAACCTACTTTGATTTAACTCTTTTGATTGTAGAGTGCTCTGTAAAATTAAGCATAACATCTTTACTTAGTACAACCAAGTATTTGCTTTTTTTTTTAATTCTCATTAATTGCTTATCTGTTTAAAAATGAATTAATGAATAAAAGAAATAAAAAAAAGTTCTTGCTTGATCCAAAACAGAGAAAGAAAATGATAGAATAGATAGATAATGAAGATAGATAGATAGATAATGAAAATTGATGTAAAAATTTTAAATAAAATGCAAACAAGGAGATTACAGTGTTATATCACAAGGTTCATATACTATGAACAAGTGGTATTTATAACAAGAATGCAGGACTCATTCAGTATTAGAAAAAACTATCAGTATAATTGACTATATCAATAACAAAATTAACAAAAGTCACATTATTATTCTTAATAGATGCAGAAAAAGCTTTTGACAAAATACAGGACCCATTCTGATTAAAATAACTAGACAGTGTAGGAATAAGTGGAACTTTCCTTAAAATAAGTAGCATCTAAAACCATTAGCAAGTATTATTTGTCATGGGGATAAGCTTTCCAATAATATCAGGGATGAAGCAGGGATGCCCATTATCACCACTATTATCACCATTATTCAAAATTGCACTACAAATGTTAACTATATCAATAAGAAAAGAAAAAAGAAATTGAAGGAATTAGAATTGACAATAAGAAAAGACACCATTGTGGGTGGAGCCAAGATGGTGGGGTGAAAGCAGGGACTTGCCTAAGCTCTCTCACAAATTACTTCAGATACCTCTAAAAAGTAAATCTGAACAAATCTGAGTGGCAGAATCCACTGGGTGACAGAGTGTAGCAGATTTTCTGCCCAGGAGAGTCTAGAAGGTTGACAGGAAGGATCTGTTGCACCATGCTGGGAAAGTACAGAGCAAGCTAGTCCACACCCAATCATAGCTGAGTGGGAGCTGGCCTTGCAGCAGAGGTGATTCCCAAACCTCTCAGTGCAGGACAGGGGTCTCTCAGGACTGGGTGAGATAGAAGCACAGGGCCTATAGCAATAGCAACTACTCCTGGGGCTATCAGCCCACAGACTAAATATTTGAAAGTAACCTATTTGAACTTCTAGGACTCAAGATGGCAGAGTAAACTGCAAGTACTCTGACCCTCCACCCCCTAGTTCACCTTGAAAATCCAGGGAATATTGCCCCAGAAAAAAATACTGGAATAGGGGAATCAGCAGACAGAGTACAGTAGTCTTTTAACTTGGGAGGCTAGGGAGACTGATGGGAAGGGTCCCTCTTGCTGCAGCTGCATGGGACAAGGACATCGTCAGAGGCATCCAGCAAGGCCCACCTCAGCAAACCAGCAGTGATCCTGAGCCCCAGGGGAGTGGAGCTGGTAAGTGCCAACACCTGGACCCCAGGCGTGCCTTTACCCAGTCAGGGGAATTGGCAGACACCTTCTTGGATGAAATCGACCATCTTTGAAGCCTATCCATACTCTAGTGCAGGCCTAGATGAGGAGGGGACCTCCAGTAGCCAGATCACCCCTGCCCCACACCTCACACCACAAGCTTCAGAGCAACCCCAGGGAAACTCGGAAAGACTTCAACTGGCCTCAACACACACCAGATAGCTCCAGCTCAGCACCAGGTGAGCTGCAGCAGTATTTAACTTCTAGCTGATGGAACCAAAGGCCACAGCACACAAAGCCAGTAACCAGGCCCCTAAATCCCAGCACAAGAATCTTGGGACAGAGCCCTCTGTGCCCTAGAAGCAGAGATCCATTTTAAAAGCCAGGAAAAAGGCAATCACAATGAACAAGAAGCAAACTTTAAAAGCACAGACCATAGAATCTTACTACAGGGACAGAGAAGATCAAAATATGAATTCAGAAGAGGACAGCATTGACACTATACTCACACCTGAAACCTCGAAAAGGAATATGAACTGGTCTCAAGCCCAAAAAGCATTCTTTGAAGAGCTCAAGGAGAATTTTAAAAGCCAAATCAGAGAGAAGAAAAAGTAACCAATTTAAAAATGCAATGGACAAAATGAAAAAAAAATCATCAAAGAGAACTAATCTTTAAAAAGTAAAATTGGCCAAATGGACAAGGAAATTCAAATCCTAACTGGAGAAAAGAACCCTTTAAAAGAAAAAAAAATGGCCAAATGGAAAAGGAGGTAAATAGGCTAACTGAAGAAAAGAATCCTTTAAAAATTAGAATTGGGTAAGTAGAAGCTAATGACTCTATGAGGCATCAGGAATCAGTAAAAAAAAAAAATCTAAAGAATGAAAAAATAAAAGAAAATGTAAAATATCTCATTGGAAAAAAAATGACCTGGAAAAGAGATCCAGGAGAGATAATCTAAGAATTATTGGTTTACCAGAAAGCCATGATTAAAAAAAAAAAACGAGTTCAGGAAAGGATTCTGGGAAGATGGCAGAGTAGGTCAGAAAATTCCAAGCTCTCAAGATTTCCCCCACAAAAAGAGTTAAAATAGCACCTCAGGGTGAACAAAGTGTGGATAGAGAAAAAGAAAAATAGGGGCACAATTGGGGTCTTCCTCAGACAGTTTGAGAAGATATGAAGAAAAACTCCAGGACGAGGTTTGGTCCCAGGAGAGGAATAAACAACTCCAGGTTAGGTTCCGTTTAAACAACAAGAGGAGGAAGCTGCTTAAACAACTAGCAGCAAGCCGTGGGTTAGTTGGGTTGAGAGGCTGCCTCGACCCCAGCCACTGGAACTTTTCACCACAGGACAGTGAGAGGAGTCATGCATTTGAGCCCAGGAAGATTGCAGGAACCTCACCTGATGAGGAATGCCAGACCCAGCTGTGCTGCAAAGAGCTGGGGGGGAGGCAGGGTGCAAGAAGGAACAACCAGAGGCTGGGTGAGTGCAGAAGCAGTCGGGCAGAAAGCCCCTGGTTGTGGGCATTTACAGAAGATTGGAAGTTTGGCTTTGGTTCCAGGCTAGAGGAGAGAACTGAAGACCTGGGGCAAGAAGCACCAGTTCCCATACCACGGGCTAGAAATGATTACAAAAATTAAGTTATTACCACAAAAAAAAAAATGCACAGGCAAAGGAGAAAGAATCCAACCATAGAAACCTATTATGGGAAAAGAGATGACAAGGGTTCATCTTCAGAGGAGGATATTGAAGTAAAGAAACCCCCAAAGAGCAACATCAAGTGGCCACTTGCCCAAAAATAATTTATAGAAGATCTTAAAAAAGACTTTAAAAATAAAATGACAGAAGATGGTAGCTGTAAAGCAAGGACTTGCTTAAGCTGTCCATCAAATCCCACCAAATACCTGTAAAAAATGGCTCTGAACAAATTCTAGAGCTGCAGAACCCACAAAATAGCAGAGGGAAACAGGTCTTTGGCCCACGAGAGCCTGGATGGTCAGCAGGAAGGGTCTATCACATGGTGCTGGGAGCAGAGCACAGCCCAGTGTGGGCCGTGCCAGGACAGACCAGACCCAGAGTAAGCCAGCTGGAACAGGGCTTGGGGCCAAGAATCAGTGAGCTGTGGCAGTTACCAGACTTCTCAATCCACAAATGCCAAAGAGCAGGTTAGAGGGAAACTGTGGGATCGAGTTCACAGCAGGCCAGCCACCAGCCCTGGGGGTGGCAGAGGTGGTGCAGCTGTGGTGGTGGCAGCAGCAGCAGGATGCTCCTGAGGCTGCTTCCAGAGGTCCAGGGTCAGCTGCTTCCTGAGTACCTGGCTCACATTGTGGGAGAAATCTAGCAGTGAATCAGAGTGGGAGAGCAAGGAGCACTTCGTGGACACAAAGACAGATTCTCTTGCTGTGCCCTGCTTGGATCTGTATTGCAGTCCCGGTTGGTGGTTCTTGGGGGAGGAGGAGCTCTGCTGTGACAGAGCCTGTGGTGACAGTGGAGTGGAAGTAACTCTGAAAACAGCAGTACTTGGACCCTAAAGCTTGGGACAAAGTACTCTCTATACTCTACAAGCTGTCATATCCTGACAAAAAGTTCAAGGATCAAGTAGTTGGCTGGGAACGTGAACAGGCAGCGAAAGCAAACTCAGATTCAAATGCAGACTCAAACTCAACCTTTAAATTCCTTTTTCAGTGACAAAGATGATCTAAACATACAGCCAGAAGAAGTCAACAAAGTCAAAGAGCCTATATCCAAAGCCTCCAAGAAAAATATGAATTGGTCTAAGGCCATGGAAGAGCTCAAAAAGGATTTGGAAAAGCAAGTAAGAGAAGTAGAGGAAAAATTGGGAAGAGAAACGAGAGTCATGCAAGAAAACCAGGAAAAACAAGTCAATGATTTGCTAAAAGAGACCCCCCCCCCAAAATACTGAAAAAAGTAACACCTTAAAGAGTAGACTAACCCAAATGTCAAAAGAGCTCCAGAAAGCCAATGAGGAAAAGAATGCCTTGAAAGGCATTAGCCAATTAGCCAAACAGAAAAGGAGGTCCAAAAGACCACTGAAGAAAATACCACCTTAAAAATTAGATTGGAGCAAGTGGAAGCCTAGGAACTTTATGAGAAATCAAGATATTACAAAACAGAATCAAAAGAATGAAAAAGTGGAAGACAATGTGAAATATCTCATTGGAAAAAACCACTAGCCTGGAGATTAGATCCAGGAGAGATAATTTAAAAATTATTGGAGTACCTGAAAGCCATGATCAAAAAAGAGCCTAGACATCATCTTTCAAGAAATTCTCAAGGAAAACTTCCTTGATATTCTAGAACTAGAGGGTAAAATAGAAATTGAAAGAAGCCACTGATCACCTCTTGAAAAATATCCCAAAAAGAAAGCTCCTAGGAATAATGTTGCCAAATTCTAGGGTTTCCAGGTCAAGGAGAAAATAATTCAAACAGCCAGAAAGAAAAAAATTTGAGTATTGTGGATACACAACCAAAATAATACAAGATCTTGCAGCTTCTACTTTAAGGGATTAAAGACCAGAGCTGAATGGAAAATTTGACTTTCAAATACAAGAATCAAGAGAAGCATGAAAAGGTAAACAAGAAAGAGAATTCATAAGGGACTTGCTAAAGTTGAACTGTTATGTTTACATTCCTACATGGAAAGATGATGTGTGTAATTCATGAGACATCTATCAGTATTAGGGGAGTTGAAGGGAATATAGACAGAGGGAACAGGATGAGTTGAATATGAAGAGATGATATCTTAAAAAAATGAAATATATTTAAGGCATGAGAGAGGAATATATTGAGAGAGGGAGAAAGGGAGAGATAGAATGGGGTAAATTATCTCCCATAAAAGTGGCAAGAAAAAGCAGTTTTGTAGGAAGGAAAGAGGGGCAGGTGAGGGGGAGTGAGTGAATCTTACTCTCATCAGATTAAACTTGAGGGGATAACATACATACACACGATAGAGTATCTTACTCCACATGAAAGGAAGGGGAAGGGGATAGAAAAGGGGGGTATGATAGAAGGGAGGGCAGATAGGTAATCAAAAGCAAACACTTTTGAAAAGGGGTAGGGTCAAGGGAGAAGACCGAATAAAGGGGGACATAATAGGATTGAAGGAAATATAGTTAGCCTTTCACAACCTGAGCATTGTGGAAGTGTTTTACATAATGATACATGTGTGATCTATGTTAAATTGATTGCCTTCATAGGGAGGGTAGGTAGGGAGGGAAGAAGGGAGAGAATTTGGAACTCAAAGTTTTAAAAGCAGATACTTTAAAAAAAGTTGTCTTTCACACACAGCTGGGAAAACAAGATATATGGGGAATGGGGCATAGAAATCTATCCTGCCCTACAAGAAAGTAAGGGGAAAGGGGATGGAGAAAGAGTAGGATGAAAGAAGGGAGGGCTGACTGGGGAATGGGGCAATCAGAATATATGTCATGTTGGAGTGGGGGGGTAGAAATAGGGAGAAAATTTGTTACTCAAAATCTTGTGGAAATCAATATTAAAAACTAAAATATTAAATAAAAATGATAAAAAAATATGAATCACAATAAGAAAATCAAATGACAGAGATGGAGGAAAAACTAAAAAAAAAAAAAAACAAACTAAAAACTAAAAGTAATCCAAGAAAAACAAGAAGGTTATGAAAGGAAAGTCAACTAATTAGAAAAGGAGATCCAGAATCTCAAGGAGTAAAATGACACCTTGAAAATTGGAATTGGGCAAAGTGAAGCCAGTGAAATTATCAGAGATCAAGAAAAAATTAAAATATGAATAATGAAAAAATAGAGGAGAAAGTGAAACATCTTATAAGAAACCAACAGATATGGAAAATAGATCAAGAAGAGAAAATATAAAAATAATTGGAGTAACTGAAAGTTATGATCAAAAAAATAATCTTGATGCAATAATACAAAAAATAATTAAAGAAAATTGTCCTGAAGCATTAGAACAAGGCAGGGAAGTAGAAATAGAAAAAAATCCATTGCACACCACTTAAAAGAGATCCTATGAGAAAAACGCATAGGAATATCATAGTCAAATCCTGGAACCCCCAGCTCAAAGATAAAACATTAAAAGCATCAAGATTAAAACAATTTAAATACGATGGTGCCGCAATTAGAATTACACAAGACCTAGCTGCAGAGACATTAAAGGATCGTATATCAGAGAGAGAAAGACCTGGGGCTCCAGCTGAAAATATCATAGCCTTCAAAATTCAGTATTAACTTGAATGAAAAAAAATGTACATTTGACAAACCCTCAGACTTTCAAGACTTTTTTAAAAAAAATCCTCAACTCAATAGAAGATTTGGCGTACAAGAACCAAGAGAAATAAAAAGTACATACCAAAGACTGACTATAAGGGATTCATAAGAACAAATTGCTAACCTTTTATATAACACAAAATGTAAAATGTATGTCTAACATTCATATTAATAATTGTTGAGTTCATAAGAAAGAAGGGGGTAGACCTGACTATGATATGAATTCATAAAGTAAAACCACTTAGAAACAGCTAAAAAGAGTAACTATTTTATACAAAAGAGGTTCAAGAAGAAGAAAGAATACAGAGGATTTAGATGGGGGAGGAGGGCTGGCAGTTCTGGTAACCTACTTATATTGGGAATGGGTTTAAGAGGGAACAATACATATGTATTTAGAAGAGTACAACTTCTAAATTTAGAAGTAATAAAATAGTAGGGGTACAGTGAAGGGGGAGAGCACAAGGGAGGGATTAGCATAAGGGAGGGATTTTTAGAGGGAAGAATGAGGGAATAGGTAAAGTGAGTTTAGATTAATGGGAATGAGAGTACAGGAGAGGGATCCTTAGAAGGGGGAAGGCAAGTAATAGGAGGTCAGGGTGGTTGATGGAGGAGGGGGCTAGGCAAGTAATAGGAAGGTGATCTAGTGAGTAGAAGTAAAGTAGAGGAGGCAGGAGAGATTGGAAACAAATGATATGTACAAACAAAAAAAAACAAAGATCAGGTGTAGGGTGTGTTTGAGAAAGTATGTCTATACATGCATGTATATATGTATAAGTACATGTATATATCTGAATGTGTATATATATATATATATATCACAAAACATATCTAAATTATATTGTTGCCTTCTGAATGGGTAAGGGGAGGGAAAAAAGAAGAAAGTTAAAAAGTGCACAGCAGAGAAAAAAAGAAAACACAAGGAAGCAAAGAAAAGAAGGACAATTTTCATCATAAGGTGTGTTATTTATCATACAAGCTTTCTTGAAATGAAAATTTATTGTTACATATTTTGAATCCTCTCCTATGTTCTGCTATGCACATGAAATGCTTTTTTTTTCTTACTTTATATTCAAGTCTCTATATTTAAGTTTATGATATGCTTTTGTTTCTTTATTTTGTATTTGTGTTCTAGTAAAATAAAATTAAAAAAATGTTTTAAAAAAAGAGTTTGGATAATATCTTCCAAGAAATCATCAAATAGAACTTCCCCAAGGTCCTAGAACCAGAGGGTAAAATAGTCATTGAAAAGATCCATTGATCACCTCCTGAAAAAGATCCCAAATCGAAAACTCCAAGGAATACTGTAGCCAAATTCCAGGATTTATCAAGTCAAGGAGAAAATACTGCAAGCATCCGGAAAAAAAACAATTCAAATATTGTGGAACTACAGTCAGTATCAAACAGGATCTTGCAGCTTCTGCACTAAAAGGTTAGAGGGATTACAATATGATATTCTGTAAGGCAAAGGAGCTTGGACTACAAGTGATGATCAACTACTCAGCAAAATTGAGCATAATCTTTCAGGCAAGGAGATGGCTATTCAATGAAACAAGGGACTTCAAGACCTTCCTGATGAAAAGGCCAGAGGTCAATGGAAAATTTGGTGTTCAAATACAAGGCTCAAGAGACACATAAAAAGGTAAACGGAAAAAAAAAGAAACCTTGTTATTCAATAAGGGCAAACTCTTTACATCTCTATATGGGAGGAAGATACTTGTTAATCTTGAGAATGGCATATTTGTTATGACATTTAAAAGATCTATATATAGATAGATAGATATAGATATAGAGATATAGAGATATCTCTATATCTATATCTATCTATCTATATATATAGACAGAAGGTGTGGGCATAAATTGATGTGATGATTAAAAAAACCCTAATTATGGGGTACAAAGGGATTGTAATGGGAGAAGAGTAAAGAAGGAGGCAGAAAAGAGTAAACTACATCACATGAAAAGGCACAAAAATGTATTATAGTAGAGGGAAAGAAGGGAGGGAGATAAGCATTATTTGATCATTGGGTTTGATTCAAGGAGGGAATAACATACTCTGTTACGTATATAAATCTAACTTGCCCCATGGGTAGTAGGAGGGGAAAAGGGAAAGACAGGAGTGGGGGTTAGAAGGGAGGGAAGAAACAGTAAGGGAAAAGAGAAAGAAAAGAGAACTGGGCTGATAGAAGGGAGGGAAAATTGAGAGAGGTGGTGGTCAAAAGCAAAACTCTTTTGAGGAGGGGAAGGGAGAAAAAAAAGCATGAAGGGGATAGGATGAAGAGAAAGACATAGTAATCATAACTGTGAATGGGATGAATTCTCCTATAAAACAGAGGTCCATAGCAGAATGGATTAAAAACCATTATCTTACAATGTGTTGTTTACAAGAAACACATTTGAAACAGGGATACACACAGGGTAAAGCTAAAGGGCTGGAGTAGAATATACTATGCTTCAGCTGAAGTAAAAAAAAAAAAAGCAGGGGTAGCAATCCTAGTCTCAGACAAAGCAAAAACAAAAATAGATCTAATCAAAAGAGATAAGGAAGGAAACTATATCCTGCTAAAAGGCACTGTAGATAATGAAGTAATATCTTAACATATATGCACCAAGTGGTATAGCATCCAAATTCTTAAAGGTGAAGTAAAGTGAATTACAGGAAGATACAGACAGCAAAACTATGCCTCCCCCTCTCTGAACTTGATAAATCTAACCTCAAAATAAACAAGAAAGAAGTTAAGGAGGTGAATGGAATTTTAGAAAGGTAGATATGATAGACCTCTGGAGAAAACTAAATAGGGAGAGAAAATAATATACCTTTTTTCTCAGCAGTACATGGCACATACATAAAAATTGACCATGTACTAGGGCGTAAAAACCTCACAGTCCAGTGCAGAAAAGCAGATATAGTCAATGAATCTTTTTCAGATCAGGATGCAATAAAAATTAAAAGGAATAAATGGCCATGGAAAGGTAGACTAAAAATTAATTGGAAAATAAATAATCTAATCCTAAAGAATGAGTAGGTCAAAGAACAAATAATAGAAACAATCAATGACTTCATTCAAAAGAATGACAATACGAGACTGCATTTCAAAATTTATGGGATGCATACATGAATAAATGGGATGCTTACATGAATAAAATAGGGAAAGAGGAGAGCAATGAATTGGGCAGGCAAGTGAAAAAGCTAGAAAAAGAACAAATTGAAAATCCCCAATTAAATACCAAATTAGAAATACTGAAAACCAAAGAAAAGATTAATAAAATTGAAATAATTAAGAAAACTATAGAATTAATAAATAAAACTAAGAGCTGGTTTTATGAAAAAAAGAAAACAATAAAATTTATAAACCTTTGGTCAATTTGATTAAAAAAAGGAAAGAAGAAAACCAAATTGTCATCATCAAAAATGAAAAAAGGTGAATTCACCTCTAATGAAGAGGACGTAAAAAAAATTAGGAATTATTTTGCCCAATTGTATACCCATAAATTTGACATCTCAGTGAAATGGATGAATATTTACAAAAATATAAGTTGCCCAGATTGACAGAAGAAGAAGTAAAATATTTAAATAACCCCATCTCAGAAAAAGAAATTGAATAAGCCATGATTGAAATTTTTAGGAAAAAATCTCTAGGGCCAGATGGATTTACAAGCAAATTCTATCAAACACTTAAAAATATATTTAATCCCAATACTATATAGACTATTTGGGAAGATTTGGGGAGTCCTACCAAATTCTTTTTATAATACAAATATGGTACTGATACCTAAACTGGAAAGAGCCAAAACAGAGAGAAAATTATAGACTAATTTCCCTAATGAACATAGAGGCAAACCTTTTAAATAAAATCTTAACAAAAAGATTACAGCAACTTAATATGAAAATAATACACTTTGATTTATACCAGGAGCACAGGGCTGGTTCAATATTAGAAAAACTATGAGCATAATTGATGGTATTGACAGCAAAACTTACAGAAACCATATGATTATCTCAAGAGATGCAGAAAAAGCTTTTGACAAAATACAACACCCATTCCTATTGAAAACAATGGAAAGTATAGGAATAAATGGAGCCTTTCTTAAGTACCATCTACCTAAAACTATCAGCAAGCATTTTAGGTAATGGGCATAAGCTAGATGGATTTCCAATAAGATCAAGGGTGAAACAAGGATGTCCGTTACCACCACTCTTAATCAAAATGGTATTAGAAATGTTAACTTTGGCAATAAAAGAAGAAAAAGAAATTGAAATAATCAGGCAAAGAAGAAGATAAACTATCACTCTTTGCAGAAGATATGATTGTACACTTAGAAAATCCTAGAATCCTACTTGAAATAGTAGCAAAGTTGGAGGATATAAAATAAACCTAAATAAGTCATCTGCATTTCTACATATTACTAACAAAGCCCAACAGCAAGAGATAGAAAGAGAAATTCCATTTAAAATTACTGTTGACATTATAAATTATTTGGAAGTCTACCTGCCAAAACAAACCCAGGGACTATATGAACACAAATACAAAATACTTTTCACAAAAATAAAGTCAGATCTAAATAATTGCAAAAGCATCAGTTGCTCGTGGATAGGTGAGCTAATATAATAAAATGACTTTTACCTAAATTAATTTATTAGTGACATACCAATCAAACTACCAAAAAATTATTTTACAGAGCTGGATAAAATAAAAACACTATTCACCTGGAAGATCAAAAGGTCCAGAATATCAAGGGAATTATGAAAAGAAATACGAAGGAAGGTGGCTTAGCCATACCAGATCTTAAACTGTATGTTAAAGCAGCCATCTACAAAACTACTTGGTACTGGCTAAGAAATAGAGTAGTGGTTCAGTGGAATAGGTAAGTGTATTGGTAATTAAGGTGGGACTTTTTTTTTTTTTACTGTTTTAGAACCCTAAATTAATTAAGTGCCTTTGATTAAGTCTTACTAGGTACAAAGCTCCAGGCACACGCCCTTTTGCTAACTAGGTGTAAAGCCCCAGACTCACACCCTTTTGATGATCAGGTGTGAATCCTTCTGGCCCTGAACAGGATATAAAAACTCAAAGGTTAGCATTTTGTCTAGGGTTCTTACCCTTGGAGGAGTGTTGACATGGAGACTCTGGGTAGCTGTTGTTAAGAGCCCCCTGGCTTGTAAACCCAGATGTTGATGCTTTCCTGGTAACTATGAATTGTGATTTGAATCAGAAAAGGTCTGTCTGTTGATGTTTGTAATTTGTTTGTGTTTGCTCTGAAGTTTAGGTTGCTTGCTTTTCCTCCTGAACTAGATGAGTTATATTTGTATGTGTGATTAAAGTGAGATTGTTAACCCCTTACAGTTACTTTCCTTAGTAAAGCAAATCAAAGAAGCACCTGAGCTGACAGCTCTTGTTGCTGGTCTTGGTCTTATACACCAACAGCTGCTGCTAGCCAAATTGTTGCTACAGTTAGGTACACAAGACACAGTAATCAATGACTATAGCGATCTACTCTTTGATAAGGAAAAGGAAGGGAGAGAATTTGGAATTGAATTTTTTAAAAAATATTTAAAATTATTTTTATATGCAATTGGAAAAAATAAAATTGTATCAAAAATAAAAAGAATCGAGAAAAAAATGTGTAAACAGGTAGATATGAAGATGTCTTTCTAACAGTTATAGTATCCATTCACTTTTCTCCTTTCACTTGACCCCTACTCTAATTCCAGATCTCTTAAACTATTATAATAGGCTCACTATTGGACTTCAACACAATGTTTTCTTCTCTCTAATTCTTCCTCGTTGTAGTTATCCAAATAACCTTCTTATAACACAAATATGGCACATTACTTCAATAGTTCCCTTTACTTTTAATATAAAACACAAATTCTGTTTGATGTTTAAATCCTTTGACAATCAACCTCTAGCCTGTTGTTTTATACTTATTGCACATTACTTCTCTTTTCTTACACAATTTATATTCTGGCTAAATTGACCTTCTAGCTAATCTCTGAACTCAACATTCCGTCTCTGACTTCTGTATTTTTCTTTGCACTGTTGGTTTCCCTTTGACATAGAAAGGAGAGAACATTTTGAAGTTGAAAAGGATATTCAGTACAGGAAAAAACATTGATTCACTTAGTTGTAGCTTACATATCTCTTTTATTTTTGTCCATGCTGGTGTTCTAGTCACCCATTTGAGGGAGAAAAAGGTCCAAGAATAGTTTCCATACCTTTTAAGTGTATCAACCCTCTTATTTAAAAAGTTGAAGACTTCCCAATATTGTCATGCCTCACTCCCCGCCCCTGCCCTGCCCTCCCCTCCCCCCACATTAAGTGTTAAATACAGAAGAACAAACACAAACTATGTGGGATAGGTACTTAGGATATTGTTCTGATCACAGTGGGAAACCTCAACATTGGGATCTAGAAAGCTAGAAAGTAAGATTATATAACCCTTATTGGATTATAAATTTCTTGAGGTTACATGCCATGTCTTCTTCATACTCTCCTTAGTATTTAGCAGAGACTCTTACGTAAAACAGACAATCATTAAACTTTTAACTCGTGAAAAATCTTTCTTATAATGCTATTACGCTGCCTATGTCGTTGTTTCAGGTCCAACTATACACAATACAGAAGCCAGACTGCAGAATGCAGCTCTGTTAATTTTCATTAAAAGAGTGAATATGTTGAAAGAATAAGGAATTTTAGAAACACAGACAAATATCCCCATAGAAAAGTGAAGGTGATAGGGAGGATGGTGTTTTTAAATAAAAATCAAGAAATTATTAGGTTTTGGCATGTGGCAGCATAAATTTATTTATAAATTTATTTATTTTTTACTTGCCTGAAAGATAAACTTATTTATTTTTTACTAGCCTGAAAGATAAACTAGCCAGCTCTTGGGTATTTCCTACTATTCACTGTAAACACAATACCTTTGAAATGCTCAGTCATCTATGTAGCTTCAGACATATCAGAC
>CM053627.1:141923479-141976497 GCA_028646595.1 Phalanger gymnotis | reverse complement strand
CTGCAATTTGTACTCTTACAGAGTGGCCTAAGGCTCAGAAAAGTTTAACTTATTGTCTAGGATCATGTAGCTAGTCTGTGTCAGAGGCAGACCTTGAATCAAGCCATCTAGATTCTAAAATCAACTCTTTCCATTATGCCATACTGTCTTTCACAAAGTGTAAGAATATTGTTATATAAAAATGAGATTGTCACTTAGTCAACAAACCTTTATTAAAGATTCCCTATGTGACAGGCATTGTGTAAGGATTAAGGATAAAATAAAAACCAGAACAAAACAAAAACAAAACAACTCCTGCTTTCTAGGAGCTTGTATTCTAATGGGGAAGACAACATTTGCACAACTATGTGCAAATAATATATATGTGTTGTATATATATATATGATGAATATAATATTCAATATTGGATTTAATATTGGATATTTAAGATTGGATATAATAAACAAAAGGAAGGCAGTGGCATCAAGGGAGATTGGGGAAAAACTTGTGGAAGGTAGGTTTCAGCTGGAAAATTAATAATGATAATAATAATAATAATAGCAAAAATAATAACAATAACATTTCTATAGCACTTACTATGTGTCAGGTACCGCACTAAGACAATATTTAGAAATATTCTCATTTGATCTTTACAATCACTCCGCGGGGTAGGCACTAACATTATCCCCATTTTATAGACAAAGATACTGAGCAAACAGAAGTTAAGTGACTTGCCAGTCACAGAGCTAGAAAGCATCTGAAGCCATGTCTGAACTCAGGTCTTACTGACTCCAGGTCCAAAGCTCTAGCCACTGTGCAACCCAGATGCCTCAAGGAAGAAAGTCAGGTAGATGAAGACAGAAACATCAGGAGGGAGAAAATTCTAGGCATTGGGGACAACAAAGAAAAATTCCTTTAATTGGGTGATGGAGTGCTTTGTGCAAGGAACTGCTTGGAAGGCAAGTGTCACTGGGTCACCAGTAAGGAAAATGGGAAGTATAAAAAATTCAGAAATGTAGGTGTTATGGTAATTAAGGTGGGACTTTGTTGTTTTCTCTTTTAGAATACTAAGGTAATCAAGTACCTTTGAGAGTCTTGCCTTTCAAAGGTAATGAATGGCAAGCAAAGTGGACTTTTTGTTGTCTTTTGTTTATTTGATTGGATCAAGAGTCTTTGACCTGCTTAAGAAGGTTTCAATTTAAAGGCCTTTAAATGTCAAAGAGGATTTTGTATTTGATCCTGAAGTTAATAAGGAGTCACCAGAGTTTACTAAGTAGGGATGTGTGTGACATGCACTTTAAGAACATCAGGTTGACAGCTGAGTGAAGAATAGACTGGAGTGAGGACAGAAAATAAATAGAAAGTAATTTCTGGATGTGAAGAAACTAGTATGTGACGAACCAAAAATGACTTTAAGTTTTGTGTAACATTTGCGTTGAACTTTGAAAGAAGCTGATTATTCTACAAGGTTCTTGATTCTAGCCATGGAAGATAATCTGGGCAAAAATATGGAGGCAGGAGATGCAGAAGGAAAGGCTAGAATGGTGACTTTCACTGGAAAAGTAAGGGCAGGAAAGGGATTAAGATGAGTAAGAATGGAAATGTAGATGGAAACTTGATTGTAGAAGGCTTTAAATGTGGTACTATAAGAAATATGAAGCTACCGAAGGTTTCTGGTTTGGGAAAGCTATATGATCAGAAATGCTTTGGGACTATCATTTTGGAAGCTGAGTTGAGAACGAACTGGGGAAAAGGACAAGAATCAGGAGGATCAATTGAAAATCTATTGTAGTAGTACAGGCAAGAGCTTATGTGTGAGTAGAGGGATAATGATGTATACAAATGTTAGAACTGAAGTAGCTATGTGGAGCCATGGAAAGAAATTGGGAAGATCTGAGTTCAAATCCTGCTTTAGTCACTTATTATCTGTGTGACCCTGGGCAAGTCACATAACCATTTGCCTCAGTTTCTTCATCTAGAAAATGGAGATAATATTATTACCTACCTCCCAGGGTGGTTGTAAGGATCAAATGAGAGATAATTGTAAAGCACTTAACACAGTACCTGGCACATAGTAAGTGCTGCATAAATGGTTGCTATTAAATGACATGACAACTGATTGAATACAGGAGAGGCTAAGAGATAGGGAGATATCAGAGATTATTTCAAAGTTATAACCTTGGGTGATTAGGAAGATAACGGTTTCCTCAATACAAATAAAAAAAGTTTGGAGAGGAGATGAGTTTTGGAGAAAATATGACTTCTCCTTTAAACATTAGAAGTTTATGATAGTAAGGGGATATCCAGGTGAGTTTGTCCAACAGACATTTGGTAATATGGGACTAGAGTTAGGAAAACAGATTTGAGCTGGACCTAGAGATTTAGGAATCATCTGCATAGAGATAACTGAGCACATGGTAGCTGAGGAGATCATAAAGAATCTCTTGGTTCTCCTGTTTCTAGACTTCATCATTTCCTTATCTCAGCTGCTGTACTACTGTCCTGCCAACTCTCTTCTCCCACTATTGAGTTTCTCCCAGGGCCTCCACTTTGATCAGAGACTTAGACTCAGCCATCTTTCATTTGTCTCCAATTCTCCTTTTGACTCTAGAGACTTTAACACTATATCCCATGGGAGAAATTCCTCCCTACCCTCATATTCCCTTTCAGATCCCTTTTGTTTGATGTCTTCCCAATATGGAATGCATACTCCTAGATGATAGGGACTTGCTTTTTGCTTGTATTTGTCCCCTCAGTGCTTAGGAAAATGGCTGGCACATCTTAAGTACTTAATAAATGCTTGTTGCCTTTCTTTGCTTTGAAGAAGGGCGAAAAGAGAACATCCAAAACAGAGTCTTGTAGAATGATCCTACTTAGAGGTCAGGGAAAGGATGATGATATAGCAAAAAAAACCTAAAAAAGAGTAGTCACATTAACATAAAAAGAAAAAACAGAGAAGAGTGTCATTTAAGCCAAGACAGTGTTAAAAGTTCCCCAAAAGTCAAGTAGACTTGGCACTGAGAAAAAAGGTTCAGCAGTGATGAGGCAATTAGTAACCTTGGAGTGGACAATTTCTGCTGAGTGGTGAAACAGGTAGCCAGATTATAAGGATGTAAGGACAATAAGCATAGAAGAACCTTTCTAGTTTTTGGCTGTGAAAGAGAGGAGAAAAATTGGACAACAGATCGAGGGGATGAAAGGAGTAAAATGAAGATGGTGTTTTTCAGGTTTTCAGAAAAGTCTTGTTAAGTAGCATCATGGCAAGACAACAGCAAGACAAGGCAGCAAGCATTCATTAAGTACTTACTATGTGCTAGAAACTGTACTTAGTGTTAGGGATACAAATACAAGTGAAAATTAAGATGATTCCCACCCTCAAGGAGCTTACATTCAAAGGGGGAAGGCAATACCCAAAAAGGAAGTAAGGAGAATAACACTCAAGACTTTGTCTTTCTCTACTTCTCTGACCTAGAAACCTTCTGTTTGCATTGTTACTTTTATACATATTCTATATCAGATTTTGGTTTTCAGTTCTGTTAACCCCATTGATAGCACTGACTCTCCTACCTCAACTAGCTCAGTCCTGCTTGACTGGCTCCCAACAACTCCAGAGCAAATGGATTTTTCCATCTGACAATATTTATGTTACTCTAACAATCAGGTGAAATTCCAAAAATAACTCAATCAGAAAAAGAAAAAAGTTAATATATCCTGTTAAATGTCCTCAAATAAATCAATGATACATTCAGAGAAATTAAGCAAGAACTAAAATTAGAGCTTTCACAAGACCAAATAAGTGCATAAAAGGGGAGGAAGGATGAATCATAAGAGAACCTTAAGCTAAAATTAAAAGATGCTTAAAAGAGAGAGACTAAAAATAAATAATGAAGGATTTGGTGAGTGAAATCAAGAGACTCAGCCAATAACAAATTTATTACAGTAGAAAACAGAATTACAACAAACAAATATAAATGAAAGGAAATACAGATAGAAAATATCACTGTAATATCCAAAGAATTAGAAAACATGGAGAATCAAGTTACATTTATGGAGGACAGATCAAGACCCAGAATTCATGGGATTGCTAACATTAAAGAAATTTTAGGAAAAAAATGAATGAATGTGAATATATTACAGAAAATTGTCAAAGAGATTTTTCGAAATTGTTTTCAAAATAAGCTATTTTATATTAATACTATACACAGGATCCTGACAAGGAAGCACTCAAGATCCAATACTCTAGAGACAATACAGTTAACATAAGTATCATAATTGTTGAGGATCACAGTACACTTAAGTGTCATCTTACCTAAGATTTACAATGGTCAAAATATACTCCAAACTGCTGAAGACAAAAATTACTTACCAAAGGACATTAATGATGATCACAAAAAAACAAAAACAAAAACAAAACAACCTTCTCAAGGATGACAAGAACACTTGTTAAAATAAGAAAACAACATAAAATCAAAAAAAAAAAAAACCCCATGTCTATCACACGAACTTATATAACTTCTGGCTATCATGAATTTCTTTTCTGGGTCATCAGATGTTACCAGTCTAATAATTTATTCTAAACTTTTGCAAGGTAGGGATGCCAAGTTTACCATCCTTGATATTTCAAAGTTTTTTTTTAATCATATTTGCCCATTTCAGCTTTTTGGAGTGTCTTATTCATGAATTCTTGAAATTTCTCTACAAAAGTGATAATACCTGTAAGTTTTAAAAAGTACCATGGCACCTAACTAAATTCAGTTCAGTCATCTCAGTTGCATCTGACTCGTCATGAACCCATTTGGGTTTTTCTTGGCAAAGATACTGAAGTGGTTTGTCATTTCCTTCTCTAGCTCATTTGACAGATAAGGAACTGGGGCAAACAGTTAAGTAACTTACCCAGGGTCACAGAGCTAGTAAGCATCTGAGGCCAGATTTGAACTGAGATTGGAACTCATCTCATGAAGATGAGTCCTCCTGACTCCAGACCCATCACTCTATTCTCTGTTCCACCAATAGTTTCTTAACTCCAATGAGTTATTGTAACAACAATGTTGCTAGCAGCTACTGTGGCTGTGTAAGACCAACAACGGCATGCAGGAAAGGCTAAAGGCACAGGTTCTTTGATTTACTTTTCTTGTTTTTGTTTTTTTATAGTTTGTTTTGGTTTTTGTTTTTTGGCAGGGCAATTGGGGTTAAGTGACTTGCCTAATGTCACACAACTAGTACATGTGTCAAGTGTCTGAGGATGGATTTGAGCTCAGGTCCTCTTGACTCCAGGGCTGGTGCTCTACTCACCATGCCACCTAGCTGCCTCTTTGACCTGCTTTTCTAAGGAAAGCAACTTTAAAGGGTTAGCAATCTCAGTTTAATTAAACGTACATATATCATTCACTTAGTTCAGGGGGAAAAGATCAGCCCCCTGAACTTCAAGGCAAATACAAACAGAAATCACAAACAGAAACTATCAACAGATCATATAACAAAAAACAGTAGACAGGCTTCTAGCTTTCTGTCCAATATCACAGTACATAGTTACCAGAAGAGCACCAATATCTGGGTTTTTCAAAGCCAGGGTAGTGGGAACACTATTTCGATGGCTTGCCCAGAGTCTTGTCACCCTTTCAATGAGTATACCCCCCCAAATCAAATGCTAACCTTCCAGTACATATACCTTTGTCCAGGGCCCTGGGGGCTGGGGCCGCCTTAGCATTTAGAATGTGGGAAAGCTCCAATCACCAGCACCACATCATATATAATTCAACGACTCTTGATTGTCTTAGTGCTGAGAAACATTCCAAGACGAAAAAGATCCCACTTTACCTGCCCCATTCAAACAAAGGCCAGGCTTGTTAAAGGCACTTAAGAGAAAAACAACAAAAATCCTGCCCTGATTACCATTACATAATTAATTTCTTTAGTCAATGTAGAGTGCCCTGATTACCATTACAGTTATAACTTCATCTTAAGTTTCTCATAATATTAATAGGTATTTGAGAGTTACTACCATTTGGAGAAAAACTGCTCAGTAGTTATTCTAAATGACCAACACCATAGATCCTACTATGTACTCCAAAACAGTACAGAATAGATGAAGTTTAAATTCAAATTTGCATTCTATAATTCCTGTTGCATACATTCACCTTTCCCACCCAGGAGATTTCAATGTCTATTTATGATGCAATTTCAATTTCTTCAAATAAAAATATTGGTGTGAAAGGCTGCTTAATTTTCACCCTTCTTGATTTGGGAAAGATTTTCCATTTTATATGATTTAAAGCGATATTTTTTTTTTCAAACAAGACTTCAGATGCTTACAATACTGAAGGCCCTTTATCACTTTAAGATAATTCATCTTATTGCATATCTGACCTATATTTTCTGAAGAGTTCTTTCTTTCAAGATGGATTGTATGGTGGCTTAATAATGACTTTGCCCTTTAGTTTGAATATACGGACCTTAATTCTTTTAAAACTTTTGCTTATAATCAGATCCTGATTCTGGAACTATATTATTATCTCTCCTAGATCTATTTTCCTGGGTATATTTTCCAGGTCAGTGGTTTTTCCAATGAGATATTTCACATTGTCTTCCATTTTTTCATTCCTTTGGTTCTGTTTAATAATATCCTGATTTCTCATCAAGTCACTAGCTTCCACTGGCTCCAATCTAATTTTTAAGGTAGTATTTTCTTCAGTGGCCTTTTGGACCTCCTTTTCCATTTGGGTAATTCTGTCTTTCAAGGCATTCTCCTCATTAGCTTTTGGGAGCTCTTTTGCCATTTGAGTTAGTCTATTTTTTAAGGTGCCGTTTTCTTCAGTATATTTTTCAGTATTTTTTTGGGTCTCCTTTAGCAAGTAATTGACTTGTTTTTCATGGTTTTCTCTCATCCTTCTCATTTGTCTTCCCAATTTTTCCTCTACTTCTCTAACTTGCTTTTCCAAATCCTTTTTGAGCTCTTCCATGGCCTGAGACCAGTTCACGTTTTTCTTAGAGGCTTCTGTTGTAGGCTCTTTGACTTTGTTGACTTCTTCTTGCTGTATGTTTTGGTCTTCTTTGTAACCAAAGAAAGATTCCAAAGTATGAGACTGAATCTGGGCGCATTTTTGCTGCCTGGCCACGTTCCCAGCCATCTTACTTGACCCTTGAGTTTTTTGTGGGGGTATGACTGCTTGTAGAGTAAAGAGTTCTATGTTCCAAGCTTGGGCGGATGCGCTGCCTTACCAGCACTCCTCCTTCCCCAAGAACCCCAAACCCAGACTGGACTTAGATCTTCAGCAGGCTCTGCATTCCTGCTCTAATGCACCACTTAATTCCTCCCACCAGGTGGGCCTGGGGCAGGAAGCAACTGCAGTTGTAGTTCTGTAACTGCCCTCCCTCCGCTGCCCCCAGGGTGGTGACTGAACCACAAACTCCTTTTCACACTCTGTCCCCAGCAGCTTTTCCCACTAACCTACTCTGTTGCCTTTGGTGTTTGTGGGTTGAGAAGTCTGGTAACTGCTGCAGCTCACTGATTCAGGGTGCTAGGTCACACTCCACCTGGCTCTTGCTCTGGTTGGTCTGCGCTGCCCATGCTGGGCTCTGCTCCTCTCCCAGCTCCATGCTCAAAAGACCTTACCCAGAGACCATCCAGGCTGTCCTGGGCTGGAGCCCTGTTTCCCTCTGCTATTTTGTGTGTCCTGCAGCTCTAGAATTGGTTCAGAGCCATTTTTTTATAGGTTTTTGGAGGAACTTGGCAGGGAGCTCATGCTAGTCCCTGCTTTCCAGCTGCCATCTTGGCTCTGCCTCCCTGATTCTAGAACTATAAATTATGGAACCAGAGTAAGAGTATTCCTGTATACCTTGTCCAAATAGATATGTATAATGGAACAAGTCACCTAGAAAATAACATACATCTTTTATTAAAAAAAAAAGAACACCCAAAAAACCAAATTTAACTCTGAGCCCCAAGAAAAGATCTTATCTGCCTTTAATAATAACAGCTTCAAAGAAGTACACCATGCACATTTGCATATACAGGAATGGAAGAATTTATGTGTTTAGTTCAAGGGTATTAGAATTAATCGTAAAATTCCATAGAGGGAATTTGTCATTTGATGGTATCTGCAAGGACAAATGTAAGTTTGAGACTAAACATTGAAAATTAAAAAAAAAATAGAATATTGTATGATATTTTCTCATGACTAGTGGAACAAATACTGGTACCTCTCATTGTGCTGTTTATTGTTGTTTTCACAGAATCTTTCTTTTGAGTTCTACCATATTTATTTGTAGTAATCCATAAAGAATTCGCTTCCTTTTCTCTTGAGTGAATAGTATGTTGACATTTTGTATTCCTCTGCAACAGGGATCTTATTGGGTATGCCACAGTTGCAATTATGCTGATGTCATCTTCTAAATTAAAAATAAATTAAAATAGAAAATAGGCTTCAGGAATCCTAATAAATTTACTTAATGCTGTTATTGTCCATAAAATCAAAATTTTGACTAATTTATAAAAAAAATGCAATCAAATTTAACCCTCTGACTTAAAGTTATCTCATACTCAGTCTTCTGTAAGAGGTTTCCAGAGGACTTCATGCCAGAAAAATAACACTGTTCTTTTGGATCATGTTTCACGCCTAATTTTCTTCATTTCATGTCTGAGTAACATTTCATTCTCAGTAGACATGACTTACTATTCCATGAGGAATGTGCTACCATATTTCAGTACTCCTGAAGAGGGAACTGCCAGCTCAAATATGCACTTAAGTAGAAGCAGGTTAATTTAAGTGAATATGGTATAACTGCCTTCTTTGTTGCTCAATAATTCATTTTGTTCAAGGAAAGCATATCATTGGATTATAACCTCCATTTCCCCAGACCAGTTTTCTACTTCTCTCTCAGAAGCCTTCTCACAGGGCAATGAATCAACTCCTATGACTCCTCCTGCTCTGATGAACATAGTACCCTCTCTCCCGTGGTGGGATTCAGCTGCTTCCCACAGGTACCTAATTTTAGGTTGAGTTCCCAAACAGGTTGTTGGAGTGGGGGGATGTGCCTGTCATGTCTTTGGTTGGTTGTTAATTTATTTGAATCTGGGTGCCTCTCTCACCACTGCCTCTCTCCTCCCCCTCCCCTCCCCAGGACTTTCCATTTGAGGAAGCACCTAGACTTGTCATGCTCACTCCTAACTCGATTGACTTTCCTGACTATTTTTCTGTCTTATGCCAGTGCAGGTATATTTTCTCCACTTCCCAACCCACACTTTCAAGCTTCTAATTGTGTATTGTTTTCTTTTTTTGAAATAGAATCTCCTGTAGGGCAAGGACTGGCTTTCTTTTTTCTTGCATTATCTTCACTTTGTGCAGTGCCTAGAACATATTAAGTAGTTACTAAATATTTTGTATAAATGTACCTAGTTCAACTTCCTCATTTTGTTGATGAGGAAATTGAGTTTCAGAGAGGTTAAGTGACTGACTTGCCCTTGGTCATACAAAGGTAGGATACTTTAAAAGAGAAGCTTTGAGATTATATCTAATATTACATAAAAGCACCCCAATGAGAAGTGAAAAAATGCAAAACACATAATTCAAATCTAAGTCACAAGCATTTATGATTAGTTAGGTGCTACAGTCAGGAACCTAATTAACTCCAAGGGCCATTATCAGATATTAAAAGTCTCCCTGGGTACAATTGGCAGACCCCAAGTCTTGGGAAGGTAGAAGAAATGAGAAAACAGAAAAAAAAGTAAGGAAAGGTAGAAAGGAAAAAGAAATAAGTAGAAGTAAAAAAAAGAGACAGAAAGAGATGGAAGAAGTATATGTGATTGGGAAGATTTTGGCAATAGCCACATCACTGGGAACGCCACTTAAAAAATGTTGTATATTGACATTCATACTACACAAATGTCGCTGACCTCTGAAGTAAATAATTTAAAATACTCAGATATTTGGAAACCAAGTAATTTGAATTTTCACTTTTCAGCTGATGTTGAGCCACAGAGAGATATGACCCTCAAATTTATCCTGAAGCCCTATAACAGTATAGCTTTATTGAGATCATTATAATGGTTCTTTGGGGTTTGCTTAATGCAGGCAATCAGAACAACTAGAAGGACACCTCCTTAGGCAAAATATACTAGAGGTAAAATGTCAGTCTACACACCTCATGTCTCCTGACACAGTGGTATTCCTTAGGACATGTTGCAATTGTGTGTCAGATTGAAAACAAACTTGTGCTCAAATTGGGATCTGTCTACACAGATTAAGGGGTCTCTGAGGCACCTTTTCACCCATTGCTGAATCCTACACAGACACCAAAAGGAATTACCAAATATACTGAGCCAATTACTCTATTTTTCAAAGCTATTCCCAGGGATACTCCATAATGAATATATCTCTAGTTACCTAGGAGATATTTGAGTGGAAGTCACTGTCTATGGGAGTCCCCTGAGCTGATGTCAGATTTCATAAGATTGAGGAACACAGAGTCAGTCTCTCCTTATTCATTCTGCCAGTAAGACTGACAAGGGCAACTTATTACAGGTCTGAAGGCAGCCTGATAGGAACAATTTCACCAAACCTCAGAGTAGGAAGGGACCTCAGAGCTCATTTAGCCCACCTATGAATTCCTGAAAAGGAATCCTATCTACAACTTTGCCAACAAATGGTCATCTTGAATGTGCTTGAAAAGTTATAGTGGGCAGAAATTTTCTTCATTGGATCACAGGATCACACATTTAGACATAGAAGGGGTCCTAAAAAGTCATCTATTCCAATCATTTCTTGTTACTGGTCCAATGGACAGTAGTACTCTACTAGTAATGACTTACTAATAGAGAAGGCACATGAGCATTTATATGGCATCTACTATGTACCAGATATCATGCTAAGTGCTTTTGACAAATGTAATCAAATTTGATGTTCACAATAGCCCTGTGAGGTAGGTACTATTTCATGGTTCAGGAAACAGAGGCAAGCAAAAGTTAAGTAACTTGTCCAGAGTAGCATCTGAAGTCTAATTTGAACTCAGATCTTCTTGACTTCAGGCTCAGCACTCTATACACTGAGCCATCAACTTCCTCATTAGATAGCTTCCTTATTTGGAAGTTTTCTCTTCTATTAAGAATAGATCTAATTCTCTGTCACTTTTATTAATTGCTCTTAGTTCTGCCATTAGGAGCCAATTAAATGAGTCTAAATTTCTCTTCTATACTACAGCCTTTAAATCTTTGAAGATAGTTATTTTGCCACTCAACTATCTCCTCTAGGCTAAACACCCCCAATATCTTTAACTCTACATCTTCATCATACTTAATCTTGTCAGCGTTATTCCTGAGTTATGATACCCAAAACTTTATAGAAACGATTTGCTGACCAGGGCAGAATACTGCAGGATTACCACTATCATTAAACTACTCTGTCTTACAAGATATTCTAAGACAGCAGGCCCTACAGTTGACTCATTTTGAACTTAACATCCATTAAGACCTTTGAGGTTTTTTTTTTTCTTTTTGGTAATATGATCTGTTGTTTAGTCATTGATCTTCCATTCTTGTCTTGTAAAACTGATTATATCAGCACAAATAAAAATTTTATTTACATTTACCCTGACTTTTTCAGATCTTAACTTCAATGAACCTGAAGCTTTCTATTATATGAGCCTTTATCATTTGGGTTTCTAGGCTGTCTGTTTTAAACAATTCCATGGCTTTTTAAAAGTGAATCATCAAATCCTATGAACTATGAGATTGTGTTGGAGGGGAATGAATATGATCTAATAAGTAGAGATGAGGATTTCATATGTGTAGTAACATTGGGGCATATTCTATGTCATATTAGATAATCACTGAAGCTGGAGATCTGCTCAGTCATACCTGGCTATGTGAGTATTCAAGACCAAGAGGAGGGGGGTGAGACTATTCATGGGCAGCTAGATTTCCCTTTGGAGGCCAAATGATGGCCAAAATTAAGTGACATGACATGTCTACTTTCTGTAAAAGCAAAATGCAGTGGAAGGAGTCTGATTTGAATGAATATACTACTTTGAGAACCTCTAATACTCACCGTCTAAACAAGCTGTTCCACTAACATTTTGAAGCAACGTTGTTTGGGGTAGTAGAAAAAGTACTGAATTTGGAGTCATAAGGCTGGATTCAATTCTTCCCACTTCTTCCTCATATAATCTATGCAGATCTGTCAGTTCATCTTTCTGGGCCTCAATTTCTTCATATGTAAAATTGTCATAGTATGGAGTGGCACCAAATCATCCTTAAGGCTCCTTCTAGTCCTATGTTCTATCATCTTATAGAATTTTAGGAACAAAATGAATGAATGCTGGAGGTGGGAATGAGCAAATACAGAGGAGAACAAGAAGACTAGACTGGCTGGAATATATTTCTGTTCTTGTGGGAAATAATAAAAGATAAGGTTAGATAGGTCTAATAAGATCATTTTGTGGAAAACTGTGGTGTCAGACTAAGGTATTAAAGTATTATCCAATAGGAAAAAGAGAATTACTAAATATTTCCCAACCATGTGATTAATTTAATGAGAATAGTGTCTTAGGAAGAGCCATGTAGTAGGAAGAGAGCACAACATAGAGGAAAGAAAGCTAGTCTTAGATTCAACAATAACTGTGTTCAAATTTTGCTTCTAACAATACTGTCTGTGCACCAGTACACTGGATAAGTCTCTAAGATTGTAAATTGAAAAAGTTACTAATCTGTTCTCAATGGAATGTCCACATCAGGGAACTCCCTATATAAAAGGAATCATAGATCCAGGATAAAAAGAAAAATCTGGTAGCATTGTTTCCCTTCCCTTAGCATAGACTGGAGCAGAGAGGTTGAGTTTTTTTGTTTTGTTTTGTTTTGAATAGTGTTTTATTTTCCCAATTACATGTAAAGACAATTTTTGACATTAAATTTTTTTTTTTGAGTTCCAAATGTTCTCTCTCCCTCCCAAACCTCTTCTTTCCCTAAGGTAGTAAACAATTTTATATAGCCTACATATGTTCAATCATGTAAAACATATTTCCATATTAGTGGTGTTGTGAAAGAAAACACAGACTAAAAAGAAAAAAAAAATGGAAAAAATAAAGTGAAAATAGTATGCTTTGAGTTGCATTCAGCCTCCATCAGTTCTTTCTCTCAATGTGGGTAGCATTTTTCATTATGAGTCCTTTGGAATTGTCTTAGATCATTGTATTGCTGAGAAGAGTTAAGTCATTCATAGTTGAACCTCATACTATCTTGCTGTTACTGTGTACAATGTTGTCCTGGTTCTGTTCACTTCGTTTTGTATCAGTTCATATAGTTCAGATTTTTCTTACATCTTCCTGCACAATAATATTCCATTACATTCATTACTTACATTGTTCATCCATTCCCCAATTGATGGATAACCCCTCAATTTATAATTCTCTGCCACCATGAAAAGAGCTGCTATAAATATTTCTGTACAAGCAGTTCTGCCCCCCCCCCCCGCTTTTACTCTCTTTAGTTGCCAGCTATAGTAATTTGACTGAGGGCATAATAATGATCTCGTACCACATCCCTAAACACATACATGCTTAGGCTCTGGTCAGAATGATGGGGTTTGAAAAAGGGTCATGATGGTTCATGAGACTGATAGTTTTCTGTTGCAAATAGGCTAGGATCCCATAACTTAGAAACCGATCTTTTGCTTAAAAATAGTACACATCCACTGATGCAGTCAATTTCCATCAAATCTACATAGACTTCAAATTGTAAATGGTATGATTTTGCCTCCAACACTCTGGGGAAACTTAGGCTATGTGACTTCCTATGGCTTCCCTGACTCAAGTCTCTCCCAGCTCCAATCTTTGCCTATGTGTCAAAGTGATTTTTGTAAACCTTGGGTAAAACCATTCCATGTATCTACTCAGACTCCAGTGACTCCCTAAGACCTTAAATTTGTGTATGTGTGTGCTTTGTGTGTATGTGTGTCAGTGTATCTGTTACTATTGATGGTATTCATTGTACTGAATTTGTCAAGATTAAAGGACAGGGCAGAGTGGTTAGAAATGTCCTTAGAGAACACTTGAGTCAATTCTCTAATTTTATATACATTAAAACAGAGGACCAGAGAGTTTTAGTGATTTGAATCAGATTACATATTTACTTACTGAGAGAACAGAGACTAGAATTCAGGCCTCCTGCCTCACTGTGCAATGTGTTTTTCACTGCAATGTAGTGAATTCATGCTAAATGATTCCACTGAGCTTCATCCTATTAATTATAGAATTCACTCTGGTTACATTAATTGTTTCTTGGCAGGAAAGAGTAAGTATCAGTTATCACCTCCCAGCAAGTGTTAAATACTACATGTTATAAATCATTAGCACTTCCTTCTGGTGCTCTAGTCCTCTTGTTTTACAGAGCAAAGCTGACACTCAACCTTCTGCATAATGGGCTTTCCATACACCAGCATTATACTCTAGGTCTACCTCAGTTTTTTCAATAGATGTGTTTCTGATATAGGCTCATTTTCCTTATCTCTTTGCATATAGAGAGCATTATCCCCTTCTATCCAGACACACTCTTTCCATGTTTCCTTAGTACTCTGCTCTCCAGGTTTGTTTTTTCCTTTACCTGTAGTTATTTTACTCTCTCAGTCTCAGCTCTCTGTCTATCTCTCTCTTTGTCATTGACTATTTCTGTCTATCTCAATCTCTGTCTCTCCCTTATGCTCACTTTTTAGTTTTCCCACATATATTAAGCTTCATTGTTTCCCCAATACTATGTCCTTGAACAAATATTGTCATTTCTTTTTCTAATGTGTCTTTCAGACATGACCCTTTACTCTATTCACATAAGTCCCCTTCCTCCTGGATTATCACAATGGCTTCCTGAAAGACTTTCTTGACAAGTATTTTCCCCACTTCAATCCATTCTTTATTTGGGTACCAAAATGATTTTCCTAAAGTGTGTTTGACCATTTCATATGCCCACTCAAAACTGCAGTGGTTTCTTATTATTATTAGGGTCAAATATAAACTCCTCTGCCTGATTTTTAAAACTTTGACAACTTCTCCCTATTCATTTATTCCAGTCCTCTTACTAATTATTCCCTTCCTCTTATGACTTTAAGATTGAGATTGCTTAGTAGCATTCACCTATCAAGAAAGTTCTTTGAGTGTGAATGATTTCTATCACTCTGCTCTCCTCCCCACTTCCCAATTAGGACAAAGTGATGCAGAATACTGAAAGAGAAGGAATGGAATTAGAAAGTCAGATTCTGTCAAAAGAAGCAGCAGTGAATTGTGCTCAGCCATTTCAGGCTTAATACAAGCATAGTTCACCTTCGTTTTAACAGAATTCAGGGCTAGGAAGATTTGGGTTTGAGACTTGTCTTTAAGTCACACTGACTGTGGAACAGTGGTCGAGATACTGATCCTCTCACTGCTCTAGGCAACTTTCGAAGACTGTATTTTACAGAGCAATCACTGCTCTGCATGGGGAGAAAGAATTTACCACATTAAAAAATATCACAGATCTAGATCATATTGTGGGTGCTTAATGTTAGTTCTTTTTAATTTAGTTGAGACCAGTGGAAATTGTCAGAGAAGATTTTTTATATGATTATATTGAATCTTTTAAAAAATATTTTAGTTTTCCCCAAATGTACACAAACAATTTAAACATTTATTTAAATTTTTTTGAGTTCTGCATTCTCTCCCTCTCTCTTTCCCCATCTCCTTGAGAAGGCAAGCAATTTGATATAACTTATATAGCTGCAGTCATGTAAAACATATTTCCATGTTAGCCATGCTGTGAAAAATAATTCAGACAAAAAAAGACAAAAAAAAGTAAAAGTATGCTTTAATCTGCATTCTGACTCCAGCAGTTCTTTCTCTAGCAGCGGATAGCAGTTTTTTTTTTTTTTTAATGCAAAGTCCTTTAGAAATGTGTTGGATCATTGCATTTCTGAGAATAGCTATTGTTCACAGTTGATCATCACACAATATTGCTGTTGCTGTATATAATGTTCTCCTGGTTCTGTTTACTTCACTTTGCAACAGTTCACATAAGTCTTTCCAAGTTTTTCTTAAATCTGCCTGCTTGTCATTTCTTATGGCACAATAGTATTCCATTACATTGATATACTACAACTTGTTGGGTCATTTCCCAATTGATGGGCGTGCTCTCAGTTTCCAATCTTCACCACCACAAAAAGAAATACTATAAATGAATTTGTACATATAAGCCTTTTTCAATTTTTAAAACATCTTCCATTTACAAACCTAGTAGTGGTATTGCTGGGCCAAAGGGTTTTCAAAGTTTTGTAGCCCTTTTGACGCAGTTCTGAATTGCTCTCCTGAATGGTTGGATCAGCTCACAACTCTACCAACAGTACATTAGTGTCCCAATTTTCCCATCTCTCCCCTAACATTTGTCATTTTCCTTTTCTGTCATATTAGCCAATCTAATAGATGTGAGCTGGTACCTCAGAGTTGATGTAATTTGCATTTCTCTAAGCAATTGTGATTTAGAACATTTTTTCATATGACTATATATAGTTTTGATTTCTCTTTCTAAAAACTATCTGTTCATATTCTTTGATTATTTATCAATTGGGGAATGATTCATGCTCTTAGAAATTTGACTCAGTTTTCTATATATTTGAGAAATAAGGCCTTTATTAGAAACATGCTGTAAATCTTCCCTTCCAGTTTTGTGCTTTCCTTCTAATCTTGGCTGCATTGGTTTTGTTTGTGCAAAAACTTTTTTAAAAAATTAATGTAATTAAAATTACCCATTTTACATCCCATGATACTCCTCTTTTTTTAGTAACAAAGTCTTCCCTTATTCATAGATTCGATGGATAAACTATTTCTTGCTTTCCTACTTTGCTTACGTTATCACACTTTATGTCTAAATCATGTAACCATTTTGACTTTATCTTGGTATACCATGTGAGATATTGGTCCATATGTAGTTTCTGCCAAACTGCTTTACAGTTTTCCTGGCAGTTTGTGTCAAAAAGCAAGTTCTTGTCTCAAAAGCTTGAATCATTGCATTTTTCAAAAACTAGATTACTATGGTAATTTACTACTGTGTATTGTGTATCTGATGAATCTTACTTTTCAATTAAAATTGGATAGATGCTTCCTTGGAGGGAAAAATGACCTTAATAAACAACCCTTAATTGACGAAATTATAAAAAGAAATGTGATGTCTTTAAAATTACATATTTAAAGAAAATATAATAATTAGATGCTCACAGTACTAATCATAAACCAGAGGCTATTCCAATAAAATTATATAAAATTGTAAAAATTACTGTGTGTTTTATGTTTGCTTAGAATATAAAGAGAAAACAACAAATATTATGTATGAACAGATTACACTAGATTTATGGTCAATTGTATTGAAAAGAGTATTTAAGACATCTTACATAATCAAAAATTATTTCTCTGTCCAAAGCCAGTTGGGTTATACAGGCATTCAACCTCAGGGTACTGTTGTCATCACTTGGCTTCTGAATAGATAGATTCATATGTGTTAGTTACTAGATGACGGGGAGCTGAGTTGGCATTAGTTCATGAAAGTCATAGTAATAAAGGAGAGCCTCTGAGTCAAACTGTCATTAAAACACTGATAATTCATCTATATTATTTAAGTTTTCTATCTTGCCAACTTGTCTAAAGGATTTGAGGTAGGTTATAAAGTTAAGCTATGACACACGACAATTAAAATTAGAACCAAAATAATCCATTAAAAGGAGCATAGAAAAGAATAGCTTTGCTGTCAAAGTTTTTTTTTTTTTAATTTTTCCTTACAAAGGGTCTAGGGACCCTAGGTAGAGATGAGTTAGTTATTACAACTGAGCATAGAATTTAGTTCTGAGATCCCCCTGTGGGGGGAGGGGAGAGGACACATTGGGTTATATACACTGCTTGATACAAATTCACATGGAAAACAAACCTTTTTCCTGACTGGCATGGATTTTTAGGAAGAATTTATCTTGTGGGTCCCTATATATGAGATGAGAACTAGACATTAAGTTGGGAGATCTGCGTTTGAATTCTGCCTCAGACACTTAGTAACTGGAGTGATCATAAGAAACCACTTAACCTGTCAGAGCATAGATGCTTACCCTGGGATCAATAGACACTCAAGAGGTCTGTTATGGGGATCCTTGAATTTGGATAGACAAAAAAAAAATCATCTTTATTTAAATATGGGCATCTAGGTTGTTCAGCAGATGGAGTGCTGAACTTGTAGTCAGGAACATTTGAATTCAAATTCAGTCTCAGAACTCACTTTGTTGTGTGACTCTGGGTTAGTCACTTAAACTCTCTCGTTCTGTTTCCCATTTGTAAAATTGGAATAAAAATATTACCTACCTCACAGTGTTGTTGTGAGTCAAATGAGATAACATTTATAGTATTTTACAAACTTTAAAATCTAATATAACACAATTTAAATGTAATGAATATAATAATGCATGGTATAAGTCCTAGTGAAATTGGATTTGATGTATCCGCAGACTACTCAAATGACATCACTCACATGTGAACCTGCTTCTGGGAGACAGGAAGACACACATTTGTGGATATTCTGTTGGCCTATTATATAGTTGGGAGCAAAATTTTTCCTTTGCAGCCTAGCATGAACTTGTAGAATCTTTAAATCTTCCTGACTAGCATATTCTCTTTCTGTTTTCTGTTTGCAGGGATGCAGGACTCATTCATTCAAAATAATTGACTCCATGGATTAAATGGGTAAAGGCCTGAGGGCCCCCTTTTCCTCCTAGTAGCCCATATGATGCAGAAAAATTGGCTTGGGGCTTTGGTCTGTTTCATTTACCTTTTTCAGTTCTAGGTATAGGAAGTAAAGATCCAGACCTAGAAGCTCTTAGAGTTGAGAATTCAAGCTGACCATTGTAGTTAGTTGAACAAGGAAGCCCTGAGAAGTCAAAAGTCCTGGGATACTAAATAAAGATGGGATCTTTGAATTTAATTGAATTTAGTGTGACTAAAACCATGTAGGAACTGAGTTAAAACAAGATGTGTGAGCCGAAGCTCCTTTAACTTTCCAAAGACCTAGATGTTTTGTGGGAGATTATGCCTTTAAATTCTTGGGGGAAATGTCTGTATGTTTTTTCATTAATCAGTAGGCTAGGAACATTTATTGAGGGCTTATTGTTATGTCTAAGTGCTGGATACATACATAAAGAGGCAAAAGACAGTCAGTCCCTGCCCTCAAGAAGCTCACAAACTAATGAGGGAGACAAAAAGAAAACAAATAGGTACAAATAAACTGTTTACAGTATAAATAGGAAATAATTAAAAGAAGGAAGGCACTAGGAATTAAGAGACCTTGGATAAGGATTCCTGTAAGAGATTGAATTTGACTTGGGATTGAAAGGAAATCCCAGAAAGCTAGTAGGCAGAGATGAATAGGGAAAGGATTGCTGCAGAGGATTTTGTATTTGAACCAGTAACTAATAGGGAGCCATTGGAGTATATGGAGTAGGGTCATGACATGGATTCTCAAAATTGGGAAAGCATAATTTTGGAGAATCCTAGCAATTGACAGAGAGCCAAGGACCCTCCCAACCACTCTTGGTATAGGAAAACAGTAAATGGGGAGTGAAAAGTTACATAACTGTCCCTCAGACAGTGGAGACACAGTTACAGTAGCTATTATATAATTGGCTTCCTTTGTAATCCTAGGCATTTTAATTTATGCTTTTAGAGCTATTATTTGAAGAAAGGTTCCATAAAATTAAAAAGACTGCCAAATGAGTCCACAACATAGAAAATTTAAAATACCTCTGTCATAGAGCCTTTGTTTCTACATTTTTCTAATAGGAATAAATACTTTTACTACCTTTGTCAGAGGCATTTTGTGAGGGAATTGCTTAGCAAAATTTAGCATGCTATAAATATAAGTGATGCTTATGATAATGATGTCATCAATGATCAATGAGAGGCAGCATGATGAGGTAGAGGGCTGAGGTTGGAGACAGGAAGCAAGGAAAGAAAGAAAGGAAGAAAGAAAGGAAGAAAGAAAGGAAGAAAGAAAAGAAAGAAAGAAAGAAAGGAAAGAAAGAAAGAAAGAAAAAAGGAAAGAAAGAAAGAGAAAGAAAGAAAGAAAGAAAGAAAGAAAGAAAGAAAGAAAGAAAGAAAGAAAGAAGGAAAGTAAAACAAAGAAATGAGAGAGAAAAAGAGAGAAACAAGAGAGGAAGAGGAGAAAAGAGAGCAAGCAAGAAAGAGAAAAGAAAAAAAGTTTAGTGTCTCCAAGTATGATATTATATGTCATAGAAATGCTTTTCATATGTGTGTTTTTACACTGACTCCTATAAAAGTTGAGCTCATAACATCAAATTGCCTCAGTAAAGGCATTTCTATATCCAAGAGAAATGGACAGCTGATATGTCCATTAGGCTGTCTCTCTAGTATGGTATCAGATGTTTCAAGGGAGCTTTTGGCAAGTACTGCATTTTAGTCAATTCTTGATTGTATTTACTGATGTATGTCAGCAGGGCTGATGTGTTCTTGATGAAGGATGGATCCATGTGCTTTAGAAACAAGATTGTGGGAGGAAGAGTTGACACCATGCTGTGAAAGCTATAGAGCCTGACTTATATTCTTGCCTAGACAATGCCTTGTCCTAGTTCTACATGAAGAAAAGCTGCTAGGGTGACCGGAGATAAGGTTAAAAAAAATTCCCTCAAATACTTACCAGTTTCTGTGAACACCTGATCAGAAATGCCCAGTGGCCTGCTGAAGACTGAAATAAACATTGTTAGTTATCACAGGGAGTTTAAAATTCTTTAGCAAGGTCATTTCACAGATTGCAGCTGAAAGTGGCTAAAATGAGATATCTTTAAAAAAAAAGTTATGCTGTGAAAACGAATTATACAAAATTACCATATTAAAATATAATTTCTATGAAAGATTTTCTTACATTTCTTTCAATCTAAATAAAGATGTTTTATTCCTTTTCCTCTTCACTGCTTAAGTTCTTATCACTTTCATTGTTATTCTTTCTTCTTCCTTATCGTCTCACAACTTCTGTAACACTTAGAGTGTGATTATAGGTTTCATTTTAATTTTCCCCAAGTCAAATTTAGGTGAGGGTGGGGAGTAAGTATGTGTGGCAGACTAATATGATAATTACTGATCACAAGTATTATCTAGGAAGAAAACAATGGGAAAAAAAGAATCAAAGAAGAGAAACCAAGCCAAGGTCAAGAGGATGAAAACGCAAAAGTTAAGAGTCAGAAGAGTATGACACAAGCACTTGTCAAACATTCTAGTTTCCCCATCTCCAGGATTGGGACTTGAGGCCCAGCCAGTGCAGTATTTAGATTTTGCTGGAAAGTCCTTGGGTTTTAGACCCAAAATCGGGGGGAAATCATGTTAAGAATTCAAACTATGCTGAAGTTCAGTAAGTTGCCATGGTGGGCGGTGGGTTTATCTCTCACTGAAGGTCTTCAAGAAAAAGGTAGATGTCAACTTGTCAGAAGATCATAGAATTATAGAGAATATCTTGTTCAGATACTTGCTTGTGGTCAGGAACAATGACTATAGCCAGATTGTGAAGAATTAAATGAGAAAAGAAATAGAGACAACAGATATAGAAGGTTTTATCTAGGAGTTTGAAAAAGGAAGGAGAGATATAGCATGATTGCCTCAGGGGATGATGGAATTATAGTGAATGTAGCTGTTGTTGTTTGAAGGAGAGTGGTAGACACCTTGATCCCTGATAAGGACTTCTGGGTCTTGACTTTGGTCTTGTAACTGAACACTTAGGATCTCTGTGCCTATTTTTCCCAATTAGACTGCATTCCTCTGTGCCATACTGGCCGGAATTACTGTCTTCATTCTCTGTCCACCTTATGTTCTTCTAGCTATTTTATAACAGTTTCACATCAACCCTGATACTACTGATAAATGCAGAGGTATAGGAAGAATATTTTTTTTAGGATGTACTCAACTCACAGAATGATGCTTTTTGTATGCAACAGAATGGTAGGTTGATGGCCCATGGGCAAATATAAACATAGGAACAACTACCCAAAATATATCCTTTAGAATCCTTATAGGCATTTCACCATGATCATCCCACCAAATAATGGCTTCAGAACCTTAAGAGATATTCTGAGGCCAGGTTATCTCACCCTGAATCCATGCTTGTATTATTGGTCTTCTTATTTAAACAAATCTTTTGAATTTCAACATTGCACAGATACTCTAGGAAAACCCTAACCTGGATTTCTTTCCTTTCATGTCAGATTCTGACTCTTCTATGTCAGGCACAGATTATTTTCCCTCATCCAGTGGTTTGTTTGATACATGAGATAGCTCTAGCTATCCTTTCTCTGTACACTTAGAAATCAATCCTCCCAAAATATAGGATGCATGTCAAGTTAGACTTTGCTTTCATTTCCTCTCTTATAAATTTTATGATGTAGTAATCACTTTGTATCAAACAGCAGCTCTTGCTGTTTAGTCAGAATTAGGTTCAGAAGAGCAATTTCTCTCAACACTTACATTACCCTCTGAAGTTAATATGACAAATGAAGAATTTGTTAATCACTACTTTTGGTAGAAAGAGAACTTTAGCATATTTCTAGATAGTTCAAGCTACCTTTAGCAAATTTACCATAGCCCTTGCCTAAGTTGTTTTTGGAACACCTCATCTATTTCTTCTTTCTTTTGAAGGTGTTTATAGCATATTCTAATAACAATGTTCCTTCTGTTCTTCTTTTGTTAATTTATACTGAAAATGCTTACTCCTCTTGATGAGCACAAGGAAATGATGAGGGTAGGGAACCATGTGTTTTTAGGCGTGCTTAAAGACCCCAAAATGGGTCTTGCCTACATGCTGGGTCCTGCCGAACAAATTCGACTCAAGCCTTCTCAGCCAAATAAAAACAAAGTTTATTAAAGATTCACCATAATGAGTAGTCTTAAGAAATCTCACCATTTGTGACACTGGTTTTCACAAGCTGGCCGAATTCGATCTACTGAACTAGACTGAATCTGAGTGCCTTCATGGAGGCAAGATGAGACTTATACAGAAAGATTGTGGGAGGGATCTAGGGATGGTCAAGTAGTCTGGGGTGAGTAGAGGAGGGGTTTAAGGAGGATCTGGAGGAGGAGTCTAAGGAGGATCTTGAAGGGACTAGGGTGAGATTAAGGGTGGGAAATAGCTGAAGGCCACCTGGAGATAACAGACAATACAGGGCTAGGCTGTTTAAGGGTAACAGAGATTTGGGCCTAGTGATAAGGAAGGCTTATGGCCTCAGAGGAAGGCCAGATCAAGTGGGAAGATTCAAGGAGAGTTCAAAGGGGCTGCCAAGAGACTGTATCTCATCACTATTCTGATTCTTAGATTTCCTCATATATGTGCATGTCAGGAGAATGGTGTATCAGTGAGGCAATAAACACAACATCAACAATAATCGTGAATATGCCTATGTACTTCTATATCGCAAAGTATGAGAGACTCTCCATAAAGAAGGTAGAAGTATAACATTTATTCAGACACCAGAGAACCATATCCCATAACCAAATGTTCAGCTCCCACAGCCAGTTAGTCTACTTCATCACAACAGTAAGGAACTTAAAACATGATATCACAACATGGAGTCTCACCATCCCAAAACCTCTCCCAACCCTGGCTGGGGTCTTCCCCAAAACAAACCCACAGTACAGCTAAGTCACAGCTGGCTCAGTTCTAATTATCATGATGATGGCCATTAGCAGCCAGAACTGCTCTCTCTCTCTCTCTCTCTCTCTCTCTCTCTCTCTCTCTCTCTCTCTCTCTCTCTCTCTTTCTCTCTCTCTCTCTCTCCACATTTCCTGTGACATAACTTCTTTTTCCTGTCAGGAAGCTCCTCCCACCACATGTGACTTAGGCTTCCTGTCATGTAAACAGGGCACATGGCCTATTAATGGGTGGGAAAGATCTTCAGATCTAAATTGCTACCACAAATTGGGAGAATACTAAATAGGGGAAAGGAAGGGAACAGACATTTACATATAATCTATGATGTGCTAGACAATAGACTAAGTGCTTTTTCAAATATTGTCTCCATTTAATGGCTGTATTTTGGCCCCCCTTGGCTTAGAGTGAATGTTATTGGTAACTGTTTCTCTTTGGAACAGCAACCCTGAGGGTCTTCCTCTACCAGCTTGATTTTTTTTTCTTTTTCTAATTAAAGGGGCCATCCCTTGACTCACTTCTTAAAGAGGCCTATTCACTGAATGGCTTTGCCTCACTCTGAGTACATGAAAAGGACTTAGCCTAAAAGAGAAAGGGTTTTCCATTGCATCCTAGGCCATCTCTAATCATCCTGATGAATATATTGTCACCGGATCCTGATGACTGAAGGAGAAAGTGAGGCTGGTGATATTACACAGCCTTCCCTCACTCAAATCAAAGTCAACTGCAAGTCATGTCATCATTTCCCTACTGCCATGGTCCTCTTCGAAAATGAAGGACAAATACGACAGCAATCTCTTGATCCTGATAACCTTCTGAGGTAGATAAAATTATTATCTCATTTTACAGTTGAGGAAACTGAAGAATAGAGGTTAAAGGATTTTCCCAGTGTCACAGCTAGGAAGGATCTGAGGTTGGATTTGACTGTAACTCTAAGCCCAGCTCTTTACTTACTGTGCCATAACTAAGGGCTGCCAGTGAGGAGATGGTGGTAGACATGATTAGAATGGTACTAGATTTAGTCAATGATAATGGAAACCTCTTTCTAACCTGCCTTGTATCCAATAATCAACATTCTTAATTTAATTTAATATACTGGTTTTCAATCTGTATACCAAAAACTTCTGATGGGGGGGAGGGATGCAGAAATTTTGTTTCAATTTTACAAACCTATTTATGCATACCAACAATCTTATTAAATGACAGAATAATAAATAAGCAAAAGTATCTTTAGAATAGCAAATAAATAATGCATCTCATGCATATGTAGCTTTTTCAAATGTACAGATTGTTGTGATTAATAAAATGCAAATTTATTTAAAAGTATTACTGAATTAATAATAATTATTTTGTTATTATGGATTTTCTCAATACACAATAATAACAAAACTGTCCTGACTGGGGGAACAAGGAGTCTCCAAAAAGTGTTTTATTTTGTTTAGGTTGTTTTGGTTGTCTTTCAATTGAAATCTGTGAATAAGAGAAAATGAGACAACAAAGTTGTGAGCAGATTAATTTATTAGCAAAGATAGTAATTGTCAATAAAATGGGATCCAAGCCTCTTCAATAACCAAGGACCCCCACTCAACAGTCAAAGTAGTTCTTTTGTAGTCATAAAAGACCAACTTTAAAAAGGCAAAGAAAGTGACACCATTTGTAGCAAAGTGGGCATTATAGAGTTATAAGTGACTAGAATCAGAAAAGGGGGATTTTGTGCAGTCCAGGGCAATAAGAGTTTAACATTCTTTGTTCATGTCCTCAACTTGATCTGAACTTTGAGGGTGGTACAAGGTATGAATGGAAGGCGTGACTCCTAGAAAGAAATGCACTTAAAATAATATTGAATCAATGAAATGAGACCCTCTATCCAAGTCAACATGAGAGGGTGGACAAAAAAAGAAGAACAGTTTCCTTAAGAAGCATTTTAGCAACAAAAGTAGCTGTATCTTTAGCTCCAGGAAATGCTTCTACCCAATGAGTTAATTGGTTAACAGTAACAAGACAAACTTTATAATGGCCAGATTTGGGCATACATATGAAATCAGTTTGTAGATGGTTGATTGATGTATAAGTAAAAGAGATCAACCAAAGTCAATGGTTCAGAGGGTGCATTGGTTAGATGGCAGGTGAGGCAGGTGGCAGCACACATATATACTGCTACTAGAGTGATTCCTGGAGAAAATCCATGCATACTTTATTATAACAACAATTTTCTGTGTGCCAAAATGCTCCCCCCGCCCCCTTATGAATAGAAAGACATACCTGGTGATAGAAGGTCCAGAGGAGGGGTGCTTGCCTTCCACTTTCTTTTTTTTCCCATTAATTAATTTATTTTTAGTTTTCAACATTCACTTCCACAAGATTTTGAGTTCTAAATTTTCTCCCCATTTCTTCCTTCAACCCCCTCCCAAGATGGTGTGCATTCTGATTACTCCTTTCCACAATCTACTCTCCCTTCTATCACCCTGGCTCCTTCTCTTATTCTCTTCTCTTCTATTTTCCTGTAGGGCAAGATAGATTTCTATACCCCATTGCTTGTATATCTTATTTCCCAGTTGCATGTAAGAACAATTTTTAACATTCATTTTTAAAACTTACAGTTCCACATTCTCTTTCTCCTTCCCTCTCCACACACCCTCATTGAAATTTGACTTCCACTTTCAGCTACACACCAGAGACCTGTTTTTGTCCTATATCACTGCTTTCATTTTTGCATTGTAGAATCATTGTAGATAAAGGAGAAATCATTGGTGTTGGAGGAGGAAAGATGAAATATGTAGGTAGGTTCTTCCAGTGCAGCCAATTTTGCCATGGTGGTTGACCAACTGTTTCCTTGTGAGACAGTATCAATCCTATGAGTATATGCAGAACAGTGGACAATGGTCAAAGCTTTGGGAAGCTCTGGGACTGATAAATGTTTTTGATAAAGTCCACTTTTTGATTAAGTCCATTTGCAATGACTTTATTAGTAGAGGTCAGAAAATCCCTTTATAGCCAAGCAGGATGACAGACCCTATATGCATATTGAGTCCATATAAATTATGGTACTTTTTCCCTTAGCAAGGTGATATACCTGGGTAAGAACCATGAGCTCAGCAGTTGGAGAATTAATATTGGATACTGCCCAGATGGTGTCATAGTCAGAAACCACAACAATACTGGTGTAATGAATGCCATTCCTCATAAAAGAAGACTCATTGATATGCAGAGTTTCCTAAACTTATTTGGCCTGCTTTCCTCTTTTAAAAAAGATAATTCTGTGCCCCCTTAGAAATCTTTAACCCTTTATCCTTTTTCTAAAAATTTGCCTCATTTCAAAAATAGATTTTTTAAAAATGATGCATCTTAAATTTAATAATTTATTGTAAATTTGTGGGGTTTTTCCTGCATTGAAACTTTGATGATGCAATATTTTGTTATGTAACTATATAGTATTGCATAGTAAACAAGGTATTACACATGCATATTCCTGCTAATGTATGCCGGACTTTCTGACAATGTGCAATAAGCTCTCATGCCAACACTTGCTTGTTAAGACCTATTGGTAGGCTTAGCCACTGATTGGTTATGACTTGCATTTTGTGTGTTTATTTAGAAGATAATGTAATCACTACAGATGAAACATGTATGAACAGTTTTTCAAAATTTTCTTCTCTTCTTTCCAGATGCTTCCATTGCCTCCTTATTTTTATTCAATGCCCCTCAATTGCATTCAAAGCTACTACTGTCCCCTCGAATCATTTCAGTACCCCCAGGGGGCAGTGTCACTGACTTTGGGAACTTATGGAAGAATAAAATTAGGATTTTGCAAGGAGATATCTGAGAGATCATCTCAGGGTTTTTCAGCCATATCCACTATAGAATCAGGTAATGGCTCCCAAGAAATTAGTAGATCATGGAGCAATGCAGCAGGATTAAAGACAGTATATCACTTGAAAGTAACATTCTCTTTCCCCAGCAAAGTCACTTCATACCTAGCAAGTCTTTGATCAGAAAAAGCTTAAGTTTGATGATAGAGTACAGAAGCCTCAATCTCGTGGAAACACTGCACTAAGAATCCACAGAATCCAGTTTTGCTGAATAATAGGCAACTAGATGCAAAGTATGTGCTAATATCTGGTTCAGGACCCCAGAAGCCACTCCCTTTATTTATGTACAAAAACAGTAGAGAGCTTAGTGTAATCTGGAAGTTCCACTGCAGAGGCTGATAACAAGGTGTTCTTGAGGTCACCAAGGGTAACATGATGTTAGGGCTCAAGACGTAAAGGTTCTGGTACAGTTTTTTGTTAAAGAGACTAAGGGTTGAGTGATTTCATATCTAGCTGCTCCTAACGTAGTACACATCTGCTTCTTGTTCTTGGGTACCAACAAATACTAGAAAGCCTGTGAGCACATTTGGGGAAACAGAGTGAATACCCATAGACAAAGCAAAACTGAAATACTCCATCCAAAGGAGGCACCACTGAACCTTTGATCCAGAGACTTTGTGGCCTCTATGGTGAAGCTGTAGAAGATGACAGGTATCTTCTTGACAAGTCTTGATACTGGATGCAGCTAGTAGATCATCCACACAATGAACCAGAGTAGAGCTTTTAAAAGTGATTGAAGGGGAAGGTAGATGGTGCAGTGGATAGAGCACTGGCCCTGGAGTCAGGAGGACCTGAATTCAAATCTAGCCTCAGACACTTACTAGATACGTGACTCTGGGCAAGTAACTTAACCCAGATTTCCTCTAAAAAATGTTAAAAAAAATAAGTGATTGAAGCAAAGTCCTGACGTATGATTTAAGAGAATAAGATGAGGTTTTCAACATATTCTTGAGGTAGATGAGTCCATGTCCAATGTGTCTTCTTCCAGGTAAAGGTAAACAGATATTGAGTGAATACGATTTTTAAAGAAAGCTGAGCACAAATCTATCACCATAAAACAGGTAAGCTTACCAGGAATAGAAGAGAAAATATTGTCAGGGTTAGATATCAAAGGGTGTCTAGATATAACATAAGGGTGGTTTGATGGCAGAGGATAAGGTGGATAGATAGTATCATGAATAGAATAAACTGGGGAGATGTGATAGGATGGAGGGAAATACAGTTAGCAATAGTAACTGTGAAAAAAAATTTGAAGCATGTTTCTCTGATAAAGGCCTCATTTCTCAAACATGTAGAGAACTGAGTCAATTTTACAAAAATAAGAGCCATTCCCAAATTTATAAATGATCAAAAGATATGATCAGTTTTCAGATGAAGTAATCAAAGCTATCTATAGCCATATTAAAAAAATACTCTCACTATTGATCAGAGAAATTATATTAAAACAATTCTGAGTTACTATCTCATACCTATTAGACTGCATAATAGGACAGCAAAGGAAAATGACAAATGTTGGAGAGGATTTGGGACAAGTCAGTATTTAATGTACTGTTGGTGGAGCTATGAACTGATTGAGCAATTTGGAGTTATGCCTAAAAGGCTACAAAACCATGCATACCCTTTGACCTAGCAATACAACTGCTAGGTCTATATCCCCCACAAGATAAAAAACAAAAACAAAAACAAAAACAAAAAGTTCCTATATGTACAAAAATATTTATAGCAGCTCTTTCCCGAGGGTAAAGAATCAGAAGTTGAGGGGATGCCCATCAATTGGGAATGGCTGAACAAGTTGTGCTATGTGATTATGGTGAAATACTATTGTATTCTAAGACATGAATAGGATGTTCTCAGAAAAACCTGGAAAGACTTGCACAGGATGATGCAAAGTGAAATGCACTGTGTACAAATTAATAGCTATATTTTAAGATGTTTAGCCATGAATGACTTCGTTATTCTCAGAAATAAAATGATCCAAGAAAGCTCTGAAAGACTTATAATGAAAAATGCTATCCATCCCAGAGAAAGAACTGATGGTGTCTGAATACAGTTTGAAGCATGCTTTTCTTTACTTTATTTTTCTTGATTTTTTTTGTCTATGTTTTCTTTCACGGCATGAGTATTACGAATATGTTTTGCATGACTACACATGTATAACCTATATGGAATTGTTTGCCTTCTCAATGGGGAGGAGGGGTTGGGAAAGAGGAAGGAAGAGAATTTGGAACTCAAAATTTTAAAACAAATGTTAAAAATTATTTTTACATGTTAGTGAGGAAAATAAAATGCTAAACAAAAGCTTAAAAAGAAATGAGAATTGATAAGATGTTTAATTTTTCCATCTCCTGTTTAACCACATCCAGCTTACCTTGGTTCATAGATGCTACCTTCTAGGTCCTTATGTAATACTGATCTTCGCAATACTCGACTTTTCTTTCACCACCGGACATATCCACAGCTGAGCTTACTTTTAGCTCTGGTCCAATTGCTTTATTAGTACTGGAGCTACTTGTAGTTGTCCTCTGGTCTTCCCCAGTAACATGTTGGACACCTTCAGACCTGAGGCGCTCATCTTCTGGTATCATATCTTTTATCATTTTAATATTGTCAATGATATTTTCTCAGCAAAGATAATGGAGTAGTTTGCCATTTCCTTCTCCAGTGGATCAACTTTTGACAGAACTCTTTAATATGACTTGTCCATCTTTGGTAATCCTACACGGCACAGCTCCTAGTTTCACTGAACTATACAATTCCCTCTGACACGAAAAGACTGTGATCCAAGAGGGGACACATAGGAAGAAGAAACTTAATTTCTGATACTACAGCACCCATATGTCATGCAGCCATGTAATCTTATTATTTCTACAAAATGTTCCCAGTCACCCCCCTCCCCCAGTCTCTCTCAGTGTGAAGCATGCTATCTCTTTTCTGATACATGATATCAGATGTATAGACTTCCTCATTCTCAAGCAGCTATTTCTGAGCATTGCTCCCTGGTTCCATGGTTTCTTATTGCTACTGCCAAGTGTGGATCCACTGGTTTGGTGCTGATATTTTATGTTTTCCATCATAGCTTATTATTTTAAATAGTGTTTCATACTATCTCCACTTTTCTGGATTGTAGATCTGCTCTTTATTTCTGCCTTCTACCTTTAGCTGCAGTCCGAAACTTAGCACAGGCATAATAACATTTTCATCTGACTGGCTACGCTCCTAGCTTTCATATATCTATGTGACAGGGAAATAGGTACTATCACTTTCTGATCAGAACAGTGGGATCTACCATATTTCATCTTAACCCCCAAAAGCTTTTAGAGAAAACAGCAGAAAGCTTAACATATCCCATTACACCAGAGGAAAAAAAAATTCTCCTTTGAGGTGTGACTTAGGGATAAAATGCTTTTCCAGATATATATGTTTCCTCATAAACATTAGTGATCTGTTTGTTCTTTTAGACTTGAATGGAATAGGCTATCATCTCCAGAAGGAGATTCTCTCCCCTAGGTGACAAGCTCCTTGCAACATAGAAAGTCAGTCACAGCTAGCAAATTACTGCCTTTGAGCTTATTTCAATTTTTTTCAGTTGTATTTCCTGTTTGCCAATGCCATGGCCCTGTAAGAAATTTTATTGTAAAACTTTCTTTTGTCTTCCTGTTGGATTTCCAAATCCTTGATTTTATTTGGTCAACAGCCACTGCATTCCTGACAAAATGCAAAGAGCTCTAATGGTTTTAAGTCTCTACTTTCTTCAACCCCAAATTTCTTCTACTTTCCCATTTAGATGGGTGGGACAAGTAAAGTCCCAGAACAAAACTAAGCCTGGGGATAATGACATTTTCTTCTGACTAGATATACTCTTGCTTTCATGTGTCTATGTGGTTACAGCCCTTCTGGCCCTTTATTTCTATGTCTGAGAAGTGAAGAAAGCCCTTCTAAAATAAAACATTTCTCAGGATCTGCAGCAATGCAGCAAAAAGTCATGATAAAGGGGTAGTTTTCTCTGTCTTTTAACTGTAAGAATAAACTAATGATTTAAGATTCACCTATATCAAATAACGGCTAAGTATACATAAAATGCAGATTGTCTCATTTGTCAGAGGAGAAAATGAAAGGCCTGGAGGAATTCCAATCTCCTTACAAAATTGCCAGATTAAAACAAAGAATCCTTGAAAAACGTGGATGAAATGCTTTAAGGAGAAAACATAAAAGAAAAAGAGTAAAGAAGAATCTTCACTTGTATCTAGAAGTTAGAAGATAGAAGCACATGATATAACAACATGGGATCTCAGAGAGTGAAAGTACAACAGAGGCCAATTATTTCAACCCTTAACTGAACAAAAAATACTCTCTACAGCACTTCTGACCAGTGTTCATTCATTCAGCCTTTGCTTTTAGTCAGCCTTTGGTTATAGGATATATATTTCCTCTCAAATCATCCAAATTCTTGTTGATATCACCCAACCGTTAGAAAATGTGGAAGAAAAAATTTCTGCTTTGTGTTTTAGGTGCAAATCTTCCAGAAAAAAAATAATTCAGATTAAACTAATGAAAAACATTTCTACTTAGAGAGGCAAAAAGTTGGACAATGTTACCCTGTGCTTTCAAAAATCTTTCTAACAAAAAGCATTTTTACTTATACTATATAATATCCTCAAACAATAATACGATCAGCTCTCCGAGGTTTGTCAAGTTCTTTAGAAATATTATCTCATTTTAAACCCACAACAATTGATGGGTGGTGTGTGTGTGTGTGTGTGTGTGTGTGTGTGTGTGTGTGTGTGTGTGTACATGTTACAGTTATCCTCATTTTAAAAATAAAAAATCTGAGGCAGAGAAAGGTTAAGTGACTTACCTAGAATCACAAAAGCTAGCAAGTTTCTAAGGTCAAATTTGAACTCAGGTCTTCTTAACTACAGATCTAATAATCTCTCCATTGTATCTTTTTAGTAAAGGTCGAGCAAAAGTTCAGAATTTAAGTAACAATGTCAGAATAATAGCATTTTAAACATTCTAGAGAACTTTTCTAAAACTATTCAATTCCTATTTTATCACTCTAAGGATTTCCTTTGCACCTGGCAAAAGGCAAATAATCAATGACTTCTTCCCTTCTTTTAGTCTGAAGATTATCCTAATCACTTCAGGGAGGAGGCTTCCTGTGCTGATCTGGACAAAGGATCCTAGACTGCATTAAAAATTGAATAGATTTTCAACAAAAATGATGTAAAAATACTTCGGTATAGGACATCATTTTGGCATTTGTAGTCAAAGAAAAACAACCAAAGTTTCTCACTCAGGTTAGTTCAAAAACCTCAAACTAGGATACTAAAGAAAAGTATTTAAAAGATGTTTCTAAGGGGGAAGGGAAAGGCTTTAGTATGTATCTATTGGAGTTTCTGTTTAAGTTAAGATGAAACTTTCCTCACTGCAACTAGTACTCATTGTTGATATATTTTTTGGAGACAAATACAACTAGTCTAATACCACTACCAAATTATAGTCGCTCCAACTCGAAGAAAGCACTTGTTGCTGCTACTGATCCTCCAACACTCTTAATCTTTTCATGGTCAGGCTAAACATATGCACTTCTTTCAAACCTTCTTCCAATTACACAGCCTTCAGTTTCCTTACTCTCCTGGTCATATTTCAGCTTATTTTCTTACATACTGAATCCAGTACTCCATGCGTGGTTTGCTCAGGACAGAATACATTGGAAATACGTCTTATCTATTTTTGGTCTCTGTTCCACTCTCAACGTAGCCTAGGATAGCGAGGCCCACTGATTACTCATTTTGGGTTTGGGCTTTCAGTCCATTAAATATTGCAGATCTTTTTTTCTGATGAACTGCCATTTAGACATCTCTCTCCCATGTTGTACTTTTTTAATATTTAGCCCAGTATTCTAACTTATTGAGATATTCTGCAACCTAGAACCTGCTATATCATGCTCACATATGATTTGTGAGCAATTTGTCCTATTTTCATGCTCTTTGAAAATTCAGTAAACATGACATCTGTATTTTCATATGAGGCAATGATGCAAATGTTAAAAGGGAGAAGGACAATGGACAAGTCTTTGAGAATATCAAATAGAACCCGTACTCTATACTGATATTGACTTATTTAACTTTTGGAGTCAAATCACTTAGCCAATTCCAAATCCTCTTAACATTACTATCATCTCATTCACATTTCTTCATTTTGCTTCAAAGGACAACACGGGGAAACTTTGCGAAATGATTTGCTTATATCTAGGTAAAGTATGTCTACAGAATTACCTTGCTATACCTCTGCTTCTAGTCTGTTAAAAAAGGAAATTAAGATAGTATGACAATTTTCTTGGTGAAGCCATTATAGTTCTTTGTGATCATCATTTCCTTTTCAAGATATTTACTAATTATGCTTTCAACAGTACATCACAAAATTTTGCTAGAATTTGAGGTCACTTGTATATGTACTTTGTAGCTTCCAAGCTCATTGGTGCATTTTCTTGTTAGTTCCCACAATATTTCTTTCTTTTGAATATCATGAGAACATCTGTCTTTTTTCAATCACCTGACACATCTCTGATTCTCCAAGATTTTTTGAAGATTGCTGAGAGTGGCTCAGCAAACACATCTTTAAATTTTCAGGTACCTGTTTCATCTGGATCTGTGGGTTTGAACTTGTCAGGAGCACCTTAGTTCTCTCTTTTTATCTCCCTTCCTATTGAAACCCAATAAGGATTTCAACTGCCTACTAGACAATGTTGTTATGTCCTTTCCAGTGAACTGACTAAAATATTTCCTTGCAAGAGAAAATAAAAGTAAGTTAAGAAATAGTTCTTTCTTCTCTGTGTCATATAATCATATCCCACCTATTCTAAGTAGCAGTCTTATTCATTCTTACAGCTTTCAATTTTCTCTAGTATAAATAAAAATACCTCCTTTTGTCCTTAGCTTCAACCTTTAGCCTCATCAGTCTTATTGCTTTCTGAGTTTTATTGCTCCTTTAACTGAAAAGAAAGTGGGTAAGAGAAAAATTCCCATGTATACCAGCTAGTTGACATAGAGAATACTTGCAAAACAAAAAGAAGAGTGATATTATAGAAATATTTTCCCACTCATCCTTGTTATATACCCCTTTTGCCATCTTTTGAATATTCCTGAAAAATTTATGTTAGTTGGTGATTTATACGTTTTTAAAACTTATTTTCTTGTGTTTTCAAAATCAGAAACTTACTCTTCCTAAGCTCACTTTTCTCTGTAAAATTTAAGGGCATTAGATCCTACCTATCATTTATTTGAAGTCCTTGAAATTTTGTCTTCCTAAATTACAGAGTGAATGCCAGTTTATGTAACCTTTACTACTCACTTTCTATATCATAAATTATAAGGTGGTATGCTCATTTCCTTCCAAAATTCACATGATTTCCAGCTTAGCAAAACGGCTTCACTTTGCTGTTGAGAATAAAATGCAGAAGTAAGCCCTGTCTCATTTGTTCCACCACTTTTTGAAAGATGATTTGTTAATTAAAGCAAGCCAAAGACTTGGTAGCTATTCTGCTTTTGATAACTAAAAATCTTTGGCAGATAGCTGGAAAAATGAAATACTCAAGCTTTGATGCAAGATCTGTGATTTGTTTCCTGAAATTTTTATTTAAATTTTCCTTCTGATCAGGTGGTCTGTAATACAATCTCATTGAACTATATTGTTTTCCCCTTGATTATTTTTCATCCAAGTTTTTTTTAAATGTTATTTTTAGTTTTCAAAGTTCACTTTTATAATATTTTGAGTTCTAAATTTTCTCCCCCTCCTCCCTTTGCCCTTCCCAAAGACAGCATGCAATCTTATATAGGCTCTACTTGCACATTCATATTAAACATATTTTGATATTAGTCATGTTGTAAAGAAGAATTAGAAAAAAATGGGAAAAATTGAGAGAAAAAAGAAACAATAACAACAAAAAATAGAACAAATAGTATGCTTTGCTCTGCATTCAGACTCTATAGTTATTTTTCTGGATGTGGATAGCATTTTTCATCATCAGTCTTTTGGAGTTGTCTTAGAACTTTGCATTGCTGAGAAGAGCTAAGTCTAGTATTTTATTTAAAATTTTTGCATCTACATTCATTAGGAAAATTGGTCTATAATTTTCTTTTTCTGTTTTAACTCTTTCTGGTTTAGGTATCAGAACCATATCATAAAAAGAATTTAGTAGGTCTCCTCCTTTGCCTATTTTCCCAAATAGTTTATAGAATATGAAAATTAATTGTTCTTTAAATGTTTGATAGAATTCACTTGTAAATCCATATGGCCCTGGAGATATTTTTCTTAGGGAGTTCATTGATGGCTTGTTCACTTTCTTTTTCTGAAATAGGGTTATGTAAATATGTTATTTCCTCTTCTGTTAATCTGGGTAATTCATATATTTTGTAAATATTCACCCATTTCTATAAGATTGTCAAATTTATTGGCATACATTTGGTCAAAAATAGCTCCTAATTATTGTTTTAATTTCTTCTTTGTTGTTGGTGACTTCACCTTTCTAATTTTTGATACTGGTAATTTGATTTTCTTTCTTTTTTTGTAAAATCAAATTAACCAAAAGTTTATCTATTTATTGTATTTTTCATAAAACCCACTCTTAGTTTTATTTATTAGTTCAATAATTTTCATAATTTCAATTTTATTAACCTCTCCTTTGGTTTTCAGAATTTCTAATTTGGTATTTAATTGGAGATTTTAAATTTTTTTCTAGCTTTTTTAGTTTCATGCCCAATTCATTGATCTCTTCTCTCTCTGTTTTATTTATGTAAGCATTAAGAGATGCAAAATTTCCTCTAAAAATGCCTTGGCTGCAGCCCATAAGTTTTCGTATGTTGTCTCATTATCGTCATTCTCCTGGATGAAGTTATTGGATGTTTCTATGATTTGTTGTTTGACCTAGTCATTCTTTAAGATTAGATTATTTATTTCCCGAATGATTTTTAGCCTATCTTTCTGTGGCCTTTTATTACATGTAATTTTTATTGCATCTTTATCTGAAAAGGACACTTTTGATATTTCTGCCTTTCTCCATTGGATTGTGAGGTTTTTATGTTCTAGTACATGGTCAACTTTTGTGTAGGTGCCATGTACCACTGAGAAAAAGCTCTATTCCTTTCTATCCCCATTCAATTTTCTCCAGAGGCAGGGAGGTTGAGGTCCGCTACTAGTACACTTTTGCTATCTATTTCTTCTTATAACTCCCTTAACTTCTTTAAGAATTTGGATGGTATACTACTTGGTGCATATAGGTTTAGTGTTGATATTACTTCATTGTCTATGGTACCTTTTAGCAGAATGTAGTTTCCTTCCTTATCCCTTTCAATTAGATCTATTTTTCCTTTTGCTTTGTTTGAGATAAGGATTGATATCCAATTGAGTATATAAGTTGCCTCTTTGAGCCAACTCCAGGGAGAGTAAGGTTCAAACAATTACTCTTCTCCCCCCTTCTTTCTCTTTACTGTAATAGATCTTTGTACTATTTCATGCTATGTCATTTACCCTTTTCTGCTTCCTCCTATCGTCTTCTCCCAATACAAATACAATCTTTATTTTCACTCTTTAATTTTTTATCATCACATCAATGTCAATTTATATCCACACCTTCTGTCTATGTAAACCTCTTCTAAATGTCATAGTAAAAATATAGTTCTCAAGAGTTACAAATATCATCTTCCCATATAGGGAAGTAAACAGTTTAAAATTATTAAATAATGCACTTTTTCTTTCTTTTCCTGTTTACCTTTTTATACTTCTCTTGAGTCTCATATTTGAAGATTAAATTTTCCATTTAGCTATCTATTTTTCATCAGGAAAATATGAAAGTCCCCTATTTCATTGAATGTCCATCTCTTCACCTGAAAGACTATACTCAATTTTGCTGAGTAGCTGATTTTTGGTTGTAATCCAAGCTCCTTTGCCTTACAGAATGTCATATCCCAATCCCTTCAATCTTTTGATGAGGAAGCTGCAAAGTCCTTCATAATCCTGACTGTGGTTCCACAATATGTAAATTATTTGTCTCTGGCTGCTTGCAGTATTTCTCCTTGACCTGATAATTCTGGAACTTGGATACAATATTCCTTTGGTGTTTTCATTTTGGGACTGTTTTGGAGGTGATCAGTAGATTCTTTTGATGACTATTTTACCATTTGGTTCTAGGAACTCTCAGAGCTTTTCACTGATAATTTTTTGAAAGATAATGTCCAGGCTTTTTTTTTTTGACCATGCTTTCAGGTAGACCAATAATTCTTAAATTATTTCTCCTGGATCTGTTTTCTAGGTCAGTTGTTTTTCCAACAAGATATTTTACATTTTCTTCCTTTTTTATTCTTTTGATTTTGCTTGACTGATTTTTGATGTTTAACAGTATCCTTAGCTTCAACTTGCCCAATACTAATTTTTAATGAATTGTTTTCTTCAGTTAGCTTTAAGGAGTTTTATTCAGTCAATTTTTGGCCTTCCTTTTCCAAGCTGTTGACTCTTTCTTGCATACCTCTCATTTTTTTTTCCCAATTTTTCTTCTATCTCTCTTATTTGTCTTTTAAAATCATTCTTCAGCTGTTCCTAGAAGGTTTTTTGGGCTTGAGACCAGTTCCTATTCCCCTTTGAGGTTTTGGATGTGGGTATATTGACAATGTTGTCCTGTTCTGAATTTGTGTTTTGATCTTCCCTTTCCCCGTAGAAAGAATCCATGGTCATTATCTGTTTCTGCTTTTTGCTCATGATGTTCGTCTAATTCCTGTCTTTTAAAGTTGAGCTATCCTGCTGGAGCACAAGGGGCACTGTCCCAAGTTTCTTATGTTGGGAGCCATGGGCCTAGTCCCTGGCTTTGTGTGCTGGGGCCTCATGTGCTGGCAGATGGAGACCGTGGGGGTCTGGCAACATACCTGGTATTGAACTGGGGTCCTAGGGGTGGTGTCTGGCATGTGCTTAGGCAACAGAGAGTTGTTTGCATTTCCCCAGGGCTACACCGAAGTTTGTGAGGTGTGTGTCAGGGTGTCTGGCTGCTGGAGGATGGCTGCTCACTAAGGCTGTGCTGAAGCTTGTTGAGTTCTGGCTGCTGGAGAACACCTATTTGGTCAGGGTTGCATTGAAGCAATTAGGGCTGCTGCTGGGCAACTGCCCTGCCAGAGCTCTGCTGAAGTGTGGGGAAGTTTGGCTGCTGGAGGATGCCTGCCCTCCTGGATCTGTGCTGAACCATGCAGAGGTCAGCTGCTGGGGGATGCCTGCCAGCCCATACATATGATAGTTCTCTGAGATGGGGTCTTCTGGTTCCCCTGACTGTGCCAAGCATGCATGAGTGTCAGGTGGGGGGAGCATGAGGGTCCTGCTGTTGGCCCTTGCCTGCTCTACCACCTTGGGACTAAGGATCTCCCACTAACTTGCTGAGGTGGGACTTGCCAGGATGCTTCCAGTCCCAGATTGTGATCCCCTTCTACCAGAGCAGGAAGGACCTTTCCCAATGCTCTCCCAAGCCTTCAGAGCTAATAGAATACTCCTCTCTGTTTTTCTGCTATCTCCACCATTCCAGAATTTTTTCTGTGATGATATTTTCCTCCATCTTGGCTCCTGGAAGTCCTCATTCAAGTTTTAATGGCTAACATTTATATGATGATGTCAGCAGCCCTTTAAGTTAAATACCATAGGTACTATTATCTTCATTTTATTGGTGAGAAATTTGAAGCTAAGGCTTTAGGAAACATTCAAAGTCACCTAACTCTTAGTGGTTGCAGGTTTCTCCTGCCTGTCCTATTCTTTATTCTAAACACATGAGCATGCACACACACATGTGTATATGTCTGCATGTGTGTGTGTGTGTGTGTGTATACACACACACACACACACACACACATATATATATATACATATATATATATATATATATGTATTTCTATATTACCCACCCATTCCCGTATCTGTTCTGAATCTGCCCCAGGTGCCAGTCACAACAGAGAAGAAAAGTAGGTGTAGAAGAAATGAGAGATGTTTCAAAGGTAAGATTGACAGAATTTGGCAACTCATTTCATATATGGGGTATGAGAGTGAGAAGTTGAAAAAGAGACCTACTTTGGGAGCCAGGTTGACTAAGATGATGGTGGTATGATGGATGGTAATAGGAAAGTTAGGAGGAGGGGCAGGTTTAGTTAGAACAATATTGAACTCAGTTTTGTTTATACTAAGTTTAAGATATTTATAGGATATTCAGTATGAGCCATCTAGGAGACAGTTGGAAATGTGACATAGGAGGTCAGGAGAGAGGTTAGAAATTGTCAAATATATTGAGAATCATCTACATGGAAATAATAATTGACTTTATGGGAACTGATGAGATCACCAAGTCAGACATTATAGAGTGAGAAGAGAAGAGGGCCCAGAAGAGAGACTTGGTGGAAATTCAAGATTAGCAGGCACAACCTGGATCAATATTCAGCCAAAGAGAATGAGCAAGAGTGTTCAGGAAGGTGGGATGTGAACCAGGAGAGAACGTCATGAAAATCAAGAGAAGAGAGTACCAAGTTACTTAACCTCTCTCAGTCTCAATTAACTATCTGAAAAGGCTTCTTTTTTAATCAAATGAATTAACATGTGTAAAGAACTTTGCAAAACCTAAATGATATATAAATGATACTTATTGTCATTATTTTCTATTAATCAACCTCTCAGCACTAATTTGATTCCTGTCTATCCCATCAAATTTGTTTTTATTGAATTCCATTATATAAGATAGCTCCTATGATAACTATCACCTCAAAAAAGCCAGAATGTAGGAATTTCTTCCTCAAGTCTTTTCAGCTTCTCTTCAAGCATAGAAATAGCTTAGAATTTTTAAAAACATATTTAATAATTGTCTCTTGTGATTAGACTAACAGTGTAGATTTTTCAAATACTTTGTACAATTACCTGATGGTTTCCATAATTCTTGGATCTCAAATGGAATTACAGACATTTTAGACTATCCCTGCTGATTATCATAGAAAAGTATCAATTTGGTCCCACCTATTTACACTGCCACAGCTGAAGTCATCTTTTAAATAGACTGTTTATTCCATTTTTTCTTTCTTTAGGCTCCTTCAATTTGCTTCATGTATTAATAATTGTCACATTTTCTCAGCTTGGTAATAGCCAAGCTCTTCAAGTGAACTCCTAAATGACAGGAAAAAAAAGTATCACCAATACATTTTCATTCCCAATAGTACTTAGTATAGTGGTTTTTACTTGGTGTACTTTCAATCTTCTTATAAAAACTAGCTTAATATTTGTTGGAAAATCTATTCATATATATAAGTATATGCATATATAAATACATACATATATACATTTTCTGGGTAGCTTTTTCATTTTTTTGGATTTTTTTTCATTTTATTGGAAATATGATACTCTGAAAATAAAATTAACTCTTAGAATTAGTTTGATGCAGATTTAGATTTTTAAATGAATTCTTAAAATTTCCTTTGTATTATGTCTTATACTATGCCTTGATTTACTACATATTATCTTATTTTTATTTGAATCACATTATAATCCTATTAGCAAGGTAAGACAAAATGATAAGATTGAACCTTATTTCTATAGCTGTGTATGATCCCATTTTAGAGGTAAAGAAAATAAGACTCAGAAAGAACAAGTGGCTCACCTACTCTAAGATTATAAATGTAAAAGTGGGGACTGAAAGCCAGATCCTTTGGCTCTGAGTCTGAGTCTTTTCCTGCTGGGGTAGGCTGCTTTTATAGTAGAGGCAACAAAATTTACTGCCCAAGTTATGATTTCTTCACATTAATAAAAATGTATTTATAAACAGGTAAGGATAAAAGGATTTTTTTTTTTAAAAAAATGAGCTAGTATTTTGGTTTTAGGAAGATAATTCTTTCAATAAATGTTCATCCCAATAAATATTATGCATTCTCGAATAATTGGTATAAAAAGAATCATAATTCATATACATTTGGTGGTATTACTGTGTCTCATAAAACATTACTTTAAATTGGATATTTTGTTGTACTACTTCTGTCAGATCATAGACATCTCATATACTTTGACCATAAATCACTTAGTCAAATGTAGTCATGTATATTATGCATTATACATGCAGGAAAGTTTTGTAATATGTTTGTGTAAATCTTGGTAACATTTGCAAACCTGATATACAGTGCCTGTCATGTTTCTATTGGTGTAAATAATGTTCATACATTTAAGTAGAGAAGTGATATCCATATTCAAGAATGTATTTATTTTCAAACTCATGTATGCTAGATTTGGAAGGAGTATTTAGACATGAGAATAACATTAGGATAACATTGAAATCCCAAAGAGATGTTAGAGATCAGCTTCTACAGCCCTGTCATGATAAATGAAGAAACTGAGGCACAGAGAGATTAAGATATTTACTTGTCCATAATCATACAGCATACAATATTGGAGGCTTGATTAAACCCTAGATCTCACCCTGTTCCAGTACTAGCGTTTTTTTCTTTATTTTTCATTCTACTATATCATCTTGCCAAAATGGAGGACAATTCCCTCCCACATGTATATTGAATATTAAAAGTTTATAGCACATTTTGAAGTTGTTTTATCTCCTAAATGTAACCTAAGTTTCTTTTATGACTTATGACTTCTTTTATGACTTGGCAATAACTACCATCCAGTCACTCAGGTTCACAACCTCAAGGTCAGCCTTGAGTCTTCATTTTCCCTCAGTCATCATATCCATTTGCTAACCAAGGCTGGTTGAGTTGACCTCCATAACTGCTTTTGAATCTATCTTTTCTCCATTCTGATAGCTACCCTCCTCGCTCAGGTTCTTGTCATATTATTCCTGGACTGCTGCAATAGTCTTTTCATATATCATTTACCCCATCCTCTCTTGTCTTCTCCATTAGGCTGACTCTACAATCATCCCTGCACTCTCTCTAATCTATTTACTGGCTCCTTCCTTGATGCCTACAAACATGGAATCCCCATCCTTGAAGAAAAAAAAACTCACTAGATTTTAGCATCCCCTCAACTCATCATCCTATATGTCTCTTCTATTTCACATCCACACTTCTAGAAAAAAAAAAAGCTGATTACACATTTATTGCCTCTACCTTCTCCTGTTTCACTTTTCAATTCTTTGCAATCTGAATTCCAAACCTCATCACTAAAATGAAACTTATTCCTTCAAAGTTACCAAGGTCTCTTAATGTTGAAGTTCTATATATTTTGTCTTTTTGACAAATCTTCTCTTTGACCTCTTTGCAGAATTTGACATGGCCACTTCTAAAGGATATTCTCTCCTTGGCCTTTCATGACATTGCCTTCTCTTGATTCTTCTCTTACCTGTCTGACTACTCTTTTTAAGTCTTTGGTGGTACTTTATCATTCATCATGGAGAAGAGCAATTTTATAGATTAGAGGTATGTCATCCTAGATACCACTGATGTTAAATGCAATAAACTAAGCAGGTAAGCCAGCCTAACTAAAACAGCAAGGCTGGCAGAAGAAAAGAAAGGCGACTACAGATTCAAGAGAGAACTAGCAGTAGAAGTCAAAAGTTCAGCTCTGAATAGGAATAGCCCCATTATGCTAGCTGACCATTCTGCCCAGTAGAGATACTGCACCTACTGGGATAGAACATGAGGAATCTGTGAAGAAAGTGGAACCCGGAAGCCCATCCACTACAATATCAAGTCAATAATCATTTATTAAATCCTTACTATGTGTCAGGCACGGTGCTAAGTACTGCACATATATAGGGGGGAAAAGCAGTACTTGTTCTCAAGGAGGTAAAAATCTAATGAGTAACATGCAATCAAGCATGTACAAATATATACAGGATAACTTGAAGGTAATTAGGGCAGGAAGGCACTAGCATTAAGGAAAATTGAGAAAGCCTTCTTACAGAAGGTGAAATCTTAGCTGAGGCATAAAGGAAGCCAGGGACACCAGAGGGCAGAGATGAGTGTGAGATAATGCCAAAGGACTGCCATGGAAAATGCACAGTCAGGAGATAGAGTGTTGTATGATAGAAGCATTCAGCAACCAGTGTCACTGATTCAAACAGTTAATAGAGGGGAGTAATGTGCAAGAAAACAGAAAAAGGTAGGAAGCATTCAGGTTATAAAGTATTTTAAAAACTATATGGATTTTATATTTGCTCCTGATTGTAATAGAAGCTAATGGAGTTTGTTGAAAGGAGCAGGTGGTGGTGGTGATATGGTCATACTCATGCTTCAGGAAGATTACTTTGATAGCAAAGTAGAAGATATACTGAAGTGCAAAGAGAAGGCAAAGAGGTCAGAAATAATGAGAGTGTGCACCAGAATTGTGGCAGAGTCAGACAAGACAAGTGGTAACATATGAGTCATCAGTAATAGTTTCAGGATTGCAGACAGATCCATGGAAGTAACCTCTAGAATCTTTGAATAATCACATCCCTGGGCATCAAAATCCATGAGTGTGGGCATGAATCAAGCATTAATTCCCAAAAGTGTTTCTAAAATATACACAATAAACTAAAATTAATAAAAGGCAATTGAGGAGGAAGAGGTCTAGAAGTTGGGACAATCATTCAAGGTTTTCTGTTAAGTGCTTCTGGGTATTTCAGCTCAGTCCTGAACAAAGTGAGATTTTCTATGAAGCAAACATGCATAGAGCAGGAAGTACATTCCCAGGAAAGGAGATAAGCAGTGCAAAAGCATGGAAGTAGAAGATGGAGTGTGCTGTGTGAAGAATGGAGGAAAAAGACAATTTGGCTAGACTATAACATGCAGGAAAGACAGTATTGAATAACAAGACTGGAAAGATAAATTAAAACTAGGTCGTAAAGGATTTAAAAGCCAGAGCTTATATTGCATCCTGGAGAAGCACTGGAGCACATGAGCAGGGAAGAAACATAGTCAGATATGCACTTAAGGAAAATCTCTTTGGTGGCCATGTTGAGGAGAAATTGGAGTTGGGATAGACTGAATGTAGAAATACCAAGGAACAGATTATTGTAATAAATCAGGAAAGAGGTGAAGAAGGCCCAAACTAAGGTAGTGGCTACATTGAAAGAGAGAAGGGGTCAGATAATCAATATATTGTAAAAATAAGAAGAGCAAGAATTGGCAATTGAGAGGATATGTGAGATAAGGAATGGTGAAGCTTCATAGATAATATTGAGGTTACAAACCTGGGTGACTAGAAAGACTGGTGACCTTGATAGAAATAGGGATGATTAGTCGAGGAGTGGGATGAACCTTGTGCAGAGCCTCCGTAAATGAAGGTTATATGTTAGGTGTTGATGTCTTCAGCAAATTTTTTCTAGACATGACCTATGATTTCATTAGTATAGAAAACTCAAGATAAGAAAACTGCCTCTGTGAAGTGAGGTCGGCATTTTCCTTGGGCACTTAAAGAAGCAGGATTTGAAGCCAGATCTTTCTGAACCTCAAGTTTGCTTTTTATCTACTATTCCACAGTTACTTTGCCTTTCATAGTATACCATTTGAAAATATGAATAACTAGTATTGCTTCACTAAAATATTTCATGTGGTTCTAAGGGTGATATTAATACCTATGAAGAAAATCTCACTGGATTGTTGTGAAAATCAAATGAGATACTGTAGATTTTTATCTTTGAAAACTTATAAAATGTAAATCATTACACTTTGTAACCTTAAATAAATGGCAGCTGTTACTTTTACTAATGATTGTGTTTGTCTTATTACTCAAACTGCAGCAAACTTTCTACTAGCTTCTCAAGAAATACATTTTATCAGGGCATATAAACATATATATGTAGATATAATTGGTTTCTAGCAAAAATGTGGAAAGCCTCTGTTATTCACCAGGTTGTCTCTGGTAGGAAATAGCATTAATAGAGTAAGTACTCTTTGGCTGAATATTCCTGAGGCAAACCAGATATATTTCTCCCTGAATTCTAGATGTTCCTTTTCTTTTTTTCACTTTATTTTTATTGAATTTTATCATTCTTATTTAATATTTTAGTTTTCGACATTGATTTCCACAAGATTTTGAGTTACAAATTTTTTCCCCAATTCTACCCTCCCTCCATTCCAAGATGACATATATTCTGATTGCCTCCCTTCTGTTTGTGTCTGCATTTGAGTCTGAGTTTGCTTTTGCTGCTTGTTCATGTTCCCAGACAACTACTTGACCTTTGAACTTTTTGTCAGGATACGACAGTTTGTAGAGTAGAAAGAATACTTTGTCCCAAGCTTTCGGGTCCAAGCACCACTCTTTTCAAAGCTACTTGTACTCCGCCATCACCCATGCTTTGTCACAGCAGAGCTCCTCCTCCCCCAAGAACCACCAACCAGGACTGCAATCCAGATCCAAGCAGATTATTCCTAAAGAGCATTCCTTGATTCTTGGGGCATTTATGCTGAGCTTGTCATGAAAGTTAGATAATAGAGCATTGGCTACTTGGACACTGGGATACCAGAAAACCCAGACACTTGACTTTCCTCTGACAGCCTTATCCTTCATCACATATTGACAGGGAAACATTCAAACTAGGAGCACATAGCTCCCAAAAAGAGCTGCTGAGGAAAAAGTCTGAGGCTTTGGTAAGCTAGTGTTTTTTAAAGGCATCCCCAATTTCAGCTATGTGGCCAATCAAGAGTTTATCATTCACTCTGTGCTAAGCAGATCAGAGCCAGTTATAAACTGTCTCTACATGCTCCAAATACTCTACAAGAAACTAAAATTGCATATCATCATGACTCTTCCAGAAGATTAAGGCCTTTAGAACTTAGCCCCTTCATACTTATGATAGAAGCAATACCCGAACCCCTTCTGCCATATTAATTAAACTAGTTTTTCCCTAGAAGAAATTGAAAACTTCCCTGAGACTTGCTTAGATTCAAAGGACCAAAGGCTCAGTATGCTGACATACCTTCCTGGTCACCTGAATACAAAGCAGCCAGGGGAAATTAGAGGCATCCTCTTATTCTTACCAATTAAGCTGAAGAAACTTAGATTTGCTCAATCAACTTGGGATGTTCTTAATTCATATCCTTGTTGGATATTGTTCTCCTTCAATGGATAAGTAATTTCCTTAAAACTCACTGTTTAGTGATAGGTGAATGTCTCATTTTGTTCCATTATTGAACCTAAACTACCAGGAGATTGATCTTACTAAGTCCTAGGTCAAAACAAGGAGAGAATGATGTTACTGTACTCTTAATCCTTAAAACCTATATTTTGAAGATAATTGTAATAAACTGCTTTTTTGGCCTATCAGCTCTGTTATTTCGGGATGTGCCAGTGTTGTAATTTAGATCCCCTCCAAGTTCACTAAGGTATTTCCTCAGAATTAAATTTACCTTCAAAGTAGCCTAGAGGGATGGATTTTGAAGGATTGATTGAGATTTTCAACTCACTAGAAAGAAGGGATTAGATTTCTGGTCTTTGTTCACCTACACAGAGTCAGTCATGATAAAGGAGCTGTCGCATTTGGTTTGATTTATTCATCGCTATATTTCCTCTTCCATTTCTTTTTTCCTCCTTTAATGATGTCTATGAATTCCAGAGGACTAAAGGTTGAGATTATTCACATCACTTCCAGGTTGTCAGTATACAAAAAGCTACAAGGACCTCAAGATGCTTTCTTATTCTTGGCCAGTTGAAAATGATGGATAACTTAGGCAAAGGAGTCTTGCTCAGCTGAATCAAACTAGAGTGTCCTCAATGCATATACTTGTTAAATACCCTTCTCCTGTGATAGCTAAGTAAATCTCCTTTTATTAAATGTTGAATAAGTCACAAATGTCACATTTTGTTCCAATATCAAACCTAAACAACCAGGGGACTGGCCTGAGTCAGGTCCATACCAGAACAGTATCTTTCTAGTTTTCTTGCATTTATTTCCCTCCTTGTGATCTACCATCTAATGACATTGACTACCTTGCTGTTCCTCTGAATATGATCCTGTTTGTCCCAATTCTGGGCCTTTTCACTAACTGTCTCTCATGCCTAGAATTTTCTTCTTCCTCACCCGAACATTCCTATTATCTCTAGCTTCCTCTAAGAATCAGCTCAAGTCCCATCTTCTGCAAGAGGCCTTTCCTAACTCTCCCTCCTTACCCCCAAAACAAATCCCTCTGAGATTATTTACACTGTATGTATCAGCTATGTATATAGTTGTTTGCATATTGTCTCCCCCATTAGAATGTGATTCAGCCAAGTCTAGTCCCTTCTGAGGACACAATCTGTGAGTGAGAGTACAGATTGGGGGACTGATATGGTGGGGAGGATTGGGGTACACCACATACATCTTTATGTGTGTGCAAGTGTGTAGCTGTATATGTGTAAATATATGTGTATGTAAATTTACCTGTGTATGTTTGTGCAGAAATGGATTGAAAGAGCTGTACAGAAAAGAGCAGGGATGCTGAAGACAAACTATGCTAATTTCATAAGAGACGAAGTTGCATACCATGTGTAAAGAACAAGCAGAATCTTGGCCAAAGAATGAGGGAAGAAGAGACTTCATATCTATCTTTCCAGACTTATTAAACATTACTCACCTTCTTGCATTTTACATTCCAGCTAAACTAGGTTTCTCATAAATCATGATCCATCTTCCATCTCTGTGTCCTTATGCTGGCCATCTTTCATCCCTGGAATGGGCTCTCTCCCCACTTCTGCCTCTTAAAATCCATTTTTTCTGTCAAGACACAGCTCAAGCACCACTTCCCACAGCAAGTGTTTTCTGTTCTCCTCAATTGCCAGTGCCCCTTTCCCTGAATACCTTGTATTCATCTATCTTTTGCTCATTTTTATATTTTTCTGTATATATATTTATTCTATATGCTCTTACATATATGTTCATGTTATCTCCCATAACTGAATGTTAGTGCCTTGAAAGAAGGGATTAAACCATTCCTTGTATTCCGGTGTCTGGCACATAGTACGTACTTAACAAATGCTTGCTGATTGGTTGATATGATGCCATACTTCCTCTCTCAAGACATGGAAGATTTGTATTCTGCATCCATGGTCAGAGTGCATTGACAAAATCATATATAATCAAATATGCATGTATATCTATATTAGGTTACTTGTATGCTTGCATGTGTATGTGCAGAAATAGCCAAATAACAGACAGTCAAACTCTCATGCATTTACTCATCAGACTAAATTAAACTGCAAGTGTTCCCCAAGGGAACACAATATTTTCAAGTGTCCCTGCCAGCATCCATTTGGATTGCCTTTCTGCAGATGTCCATGATCCCCTAAAGAGATAAATGAATACCGGTCTTAAATTGGCAATGTAGAAGTTTTCATGGTTTAGTAGAGCATGGATAAAGCAAGCATCATTTACAAACATCTCTTCTATAATGAAGATGACTAACAACTCTGATATTAAACCTCTGACTGAACAAATACAGCTTTAAAATCATGAGATTTACCCACAATCTCTGCTGACATGTTAGTTTAATCGTGAACAATAAGTTTCAGCTTTGCGAAATGGCTTGGGTGGCTCAGGTGCCTTTGCTGTTGCCCAAGTAAATTATTGCTTGAATTAAAACAGGATGATCATTAGATTTTGATAAATAAGGCTAAGATCAGTAAATGTTAATTAAATTTTACATAATTCCAAAAAGCTGTATTTGACATTTTCTTACATATGTGAGAACCATTTGAGGTTAACTTTATGAAATATATTAATGGAAACTAGAGTCTAACCATGAACAGGAGAAATATTTCAGGCAAATTAATCACTAGCATCATAGAAATAAGGGTAGAAAAAGTAGGCTTTTCTTCTATAGCTGTCAAACAGGCATGGCCTAGACCTTATTTCCTTCATAATTGCATTCTTAAGGGAAAAAAAGAATAAGGCTTTGTGATTTGGCCATGCGATTCTATTTTAATTAGATGGTCAATTCAGAGGTCTCAGTGAAGAATTGGCAATGCCAGTAATTTTTCATTACTAAAAGATTGGAACTGAGGGCAGTATTTGCGTAGGTGGGGGCTAGTACAAAGACATACATAATTGGTTCTTAGAATTCAAATCAGCAGGGGCCTCAAAAGACCCTTTGAAAATGCTTTTATTGTGTCAAATGCTATGTTATTTCTCAGGATGTTGTGTTTTTTAAAAATGGCCTATAATGTTAATGGAATAGGAAGATCTTCCCTGTCCATTAATAGGCCTATGTGACCACATGTGTTCAGTCACAGCTGTGATACATCCTGAGTCATATAGAGCCCATTGGGGGAGGAACTTGCCTAAGGAGGATTTTGCTTACTGGGAGGCTTTGCTTACTGGAAGGCTTGCTTACACCTTCTGGTACTAAGCTAATTAGGCACTGAGTCATGACTGTTGTGATGCCTTCTGGCACTGAGAAGTGTATATATATTCTGAGGTTGGTATTTTGCTTTAGGGGCTTGCTCATGAGAAGGACCTTTTGAGTCCCTGGATAGGGCTCTGAGTAGCCATTTGTTAAGAGCCCCCTGACTACTCAGATGTAGTATGCTCCCCCACTTTGGTGCTTGTAGGTTGTAGGTGGTATTACTACCTACTACTATTGCTATGATGTAGTGTTGTTTTGATCAGACAGTTGGAGCCCTGTCTGCTGATCTTTGTGCTAATTTCTCTGCTTGTATTTTCTCCCTGTTCAGGGTGCTGACTTTTCCCCTGAACTAGTGAATGTAATTAAAGTAAGGTTATTGATCCCCTTAAAGTTGCCTTTCCTTTAAAAAAAAAGCATATCAAAGAACCTGTGCTAGCAGGCCATCTTGGGTGTGCCTGGGTGCTTGCTGTTACATGATCCAGAAGTCTTAATTTTTTAGAGGCATTCCCATTGGTAAGAGAAAAGAAATTGATTGATAAAATATCAAGGAAAGCCCTGAACGTGTTGAATAATTTAAGATGTGGAATACCAGTGAACCGTGGGAGGGGCTTGAAACTGTAAAGTAGCAGTAAATTTCAAGTTAAAATTGTCATACTTTTGTGCCTTTTTTCCTACCTCCCCCACCCCCACCACCACTAAGTAAAGGTTATATTGAGTTATGGAATTTTGTTTGTTTCTGACACCAAGCTATCACATTCCAATAGAGTTTTACAAAGTTTATTTGTTCTCTTTTGCTCCTTACCCTCCCCAACTAGACATTTCACATAGCCAGCCTAGAAGATGAAGATGAAATGAATCAGTGACATTAAAAGAAAGACTGTCAAAGAGACAAGTGGCTAGAATCTAAAAGAAACCTTCTCTTTCTTCTATGTTTTTCCTCTAGCACTCTGACTTTTTAATACTAGACCTGTCTGACTCGGGATAACCTGAAGAAGGCATGGTCAAGCCTAGGGGTCCTCTGAAGTCAAATGCACTGTTTTCCAGTATACTCTACTACCTCTATTATATTTGACTTATTCTGAGAATAAAAACATGAAGGCACACAGATTAAATTAAATGCTAATAGCAGTAGCAGCAGCAGCAGCAATAGCAGTAGTGATTGGTGGTAGTAGGTGGTGGTGGTGGTAGTAACAGTGATAGTAATGATAGCAATAGTAGCAGAAGAAGCATTAGCAGCAGTAGTAGAAGCAGTAATAGTAGTAATAGCTATAGCAGAGGCAGCATGAGTAGCAATGTAGTAAGAGTAGTAGCAGTACTAGTAATAACAGCAGGAGCACCAGCAGCAGCATTATTAATAGCAGCAACAGTAGTATAGCAGTAGTAATAACAATGGTTTTCTCAGCATTGCCCATTAGGTTTTACAAAATATCTGGGAATCTTTCTCTTCAAGGTTCAGATCAAGTGCTAACTCCTGAAGTCTTCACACACACACACATACACACACACACACACACACACACACACAGAGAAAAAAAACAGAGAGAGAGAGAGAGAGAGAGAGAGAGAGAGAGAGAGAGAGAGATACAAAGAGACAGAGACAGAGAGAATTGGGAGGGAAACAATGATTACAATGGCAAACTGTTGGAAAAAATAGAAGACTGGGATCTTGGATATATACAGATTGATAATGAAATAATAAAGCACCTTGTAAACTTCAAATCTCTATATAAACATTAGCTATTTAAAGGAAACTTGATACAGTGAAAAGAGTTCTGGGATTCTTATCAGAAAGACTTCAGTTTGAATGCTACCTCGTATACTTATTAGCAATGTGACCCTGCTTAAGTCACTTAAACTCTGTCTCAGTTTAGTTTTCTGTTAAATGGAGATTGTGATCATAGCACTTGCCAATCAGGGTTGTTATGAAGATGAAATCAGATGACATATTTAAAGTGCTATATTAAACACAAACTATATGCGAGGAAAATAACAAGGAAAATGCCTCTTCATCTGACATATGAATGAAAGGGGAGAGAATAAAGGATAAGGTCAGAGTTTGAGATGTAGAAGGCAAGAAGAAGGAACAGTTATTACTGGTTTCAATTTTCTTGTAGAGGAAGAGGCAAGATCATCAGCTGAGTGGGTGGGCAAAGGAGGAGGTGGTAGAGTGGATGTTGTCTTCTCAACTCTGAACTTGTAGTCACAATATCTGGGTTCAAGTCTTGGCTTTGTCATTCAACTAAGAATATAGCTTGAGGCAAGTCATTTAAATTTCTCAATTTCTTCAGTTATAAAATTATTACAAGTAATAAAAATATTACCTGTCTTTAGCTGTGAAAAAACTAAACATGCAAGCCATTGCTTCTGTGTAATAAAAAAAAAATCTAGACTTCTAAACTTTGAAAAAAAATCATTATTCAAAATTACTGGATTCCTTCTAAGAACCTAGAATCATGTATGTAGCTTTGGTTTCCTAGAACAATTCATAAAAATTCTAATGCAGCTATCTGAAGCTTGTTATGGTACATTGCTTGTCCTGTTTTCTATAGCTAATGAATTAAATTAAGGTTACAGATAGGCACTATTTTATTCCATTAGTGTCATACAATGTACTCAAGGGCACAACATGAGTCCTCTGAGAATCTCCAAAAGTTATGAATATTGTAAGTTGACTTGATTGAAATCACCTCTAAATTGTTTCAGGATGAACATGTCCCTACTCTTCAACTAGTGTGTATAGTCCAGAATTGATTGAAATGTATTACAAGCATAAAAGTGTGGTTTTCAGCTGGGCTATGTGGATAGAATTAATTTTCTGATATCCACATTGAAGGGAGCTAGTTCATGCCTTCTTAGTGTTTTTTTTTCATTTAAAGTGTTTTATTTATTTCCATAACAATTTCACACTTTCCACATCTACCTGCTAATATTGTTTATATCAAAAGAAGTATTCTTTTTTATTTTTTTTATAAATTGTATTTAATATATTTGGTTTTCAGCATTGATTTTCACAGGAGTTTGAATTACAAATTTTCTCCCCATTTCTACCCTCCCCCCACTGCAAGATGGCATATATTCTGGTTGCCCTGTTCCCCAGTCTGCCCTCCCATCTGTCACCCCACTCTCCTCCCATCCCCTTTTCCCTTCCTTTCTTGTAGGGCAAGATAAATTTCTATG
>CM053627.1:141904544-141922979 GCA_028646595.1 Phalanger gymnotis | reverse complement strand
TTTGGAGCTCTTTTGCCATTTGAGTTAGTCTATTTTTTAAGGTGTTGTTTTCTTCAGTAAATTTTTCAGTATTTTTTGGGTCTCCTTTAGCGAGTCATTGACTTGTTTTTCATGATTTTATTGCATCCTTCTCATTTCTCTTCCCAATTTTTCCTCTACTTCTCTAACTTGCTTTTCCAAATCCTTTTTGAGCTCTTCCATGGCCTGAGACCAGTTCATGTTTTTCTTGGAGGCTTTTGATGTAGGCTCTTTGACTTTGTTGCCTTCTTCTGGCTGTACGTTTTGGTCTTCTTTGTCATCAAAGAAGGATTCCAAAGTCTGAGATTGAATCTGGGTGCGTTTTTGCTGCCTGGCCATGTTCCCAGACAACTTACTTGACCCTTGAGTTTTCAGTGGGGTATGATTGCTTGTAGACTAAAGAGTTCTATGTTCCATGCTTGGGGCGATGTGCCAGCTCTGCCTCACCAGCACTACTCCTTCCCCAAGAACCCCCAACCTGGACTGGACTTAGATCTTCAGCAGGCTCTTCATTCCAGCTCTGATCCTCCACTTAATTCCTCCTACCAGGTGGGCCTGAGGCCAGAAGCAACTGCAGCTGTAGTTCTGAAGCTGCCCCACCTCCGCTGCTCCAGGGGCGGTGGCTGAACCGCAAACTCCCTGTCCCCAGCAGTTTTTCCCACTAACCTACTCTTTTGTCTTTGGTGTTTGTGGGTTGAGAAGTCTGGTAACTGCTGCAGCTCACTGATTCAGGGAGCTAGGGCACGCTCCACCTGGCTCCTGGTCTGATTAGTCTGCGCTGCCCATGCTAGGCTCTGCTCCACTCAGCTCCACTCCCCTCTGCTCCCAGCTCCATGTGGGATAGACCTTGCCCACAGACTATCCAGGCTGTCCTGGGCTAGAGAACTGCTTCCCTCTGCTACCCTGTGGGTTCCACAGTTCTAGAATTGGTTCAAAGCCATTTTTTTATAGGTTTTTGGAGGGACTTGGCAGGGAGCTCACACTAGTCACTGCTTTCCAGCCACCATCTTGGTGCTGCCCCCCCAAAAGAAGCATTCTATGAAAAAGGCAGTAAATTGTGAACCTCTCAATAACTGCTAAACTGGCATTTTTTTTTTTCATCAAAATAGTGCTTAGAATGACACTGAAGGAACTTTCAAATGTGTTTAGTCAACACAAGTTTCTGAAGTTCACCATGATATAATACTGAATGAATAATGTCAGTGTGTGTTATTATTTCTACAAATCATCATCATCATCACCATCATTCTTATTATTAGTAAATCTCTCTCTGCCAATCTCACAAAAAGTTATGGACTTTCAAGTGTGTTATTGATCATATTGCATTGTTTTTATTTACCTTTAAGTTTCTTAGAAAGTTTTTTCTTTTAAAATTTCCATATTAGCTATGTTGCAGAAGAAAAAAAAACAAAATAAGGCAATAAAAATAAAGTTTAAAAAGCTACATTCGGAGTTCATCAGTTCTCTTTCTGGAGGTGGATAGCATTTTCCATTGTGGGTCCTTTGGAATTATCCTGGATCATTGTCTTGATAAGAGTAGCTAAGCCTGTCACAATTGATAATCCTTACATTGTTACTCTTAATACATACAATATTCTCCTGGATCTCCTTACTTCGCTTTGCATGAGTTCATATACATCTCTCCAGGTTTATGTAAGAGTATCATGATCATCATCATTTCTTATGATGCAATAGTATTCCAGTGCAATTATATACCTCAATTTCCAATTCTTTGTTACTGCTAGAAGAGCTGCTGTAAATAATTTTTTGTACAAATAGGTCCTTTTCTATTTTCTTTGTTCTCTTTGGGATTCAGACTTAGTAGTGTTGGGTCACAAAGGATACAGTTTTATATCTCTTTAACATAGTTCTTAATTATTGTACAGAATGGTTAGACTAGTTTATAATTATACCAACAAGACAAGTGTCCCAATTTTTCCATGTCACCTCCAGGTTCTGTCCGTTTTCCCCATCATATTAGTCAGTCTTATAAGTGTGAAGTGGTATCTCCGGGTTGCTTTAATTTGCATTTCTTTAATCAGTTGTGATTAAAGGCATATTTTTCATGTGACTATTGATGGTTTTGATTTCTTCTTCCGAAAAATGCTTGTTCCTATCATTTGACCGTTTATTAATTGAGGAATAGCTCTTATTTTTTTAAATAAAATTGGCTCATTTCCATATATATTTAAGAAATGAGGCCTTTATCAGAAAAACTTGCTGTAATTTTTTTCCAGTTTTTTTTCTAATTTTTGCTACTTTAGTTTTGTTAGTGCAAATGTTTTTTAATTTTGAGTAATAAAAATTGTCTATTTTGTTCCCCATGATCCTCTCTCTGTGTTGTTTAGTTATGAACTCTTCCCTTATCCATAAATTTTTCCATGTTCCCCTAATTTAGTTATACCTCTTTATGTCCAAATAATTTATCCATTTTGATCTTATCTTGTTATATATGGTGTGAGGTGTTGGTCTCTGCCTAGTTTCTGCCAAACAGCTTTCCAGTTTTCCCAGTAATTTTTGTCAAATGTTGACTTTTACCCACAAAACTTGATTCTTTGGGTTTTCCAATGACTATGGTCATTTACTTTGTATTGTGTACCTAATATATTCCACTGATCCACCACTACATTTCTGAGCCAGTGGCAGATTGGTTTGATGTCTATCAATTTGTGATATAGTTTGTAACCTGGAACTCTGGCTGACTTCTTTGAGTATGGATATCTTTGCTTCAACTCTAACATTATTGAGAAGGGTTCAAGTTTATGCCCTTTACAAATAATACAAGCTCTGGATTTTAGATAAATTCTGCTTTTCCTTTTAAGAAAGGCTCCATTGATTCCTAGGCTTTCTACTGTTTTACTAGAAATATTATTGTACTTTTTCAAAGGCTTTTTCTGTATCTATTGAGATAATCATATTATTATTATTATTAATAATGTTGATATGTTCAATTATGCTGATAGTTTCCCTAATATTGGACCAACCTGGCATTTCTGGTATAAGTTCCACCTGGTCATAGTAGATGATCTTTGTAACACACTGCTGTAATCTCCTTGCTAATATTTTATTTAATATTTTTGCATTGATATTCACTAAGAAAAATGGTTTACAGTTCTCTCTCTCTGTCTCTCTGTCTCTCTCTGTCTCTGTCTCTATCTCTGCCTCTTTGTCTCTCTGTCTCTCTGTCTCTCTCTCTCTGTCTCTCTCTCTCTCTGTCTCTCTCTCTCTCTGTTTTTCCTCTCCTTGGTTTAGGTATCCAAACTGTATTTGTGTTCTAAAAGGAATTTAGTTGTTCTCCTTCCTTAACTATTTTTTTCAAATATTTTATATAGTATTGAGATTGTGCCATACCAATCAAAATACCAAAGAATTATTTTATGGAGCTAAAAATACAGTAATAAAATTCATCTCAAAAAACAGAAAGTAAAGGATATCAAGGGAATGAAAAAACATGTTAAGGAAGGCAGCCCAGTGGTTACAGATGTCAATCTATAGTCTAAAGCTGTAGTCATTAGAACAGTCTAGTATAGCACTGACTAAGTAAATTGACTTAGGTAGAACTGTCATTTTTATTTTATTGACTCAGTCTGCCTTTGAGCAATTAATATTTCTCCAATTGTTTAGATTTGCTTTATTTATATGAAAAGTGTTTTATAATTGTGTTCATGTAATCCCTTGGATTGTCTTGGCAGATAGATTTGTTGTTGCCTTTTAAAAATTATAAAATAACCTCTATTATTCATTTCTCCAGGGGGAACCTGTGAATCATTCTTCCATTCAGCTAAAATTTCCTTTCATTTTCTGGTTTTGTTTATAGCAAAAATTTCAGGGTTAATCCAAGTCAACTCTTCTAATAATATACCTACTTTTTACTCATTAGGAAAGGATCTCACCTTTTAAATACCAAAAAGTAGGTTTACAGGTGGTCTAAAATTGTTTTGTGGTTCTCTAGACCTTTTGTTCCCTTTTCTGAAACAGCCATCATCACCACCTCTATGTGTTCTGGAGTCTGTCCATTTTGCATTGTTCTTTGCTATATGGATTATCGTTGTCAAATAATTTACCACCAAGTGATGGGCCTACTCACAATAAACTCCTCAGTGTATAGCTAGAAGGGGCACAATCATTTGTAGTAAGCCTTTCCTGTAACTCTCAACCCCTAATCTTACCACTTTAGAGTATTTCCCTCTTTGTATTTATTTATATTTGTTTTCTTTTTATTTATTCCTGATAGACATATATGCATATATAAACATGCATCTGTGTACATGTCTGTGTATATACAGAGGTGTATCTCTATGTCTATTTAGAAAGGTTAGAGTGTATATCTTTAGCTAGGTGACACAGAGGATAGAGTGCCAGGCCTAGAATCAGGAAGATTCATTTACCTGACTTCAATTCTGGCTTCAGACACTTACTAGCTATGTGATCCTGGGCAAGTCACTTAACTATGTTTGCCTCAATTTCCTCATCTGTAAAATCAGCTGGAGAAGGAAATGGCAAACCACTGCACTATCTTTGCCAAGAAAACCCTAGATGGGGTCACAGTCAGACACAACTGAAAGTGACCCAATAACAACTACATCGATACAAATATCTCTCTAATATGTGTATGTATACATATTACATTTATATGTTTGAATCAAGAAAGAAAAAGAGAAGGAGAGAGAATTTTATATTCTTTTTTTTGTCCCCCCCATTACAACGTAAGCTTCTTGTGAACATGGATTGTCTTTGTGTCTCTAGTTCTCAGTGCTTAGCACAGTGCTTGGCACAAAGTTGATGCTTAATAAATATTTGTTGATTGAGTGATTAGGCCATAGAAAGTAAAACACTGTGCTACCAGGACTAAATTCAAAAGATTTTCAGTGCAGTAGAACTTGTCAGAGGTTGTGTTTTGGTGGCATAGCTTACAAAACCTCAGTGTTACCTCCACATCACAATCAGGCATTTTAGAATGAAGTTATGAAGATTTTTCTACATTGAGCCTAAGTCTACCTCTTAACTATCTCTTTTCAATTTCCACAGGTTTCTGCTGGTTTTTCCCACTGCAATTGCATTGTCTTTTTTTTTTCTGATTTCAAGCACTATGGCCAAGACTTAGGCTAAATTGATCTAATTAAAGGGATAATTAAATAATATCCAAACTAATATTCAAATTCTCTCATACATCTGTTTCCCTTTCAGTTTTTGTATTCTTATCTTTGTCTGGGCCTGGAAAATGATGTGACACACAGAGCTGCTACCAGAAAATCAGTGCTAACAAGATAATTTACCATTGTCTGGCCACAGATTTTAGCATCTGTGCAGTTATATACTGATAAAGGTAATAAGATCTGGTTGCTTCAGTCTAGATTAAGTGAATCCTAGAAAACTCTGAATTTACTAACCATGAGTAGGTCAGATTAGACTAAACCCAAGTTTTGGTATATTCCCCTTGGAGTCAGGGGCTACACTAATAGTCATGAGTCCCTCTAGCTGTCTCTCTATGTGTGCTGCTGGTGTACTTCTCTGTGAAAAGATCTGCTCTAGCTGATCTATCTCCTCTTCATGACGCCTCTCCAAATTCTCGAAGAATATAACTATCAGATTCTACATAAAGGGATTTTTTCCGCTAGTATAACTTCCACCCCTTTAAATGAGACCATGTCATACTGTTTGGTGAGTACTTCCACTGTTTTAGACAAGTGTAACAGCAATGCTACTTGCCACTACTGTGACTGTGTAAGGCCAATAACACCAGCACACAGGAAGGCTGCTAGCACAGGTTCTTTGATCTGCTTTTCTAAGGAAAGCAACTTTAAGGGGTTTATAATCTCACTTTAATTTAACATACATATATCATTCACTTAGTTCAGGGGAAAAAGTCAGCACGCTGAACTTCAGAGAAAATACAAGCAGAAATTATATAAATAGAGCAAATAACACAAATCAGAAGACAGGGCTTCTAACTGTCCATAGCACTACATACATAGTTACCAGAGAGGGAAGCACTAACAGGTGGGTTTTCTCAGCAGGGGTGGGGTGGAGAGGTCTCTTTAACAGCTACCCAGAGTCTTGTCTGGCCAAATAACATGAACGCTTTTCCAATGAGTCTCAAAGCAAAATGCTAACCTCAGAGTATATATTCACTTCTTCAGGGTCAGAGGGCATCCACAACCATGTGATTCAAACTCATATGACTTAGGCTTTCTTGTGACTTAAGCAGGTTATCAAAGACTCTTGATTCTATCAAAGATTAAATCAAAGGCACTTGATTGCCTTAGTGCTGGGAAGCACTCCAAAAGAAAAAACAGTGAAAAGTCCTACTTTTCTTGCCATTACAACAGGATGCAGTCATTTTTCATTTTCTTCTTTGCTTCCTTTTTATCATCCCACCAGGTGCCTTTCTTCTGTTGACATACCTAACCTGCTCTTAATCTGTTCCCCAATGGCATTGTTCACCATCCCAATAATTTTCCAGAACAAAGTTCCTTTCTGAGTCACTATATTTTTTTCTTTACTTATTAGAATGTAAGTGCAAAGACCGTCTTCGCTTCCATAGTTGTATTTCATCATAGGACTGGGAACAGAGTAAATGCATAAGCCATGCTTCATAGGTATTGTTCTTAAGATTATTACTGTTTTATAGAAAAGGATAGAGTGTCTCAGAGACTTCAAGAGACTTGTCCTGGCTCATATAAATTGTAGATATTCAAAGAGGACTAGAAGCTCTGCTGTGAGGGCCTGCTAAGTCTTTTTCAGGTTTGCTCATCCACCTTTGGTGTCCACCTGGAACTTAAATCTCACTTGAGGCTTCCAAAAACTGTAGCTTGTGCAATGACCACACCCCAATAAACCATCTTGGCAGATGGGCTAAACCAGGTTGAGACTGACTGATGAACGAAAAAAAAGTATTGCTGAGTTAGGGGGGTGTCTAGCACAAGCATGGGAAGACTTCTCCTGGTGGTATGGGTGGGTGAGAACAATTTGTTCCAATGGTCATGAGGGCTGCTGAAGCTTGATTAGACATCAAAGACACCAAGGTTATGCACTGCATTAACAGTCATCCTGACTTTTGTCTTGCCACTGGAGTTCAATGACTCTGCAAGAGATAGTGAGGCTGACAACTTTGTGCAACTCTGCTTCACTTAAATGGACACCACCCCATGATGTTATTAATCCTCTTAGAAAACAAAGGACAAATAACACAATAAGAGATAGGGCCAGAGCTTGAAACTGCTATTCCATCTTTTAATTAATGAAATATGTATTTTCTAGCTAAACCTAGAGAATAGTTAATATAATTATAAAAGCATAATAATAATAACAGTTAGTATTTATGTATTACCTCATAAGACTTGCAAAAGCCTTTGTATTTTTTTTCTCATTTGATCCTCCAAACAACTTTGTGAAATACATTCTATTATTATTCCCACTTCCATTTTACAGATGTGGAAACTAAGACTTAGATCAAGTGACTTGTCCAGATTCATACCACTAGGTAGTATCTGCAGCAAGATTTGAACTCAGACCTTCCAGATTCCATATGCAGCGTTTTCTTCACTGCCACACCTGGGTGTCCTCAAAAATACCCAGCACTTAAGTTTGACTAAGTGCTTTACCTATCTTACAGCAACCCTGGAATCTAGATGTTCTTAGTATTTCCATTTTACAGATTAAGAAACTGATACTGAGAAAAGTGAAATTCCTTGGCCAGTATCAAAGGGCTCAGAAGTGTCTACAGCAGGATTTGGACTCAAATCTTCCTGACTCAAAGTGCAACACTTAATTCAGTTTGCCATTTTTGCTACTATTTTAAGGATTCCTCAACAACATATTTTGACAGGTAGGTAGACAAAAATTTATTGGGATAAAATTCCTCAACATGCTACTCTAGGAAAGTAGATAAATAGATATTTCTAGGTTGAGGGCACAAGGATGTTCTACTGTCACCAGTCCCTTGCCCTTCTTTACCTTGTGATTTGCCCTATGATTTTTGCTCTGAGGTTGTCTGTCTCCTCTACAGGGTGAATAGGCTCTCCAGTGCTCTAGTTTCATCCTTACCTCTCATTCCTTTGGAGCAATTCTCTTTTTGTCTCAGTTTAAGGGGTCCCTTCAAAAGGGGTAAAGGATAGACTTTCAGGAATTCCAAGATGACAGAGTAAGAAGAAAGTCACTTTTACTCTCTCTTATTGACCTCTAAAAGCCCAGAAAATATCACCCCACGAAAAATCCCTGGAACAGCTGAGTCACCAGAATGATGGTGCGCAGCAGTCTTTTAGCCCAAGAAGTTTGGAGGATTAAAAGGAAAGGTCCCTCTTGTTCTAGTGGAAGGGGAACAGTACAGGACAGGAGGAGTCCCAGCAATCCCCACCTTGGTAAACGAATTGGAGATTCTGAACCCCAGGGTGGTGGAGCAGGCAAGTACCAACACCAGGACTGCCCAAGTACCTTGGCACAGGCAGGGGAACCAGTAGACTCAAGCAGTAAAAGCTCCTCATGCTTCAGCGTAACACCAGCAAGCACAACTCCAGGGATACAGGCATCTTCCAGCAGCCAAGCATACCCACGCTTCAGAGAAGGTATTGGTGCTTTGCTCTCTGGTAACTATGTATGTATCGCTATGGTCAGACAGATAGAAACCTGTCTGTTGATTTGTGTTATTTTGCTCTGTTTATAATTTCTACTTATGATCTCTGTTTGTATTTGCTCTGAAGTACAGCGTGCTGACTTTTTCCCCTGAACTAAGTGAATGATATATGTATGTTTGATTAAAGTGAAATTGTAAATGATTTAATGTTGCTTTCCTTAGAAAAGCAGATCAAAGGACCTGTACTAGCAGCCCTCCTGTGTGCTGGTGTTATTGGCCTTAGCCACAGTAGCAGCAAGTAGCATTGCTGTTAAAGTCATGCTGGTAGTTACACAGCAGAAAAGAGTGCTGGAGATCACTCACAGACAAAAGCATAAGCCAGGAGAGGAGTTAATACCTCCCATTAGATCATTCCACCTCAGAAGAACTGAAAATTTACAGGTGCCTACAAGTAGCTCTGAAAACAGCAACACAAAACCCCTAAAGCTTGGGACAAAGCACTCTCCACTCTGGAAACAGTCATACCTTGATAGAGAGCTCAAAAATCAAGTAAGTGGCTGGGAAAATTAGTAGTTGGTGTAAAAATCTCAGACTATAGAATCATACTTTGGTAACAGATAAAATCAAAACATATAGCCAGAAGAAGACAACAAAATCAAACATCCTACATCAAAAGCCTCCGAGAAAAATATGAATTGGTCTCAGGCCATGAGAGATCTCAAAACAGATATGGAAAATCAAGTAAGAGAAGTAGAAGAAAAATTGGGAAGAGAAATGAGAGTGATGCAAGAAAATAATGAAAAACGAGTGAACAGCTTGCTAAAATAGACACCCCAAATTGTTGAAGAAAATAACACCTTAAAATTAGACTAACCCAAATAGCAAAAGAGGTCCAAAAATCCAATGAAGAGAAGAATGCCTTAAAAAGTAGAATTGGCCAAATGGAAAAGAAGTCCAAAAGAGCACTGAAAAAAATAATGCCTTAAAAATTAGAATGGAACAAATAGAAGCTAATGACTTTATGAGAAATCAAGAAATTGTAAAAAGAACAAAAAGAATGAAAAATAGTAGACAATGGGAAATGTCTCAAAAAGAAATTGAGCAAACTATTAATGAACTCCCTATGAAAAAATCTCCAGTGATTTACAAGTGAATACTATTTGCTCTGGTTTTGTTGTTTTGTTTTGTTTTGTTTTGTTTTGTTTGTTCTTTCTTGTGTTCCTCCTATTGGTTCTAATTCTTTACCACATATCTAATATGAAAATAAATTTAATATGAATACATGTGTAAAGCATATATTATATCAGATTGGATGCTGTCTTGGGGAGGGGGAGGGGGAGGGGAATTAGGGGGAGAAAATTTAAGACTCAAAATCTTATGGAAGTGAATATTGAAAACTAAAAATAAATAAATTTTAAAAACAGGGGTGGGGGATTAAAAAAGGTACCCAAATAACAAGTGCCAATCAAGTATGGAAGTAATTTTATGCCCACATAGAAAAAGTCATGCTAAGCAATAAAGAATTGTAGGATGATTAAAACAAAATCCACTGATTTATTACCATCAGTATGATCGGTTGAAGGGTTAATACTCAATCTGGATCAAACATTTGCAAGCAATTACTTTACAAGTGCTGCTAATTGGTGACTTTACATTTTATCTCCACTGAGAGGTGGAGGGTTAGAGGGTTAGGTAGAAGCTGAAGGAATCATAAATTTGTAATTAGAAGGGACTATAAAAATCACCTAGTCAAATTCTCTCAGTTTACAAATTAGGAAAGTGAAGTTGAGAATATTAAGCTACTTGTCCAATTCACTTGTGTTACCCAAACAATAGCCAATATTTGGTGCCAGTTCTTTTGGCTCCAAATCAGTAATATAAATTTTTACTTCATCTGCATACAAATCTGAATCCATGTGTGGGGATGAAATCAGTAAGGAAAAAAAAAATATAAAGAAAAGCGAGGGCCAAGGATAGAACTTTCAGCAACACCTAAAACTTCTGTGGGAATGTAGCAAGAACAAAACTACAGCTGTAATGTGTCTTAGATATATTAAAAGTATGAATTGGGAGATATATAGCAACCTCATTGGATTCCTTGCTACCGATGTGAACTTGAGTAAGCCATCTAGCATCTGTGGACCTCAGTTTCCTCATTTTGTAAAAGAAGGGATATAGCATAATCTCAAAGGTCCCTTTAATCTCGACCTTATTATCTATGTAAATTATAAATGATTTGTTGGGAAGACATGAGGGAGAAATGTGAAAGGATGAGAAATGTTAGGGACTTAAAAATCTCGCAGTGGTCATGGGAGTCCCTGAATCCAGTGAGAAAAATAATAGCTGACATTTAACATGTACAAGGTGCTTCATACTTCTATCTTATTTGATCCTCTCAACATCCCTCTCTGGTAGGTTCTAAAGGCATTAGTAATGATTTCCATTTTAACACTGAAGGAATTGAGGCTAAAAGAGGCCAAATGAATTGACCAAGATCACATAAGTAGGTCATTCCCACTACCAGTAGGTGTCGAACAGGGTTATGGGCACTTTTCTCTTCTCTCTCTATACTACTTTACTAGATGATCTCTTCAATTCCCATGGACTAAATTATCATCTCCATGAGGATGAATCTCAGATTTATGTATCCAGTCCTAACCTCTCTGCTGACTTCCAATCTTGCCTCTCAAACTACCTTTCAGACATCTCAAATTTAATATCTAGTAGACATTTTAAACTCATCATATCCAAGACTGAATTTACTATATTTCCTTCTAAATGCTTCTCCCAGGTCTTGAAGGCATCATCTTCTTCCCAGTTCTCAAAGATCATAATCTATATTTTGTTCATGATTCTTCACTATCTTTCATCTCTCTTCCCTCTGCCCCCCATATCCAAATACGTTGCCAAAACATGTTGATTTCACCTTTGTAACATCTCTCAAAAATGATCCCTTTTCTTCTCTGATTCTGTCACTATTCTGGTTTGGCTTTCATCACTTTATCCTTGGACTATTACAATAGCATGCTGGTGAATCTGGATGTCATAAGTCTCTCCCCACTCCAATCCATCCTCCATTCAGCTGCCAGTGTCATTTTCCTAAAGAATAGGTTCAAGCATAGCACTCCCAATTCGTTAAACACTAGTGACTCTCTAATACCTCTAGGATCAAATAAAACCTCACATTTGGAGTTCAAAAATCCTTCATAACCTAGCCCCTTCCCTTTTCCTGTCTTTCTATACCTTACTCTACTCCCATACTCTTTGATCTAGTAACACTGACCTCCTTGCTATTCTAGTAAAAACAAAATAGACCCCCCAAAATTGCATCTCTTAGCTCCAGAATTTTCTCTGGCTTTCTCTCATGCCTGGAATGTTCACCCTTCTCATGTCTGCCTCTTGGATTTTCTGGCTTTCTTCAAGTCCCAACTAAAATCCCACCTTCTACCAGAAGCCTTTCCCAATTCTAGTAAGTTAATTCTAATAAATTATTTTCTATTTTCCTTACAAGGCAGCTAGATGGCTCAGTGGATAGAGTGTGAGGCTGGGAGTCAGGAAGAGTTGAGCTCAAATTTGGCCTCAGAGACTCACAAGTTGAATGACCCTGGGCAAATCACTTAACATATTTTTGCTTTAATCTACTGGAGAAGGAAATGGCAAACACTCTAGTAAAACAACTGACCAATAACATTCATCCTGTGTATTACTTGTTTGTACATTTTTGTTTATGTGTTATCTTCCCAATTTAATTGCTTCTTGAGGTAAGTGACAGTCTTTTGCCTGTCTTTTTATCCTTGATGGTTAGCCCCATGCCTGGCACACAATAAGCACTTAATAAATACTTTTGACTGACTGATATACATAACGAATTTGGGACAGAGATGAAATAAAACTCAGGTTTTTCCTGACACTGACATTTGTAATCTTGAATAAACTGCAAATTTGAATAAACTTGAGAATGTAGAGATATATAAACCTCAGAAAGTTTCTTTTAGTACTATTTTAATTTCTCCAATATTTAGTGCCTTGTAGACAAATAATTTTTACATAAAATATGTTATTTTGCTTCTTTCAAAACAAGATTTAAGTGCTAGATTCTACGAATGAATTGGAACTATTAGCTAATATCAGGATAATGGGATCTGAATTTTAATAATCTAGCTCACTATTTTAAATGTTCTCTTTGTGGCTTTTGAATTAATTTCTATTGTGAATTGATATTCAAAATCTTTCTATATTAATTGTGAGAGAACACTTTTTCCCATCTTGCTAGAATTTCTATGTATTTTCTCCATGACTTCTTGGCTTTCTGTGGCATTTGAGTGAGTTAAAAAAAAGCTTGAAAAAAAATCCTAATGTAACAAAGAAAGATCTTTAAATGGTGAGGAGCCTGTATTTTAGTACAAATTGTACAGTTTTCACGTAGAAAATCTCTTTTTATGATTGCATGTTTGTATATGAAAGCCTTTGAATATCTAAAGCTTATCTTATTTGCTGACAATGTTTGCAAGAGAGTTTAATCAGAGCTCACAAGCACCCAGAAAAAAAATCTCTTCATCTCTAAACTAGATTTTGCAATAATGCACAGGGTTTACATAATAAACTAATTTCCCTTTCACTTCCAATTGTTTCACAAGCATAATAGCTGGTAGGGCATTTATAATATCCTGTGTTTATGTGATCTAGTAGTAACTTTTAAACAACATATTAAATCTCAAGGCCTTGACGTGAAGTAAGAAGACAGCAATGTCATCTACCACGGCTGTGTTCTATTGTACAATTTGTTATATATCCAGGACCACAAAGCAACTAGCTTTAGTTTATAAACTATATCTTTTCATTCCTTTAGGATTATATAAAGGACTTCTTATAATTTATGTTTTAAGCAAGGGGTTATCAATCTATTTTTTTAAGGAGACACCTAGAGGACGTTTGGTGCCACATTGTATAGAAAGCCCACACATGGGGCATGGAGTCAAGAGGACCTGAGTTTAAATATGACCTTAGACGCTTAGGAGCTTTGTAACTCTAGGAAAATTACTTAACCTCTATTTGCCTTATTTTAAAATGTGTATTTTAAATACCTTCCTTCCAGGGTTGTTCTGAGAATCAAATGAAATAAAAATTTTAAAGCACACTGTAGTACAAAGTAGACTGTGTAAATATTAGCTCTTATTACATGCAAAAAAATAACAATTTTGGTTGAGTTCAAGTATCAGGGAAAAAAGAAGCACTACCATACCAGAGATGCCTCAGGGGAGCATGGATCCTGGTCAGAGTTCTAAAGCAGAAAAGAATGCTTGTGGTCACTCACAAACCAGAGCATAGGCCAGAAATGCATTGGCCTCACCTCTCCTTAGATTATACCACCTTAGAACTAAAAACTTATAGACCCCAGAACTACTTCTGAAAATAGCAAAAGTTTTCCTTTTACCCCAAGAATAGAGCCCAACTCTAAAATAAAGTTAAAAATTAAGAAATAGGATGAAAGAAATGGACAAACAACAATAAAATAAGAATCTGACAACAGAAAGTTGCTAGAGTGAAAAGGAAGATCAAAACATTAAACTAGAAGACAATGAAATCAAAGCACCTACATGCAAAGCCTCAAATAAAAATGTGAAATTGATCACAGTCACAAAAAGAATTCCTGGAAGAATTCAAAAGGGGTTTAAAAATTGAATTAGAGAGGCAAAGAAAAAAATTGGGAAAATAAATGAGTGATGCAAGAAAATCATGAAAAGAGAGTTAATAGCTTGGTAAAAGAGGTAGAAATATCAACTATAGAGAAGAACTCTTCAAAAAGCAAAATTGGCCAATTGGAAAAGGAGGTAAAAATGCTCACTGAAGAAAATAATTCCTTAAAAATTAGAATTGGGCAACTGGAAGCTAATGACTCTATGACAAATCAAGAAACAATAAAACAAATTCAAAAAAATGAAAAAATAGAAGAAAATGTGAAATAACTAATTGGGAAAAGAACTGACTTAGAAAATAGATAGAGGAGAGATAATTTTATGAATTGTTGGACTACCTGAAAGCCATGGTAAAAATAGAATTGAAAGAATCCACTGATGACCTCTTAAAAGAGATCCCAAAATGAAAACTCCCAGGAATATTCTAGCCAAATTCCAGAGCTCCCAGAGGAAGGAGAAAATACTTTAAATGGCCAGAAATTAAGAATTCAAATATCATGGAGTCACAGTCAGGATAACACAAGATTTAGCAGCTTCTACATTAAAGAGGCAGAGGGCTTGGAATATGATATTCCATAGGGTAAAAGAGCTAGAATTACAACCAAGTATTCCCTACCCAGAAAAACTAAGTATGATCCTTTGGGGGGAAAATGTCTCAAGATCAAAGTAATTCTAAGTGCAACAATATAGAGCAGTAGGTTATTGTGAACTTCACAGAAGCAATGGTAGGGCAGACTAAAAGATCTTGTTTTGCCTTTCTAATCAAAGAAGGAATCAGCAAAATCTTGGTGTTTGGCTGGTCATAGTGGGGCGAAGTGATAATTCAGAAAATTATTAGATTATGAAATGGGGCAAGGCATACCCAGTTCTTGGGTATTTTCTGGGAAAGACCATGATGGCAGCAGGAAACAGTGTCATAATCATACTTTAATAACCACAGAGGGTATAGAGACAAACAGCAAAGAAAATTGAGAGAAGTAGTGAAAGGACTACAGAGTCAGATGGCATGGGGTAAAAGAATGGGATGAAGAAGGAAGGCAGATGAAGGAGGAGAGGCAGAGCATCAGTCACATAACTATGACTTGGGAGCATTAATCGTCATGGTGGAATAGATTAGGTACACAATGTACGATAGTAAATAACCACAGTAATCTAATGTTTGATAAACTCAAAGATACAAATTTTGGGGAAAAGAATTCATCTGATAAAAAATTGCTGGGAGAACTGGAAAGTAGTTTGGCAGAAACTAGGTATAGACCAATATCTCATACTTTATACCAAGATAAGGTCAAAATGGTTAAAAAGTTTAAATATAAAATGTAATAGCATAAGCAAACTAGGGGAGCATGGAATAGTTTACATGTTATATCTATGAATAAAAGAAGAATTTATGACCAACCAATAGCTAAAGAACATTATAGAATATAAAATGGAAAATGATGACTACATTAAATTCAAAAGGTTTTGCAGAAACAAAACCAATGCAGTCTAGATTATAAGGACAACAGAAATCTTGGTGGGGGGGAATTACAGCAAGTTTCTTTGATGAAGACCTCATTTCTCAAATATATAGAGAACTGAGTCAAATTTATAAGAATACAAGTCATTCCTCAATTGATAAAAGGTTAACAGAAATGAATAGGCAGTTTTCAGAAGGAGAAATCTAATCTATGCATAGTCATGTGGAAAAATGCTTTGTCTATTGATTAGAGAAAATCAGAGAAATGCAACCTCTGGGGTACCAACCTCACACATACCAGATTGGATAATATGACAGAAGAGTAAAATGACAAATGTGGGTGGGGATGTGGGAAAATTGGGATGTGAATGCATTGCGGATGCACTGTTCCAACTATTCTGGAGAACAGTTTTGAACTATGCCCAAAGGGCTATAAAATGGTGGATATCATTTGACCCAGCAATACTACCACTAAGTCTATTTTCCAAAAATATCAAAGAAAAGACCAATTTGTACAGAATATTTTTAGCTGTTCTTTTTGTTGTGGCAAAGAATTGGAAACTGAGGTGATGCCCTTCAGTTGGGAAATGACTGAACAAATTATGGTATATGACTGTGAGGGAGTACTATTGTGCTATAAGACATGATAAGAAGGATCCATTAAAAAACTGGGAAGATATATATGAACCGATGCAAAATGAAGTGAGCAGAAACAGAAGACCATTGTATACAGTAACAGCAATATTGTATGATAATCAACTCTTATTGACTTAGGTGTTCTCAGCTTTACAAGGCAAGAGAATGCTGAAGGATTAATGATGAAAAAATGTTATGTACCTTAAAAGAAAGAAATGATGGAGTCTAAATGTAGATTGAAGCATACTTTCTTTTGGCTTTCTTCATTTTCTTTTTTTTATCTGTTTTAGTTTGCTACATGGCTAATACAGAAATATGTTTTGCATTGCTGCACAGGTATAACCTATATCTAATTGCTTGGTGTCTCAGGGAGGGGTTAGAGAGAGAAGGAGAGAGAGAACTTGGAACACGAAATTCTGAAAAAAGAGTTAAAATTGTTTTTACATGTAATTGAAAAAAATAAAAATTTTCACATAAAAACATACAAATATTTATACTATGTACTCTGTAAGGAATTTGGGGAAAATTTTTGTAAACATTAAAAATTATAAGTTGAGGGTTTTTTCTTACTGCTAAATATTTCTTGCCCCACTTAAAAAAAGTGTTCAACAACCCTATAGAAACCGTATGTTACATACCAATATTTCTAAAGGTTTTCAAAACAAAATTCTTGTCAAACATTTTCTCTTTTTCCACACTTCTGTTTATTCTTCTCCTAGTGTCTTTTTATCCTGCAGAAGGGATAATAAAATTTTAAATATCTTTTCATTCAGAAAAGGTTCTAGGATGAGATCGAATTCGCTGAGAATTTATTAGCTTCTACTTTGTGTCAGGCACTGTTCAAGGTGCTGGTATTCAAAGACAGCATGTTTTAAAAATACAAGGTTGTTAATGATATATAGCTATGAAATGGTAGACTCTCTAAAGAGAGAGTAGTTTGATGGTCATGTTCAAATAGATTCAGTTATAACAGTGTTATTAACCACTTAATCAATCAATCAATGGACAAGCCTTTATTAAGTTCCTCCCAAGTGCCAGACACCATGAGAGCTATTAGCAATAGAAGAATTTAAATGAAACATTCCCTACTCTCCCCACAAGATTTGGATTATATGGGGGAAAAATACATGTATACATACAAGTATAGACAAAATAAACAGTGGATAATAAATAGCTGTCTAATAACAGATTGAATTCTTACACCATTTGTGTAGAGAATATTAGGGTATCAGGTATAATTATCCCATGTCCATGTCTTCATTTACCTTTGCCTTGATCATTAGGTAGGAGAGTTGCAATCTGTTCTGTCACCTTTTCCTCTCCATGACTCTAAGACCAAATATGCCTTTGAGCACCCTCTCCAGTCTCTGTCTGCCTCCCTCCACGGTCTATCAATTTCAGATTGAGCCTTGGGGCAAAGTTGAGCTGGCTGCAGACTGAAGATTGAGAACCTCAAACACAGCTCATCTCCTGTGTTAAAATTCTATCATGCTTTGGTCTCACTGGCCATCCTTCCTTCTAGTTAGTAGAGTAAATTTATAAGCAGCCAGTATAAAGGAGCTAATAGCAAAAAAAAAAGTTTGTAAAGGGGAAATCTGGAAGTCACATACAAACTGTTCCAGAGATCAGAAAAGCATAATTTGCCAAGTGTATTGTATATTAGCCAAAAAAATCACTTCTTTTTAATATGTGCAGAATCATGGGAAAGTATCTACACTCCGAAGTAAAGGTTTTTGATCCTATGATGTATAAATGTCAGACAAAGTTCCAGATATGTACAGAACACCAAAAGGTGATGATAATTTTGTGATGATGTTGAAATGTTAACTTTTTTTTTTAAATTAACTTTTTAATTAAAAAAAAAAGGTGGGGTAGGGGGAGGATAATTGGTGGAGAGATACTAATGCTATAGAAACCAAGGTTAAAAGGCCCTAGGTATTCAGAGATAGATGCTGAAATGCTGTGAGCTGAGGAGCTAGAGTCCAAAGGGGGAAAATGAGAGAAGTAGGTGGTTGTCTTCCCCAGCCCCTTGCCTGAAATTTGCTTTCAGTCCA
>CM053627.1:141865760-141904044 GCA_028646595.1 Phalanger gymnotis | reverse complement strand
TCAATGGAAGGAATTACACACATGAATGAAATCACCAAAAAAGTTTATATTTCTAAATAATAATAGGTAACATATACAAATAGCTCTTATTTCTACTATATTATCTGATCCTCAGAAAAATCTAGCAAAACTAAGAGTGTAGGGGCATCAAGGTGGCACAGTGAGTAGAGCACCGGCCCTGGAGTCAGGAGGACCTGAGTTCAAATGCGGCCTTAGACACTTGACACATGCACTAGCTGTGTGACCCTGGGCAAGTCACTTAACCCCAAGTGCCCTGCCAAAAAGCAAAAACAACAACAACAACAACAACAAAGAAAGCTAAGAGTGTGACCGTACCACTCAAACTTTAAAAATAGGGAATCTGAGCCTCTGGTACATGAAGTTATTTGTCAAAGGTCATTATAAAAATAGATAAGTGATAAATTTGGGATTTCTGATTGTTAACCCAATGCTCTACTCAAAATACCATGCCGCTAGTATATTTCAATAAAGTATACAGTTTACTCTAAAATTCAAATTTAGAACATAGAGAGGTTAAAAATCTCCCTTAGTGGAGGGGATTTGAAATCACTCTTACGCCAAAGGAGAAGCCAGTGTTCTCAAATAAAAGTGAAACAAATGCTTATTTTGAAACAATGCCATTCATATAATGAAAAGCAAACTCAGGAGCACCAAAGAATTCCTTCCACAAATGTTTATTTGTTTTCACATATCTTTTTTTAAAGGGGGGTGGTACATAGCTTAGTGATTAGGTGGAAGTCAAGTTAATTAAAAGATCAGGAGGGAAACATTATCTTATTTGATAATCATGCAAATAAATTATATACTATCTAAATATAAATTATCATTAACAAATTGTCTTTACAGCAATATCATTTATTTTTTCCAAGGCGCTTAAGGAATAGATAGTAGTATTTTTAGCTGATTTTAATAGATAGTAATATTTTTAGCTGATTTTTAGCTGATTTTCTATAAAATATCTGACAGTATAATTAAATTATGAAATATCTGATTTTAGCAATCAAATAACTAAAGACAAATGGTAGTTCAGGTTATTGATCTATTGATTCTCACAACATTACCTATATCAAAAAGCTTATTGTAGATGTTAGATAAGACATAACATACTTTTTCTGTAAATATATGTGGTGGAAAGTATTTCAATATTGTTTCTGTTTTTGTTGTTATTCCTATAATTTGCTATGACATAGTGGAATAAAATTTATAAAACAAGTCATTTGTAAAGACATTTTATTTATAGATGTCTTTAGACATTTTGTTTATAGATATCGGCTATTTACCTAGATATAAATTTAACAAGTTCAAAATATAACAGATAATTGCTAACAGTAATGTTACTAGTAGATCATTGAAGTCAATTATAAAATTCTGTCAAGCTTTTTTTTTATTACAGGGCTTAAATGTTGTTTTTGTTATTCATTTTTTCAACATCTCTTTGAAAATTTGGAAATCACATTTCTTGCTCTTCCAGAATTATTCTTTTCCATCTGCTCTACACAGATTTTCAAATTTTTTCTTTAGGGCTTGAGGAATTGTTTAGGAAAATATGTCCACTCAAATTAGCTATACTGGAGCTTGTGAGCTTAAACTCAGAAATTCTGAGTTAATGTAACAAAGATCCCTCTTAAATATTTTTATTAGGAATAATAAAGTCTCTATGGCCATAGCAAAATTTGAGAACCCAGATGATCAGAGACAGTTCTTGGCAACATCATAACAGTAGACCATTTGTGTCAAACTCAAGTAGAAACAGGGACCACTAAACCTTACATGAGGATCCCCATGGAATCCTTAGAAAACCACATATTAATATTATCTATTTTTTATTTTTATTTATTTTGTGAAGAGGTTATCCCCTACATGTAGCATAGAGGTGGTATTGTATGGCTTTGTCTTGAGCAGAGGCACAATAGACATCTCTAGCCACTTCTCCTCCATCCTTCTCCAATTATTTCTTCCAGAAGGGTAAACAGGAGATTGGAACCAGAAACTTGGTCATTCTGCTCTCTTTGAGAGAGGTGGTACTGAGCTAGTATCTATGTACCTGGTTCCTTAATTTTTTTAGTCTAAGGAAAACAATTTTCAGCTTCAAGCTAAACTGCTGGTTGCTATTCATTAATGAGGAAAGGAGAACCTAAGCCTTAGCTCCTTTCTTACCAAATACCAAGACCACAAAGAACACACATAATAAGCAGCAAAGAAACTTATTTATTTAAGTCAATAGCAAAACAAAAATCAGGAAAGCATATATAGGAGAACATATACCAGACAAAACACAATGAAGGAATTCTACCATTGGAGTGAGATAACTCAACTGTAGGGGGCTAACTATGAGATGGTCTGTGGCGAGAGAGGTAAATGGCAGGTTTTCCTTTAAGCCTGAGCCTGTTCTAGCTACCCTTGAGGATGTGCAGAGCGGCATTTGGAGATCCAACTATATCTTGGTAAGCCTCCTAGGCCTGTGCAAGGCAAGACTGTAAAAGATAAGAGGTCGTGGGTCCGGAACCATCCTCGCGGCTATAATCGGTATGGGAAAGAACAGAAATGTTTCAGTATAGGTATCTGCATGAGAATGATCAGGAATGTTGCAATATAGTGAGCATGATGTATCTAAGCTACATGGGCTACGTGAGACATGTGGCAGGATGTCCAAGTAAAGTATCAAAGCAGTCTCTGTAAAGTAACAAAGCAATGCATTAGGTACTGGTTCAGAAGCATTAAGTGATGGTTAAGAAACAGTATAAAAGTCTGTTGCTTGCTTGAATAAAGTTGAGTTCTGATTCAGACTCCGCCCTACTGGTGTCATTTCTCCACGGAGCACCTGAAGCTGCTGGTCGGCTTCACTCAACTAAGAGAGAGTCTCAGGTCTCACTCAAGGAGAAATTACCCAAAGTGTCTTGTGTAGCAAGCTGAGACCATAAAAACAATGGAGACAACCATCTCCTCTCATGTCAGCTTTATTCAAGATTCTTATTTTTCTTTTAGCAACCTGAAGTTGTATTGGTATTGTCCATTTTCTCTCTCAGAGCTAGAAGTTAGAAGCACCCTTAAGGATGCAAAGTGTTCAAACTGAAACAGGAAAGCACTGAGATACCAAAGAAAGGAGGATAGTATATGCCAGTATGGAAGTAAATAAATTGTATTACGATTTATTAGGTAAATTGGGGGAGTTTACTCATGAGACCAGTCCTTGGTGGCAGAAGGACTGAACAATGAATCCTGGCTCAACTCCTAGGCCACATCGGATATTATATAGGAACAGAATAAAGAAAGCATAACAACAAGGATGGTCCAAGGTCATGTGCAAGTTTTCCCATAGGATATTTGTAGTTTCTTTTGCTGTTTATGTTAAAGGTAGTTTACATAAATTATGGAGTCATAGGTCATATTCTGATACTCTGGTTCCCACCATATAGCACCCAAAATGACAATAGAGCCCAAAGAAGACAAAAAAATTTCCAGAAAATTCAAGAAATTGAAGAAATTAAAAAGAGAGAGGAAATGTCCTCTTATTCTCATTAATTCCATCTTGTCTTTCATGCAAGTGCAGGGCTTTGATCTCTACCAATAAAGAGAGAACCTATTCCAATGGACTTCGAGACTTGGGTTACAATTTTGTTACATATTTCCCAATTATATTGTCTTGAGCTGACTTAGGAGAGTTGCAGGCCATCTTTGATACTTAGGCAATGTAAAATGTCTTTGGGGACTTTCCTATACTTGTTTTCTTTTCTCCTTTAGGAGCTACTGCTTGTCTAAGTATCCAGGGCTTTGGTATTGTGCATTAAATAAATATATTCTCTATGAAATACCTCATATTTGGGTTTTCCCTTCTTTCTCAACTATCCCAAAACAAATATTCTACATTTTCTTCCATCAGAGTCCCACATCTTTTGGAAATTGGCAAACTGATAGTCTAATCTGATGGAAACTCAAAACATAGAATTTAAGCACCTTAGATCTCATTTAGACTAGTCTATCATCCTACAAATTGGAAACTGAGGGCCAGTGAGTTTAGTGGACTTACAGAAGGTTTCATAGATAGCAATTAGCAGTTAAGCCTCAAACCCCTATCTTATTACAACAAATCTAATGCATTTTCTTATAGGCTTTGCTGCCTTTTGTTCATGTTTGCATATTGATTACTTACCAAAGGCTTGAAAAGGGGTTCTTAACCTGGGATTCCTTAAACTCAATATAAATATATAAATACATATATATACGTATATATGTATAGATATATACACACATACACACACATATATGTACACATACATATAATGTATATATCCATACACATGCACACATATATACATACATGCACACACATACGTATACTATATATCATTGAATCACAGCTACAAAGTGAGTTTGAAACAAAACTATAGAGACCCTTAAAAGCTAGGCTAAGGAGTTTGTATTTTATCCTTTGGTCAATAGGAAAACATTGAAAGATTTTGCACAGGGAATACTAAATGCCTGAATCTCTGGTTTGTATTGTCATTTGGGAGAAATGATATGAGACATGAAAAATTTTCAAAGTATAAAGAGATGTATAAATAGGGAATATTATTCAAAAATTTCCTTTACTATAATATTTTAGCAATTATTTAATAAAAAGGATTGACAATAATGGCAGAAATTTCAGTGCAGATTAGAAAATATAGAGCATTTGAGGCCTATAGAGATCCCTCAAGACACTATATATAGTCTCTCACCTATTTAAAAGTTAACAGTTTTCAACATCTCTGTTGAAAGGACCCTGGATTCTCAGAGTAGGAGAAATCTGATCATTTTCCTCTGCTTGACTCAGAAAAGTTGAAGTGATTGGAGCCTGCAAAGAAAAATCAGCTATCCAGTAGACACCTACAGAAAAGCATTGCCTTCCACATCTCATTTCAAAGAAATGCTCAGGATAGACCTACCTAAGTGGTTAATCAGGAACTCTGAAAAATAGCAAGAGGAAATGAGGTACTCTGAGTGTCTCATGCTGCAAGCAATTTCAAATGGAGTCCAACAAAATTCCATTCTGTTCCTATATGGGGTCTATAGCCAGCACCAGCTTTTCGGATTTTGGGGCATTTTGCTACTGAATCTGTGGCATTTTAAATAAAACTAAGCATCACAGGGTGTTTTGTTGCTGTTTTTAACTTTCTTTACTTGGGAAACTGAAATTTTGGTGCATGACTGAAACAGTTTAATTTATACTCTGAGATTTTCTTTTTGCTCTTTTCACTTCCTTCCAATTTCATCTGAATACTTTCTTTTCACATGAACACATGTGCCAGAAGTTGTAATAACATAATCAAAGGAAAATGCTTTAAATGTTTTTCTCCATTCTCCTTACTTTAAAATGTGTTGTTGTTGTTACTGTTGTTTGGGTTTACCATAAGTATTGTACTAGCATTTAAACTTTTGTCAAGTAGTACTTTAGTTTAAAAAGTTACATGAAGGATCTGTGAAGTCCTTGATATGAGGTAGTTTCAGGATGGTACATAACACAATGCACCTTTTTCACAGATCTGGTGTAACTCTTATCTCCATTTTCCTAAAAAATGCTTTGCAAGAAGCAACCAAATATGCCGTTGACCTTCCTCTAATGCCTTTAACATTTCATGGAGCAGATCGGTTATGTATAGGTCATCCTTTATTCTTCCTATGTGACTATGCGACCTATCTGTTTTTGTTTTTCTGACAATATATCTGCCTAAGGACATATTTATGACGTTTCTCCTATACAATTTTCCATTTAAATATGTTATGTCCTCCTCACATGTCTCATGTACCTCTGCATCATCTTTTGTGTCAACTTTCACATTTTTAAGGTTAAGAAGTTAACTTTTAAAAATAATTACAAAAAAATCAGCTTTGTTGACTCCCTCTTAGCGTCTTGGAAGATCTGGGGAATAAATGTACCATGTGCTTCCTTACAGGCCCTTCTGTGTGAAAAATCAAGGAATGACTGACTAATAAAATTCTTACTTAACCTGTAGCAAATGGAACCAGGTATAATACAGTCAAGAATAATCCTAGAAAGCCCAATAATGGAAGATTATAGACTTTATGTAGCATAGATGGAACTGAAGACATAAAGCCAATTGATTCTTCACCCTTATATCTTTTCAGGAACCTATCACAGAAGTTCTGTAAAATCACTAGTATCATATAGAATCATTAAGGATAATGGAATTGGAAAATTCCTCTAGGTAGCAACATCAAGTCAGGATCACAGATCTAGGGCTGGAAGGGACTTTGTAGATCATCGAGACCAACCCATTCATTTTATGTATCTGGGGGCAGCTAGGTGGTGCAGTGAGTAGAGCACTGGCCTTGGAGTCAGGAGGACCTGAGTTCAAATCCAGCCTCGGACACTTGACACACTTACTAGCTGTGTGACCTTGGGCAAGTCACTTATATTTTACATATCTGGAAACAGAAGTCTATAGACATTAAAGTCACTAGGCAGTGCAGTAGAGAGCATTCTTTGCCTGTAGTCAAGAAGACTTAACCACTTACCAGATGTGTGATCCTGAGCAAGTTATTGAATCTTTGTGTTGTGTCAGTTTACTTATCTGTAAAATGATGATAATAATAACACCTACTTTACAGGGTTGTCATGAGGATAAAATAAACTAATATGAAGTGCTTTGTAAACCTTTGTAATATGATGATAACTATTATTATTATTAAAGGACTAACTCAAGATGAGTACAGATAGAGAAGTGTGAGACAAATGATACCTAAGTCCTCTGATTCCAGCATCAGTATTCTTTCTTTTCCACATTATCAATTCCTTTCATTCCTTGGGCAACACCCTCCATGGATTATTCCAACAAGTAAATATAGCTGCAGTTTTTCAAAGTTCTGTTTTCTACCCTGAAAGATGACTGTCATTGACTTGTCTACTTAATTCCTGCAACAGATGTAGTCAATATTTATTCACCAATGTAAGAGATTTTCCTGAATTTATATATCTGTTATCAGAAAGAAGGAAATAACCAATGCTGGGATTTAGATTCATTTTTTCCCTCTAAGAAAGAAAATGTACATAATGATGGATAGCCAACAACCCATGTAAGAGAGGAGTGAAAAAAAGTTTTCTTAAAGATGTAGATTAGAACTTAGCAATGTTTTTCAAAATAAAATTTGAAAATGTGAATAAAAATGTCTTCCTTTTTAGAATAAATTGGAAATGATATTATATGAACAAAATGGTGGGCTTGAAGCAGTATTTTTTCTTCATGCCTCCTTCATTTAGGCTTTCATTCTACATTTACTTATTCAGTGCCTACTACATGCCAAGCAATGTGTGAAGTGCTAGGCTAAGATTTTCTTTAAAGGCAATTAAGACTGACTCTTCTGTCATGGAATTTGTAATCTAGAATGAGATTATATGACATATATACAGCTATGTAATAGCATATGCTATCTTAGTTCTTTGGAAAAAAATAAGATTGTAAAACTTGTACAAGAGACATCATAACATAATAGAGTGCTGGGTTTAGAGGCAGAAAAATCTAAGTTCACATCTTGCTTCTGACATACAGTAACCATGTAACTAGGAGCAAGAGATTTACCTTCTAGGTGCTCCAGATAACTAAGACTCTAAAATGCTAATATGTCCTAGTAGGGGGCAATTTCCACCCAACCTGTATTTATGAAAAGCATAAAGTTTTATAAGAGAGAGTGGAGGAAATAAAGAGCATTTGTGACTGAGTCAATCAGAGAACTTTATGATAGAGCTAGCAATTGAGCTGGGTCTTGAACAATGCATAGCATTTTATGCTAGTTAGTAAATTGTAGTATTCATATAAGATACATAAAATTATGAAATGTATTATTATTGCTTAAAATATGGAGTAAAGCTAACTAAACATTTCTAATTAAGAAACAGAAATTATTTCTAAAAATTTCTCTTGCTAAGTCATTCCACAACTTTTAAAATATTAACATTTAGCTCTATTGAGTATTTATGGTAATAGAGTGCAAGTTTGCAGGTAACATGAACTGTCTTTTTAAAAATGTAATTTGTTTATTTCAAATTTTAATGCATTTTTGATGGTGATAACTTATTTAAGAAAATACATAAACTCTCACACTGTACTAACCAGTAAATTTCATAAAAAGGAAAATCTCTTACCAATGTGATTGTAACTGATAGTATTTTTTACTTTTCATCTTTATAGTTTACTATTTGTTAAAAAAAAATGAAGAAAATGGGATTAATTTTAATAGTCTGATGACATTGTTCATTGTATTTGTCTTTCAGGATGTGATTTGGAGATTCTTTGAATTAACCAAAGGGTAAAATAGAAATTCAAAGAATTAGGAGTTTTCCTTGATAACACTTTGAAAGATGATATTTGGTCTCTTTTTGATCATGGCTTTCAGGTATTCCGATAATTCTTGAATCATGTCTCCTGGATCTATTTTCCAGGTCAGTTATTCCAATGAAATCTTTCACATTTTCTTCTTCTTTTTTTATCATTTCATTTTATTGCTTCCTGATGTTTCATGGAGTCATTAGTTTCCTCTTACTCAATTCAAATTTTTAAGGAATTTTCTTCAGTGAGCTTTTTTTAGCTTCTTTTGCATTTGGCCAACTGTATATTTTAAGGAATTCTTCAGTTAAGTTTTGTGTATCTTTTTTATTCCATTTGGCCAATTCTGCTTTTTAAGGCATTTTTCTCTTCATTGGACTTTGGCTTCTCTTTTACCATTTGTCCTATTCTGTTTTTAAGGTGTTTTCTTCAGGTTTTGTGTCTGCTTTTACCAAGCTGTTGACTTCTTTTTCATCATTTTCTTGCATCATTCTCATTTCTTTTCCCAATTTTTCCATTACCTCTCTTACTTGATTTTTAAAATCATGTTTTAGCCTTTCCAGGAATTGTTTTTTAGCCCGAGACCAATTCATATTTTTCTTTGAGGCTTTGGAAGTGGCAGTTTTGACTTTGTTGTATTCTTGTGAATTTTTGTTTTGGTCTTCCCTGTCACCATAGTAAATTTCTATGGTCAGGATCTTTTTTGCTGTTCACTCATTTTTCCAGCCTATTTCTTGACTTTTAGCTTTATATTAAAGTTGAATTCTGCTCCTGGGACACTGTCTGAAGCTTCAGGTTTTTTTTTTTTTTTTGTGCAGCTATTTTCAGAGCTAATTCTGATGGTCTCTCGGTTTTCAGTTCTTCAAAAGTGGTGTGATATAAGGAGAGAGGCATTTGCTACTCTCCTGGCCTGTGCTTTAGTCTGTGAGCACCACAAGAACTTTTCCTGCCCAAGAACTGGGACTAGGGTCCACAGCTCACCTTGTGGCTACAAGCTCTGGTGTGCTAGTGCTCCTTTTCATCGTTGGACTATTACCCAAGACTGTGCTCAGATCTGAGTGTGGGTAATACAACAACATAATGCACCTAGTACAAGCAAAGGGATCCCTGTAATCTCCTTCTCACCACTTTTCTGACCCCTTTACCACGTGTGGACTGAGATCACTGAAAATAGCAACTGTCACCATTGATTCAGTCATCCCCTGTGCCTGCTCCTGGTTTACTGGAGTGCAACCTGAAGTGGACTGTGCTCCACTCTCACCCTGGTATGATAGAGTTTTCTTGCCAAAAGCTGTCTTGGTCTGAGAAAAAAAAAATCCCCCTGTCCTTTTGTGGATTCTGCTTTTCCAGAATAATTTTTGAGGTACTATTTAAAGTTGTTTGGAGGGGAGTTTGGAGAAGCTCATGTAAGCCCCTGCCTTTTCCTTGCCATCTTGGCTTCTCCCTCTCCACCCCCCAATAATTCATTTTTGAAGCCAGATTTTTACAGTTATTGCTTGATAGCAAGGATAGTTTAACTTTTGTCTTTGTGTCCAAAGCCTCTAATAGAATACCTGGTAAATAGTAGGTGCTTAATAAATTCTTCCAGATTAAATGTTTTATTTAGCAAAGCAGAATGATGCAATGAAAAGAAAGTTAGATTATAGTTAGAGAACCTGGGCTCAAGTTCCACTTGTGATATTGGAATACTTCTTAACTCCCATGAGTGTCAGTCTACTTATTTTTAAAATAAGAGTGTTGAACTGGATGGCCTCCAAGGTCCTTCTAGCTGCATATATTTGTGTATATATGTGTGTGTGTGTGTGTGCATATGAATATATATATATTTAATGATTCTATGAAAAAGCATTGAATTTAGAGTTAATAGTAAGGATGTTGTGAGATGTAGGAGTGATGATTTTGAAATTTTCATTGTGAACATTTACAACTCAGAAACTGGCGAATAATGCAAATCAGGTCTAAATTTATTGTTTTGTTTATTGTCTAGACTTAAGAAAGCAGTAGATAAAATTTTAATGCATATTAAAAATTAAAATGTGCCATGAGTTGATTTTCCCCACTAGAAGGTGGTTGTTATATATTTTGTAGCATATCTATTGTTAAAAAGATAGATTAAAATCCTTTTTTGATACTTGCTACCTCTGTGACCTTCAGAAGTCTATATTAATCATTTTACAAATTTTGCAGTACTAATAAATGTTAGCCATTATTCTCTGGTATTCAGTTTCTCATCTGTAAAGTGAAAAGGTTTAATGGGATGTCATGTGAAATTCTGACAAGCATGCCTTATCACCCTTACAATGGGTTCCCATGAAGAAGAACCATTCTATTTTAAAGTTCATGAAAGAAAATGAGGGAAACACAGGGCATGGTCTAAAATGTATCCTAAATTAGGGAAAGATAGAGCTTCAAAATCCTTATTGAAAGAATAGGTGGGAGGGGCAGAGCCAAGAAGATGGCAGCTGGAAAGCAGAGACTTGTGGGAGCTCCCTGCCAGGTCCCTCCAAAAACTTATAAAAAATGTCTCTGAACAAATTCTAGAACTGCAGAACCCACAAAATAGCAGAGGGAAGCAGGGATCCAGCCCAGGACAGTCTGGATGGTCACTGAGGTCTATCGTGCACAGAGTGGAGGGGAGCAGAGCCCAGCGCCAGCGGCGGCAGCAGGACCAACCAGACCAGGAGCCGGACGGAACAAGCCCTAGCGCCCTGAATCAGCGAGCTGTGGCAGTTACCAGACTTCTAAACCCACAAACACCAAAGATAACAGAGAAGGTTAGTGGGAAAAGCTATGGGGGACAGAGTGAAAAGAGTTTGCAGTTTGGCCACCCCTCTGAGGTAGCGGGGGGAGGTGCAGCTACAGAACTACAGCTGCAGTTACTTCCAGCCCCAGGCCCACCTGGTGGGAGGAATTAAGTGGCAGATCAGAGCAGGAGTGCAGAGCGTGCTTAAGATTTTCATCAGGTCCAGGTTGGTGGTTCTTAAGGAAGGAGGAGTGCTGATGTGGTAGAGCTGGCTGTATAAAAATTGCTCTGAAATCAACGGCGCATCCTCTCAAACTTAGAATAAAGTACTCTTTACACTACAAGCAGTCATTCCCTTCTGAAAAACTCAAGGGTCAAGTAAGTTGGCTGGGACTATGGCCAGGCAGCGAAAATGCAGTCCGATTCAGTCTCAGACTTTGGAATCTTTCTTTGGTGACAAAGAAGACAAAATATACAGCCAGAAGAAGTCAACAAAGTCAAAGAGCCTACTTCAAAAGCCTCCAAGAAAAACAGGAACTGTTCTCAGGCCATGGAAGAGCTCAAAAAAGGATTTGGAAAGGGGGGTGGAACCAAGATGGCAGCTGGAAAGCAGGGACTAGCATGAGCTCCCCACCAAGTCCCTCCAAAAACCTATAAAAAATGGCTCTGAACCAATTCTAGAACTGCAGAACCCACAAAGTGGCGGAGGGAAGCAGGGCTCCAGTCCAGGACAGCCTGGATGGTCTCTGGGTAAGGTCTATCCTGCACAGAGCTGGGAGCTGAGGGGAGGGTAGCTGAGTGGAGCAGAGCCCAGCGTGGGCGGCGCGGACACACCAGACCACCGATCAACTAGACCAGGAACCGGGCGGAACATGCCCTAGCACCCTGAATTAGTGAGCTGTGGCATTTCCCAGACCTCTCAACCCACAAACAGCAAAGACAACAGAGAAGGCTAGTGGGAAAAGCTGCTGGGGACAGGGAGTTTGTGGTTCGGCCACTGCCCCTGGGGCAGCAGAGGTGGGGCAGCGGAGGTGGGGCAGCTACAGAACTGCAGCTGCAGTTGCTTCTGGCCCCAGGCCCACCTGGTGGGAGGAATTAAGTGGCTGATCAGAGCAGGACTGAAGAGCCTGCTGAAGATCTAAGCCCAGTGTGGGTTGGGGGTTCTTGGGGAAGGAGGAATCAAGAGAAGCATGAAAAGGTAATCAAGGAAAAGAACAAGAAAAAGAAATTGCAAGGGACTTACTAAAATTGAACTGTTTTGTTTACATTCCTACATGGAAAGATGATGTGTACAATTCATGAGACCTCAGTATTAGGGTAGCTGAAGGGAATATGCATTTATGTATATGTGTATATATACATATATATTTGTTTATTTATATATTTATATATAACTGTATGTATATATATGTATGTGTGTATACATATACATATATATCTATATACTTTCAAACACAAGAATCAAGAGAAGCATGAAAAGGTAAACAAGAAAGATAAATCATAAGGGACTTACTAAAGTTGAACTGTTCTATGTACATTCCTATATGGAAAGATGATATGTATGATTCATGTGACCTCAGTATCATAGTAGCTGAAAGGAACATGCATATATATGTGTGTGTATGTATATCTATATCTATCTATCTATCTATCCATATATATATACACATACGTGTGTCAATGTTTGTATATATGTAGGTGTATATATATACATATATATATACACATACATACATATATATATATATATATATATATATACATACAGAGGACACGGGGTGATTTGAATATGAAGGGATGATATCTAAAAAAAAATCAAATTAAGGGATAAGGGGTAAGAGAGGAATATATTGAGAGAGGGAGAAAGGGAGAGATAGAATAGGGTTAGTTATCTCACATAAAAATGGCAATAAAAAGCAGTTCTCTAGGAAGGGAAGAGGGGCCAGGTGAAGAGGAATGAGTACATCTTGCTCTCATCAGATTTGACCTCAGTAGGGAATACCATACATACTCAGTTGTGTATCTTACCCCACAGGAAAGAAGGAGGAAGTAGATAAAAAAAGGGGGGATGATAGAAGGGAGGGTAGAGAGGGGAACAGGTAATCAAAAAGAAACATTTTTGAAAAGGGACAGGATCAAGGGAGAAAATTCAGTAAAGGGGGATAGGTTAGGAAAGAGAAAAACATAGTTAATCTTTCACAACATGGGTATTGTGGAAGGGTTTTACATAATGATACACATGTGGCCTATGTTGAATTGCTTGCCTTCTTAGGGAGGGTGGGTCAGAAGGGAAGAGGGGAGAGAATTTGGAACTCAAATTTTTTAAAAAAGACATTCAAAAAATAAAAAAAAAGTTTTTGCATGCAACTGGGAAATAAAATACACAGGTAATGGGGCATAGAAATTTATCTTGCCTTACAAGAGAAGAAAGGAAAGGAGGATGGGAGGGGAAGTGGGGTGACAGAAGGGAGGGATGACAGGGGAATGGGGCAACCAGAATATATGCCATCTTGGAGTGAGCGGGAGGGTAGAAATGGGGAAAAAATTTGTAATTCAAACTCTTGTACAAATCAATGCTGAAAAATAATATATTCAATAAATTCAATAAAAAAATGAAAAAAAAAACTTAAAAAAAGAAAGAATAGATAAGATAAAATATGCAAAATATTCTTTAAGAAAAATCTGTTCTGGAGAAACAAAACACTCTGAAGAATGAAATTCTGATAATCCAAATATCAATGATTCTAATGCAAAATAAAAAGAGAGTTATCTAAAGAAACTAATGTGGAGGAAAATATGAAACCCATTAAATATATTAGTTTTTTTTTTTTCCCATGTACGGAATATAGATGCCTGAGAAAGTAATGAAGATGAATTCAAGAGTAACATGGTGTAATATTAATTAAGGTGGGACTTTTTAATTGTTTTCTCTTTTGGAGCACTTATTTAATCAAGTGCCCTTGATGAGTCTGGCCTATCCTTTGTTTCCTTGATTAAATTAAGAGTCTTTGATAACATCCTTGCCTCAAGGGAAAGCCTGATTTCCAGGGGTTTGAGTGACATGTTTGTGACTCCAGAGGCTTTTAGGCCACTTGCATTTGAGTCGCATATTGTGACTCCTTTTGACCCTGAACAAGATATATAAACCCAGAGGTTGGCATTCTCCCTTGGGGCTCTCAGTCATTGGAAGAGTGACGTGGGACTCTCGGCACCTATTTTAAGAGACCTCACCTTGCAAACCCAGATGTTGATGCTTCTCTGGTAACTATGAATTGTGATTTGGTCTGTTTATATTGTGTATGTTTGTAATTTCTTTGTATTTGCTGTGAAGTTCAGGGTGCTGCCTTTTCCTCCTGAATTAAGTGAATGATATTTGTATGTTGGATTAAAGTAAGATTGTTAACTCCTTAGAATTACTTTCCTTAGTAAAGCAGATCAAAAGAACCTCTGTTAGCGGCCCTTTGTGTGCTGGAGTTATTGGTTTTACATAGCCACAGTAGCTGCTAGCAAGATTGTTGCTACACGTGGTCGTACAGTAATAGTGACAGTAATATTAATGCTAATAAAGCTGAATGTGCTGAGGATGATTCTAAGGACATCATGAAGATTTTTTTTTTTGCTTTGTTGGGAACAAGAGGAAGATAAGTCAATAGATCAAGACAGTGAGAAGATCATTGTTGGGAGCAGATAACGTTTTAGGATATTGTTTTCAAAATAGGAAGGAGGTTTATTAATTGACCTAAAAATTCCCTTCTAATTCTCCAGTAACATTTAATCCTGTGATCATAACAATTATCAGCAAGAAAACACAACTGCTCAATTCTTATTTTATTTCTGCTTAATCTATGGAATATCTTTAGATTGGAAAATAAAGAACAAGAATGGCTGCCACGGAATTTAATCCATGATAAGTGGGGAGATGATCAGAATACCTTTGTTTACTTCAGTGAATTAAAATCATCAGAAACAAATGAGTTCGGTAGGCCCTAACATATTGAAAGATCTCATGTTTGTCCCTATTTGCTGAGTTCCTACTTATAATCTTTGAAAAATCTGTGCAAAATCAAGATGTCACAGGCCTGTTCTAATTTTCAGGAAGGGAAGAAAATTGATTTTTAAACCTAAAATCAAGTGACTTTGTCTTTATCTAATGTCAAAATTCTAGAATGTTACCAGCAAGATGGTTTGTGATTATGTAGAGAAATTGTAATCGCTATGGGCTGATACAATTATCAAAAATAATATATGCTAGAGTAACTTTTTTCCCCTTTAGAGCACTGTTATTAGTTAGATTGTCAATGAATAGATCACAGAAATGCATTTGATAATATATATTTGCATTTATTAAAATATTTGAGGAAGTGTCTTATATTATTGGAGAAACTGAAGACAAATGAGCAACACGAGAATACAATTAAGTTGGGTGAAAACTAATCAAGCAATAATATATAGAAATAATGGCAGTGAATAAAGTTACCTGAAATAGAATTATCAATCTGATTATTTCCATTAGTCTATCCCTGGTCATGGTGTCATGACTCAACATGTTAATCAAGAAACTGAATTATGTGATAGGGGTTGAGCTTATTAAACCTGTGAATGACAGGAAGTTTGAGAATTGTAGCTGGCATATTATGCAGAATTAAACTTGATTGATCATTTGTATTGATTGTCATTTGTGCATTGTGAGCTGATTGAGTATTCTTTTTGATTTTTAACTTATTTTTAGTTTTTAACATTCATTTCCGTAAGATTTTGAGCTACAAATTTTCTCCCTATTTCTACCCTTCCCTCCACCATAAGATAATATGTATTCTGATTGTCCGTTTCCTCAGTCTGCCTTCCGTTCTATCACCCCACTCCCACCCCGTGCCCTTTCCTCTTAATTTCTTGTAGGACAAGATAGATTTCTATACCCCATTGCCTGAACATCTTATTTCCAAGTTGCATGTAAAAACAACTATTTTTAAACATTTGTTTTTAGAATGTTGAGTTCCAAAATCTCTCCTTTCTTCCCTTCCCATCCACCCTCCTTGAGAAGGCAAACAATTCAATATAGGTTGTACATGTATCATTATGCAAAACATTTCCATAATAGTCATGTTTTGAAAGGCTAACTATATTTCCCTCAATCCTATCCTATCCCCCTTTATTCAATTTTCTCCTTTGACTTTGTCCCTTTTCAAAAATGTTTGCTTTTGACTACCTCCTCCCCCAATCTGCCTTCCCTTCTGTCATCCCTCCCATATCCTCCCCCTTACCTTCCTATAGGGTAAGATACCCAAGTGAGTGTGTATGTTATTCTCTCCTTAAGCCAAATGCGATCAGATCAAGGTTCACTCATTCCCTTTTGCCTCTCTCCCTTCCCTTCAATTATAATGGATTTTTCTTGACACTTTTATGTGAGATAATTTACCCCATTCGGTCTCTCTCTTTCTCCTCCCAATATATTCCTCTCCCACCCCTTAATTTTATTTTTTAGATATCATCCCTTCATATGCAATTCACTCTGTGCCCTCTATATGTACATTCTCTTCAACTACCCTAATACTGAGAAAGGTGTCATGAATTACAAATATCATTTTCTATTTAGGAATGTAAACAGTTCAATTTCAGTAAGTTTCTTATGAGTTCTCCTTCCTGTTTACCTTTTCATGCTTCTGATTCTTATATTTGAAAGTCAAATTTTCTATTCAGATCTGGTCTTTTCATCAAGAATGCTTGAAACTCTTCTATTTCATCATAAATACATATTTTGCCCTGAAGTATTATACTTAGTTTTGCTGGCTAGGTGATTCTTGGTTTTAATTCTAGCTCCTTTGACCTCCAGAATATCCTGTTTCAAGTCCTTTGATCCCTTAATGTAGAAGCTGATAGATATTGTGTTATCCTGATTGCATTTCCACAATACTTGAATTGTTTCTTTCTGGCTGCTTGCAGTATTTTCTCCTTTGCCTGGGAACTCTGGAATTTGGCTACAAAGTTCTTATAAGTTTTATTTTTAGGATCTTTTTCAAGTAGTGATTGGTAGATTCTTTCTATTTCTATTTTACCCTCCGGTTGTAGAATATCAGGGCAATTTTCCTTGATGATTTCTTGAAAGATGATGTTTTGGCTTTTTTTTGATAATGGCTTTGAGGTAGTCCAATAACTTTTAAAATCTCTCTCCTGGAAGTATTCTCCAGGTCAGTGGTTTTTCCAATGAGACATTTCATATTCTTTTCCATTTTTTCATTCTTTAAGTTCTGTTTTAAATTTCTCGATTTCTCATAAAGCCATTAGCTTCCACTTACTGCATTCTAATTTTTAAAGCATTATTTTCTTCAGTGATATTTTGGCCCTTCTTTTCCACTTGTATAATTCTGTTTTTTTTAATTAAATTAATTTTTTTTTTTTGCCAATTAAGATTTTTATTTGTAGTTTACAACACTCAGTTCCACATGATTTTGAGTTCTGGATTTTCTTCCTCCTCTCCCAGATGGTGTGGAATCTGATATATCTTCTACAAATAACTTCACATTAAACTTATTTACACAATAGTAAAGTTGTAAAGAAGAATTATGACCAATGGAATTAAACATGAGAAAAAAGAAACAAAACAAATAAAAAAAACCAAACAAACAAAAAACAAAAGAGAAAAAAAGAGAGCAAATAGTTTGCCTCAGTCTGCATTCAAACTCCATAGTTCTTTCTCTGTTTGTAGATAGCTCTCTCTATCATGAGTCCTTTGGAGTTGTCTTTGAACCTTGTATTGCTGAGAAAAGCCAAGTCTATCAAGGTTAGTCATCACAGAATCCATATATCTGTGGTTGTATATAATGTTCTCCTAATTCTGTTTGGCTCACTCAGCATTATATTGTGTAGGTTTTTCCAGGTTATTATGAAGTCTGTATCTTCCCCATTTCCTACAGCACAATCGTATTTCATTACATTCATCTGCCACAACTTGTTCAGCCATTTCCCAATTGATGGGCATGCCTTTGATTTCCAATTCTTTGCTACTACAAAAAGATCTGCTATAAATATTTTTGTACATATGTGTCCTTTTCCTACTTGTGTGATCTCTTTTGGATACAGCCTTAGAAATGGCATTGCTGGGTCAAAGGGTAAGAACATTTTTATAGCCCTTTGGGCATAGATCCACATTGGTCTCCAGAATGGCTGGATCAGTTCACAGCTCCCCCAGCAATGTAACAGTGTTCCAATTTTCCCACATCCTCTCCAGCATTTATGATTTTCCTGTTTTGTCATTTTAGCCAATCTGATAGGAGAGATGTGGTACCTAAGAGTTGTTTCAATTTGCATTTCTCTAATCAGTAGTGATTTTGAGCATTTTTTTAAATATGCCTATAGATACCTTTAATTTGTTCCTCTGAAAACTGTCTGTTCATATCCTTTGACCAATTCTCAATTGGGGAATGCCTTGTATTCCTATAAATTTGGCTCAGTTCCCTGTATATTTTAGAGGTGAGGCCTATATCAGAGACATTACTTGTAAAGATTTTCTCCCAATTTTCTGCTTCCCTCCTAATCTTAGTTGCATTGGCTTTTTTATACAAAAACTTTTCAGTTTAACATAATCAAAATTATCCATTTTGCATTTTGTAATGCTCTCTATCTCCTGTTGTGTCATGAATTCTTTCCTTTCCCATAAATCTGATAGGTAAACTATTCCTTGCTCTCCCAAATTGCTTATAGTATCATCCTTTATTCTAAATCATGAACCCATTTTGACATTATTTTGGTGTATGGTGTAAGATATTGGTCTATGCCCAGTTTCTGCCCTACCATTTTCCAATTTTCCCAGCAGTTTTTGTGAAATACTGAGTTCTTAGCCCAGAAGCTGGATTCTTTGGGTTTATCAAAGAATAGATTGCTATGGCCATTGACTACTGTGTCTTGTGTACTTATCCTATTCCACTGATCCATCACTCTGTTTCTTAGCCAGTTTTGATGACTGCTGCCTTAAGTGCAGTTTAATATCTGGTATGGCTGGGCCACCTTCTCTAACATTTCTTTTCATTAATTCTCTAGAACTCCAGACTACTTCTTCCAGATGAATTTTGTTATTATTTTATCCATCTCTGTAAAATAATTCTTTGGTAGTTCCATTGGTGTGACACTAAATAAGTTAATTTAGGTAAAGTTGTCAATTAATTATATTAGCTCATCCTAACCATGAGCAATTGATATTTTTCCATTTATTTAGATCTGACTTTATTTGTGTGAAAAGCGTTTCATAATTATGTTCATATAGGCCCTGGGTTTGTCTTGGCAGATAGACTACCACATATTTTATAGTGTCTACAGTAACTTTAAACGCAATTTCTCTTTCTATCTCTTGCTGTTGGGCTTTATAAGTAATGTATAGCAATGCTGAGGATTTGTGTGGGTTTATTTTATATCCTACGACTTTGCTAAAGTTATTTATTTTTTCAAGTAGTTTTTTAATTGATTCTCTAGGATTCTCTAAGTAAATCATCATATCATCTGCAAAAAGTGACAATATATTTTCTTCTTTGCCTAAGTGGTAATTTAGTTTCTTCCTTGCCTATTCTAATTCCTTCAATTTCTTTTTCTTTTATTGCTACAGCTAACATGTCTAGTACAAAATTGAATAATAGGGGTGATGATGGACATCCTTGTTTCACCCCTGATCTTATTGGGAATGCACCTAGCTTATCCCCATTACTAATAATGGTTGCTGATGGCTTAGGTAGGTGCTATTTATAATTTTAAGGAAGGCTTCATTTATTCCTATGCTTTCTAGTGTTTTTAATTGGAATGGGTGTTGCATTTTGTTGAAGGTTTTTTCTGCATCTTTTGAGGTGATCATATCTTTTCTTTTAGTTTTGTTGTCGATATGATCAATGATGCTGATAGTTTTCCTAATATCGAGACAGCCTTGCATTCCTGGAATAAATGCTAACTGGTCGTAGTGTATTATTCTTGGGATAAGTTGCTGCAATCTTTTTGCTAATATTTTTATTTAAAATTTTTGCATCAATAGTCATTAGGAAAATTGGTCTTTAATTTTCTTTCTCTGTTTTGACTCAACCTGGTTTGGGTATTAGTACTATATTTGTGTCATAAAAAGAATTTGGTAGGATTCTTTCTTCACCTATTTTCCCAAATATTCAATCAAGCATAGGAATTAATTATTCTTTAAATGTTTGATAGAATTCACATGTAAAACCTTGTGGCCCTGGAGAATTTTTCCTAGGGAATTCATTAATGGCTTGCTCAATTTCTTTTTACGAGATGGTGTCATTTAGATATTTTACTTCCTCTTCTGTTAACCTGGGCAATTTATATTTTTGTAAATATTCACCCATTAATGGGCATACAATTAGGCAAAATAATTCCTACTTATTGTTTTAATTTCCTCTTCATTGGAGGTGAATCCACCCTTTTCATTTTTGATACTGGTAATTTGGTTTTCCTCTTTCTTTTTTTTAAAATCAAATTGACCCAAGTTTATCAATTTTATTGTTTTTTTTTCTTCATAAAACCAGATCTTGGTTTTATTTATTAATTTAATAGTTTTCTTGATTTTAATTTTGTTAATCTCTCCTTTGACTTTCAGTATTTCTAATTTGATGTTTAATTGGGCATTTTGTATTTGTTCTTTTTCTAGCTTTTTCGGTTGCATGTCCAATTCATTGACCTCCTTTTTTCTCTATTTTATTCATGTAAGCATTTAGAGATATAAAACTTCCCCTAAGAACAGCTTTTGCTGCATCCCATAAGTTTTGGTATGTTGTCTCATTATCGTTCTCTTGAATGAAGTTACTAGTCATTTCTATGATTTGTTCTTTGGCCCACTCATCCTTTAGAATTAGATTATTTATTTTCCAATTAATTTTTACTTTATTTTTCCATGGCTCTTTATTACAAATAATTTTTATTGCATCATGATCTGAAAAGGATGCTTTGACTACTTCTGCCTTTCTGCACTGGATTGTGAGGTTTTTATGCCCTAGCACATGGTCAATGTTTGGGTATGTGCCATATATTGCTGAGAAAAAAAGTGTATTTCTTTTTATCCTCATTCAGTTTTCTCCAGTGATCTATCATATTCACCTTTTCTAATATTCTGCTCACCTCCTTAACTTCTTTCTTGTTTATTTTGAGGTTAGATTTATCAAGTTCAGACAGGGGGAGGTTGAGGTGCCCCATTATCATAGTTTTGCTGTCTATTTCTTCCTGTAACTCCCTTAACCTCTCCTCTAACAATCTGCCTACTATACCACTTGGTGCGTATATGCTAAATAATGATATTGCTGTATTGTTTATGGTGCCTTTTAGCGGGATATAGTGTCTTTCCTTATGTCTTTTAATTAGATCTATATTTGCTTTTGCTTTTTCAGAGGTAAGGATCGTTACCCCTGCTTTTTTTACTCTAGCTGAAGCACAATATATTCTACTCCAGCCTTTTACCTTTACTCTGTGTGTACCCTATGTTTCAAATGTGTTTCTTGTAAACAGTATATTGTAGGATTATGGTTTTTAACCCATTCTGCTATTTCCTTCTGTTTTATGAGAGAATTCATCCCATTCACATTTGCAGTTATGATTACTGTCTGTGTCTTTTTCTCCATCCTATTTCCCCAGCTGTTTATGCTTTTATTTCTCCCTTCTCTCTTCCACAACTCAACAGAGTTTTGCTTTTGACTTTTGTCTCCCTCAGTTTACCCTCCCTCTTTATTCCCCTCCCTTATCTTACCTTTTTCCCCTTGCTATTTCTTCTTTCTCTTCTTGCCACCCCCCTTCCCTTTTCTTTCCCCTTCCCCTTCCCCTTCTACTGTCTGTAAGACAAGTTTGATTTCTATACTTCTCAGGGTATGTTATTCCCTTCTTGAACCAAATCTGATGATAGTAAAGCTCAAATACTTCTCTTCTCCCTCCCTTCTTTCCCTCTACTATAATATGCTTTTGAGCCTCTTCATGTGATATAATTTACCCTTTTCTACTACTGCCTTACCTCTTCTCCCAGAACCATCCTTTTATATCTCTTAATTATGTTTTTTTATCATTATATCAGTTATTTTATACTGATACCCACAGTCTATGAATATCCCTTTCCATTGTCATAATAACTATACTGTTGTCAAGATTGACATATATATATACATATACATACACACATACGTACATACATATATACATATGCATATACATGTATGTGTATATGCATATGTATATATATGAAAATAATACTATGTAAAGATGTAACTAATTAGCCTTATTTATAAGTTAGGGATTTTCCCTCTGTTTCACTTTTTATGTCTCTTTTGAGTTTTGTATTTGGAGATCAAATTTTCCATTGAGCTCTGGCCTTTACATCGGTAATGTATGGAATTCTCTTATTTGATTGAATGGCCATCTCCTTGCCTGGAAAATTATGCTCAGTTTTGCTGGGTAGTTGATCCTTGGTGGCAGTCCAAGTTTCTTTGCCTTTCAGAATATCATATTCCAATTTCTTCTGTCATTTATGTAGAAGCTGAAAAATCCTGCATGATCCTGACTGTAGTTTCACGATATTTGAATTTTTCTTTCTAGTTGCTTGTAGTATTCTCTCCTTGATCTGTTAGTTCTGGAACTTGGGTATAATATTTCTTGGAGTTTTCAATTTGGGATCTCTTTTAGGGGCTGATCAGTGGATTCTTTCAATGATGATTTTAGCCTTTAGGACCTCCAGGCAATTTTCCTTAAGGATTTCATGGAAGATACTGTCCAGGCTCTTTTTTTTTTTCCATCATGGCTTTCCAATAGACCAATAATTTTTAGATTGTCTCTCCTGGATCTATTTTCCAGGTCAGTTGTTTTTCCAACCATGTATTTCACATTTTCTTCTATTTTTTCATTCTTTAGATTTTGTTTGACTGATTCTTGATGTCTCACAGAGTCATTAGCTTCTATTTGTCCAATTCTATTCTCAATGTATTGTTTTCTTCCTTTAGTTTCTCTATCTCCTTTTCTATTTGGTTGATTTTACTTTTCAATGAGACATTTTCTCCATTTATATTCTGATTCTCCTTAACCATTTTGCCAATTTTACTCTTTAAAGATTTGGTTTCATCAGTGATTTTTTTTTCCATTTTTTCTTTTACCTGCCTAATTTGCTTTTTAAAGTCCTAGAAAAACCTATCTAGAGCTTCAATTTCATTTTGGTCTATGTTTTCCTTGTAACTTATAGAAATCTAAAACCATATTTCCCTCTATATGTGAGAAGTTAAGTACAGAGCGACTGTAGATGGCTTTTGATAGACATCTTGGGAAACAAGATAGCAATTTCTCAGTCTTTACTTTTATACATTCTGTAATTTTGTAGAGAAGAAATCTGTCTCAGAAAATCCTTTATCATGCATTTCAAGGGTGCTTACAATCCATGACAGTAAAGCTTAAAGTAAACTGACTTATTGAAAATAAAAGAGGCCCTCCACTTTGATACAGTGAGAGTTTTCCCCTTTAACTTAGCAGAAGTAAATCAGCCATTTCAAGCTTTTCAGAATTCTAAGCATTTTTATTCATTTTATTTCTAAATTCTGCACAGTGCTCTTGTGCAAGCTACTAAATATACTAAGGACCATAAATCAAAGGTTATTTTAATTTCATTTCAGTATATTGTTTGATTAACATAATTTCTAAAATCAGATACTCTATGGAAATTATTCATTTCTCTATCACTGAATAACAAATATTAGTAGTTGATTATTCTATATTGTTTGGTGGATTATTTGGGATGAAGTATTTTTTTTTTTTGAGAAAAGTTGTAGCTAGTGGTATCCTGGCAAATGTTTAACACCTGGCTTTCCAGAAAAAAATACCAATGACTCATTTTTAAGTTTAACCTGTATAGTCTCCGCCACTTTTTAAGTCTAGATATTCAAAAAATAATAAATTAAGCTATGATTTGTAGCATTTCCTAATTCCTAGGACGTAAATGCTCACATCAAAAATCTAATAATCAGTTCTCATAACCTAGATAAAGCAATCTCCTATAGTTAGTGGTCTTTAGTGGCATTAATGGCCCCGAAGGGTCAGGCACCAAGCAGCATCAATTGCAATCCCAAGGAATTAAAGGCCCATGCTAGGGTAAGTACCAGAGTACAGACCAAGGGAGCAATGATGACACCTCTGCCCACATCATACTACTTTGGAAGCACCAAAAACTTCCAACCCCTCAGATCTAGTTATGAACAAAAAAACAATGAAAAAAAAAATACCTGAAGATTGAGACAGTGATCTTCCTTGCCCCCATGCCAGGAACTGTTCTTAACATTAACATAAAGTTCTTAAACAAGAAATAAGGTGGACAAATGAGCAAATAACAACAACAACAACAATAGAAAGAGTCTAATAGTTAAAGGCTATTGGTGACAGGAAACATAACGACACAAACTCAGAAGAAAGCAATGAAGTCAAAATAGCTACAAACTTAGCCTCAAAGAAAAAAGTGTGAATTAGACACAAGCCCAACAAGAATTCTTGGAAGATCTAAGAAATGATTTTAAAAATCAAATAAGAGGGGTAGAGGAAAAAAATCAGTAAAGGATGGAAGCAAAGAAAAGAAATTATGAAAAGATAATTAATAACTTGGTAAGAGGCACAAAAATACTGAAGAAAATAATATCTTAAAAAATAAAATTGGCAAAGTGGAAAAAAAAAGGAGTTACAAAAGTTCACTGAAGAAAAATACTTCCTTAAATATTAGAATTGGTCAAGCAGAAGCTAATGTCTACATTAGACATCAAGAAACAATAAAACAAAGTCAAAATATTAAAAAAAAAGAAAAGAAAATCTGAAATATCTCAGAGGAAAAACAGCTGAACTGGAAAACAGATTGAGGAGAGATAATTTATGAATTGTTGCATTATCTGAAAGCCATGATCAAAGAAAGAGTCTTGACACCATATTTCAATAAATTATGAAAGTAAACTGTCTTGATATCCTAGAAACAGGGGGTAAAATAAAAATTCAAAGAATCCACTGATCACCATTGAAAGTAGATCACAAAATGTAAACTTCTAGGAATATTATAGCCAAATTTCATCACTCCCAGGTGAAAGAGAAAATATATGAGCCAGCCATTAAGAAACTATTCTAATATCATGAAACCATGGTCAGGATCATACAAGATTTAGCAGTCATAATTTTAAAGGAGCATAGGCCTTGGGATATGATATTCTTTGAAGGCAAAAGAGCTGGGTGTACAATCAAGAATTACCTATCCAGCAAAACTGGGTACAATCCCTCAAGGCAAAAAATGTGTACTTGATGAAATAGATTTTCAAAAAAATGCTAACTACAGCAATAAGACAAAAAAAAAAAGAAATCAAAGGCATAAAAATAAGCAATGAGGAAACAGAACTATCACTCTTTGCAGATGATATTATTCTATACTTAGAGAATCAACTAAAAACTAGTTGAAACTATTAACAATTTCAGCAGTTGAAAGATATAAAATAAACCCACATAAATCATCAGCATTTCTATATTCTACCCCCCTAAACCCCAGCAGCAAGAGACAAAAAGAAAATTTCAATTTAAAATAACTGTTGACAATATAATAAATTGGGAATCTATCTGCCAAGACAAACTCAGGGATATATGAACACAATTACAAAATGCTTTATAAAAATAAAGATGGATCTAAACAGCTGGAGAAATATTACTTGCACATTTGGAGTCTGAGCACACATAATAATAATGATAATTCTACCTAAGTTAATTTAGTTATTCAGTGCCATACCAAAAATAAACATTTTATAGAACTAGAAGAAATAATAAAAAAATTCATTTGGGAGACCAAAAGGTGAAGAATATAAAGGGAATCAATGAGGAAAAAAATGTTAAGAAAGGGAGCCTAGCAGTTCCAAATGTTGAAGTATATTACGAGGTGATAATCGTCAAAACAATCTACTATTGGCAAAGAGACAGTGGTGGATTAGTAGAATATATCAGGTATACAATACACAGTAGTAAATGAACATAGTAATCTAGTGCCAAAGAACAAAAGATCCAAGCTTTGGGGACAAGAAGTCACTGTTTGACAAAAATGGCTGGGAAAATTGTAAAGCAATTTGGCAGAAACTGAGCATGGACCAAAATCTCACACTGTGTACTGAGATAAGGTTAAAATAGCTACATGATTAGACATAAGATGATATCATAAGTTAATTAGGGGAGCACTGAAAAAAAAAGTACCTCTCAAATATATGGATAAGGAAGATTTTATGACCAAATGAGAGACAGAGAGGATTATGTGAAATAAAACAGATAATGTTGATTACTTGAAATTAAAAAGCTTTTGCAGGAACAAAGCAAATGCCGCCAAAATTAGAAGCAAAACAAGTAACTGGGAAATTTATTTTTGTAAAATTTCTCTGATAAAGGCCTTATTTCTCAAATGTATAGGCAACTGAGCCAAATTTATAAAAATAGCCATTCTCTAGGTGATAAATTGTCAAAGGATAGAAACAGGCAGTTTTCAGAAGAAAAAATCCAAGCTATGAATAGTCACATAAAAAAACTGGTCTATTGATTAGAGAAATACAAATTAAAGCAACTCTGAGATACTATCTCACATCTATCACATTGGCCAATATGACAGAAAAAGATAATGATGAATGCTGGAGGGAGATATGGAATGATTGGGATGCTAATGCAGTATTGGTAGAATTGTAAATTTGCCCTACCGGTCTGGGGAACAGTTTGAAACTACACTCAAAGGGCTATAAAACTGTGCATACCCTTTGGTCCAGCAGTACCAGTGTTAGGTCTATATCCCAACAGATCAAAGAAAAGGGAAAAGAACTGATTCATGAAAAAAAAAAACCCAAAACTTTTATCATAGCTCTTTTTGTAGTGGCAAAAAGTTAAAAATTGATGTGATACCCACAATTTGGGAATAGCTGAACAAGTTGTGGTATATGATTGTAATGTAATTCTATTGTGATGTAATATGTGTTATAAGAGTAGAATGGTTTCAGAAAAACCTGGGAAAACATATGAACTCAAGAAAAATGAAATAAGGAGATTCAGGAGATCACTGTGTATGGTAACAGCGATATTATAAGGATGATCAACTGTAAAAGACAGCTACTCTGACCAAAATAATGATCCAAGATAATTCCAAAGGACCCATAATGAAAAATACTATCTACCTCCAGAGAGCTGATGAACTTTGAATGTAGATTGAAGTATACTTTTTAAAATTTTATTTTTATTCTTTAAGTTCTGTTTGTGTTTTCTTTTATAACATGGCTAATGCGGAAATACATGTTGCATGACTTCATATGTATAATTGATATTAAATTGCTTGCTTTCTCAAGGATGGGGCAAGGTCGGATGGGGGAAAACATTTTGAAACTCGAAATTTTAAAAAAATTATTAAAATATATGTAATTGGGAAATAATTAAAGTAAAATAATTAAAAAATAAACTTTAAAAAAGTAAATCCTCTGATACTGTATCTGTTTGGTGAGATGTGACTCCTGGGAGAAAAGTGGAAGAGGAGAGACAGGTTCAAGAGAAAGACAAAGAATGGACTTTGAATGGATCCTCCTTCAATTCTCCCCTCTGTTGTTGTCCCTGCCCTGTGGCTTCTGCGTACACTCACTGGGCACATGCTGGTTCCTTAGACTCATCCAGGGCAGCATCTATGAAACAATTTCTGGGGCTGGTGTTCCTTTTCAGCAGAGATTTCCTCTATCTTCCCCTGCTCAGACTCCAAGAGGAGGCCACCTCGGAACTCAGCTAGCCCCAGGGCTTGCTGTTTGAAAGTTCTGAGGAGCTAGCCTGGAGGTGTTTAGTCTTCACTGGGATCAAACCATTTCCTGGGATTTTTCTTCAGATATTCTCCCATTGTCTGGGGAGGACTACAGCTCTGCCCAAACTCTTGTTTATTTTTAAACACTCTGTATTTGCCCTGAGGCACTAGTCTATCTCCTTTGTGGGGGAAATCTAGAGAGGTTGGCATTTTCCTCCCAGAATCCTCTCTCCTATCCTTTTCTTTGTAGCATCTTTTTGCAATACAGTTACAGCTGAGGAGAATTGAAAGTGTGTTTTAATGTTCTAATTATATCCCCTATACCACCTAGCTGCCTCAATTAAATTAAACTGGCTATCCTTCCTAAGTAGTATACTTGAACTTTAATAGAGGTCTTCTAGTGCAGAACTTCCAGTGTCTCAAAATCCTGCCATTTCTGGTATTGATTATAAAGGCATCCACTGTTTGAAGATTGCTATTATTATGTTTATTATTAACCAGCATCTGCTTTGTCTATAATATTGACATTTTGCTGAGACTGAGGAGTTGGGACTTGAAGGATTATGCATTTATCAAAGGAGAAATGTTTATCTAACAATCAAATAAGTGACAAGATACATTTCAACAACTTTTAATTAAGAAAAAAGTAACCAAAATGGATTCAAGGGTGAAAATAATATAATTCATTTAAGAAAAGTTAGTAGGAAAATCCAACAAATTTAACTAGAACAAAGGATAGTGATTCAGTATTCCTTCTGTTATTATTATATTCTACATTCTTAAAAGGTTTCCCTCTTTTTATTCTACATTTGTCTCACCAGCTTTCTTACTGTTATGCTTACCACTCTTTGCCCTTTCTCATATGCCTATTCATTTAATCTTTTCCCTCATTTTCTTAGTCTCTTTCCTTCTGTTTCTCTAATTGTAGAACAAGAATTAATTAGAAGGTCAGAAAGAGACGAACAAAAATAAAACATCTTGGATAATAGGAACATGGTTTCTTTTTCCATAAAAAAAAAAAAAAAAGAAAACCTGCCAAAAGAATGATTTTGAATTTAAGGTAAACATTTTTGTTGTTTTCCAAGATCTTTTAATGTACTTATTTTTTTCAATGAAAATATTATAATACACAGAAGAAAGAGAATTGTAATCCTGTCAGCAGGATTTGCACATCTATTGGTTCTGTTGTAAGAATTTATAGCAAGAGGAAAAATTGCTCTCATTAGAACATGAATATAATTTTATTCATTGAATAATAATGAAATGCATGTGAAAGATGTTTTCAAGACTAATAAAATAGCTAATGGAAAAGCTATCTAAAATCATAGTACAAGTGATATATCCAACATTACATTGATATCTTTATAATCGTTCTGAGATCTGTATAGACATGAAAAAAAATGCCAGAAAAGTCATTTGTTGACTTGAGACAATTAACACTGGGGAACAACAATTTCAAAACATTGACTTACATTCCTCAGTTTCCATAGACAAGGAGACCTTCATGAATGGTCTTCCGGGGTTAAATGATGTTCAACTCTGTCACATAGTGTGTTCGTTAAGTAAAGATACTACACATTTCTAATAGGGAAGTAGGGGATTGCCAAGGAGGAATGTTATGAGGAAGAGATAATTATAATCTAAGTTAGTGGAAAATTTAGGACAAATATATCTTGGACAAACATCTGGAAAAAAATACATTTTTTTTGCAAGAGCTGTTTTTTGTTTTTATTTTTGTCAGATTAGAGATTTCATATGTGAATTTCCTGTGTGTAAAGGTCTCCTACAATGTAGTTTGGTAACTCATTTATAATTCATAGTTTTTGAGAGCTGCTTGGGGTAGTAGTATGTTAACATATTTGCCCATATTTTCCAGAGGAAAATTTGAACCCCAGGCTTTTTCCTCCCAAGGTAGGAAGGACTTCTGTATACTATGCATACTCAAAACTTCTCATATATTGCTCAGAACACTTTTATTTTTTATGCATACAGCTCTATTTTTCTTCTCTTCTGAAAGAAAATCAATTTGTTGGATAGAAGAAGGGAATATGATACTTAAGAATCTGAACATTTTCTGGATTAAAAAAAATTCCTAGTTGCAAAGCGGATCTTGTTGATACTTTCTTAAGTATTGTTAATAATGCAAAGCTTAGATATATAATTTTGTAAGAGCTTAGGAAGTAAAAAGACATTCATCTTGACTTTTTCTAGTCACTATGTCTCAAAAACAGAATGGAGACATAACCTCTACCCCAGGATTGGGGAACCTGCAGCCAAAGATCACATGTGGTCCTCTAGGTTCTTGAGTGTGGTCTTCTGACTGAGTCCAAGTTTTACAGAACAAATACTTTTATTAAAGGGATTTGTTCTGTGAAGTTTGCATTCAAAGGGCCACACTTGAGGACCTAGAGGGCCACCTGCAACCTGGAGGCTGCAGGTTCCCCATCCCTGTCTAAACATTTACTACCTTACATTTGTGTCTCAATTTATGTCTCAAAAAGAAAAGAAGGTCCCTCTATAATTTTGCACAGACCTTATGATGGAAAGAGAAACGTTTTGTGTTATTTAACATTATTTAAAGTCATTCTGTCCAATCATTGAACATGTGAATCTTTTCTATTCCACATGAGTTTGGAAGTTACATGGAGCTGATCTTGAAATTTATGTTGGTGGGCTAAATTACTTTATGCAATTTATGGGGAACATCTGAAGTCCTCATTATCAGTTAAAGAAAGACAGACTTTCTTATCCTTTTAAGAAAGGAAACAACATAACAGCCAACCTATAAAGTGATCCTTTTTGCTTCTTTGAACTGTTATGCATCTGTGAGAGGTGTAAAAGTGCACAACAAGCTTTCTTTATAGCCTGAGACTTTTGAAGATATCAGTACAGCACCCACAAAGGATATAATGGCTCTCCAAGGGTATAGGTTTGTCATAGGAAAAGAAAAATCCTCAATTTTTGTTCAGTTCAAAAAGATGGCAACAAGTTGCTACTGTGACACTGTTCACAGTACATCAGACTATTGTGTGCTTCAATAAGAAGCTTCAGCAAAAAAAGAAGAAAAAAATATTATAGAAGATAACTGTGACATTCAACTTAAACCTTTTAACAGCTACCTTTCTGCATTGACCATTCATTTTATTCCTTTGCTGAATTGTATAGTTATATAATTATCTGCTCTGAGTTAATGAATAGCTTGTTTAACATTTGTTACTTCACCAAAATCAGTAATATGTACCTCAGTTGTAAAACTCCAGGCATCATTTGGGCATCATTTGCCTCTGGAAAGAAAAAAAAAGGAGGAGATAGGAGAAGAAACTTTACATTTGTTCAATAGTATTATACTTGATGCCCTAAATGATGGAGAATCATGCCACTGACACAGTGAAGACCAATGAAAATTTTGCACATTAGAAGAAACTAGAAAGTTGGGCTTTTATGTATGCCTAGATTCTAAAACTTAGCAACACAAATTTATTTTTGTTGTTGCTTAGAGTCATCATTCATATGATGAGCTGAATTATTTAAAATCATCATTGATGGCATCTAATGGCACAGGAAAATGCAGAATTCTAGGCCTTAGGAAATACTAAATAAATACATAAACATAGAGTTAAGGGAAAGAAAACCACTGGACAAATATAGTTATGTAATAGAAACAATTAAAAAATACTATAAAAATACACTTGCTTATTGAATTACTGAATCCAAATCTCCAAATTGAGGTATAATGAAATCATTTTATTGTAGGCATAATAGGATGAGAATGGGAGTGGATTCAATGGAAAAATTAGATTTTTAAAAAGAAAAAAAGTAAATGCAAATTAGAAACATTGTATCTGGCTTATTGGTCATTGTGGTTCTGTAATGTTTCCCCCTTAAGACTTCAAGACTCAGGGAAAAAAAAATGGGATATGTTTCAAGGTCATACAGTAAAGATCTCAAGATTCTATGTTTTAATTACAAATTACAAATGTTTTACACATTCACTTTTATGAATTTTTTTCATAGATCAAAGCTTATCCCCCCCTCAAAAGGGAGTTTGTTTGCCAAAAAGAGTAACATTTTCCTGAATGTGATCATTCTGTCATGAAAATGATGAGAAAGAAATTGTTCAAAACTGCAAAATAAAGGCAAATGCATAAAACTTAAGGCAAATAAAACTTTTAATTTTTTAGGAAAGTTTATAGTTTTGTTACAGTTTTGCACAATTGTATACTTTGACTTATTTCCAACATGACAGACTAAATTTCATGGTTGTTATGACATTATCAATTATTTATTGCTTTGTCTTCCTATTATTTTCATATTTTACTATCTTCTCTTACTATCATTTTGCTACATTCCAATGAAACTTCTGAATTTTAATATTCTAACAATGTCTTAGAATGAGCTCTGATGGGATTATACTCTCTCAGCTCACTAATTTAAAGTTGGAGAGTCAATTGTTATTGTTAAATTTGGTCAAATGTTCTTTTGACTAGATTCTCCTAAATTTTATGCAATGTTCTTAATTGGTGCATTTTGGTTATACTGCATTTTATAATTACATATCTGTTTCAAGCACCTGTTTTCAAATCAGAAAGTTAGAAAATTAAATTATGTAACATTTTGAAAAATTTTTAAAGTTTAAAAATAGCTACTTAAAAATATAAAAGCTAATTCAACTATATATAGTTGAACTATATATAAATATATATATATATAACTTTATACTATATATAACTATAGTCAACTATATATACATATAAAACAAATACAGTCAAATAAATCTATACATATCTATATATATATACATATATATAACTTTATAAAGCTTTTCATTAAACAGCTTTGAAAAACTGTTTGTTTGTATAATATCAAACGTAACCAGTGGTATATTTGTGACAACAGCTGGTATAGTAGTACATTTAAAGTTATTATTAAAACATTATCTTTTGTATGTGAGTGAGGGGAGAGGAATGGGGTTGATAGAGTCTGATAGAAAAATAAACACAAAGCCAAGAATCATTTTTGCCAATGGGCCTTATTGAACTTTTAAAATCTTTTAATCTTCAACATGTGTCATTGGTGGGGAATGGATTGTGAGGAGACTCAGAATATATGTCATATGTAACATATGAAGGAATGGGCCATGTTTAGGTTATAAAAAACTTTGAGTGTTCCTTGTTACATAGAATTCTGCTTAGGCCTATTCATCTTAACTCCCTCAAAGCAAGATCAAAGGCCTACTGGCAAACATTACAAGAAAGAAGATATCAACTTTATTTAGCTTAATAATATAAGAAGTTGCTTAATATTTGAGCTACCTAGAAATAGAATCTTCTGCTTTATGAAATAATGAGGTCCCCTTCACTGGAGATATTAACACAGAGGTTAAATAATTATGTGACAAATATTAGATTTTTGTAGGCACTAGTCATCTCAATAGATTTCCATGAATTATCATGCATTCAGACTGACACTTAATATCTCTAGTACTATGTACTAGAAAGTAAGCTTTATTAGGGCAATAGCCATGTCTAGTTTCCTACAATGCTTTGCATAATTCTTATACTCAAGATGAGTTTGATATATGCTTGTGAATAAACAAATGAAACCTCCTTCAGTGATGTAATTTATTTAAAGAATATTATTAAAGAATATACTTTAACATACATTGCAAATTTTGAACAGGAGTACAAACAATAAAAATAAAATTTTGAGCAGTAGCCTCCTTCTATCTTGAATACACTTTGTAAGTGAATGATATTTAAAGTTATCATTGTGGTTCAGTCTTTTATAAAGTAGTATGATGAGGCAATCTGAATGTTTAGATCACTTAAGAGATGGACAGGCTTTTAAGAGAAGATATTCTATGTTCCCCTATCACATGGATGGGAACAGTCTTTTGTGTTGGGTATGCAACCATAATAAGCTTCATGTTTAAAACTATTAGACTCAGTATAGTGTTGCTTTCTGGTATCAAGTAGGTTGATGTTCATATTCATTTAAAGGTTAGCCACCAAGAGCTCACCTAGATAAGTTAGGCTTCTCCTGCCCACACCCACCCCTAATGTCCTATGGTCTCCAGGATTGGGTTTGGAGTTTTGGTTTGTTTAGTTTGCCCTTTTCTGTGAGGCTGCAGAAGTGGAATCCAGGACCTAGAAACTTGAGCCATGTTGACCTTGGCAGCAGGATTTCAGATCAGATTTGCTGTCAGCCCAGCAGGGAAACCTTGTGAAGCTGTGTGTTGGGGCTTAAATACAGAGGTTGTTTTGGATTAAGGACTGTGCTACATAAGAACTGATTTAAACTAAGATTCTAATCTTCTTTCTCTTCCCAGTAACTAATCTGGTTCAAGGGGGGATCATACCTACCACTTTTTTGGGGGAGGGGCGAGGAGGAGGTTGCATATTTGTTTTTATATCTTTGAAGTAAATATTCCTTTGTAAAAGCTACTTCCTTATTGGAACAGATGTTACTGGGGTGCAAAGAACCCTTAAGATTGAGGAATCAAAATCTATGGGAGCTGGAACAAAACAGAGAGATATTAGTCTCTTAAATCCTGTTAACGATATTAACAAACTCTGGGAAGGTTACCGTTATCACAGTAATTATAGTATAGTAATTGTTGTTATAATTGCAACAGGTTTTCTTTCAGGAGAAAAGTAGACCTATGCTTCATGTATAAAGACTGAAGAATTCTAAACCTTTTTTTTTTTTCTATTTTCTATTTTAATCCTTTGGGACAATGTATCTGGTGGGGTTTAGACTGTGGGAGCCCTGTAGAATGCTCCTTGAATCTTCCCACTTGATGAGGGCTTTGCCTGAGGCCATAAGCCTTTCATTATCCCTAGGCCCAAATCTCTAGGTTACTCTAAACCTAGCCTAACCCTCCATTGTCAAACTACTTCTCACTCTTGATCCTATCAAAAAGTCTATGCCCAAATCTGTTACTCTCAAAATAGCCTAGCCCTACACTGTCTGTTATCTCCAGGTAGCCTTTAGCCACTTCCCACCCTTAATCCCATTCTGTTGGTTTCCAGAGTCTGATCTCACCCCAGTTCCATCAAAATCCTCCTTAGACTCCTCCTCAAGACCCTTCCTAAACCCCTCCTCCCGTCAACCCCAGGAACACTCTAGATCCCTCCCACAATCTTTCTGTATCTAAGTCTTATCTTGCCTCCATGAAGGTGCTCAGATTCAATCTATCTCAGATTGACTCTGGCCTGTGTCACAAATGGTGAGATTTCTTAAGACTACCCAATATGGTGAATTTTTAATAAACTTTGTTTTCCTTTGGCTGTGAGAAGGCTTTGGTCAAATTCATTTGAGCAGGACTTGGTGCATTGGTATTTTGGGGTCTCGAGCACTCCTAAAAACATATGGTTCCCTAAACCTCATCTGTATTGTTTAGTTTCTTTCTAGAAAGCAACTATCATTACCACATAGCAACTAGGGTAGAATGATAGTCAAAGGTCGTAAATTTGTTGTTGTAGTTTCAGTGGTGCTGGACTTTTTATCACCCCTTTGGTGTTTTCTTGTCAAAGATACTGAAGTGGTTTGCCATTTGCTTTTCCAGCTCATTTGACAAATGAAAAAACTGAGAAAAATGAGGTTAAATGACTTTCCCAGGGTCATATAGCTTGTAAGTTTCTGAGGCCAAACTTGAACTCAGGTCTTCTGGACTACCAATCTGGTGCTTTACTCACTGCACCATCTAGCTGCCTTGAAGGGCATAAATAACAAATCTATTTTAAACTATGCAGAGTCAGACTTAAGGAAGAGCTCAAAGATCTATTAAGCTTCAGCAAGCTAAATCTGTATATGAAAGGCCTGGATTAAGGTTGGAAGAAAAAATGACCCTCTGGGTTTAGTTTATTCTCTGAATATCCTTCCCGCTCCCTCCTTTTCCCTCCTTCCCCACCACACACATATTCATCTACTGAGAAAGAACATGTTTTCAGACTTAAAAAAAAAACATATATCTTGGAACCACTCCTCTCTCCCCAGTAGCTGGGTGAATAGTCAAGATATGCAGTCACTATATGTAGTAGGCAGGTAGGTATGGTCTAGCCTTCAGAGATTAAGATTATTATGTACAAGGAAGAGCAGGTGGTTGGCCCAGTGGATAGAATGATGACCCTGGAATCAGGAAGACATCTTCTGGAGTTCAAAGCTGGTCTCAGACATTTATTAACTTAGTGACCCCAAGCAAGTAACAACTCTATTTGTGTCTGTTTCCTCAACTGTAAAATGAGTATATGGGGTAAGAAATGGCAAACCACTCTAATATATTTACCAAGAAAACCCCAAACATACTCACCAAGAGTAAGACATGACTGAAATCATCTGAAAAGCAAGAAAAAAACCAAATGTACAAGGAACACTCACCATAAACTGGAGTGACTATACCAATGGAAACCTAAGTCCAATGTTCAGAAAGTTAAATACAAAGAAAAGATTAAGCCCAATGGCATTAGCTAAGAGGATTCTGCTCTGTATACAACACAGGTATGGTGTCTGTGGCTATAAAAATAATCTCCTGCTGAAGATCTTCTAACCCCAAATCTGAAAAGAAACAGACAGATGAGCCATTCTATAAAGGAGAAAAAAGAGACAAGAAGTAGTTTTTGAAGAGGATGATGAGTCAAGAGTTGGGTCATCTGGAAAGAATTCAAGAGGTAGATATTGTCCTACTCAAGAGTTTTATTGATGAAAAAGCAAGGCTAGTCCTGGAAGGAGGAGGAACAATTTGCAAAGGGGCAGGGGTTTGTTTTTATACACAATTTTTGGGCACGCAGACAAGAGCAGAATATGTTCTTACATGAGTAGTTAACCACACGAAAAAAGATGTCAGAAGTGGGAAGCAGGTGTGCTGGGTACATTTCAAAACAGTTCAAGGATGTAGTCACAGAACAAGGAATTTAGCTTGCAACATTTGTTCTAGTGTTGGGGGGGTGGCTAATCATATACACAGAGTATGGGCCAAGGAAGCAAGTTTTCTGTTATCTGTTTTTTGTTTGTTGGTTTGTTTGTTTTGGAGGAGGGAAGGCAGCACAATTGGGGTTAAGTGACTTGTCCAAGGTCACACAACTAGTAAGTGTGTCAAGTGTCTGAGGCCAGATTTGAACTCATGTTTTCCTGACTCTAGGGTGAGCGCTCTACTCATTGTGCCACCTAGCTGCCCTTGAATATTATTGTTTGTAATAGTATCTTAGCATCTTTTTTTCTTTATTATTTATTTATTTAATATTTTTAGCTTTCAGCATTGATTTTCACAAGAGTTTGAATTACCAATTTTCTCCCCATTTCTACCCTTCCCCCACTCCAAGATAGTGTATATTCTGATTGCCCTGTTCCCCAGTCAGTACCCCCTTCTGTCACCCCACTTCCCCTGATCCCCTTTTCCTTTACTTTCTTGTAGAGCAAGATAGATTTCTATGCCCCATTTACTGTATATGTTATTTCCTAGTTGCATACAAAGACTTTTTTTTTGAACATCTGCTATTAAAATTTTGAGTTCCACATTCTCTCCCTTCTTCCCTCCCCACCCACCCTCCCTAAGAAGGCAAGAAATTCAACATAGGCCACATGTGTATCATTATGCAAAACGCTTCCACAATACTCATGGTGTGACAGACTAACTATATTTTGCTCTTTCCTATCCTATCCCACTTTATTCAATTTTCTCCCTTGACCTCATCCCTTTTCCAAAGTGTTTGTTTTTGATTACCTCCTCCCCCTATCTGCCCTCCCTCCTATTGTCCCCCTCTTTTTTTTTACCTCCTTCCTCCTTCTTTCCTGTGCGGTAAGATACCCAACTGAGTGTGTATGTTATTCCCTCCTCAGGTCAAATCCAATGAGAGCAAGATTCACTCATTCCCCCTCACCTGTGCCCCTCTTCCCTTCCAACAGAACGGCTTTTTTTTTGCCACTTTTATGTGAGACAATTTACCCCATTCTATCTTTCCCTTTCTCTCTCTCTCTCAATATATTCCTCTCTCATCCCTTAATATTATTTTTTTTAGATATCATCCCTTCATATTCAACTCACCCTGTGCCCCGCCCCCTGTCTCTCTCTCTCTCTGTATACATATACATATGTGTGTGTGTATATATATATGTATATATATATATATATATTCCCTTCAGCTACCCTAATACTGAGGTCTCATGAATTACACACATCATCTTTCCATGTAGGAATGTAAACAAAACAGTTCAACTTTAGTAAGTTCCTTATGATTCTTGTGTTTAAAAGTCAAATTTTCTATTCAGCTCTGGTCTTTTTACTGAGAAAGCTTGAAAGTCTTCTATTTTGTTGAAAATCCATATTTTGCCTTGGAGCATGATACTTAGTTTTGCTGGGTAGGTGATTCTTGGTGTTGATCCTAGCTCCATTGACCTCTGGAATATCAGATTCCAAGCTCTTTGATT
>CM053627.1:141840010-141865260 GCA_028646595.1 Phalanger gymnotis | reverse complement strand
TACATGGAAAAAATATCAATAAACTATTACATTCTAATTGGAAAATTAGACTTAAAAGTTTCTAAGAAAATAATTGGTAGCCTACTAAGAATGTGGTATGGTCAAGATGTGATCTAGTTACTGTTGCACTGTGGTTGCTTAGTAAGGTCCCTATGATGCTAGAGTTGAAGTGAGAAGAAATGTTTCCATATAATTGGACCAGTATGACTAGACTGGAGAAACAGCTTTAGGTGAAAAATAGGGCATAATGTCTCCAGGCTTAACTGATTAGTCTTCACTGATTTTTTTTTTCTTTTAACACCTTCCATCCCAAAACTGAGTCAAACACCTAACTGAAGGAATAAAATTCAATCAGAAGAACAAACTTACCCTTTCACCTCCTTTTACTCCTAAAATGACAAAAATAATTTATGATATACTAAAAATAAACCAATTAATACATAAATAAAGGTAATCAAATGGCTTCCCAAAGAAAGTGTGGATTATCATCCAACTCCTAGTATTTATGAGCTAAAGCAATTGGTTTAGACCATGTTTCCTGGGATGACTGTTCTGCTAGCTGAGACCTTTTGAGTTGGGGAAATATAGTAGACAGATCAGGAAAGTATCCATAAACCTTTCACCATTTAGCTTAATTGCTGAAGGATTCAGGGGGTTTCTGACTAGCTAGATAATTAGAACTGGATTTTATATGTATGATTTAAGTACATATTCTCATTTATAATTTTGCAGTCAGAGTCTCCATTAAAAGAAATTAGCTTGACATATTTATTTTAAGCTACATTTCTCTGATATAATCAGCGTACAATTTCTATCCTTTAAGTTTGATAAATATAGTAAGAATAAACATTTTATGGCAATTTAAAATCACAAGCTTTATATAAGTTTTAACTCCTTCTGTGTATCTGGTATTACGAAAAATTTTAAATTCCTTTTTCTTAATTTTTGTTATTTGGGTCTCAAGGCTATTCTTCTTGCTACTTCTGTCTAACTAAAAGCCTGTCTTCTGTTAATATTAACCTCACTGGACCAAAAACTGACTCCTGTAATAATAACGTTAAGGGAAGACTGTTTGAATTTCCTTTGATAAAAGCCAAAAGGGAGTTTGAAATCCCCAAACTGATTTAGTTATTTGTTAGATCCCTTAGCTAATTGTTTATGGAAGGACTTCCCTAATGCCAGTGCTCTTGGCTATCTTGGTGACATAAATTTTCTCCCTCAATCAGCATATTGTGAGCCTGCTAAGTGATGTAGTTTGCCTATAAAGTCTATTTAATTAGATTTGTGTCCTTAAGTGATATATATGAAATTATAACTTTACTTAGATAAGTTTGTTTAACTTTATGACATTGAACGAAACATGGGATTGTGAATCTTTCTTTAAATTTTATGGGCTAAGAGGAATGAACAAAATTACAATATATAAAAGAATCATTTCTTTGTCACTCTGGCATTATTTTGTCTATAAGAGATTTTATTAGAATCCTAATTGTGGTTCAAGTTTATTTTTTATCTGAGATCTAAATCTATATTTAAGCATAATAAAACCTAGGTTTTTACCACTACAATTTCTGTGCTGTGGTAGGTACTTTTTGGCAGCAATTACCTACCACATGAAGTCAGGAAGGAGATATTTCTTTCATATCTCTTTTGATGTGTTCAGGAAACCACCTTGCTTGAAACTTAGCATCCCAAGTTCCTGGGCACATTTTCTAACCCATGCTTTAAGGTTGAAGGAGCTTGTGGGAGAGAAACACAAGAGCAATAAGTCATAATTGTAAGAGAGGAGAGTATGAAGCAAAGGAAAGAAAATAGAATATATCTAACTGTAAAAAGCAGCTGTAACATGACCTGAGCCAGTGGGATGAAGACAATGTAGGAAAGGGCTATGATACATATACAATCTGTTTTGCTTAATTAAATACAGTCTGAAAGGAGAGATAGTAACACATTCTTCCCTCCCTTTCATTCTTGCCAAGGGGAAGTCAAATGTCCCCATGAGTTATTTACTCACTTTTCTACTCTCTGTACATTCCAGACACCCCACCCCAAACCTTATTTGAAAAAGGTTATTTGGGGATTGAGATGAATTGTTCCTTTCTTCATTCTTCCTTTTGATTTCTAAGTTTTTTAACTTGTGAAAAAAAATACTATCTAACATAAAGCCTAGCTGTCTATTGTACATTATTTACTATTCAGATCAAGAGATAAAAAGAGAGGGCAGATTCCCTCCAGAGAGAGACAATGAGATTTATTGAAATGAGCTAGGCTGCGAGATTTGTAGCAACAGAGAGAAAGGGATGGATCTCCTGTTTAGAAACAGAAGAATATTTATAGAAGGATGACTATTTATTCTGTGGTAGCTGATGACTGATGAACCCTTATTAAGGTAAAGCACAGAGAGCAATATTAGACTTTGCTTACTTGAAGGAAGAGAGAGGAGAGGAAGGAAAGGAGGGAGGGAGAGAGAGAGAATCTTAGTAAGATTTGTGAGACAGCCAAGATAGTATTCAAATTATGTAATCTGTTAATATTTGAAAATTGAAATTTCAAAGCGGGAGGTATGCTACATAGAATTCTGTCTCTCAGTACTTCCACAAATTTCTTTAAAAGTTTGAACTGATGTCTATAGGAACAGATGCTGTATTGAGTTATAAGTTGTTGTGCCTCTAAGAAACTAGAATTACACAGATACATAATAGGATTTTCATTTTCCAGATGATTAAGCCTGCCAGGGGCCATGAGACAAAACATTTTAATATTTTAAAATTCATACATAAGGAAGAAAGAAAAGGTTTAGAAAAATGAAAGTGTGTTTAATTTGTAAAAAGCAAAGAATTAGTTCTTATTAGAACTAATAATATTGCAAGAAATTAAGCTTTCTTAATTCCATAATCTTTATTTCCTAAAGCTTTAGGAAGCCCAGATTGCTATGCTCTTGGAATGTCAGTAAATGAAAACTTCTAGCTTATAACAAGCATCTGCAAATCATGGAAAGATTACCAAAAGATTAACACTATTTCTTGTGTTTTCAAATAGGGATATTAAAGAGACTTTAAGACTACTACATATTACATAAGAATATTATTAAGAATTTTACAATTGTATTTTTTATTTCTTTAAGTAATCGATGCCATTTTCAGGTTTGACTGTTAAAATAAGGTCTTCTTAAATATTTAAAACATTATTTTTGAATTGCCATTGATTATATAAAACTGGTTAGGTATTTAAAGATATAGGTATATCAACATTTAAGAATTTATTATATGGCTAAAAGACAAAGAGCTTTTGAAAGTATGGAGGTGGACTTGGGATCATGGGACAGAGGCAGTATTGGGAACCAGATAGTTGAGAAGGAAAGAAGAGAAATTGATAAATAGAATAATATTTGACATAATTAATGATGAATTAATGAAAAAAAGGTTTATTAAGCACCTGCAATATGTCTATGAACTGTGCTAGGTACTGTGAAAAAGTACCAAAGAGCAGCAGTACTTGACTTCAAGGTGCTTACATTCTAATGTGGAGATAAAAGATATATGGGGGAGAAGTGGCCAGGAAAATTAGTTTTCGCCTTCAAAATCAAAGGGATTATGAATAGTTCCTTAGGTAGGGCAAATGGTTAGATGTCTAAGTAAGCTCTTATTTCCTACTAGATGGCTAGATGGGATTGATATACAGGTTGTGACTCACTAGATATAGTGAAGTAGGTGAATTTTTCCTAACCCACCCATCAAAACAGATCAGAGCTATGAAGTTCCAAAACTGAATGGATTACTGGGAAAGGGGTATGGCATGGTCACTGGAGGTCCAATATTGTAAGTTACAATTCAAATGGGAAACAATATGGCAAGTGAGGAATGAATGGAAATATTTGATTATGTCCTAGTTTTCTAGTGGATGACTGGATGAGATACAAAGCATGGTCTGAGACTAACAAAAAATGATTGATTCTCATATCCACCAATATATGCCAACTTGGCATCTGGGTTTTATGAATCTAGTTTTGTTTAATCAATTGGCAAACATTCATCAAACATCCACTATGTTGTCACTGTCATCTCCTCCTCCTCCTCCTCCTCCTCCTCCTCTCTTTCCTCTTTCTCCTCTACCTGTTACTCCTTCTCATCCTCAAACCAGTCCTTTATTAGTCCACAGTCATCAGGCTTCCAGTTTACCAATGGCTTCATTACCCGAACCTTCTACTGCACTTATGCTGAGCTAAAGCAATATTTATATGAGAGTTTCTGAGGGAGAGAGGGAGCAATATATGCACATACACTTTTTAGTTTCATTTGCATTATTGATAATTTCTTAAGTCTAGACAATCAACAAAACAATAACTCAAGTCCAGACTGGTAGTTTGCCCGTTTCTGAGGGGTATATGCTCATGTTGAAAATTGAACAATCTACCTTTCCAATCTGGTTAGAGCTGACTCCAAAACACCCTTGTTTGGACTGAATTACCTCTAAGGAGGGCTAACTAAGTGATATATAACCTTGTATTATTTTCTTTTTGCTATATTTTCTCTATCTCTTCCAAGAAGCCATAAGCTCCTTGAGAGCAGGACCTTTGCTGTTTGTTTTGTTTTGTTTCATTTCCCAGAATCCAACATGATGACCTAATGATTCTCGGTACTAGCTCTTGACAGTGATGTCACTGGTATAATTTCCTCACTTTTAGAAAAGGACATGCTATTCAAAAGTTCCAATATTTTAAGTGACTTGAGCATTAAAATGTCATTTTTGCCCTAGTGCTGCTATTGGGTTGTGGTTTTTTGTTGTTGTTTGTTTCTTTTGGTGGGACAGAAGGGGCTGTGACAGGAATGGAGCCCTATGATTTTATTGGTATAGGGCATGCCTATTTAAGAATCATCATCTACAAATGTATACTAGCATGTGTTCTGCAATGTATGGTCTTAGAGGGTTGCTAGAATCACTGAGACACAAAATGATTTCCCCAGGTTTCTACATACAGTAAATGTCAGAGTCAAACCTTTAAACCTCCAAGAGGTCCTCATTCTGAGGTCCAACTCTCCATCTACTATGTCATGGCTGCCTCCCTAAGGTAGTATTTCTTGCAAATACTGATATCCACATATGTTTATTTATTTATTGGTTATTGTGTGAACTAAGGTAACTTGGAACTATGTGCTATGGTTGAAATGTCAGAGCTTCAGCATTAGCTGTTTTGAAAAACTTAGCCATTAAATCAAAACGGCTAATTGAAAGGATAGAGATTTGTTTCCTAGAACCAATTTTCTGAAATCCATGGTAGTGTATATTTTGAAGTTTATTTTTTATTCGTATTCTACCTATAACCAAACATAGGTGAGATATTCTTTCTTTCACTATTTCCATCATTAGAATTCAGCCTTAAGCTTCTAAAGATTGAAAAAAAATAAGTTTATCTATGAGTTTTCATATTCTAGTTTATGAAGAATGAAACCACAAAAGACCAATCTGAGCTTCAAAGGCAATTCATACTCTTGGAATATTTTTGTCCCATTTCAGGAGGTGAATACAAATGAAGTGGTAATGGGATCCTAATTGTGATAGAAAGATCACGCACACGTCTGCAGCCAGTTGGAGAAGTGCGATGCTTTACAGTGATGCAAGCACAGTAATTGGTTTGTTCTGCTCTGAGTTCAGTTTAAAATGGCAATTATTTTCTGAATGTGTGATTTAAATCTCTCAAGATATATTATAGTAAAAGAAAAAAAAATGCCTTGGAAAAATTTACCACGGCTGTCTTTTCATGGAGATATAGGCTCATAAAATCCATTATGGAGAAGATAATTAGCCTCCATAGAAGAAAATTTAAACCTAGTATTGCGGTTTCAGTTCAGAATAAATTTAAATTTTAAAAACATATTTTAATTTTGAATTTGTATTTCTTCTTATTGAGAAAAAGTGAGAGAGACACAGCAGATCAAATGCTGACCTTGAAATCAGTAAAACCCAGGTTAAACTTCTGCCTCTGAACAATAATAACAGTAATAATTGTTCGCATTTGACATAGTACTTACTATGTGCCAGACACTGCAGTAAGGACCTTTTATGAATATTATCTTGTTTGATTCTGAGAGAGGTGCTATTGTTATCTGCATTTTACAGATCAGGAAACTGAGGCAAATGGAATTAAGTGACTTGCTCGGACTCACCTAACTAGTGAGTGTCTGCAGCAGAATTTGAATTCAGGTCTTCCTGGCTCCAGTGCTCTATCTCCTGAATCAACTAGCTGCCTGATACATATGTCTCAAATGTACCAGTTTGTGACTCTAGAAATGTCACTTAACCTCTTAGTGACCCACTTAATTCTCTAAAACTTTAAGTTACGGATCTTCCAAATCAATAGTTAAACCCAAATTAAGGATAGGAATGGTTGGATTTTGACCCGAGTTATAGATACCTAAGAATAAATATTTCCCTAGCCATTCATAGAATTCATAAAGTAGGCATAACAGAAGCTGATAGTTAGCATTTATACAGCACTTACTACATGTCAGGCATTATATGTTAAGTGCTTTATAATTAATTCATTTGGTCCTCACAACAACCCTGGGAGGTAGATGATATTATGATGCTCGTTTTACAAGTGAGGAAACTGAGGCAAATCAAAGTTAAATGATTTTCCCAGGGTTACACAGCTAGTAAGTGTCAGAGGCAAGAGTTGAGTTCAGGTATTCCTGACTCCATACTCAATGCTCTGTCCATTGTACCACCTAACTATTTCATGAACAGGGATACTTCCATGTGTGGCCAATACTTTCATATAGCAGAGAAACCTATCTGTCTTAGACTAAGTAAGATATCTTGAGTGGATATCCTCATGCAGGATCCAAGATATAGCCCATTACTCTTGGTCCTAATATGATTCTTCCCGAATGTGTTTAACTCCAAGAAGCTCATCATTAAGTTAACAGCAGCCATAAGCATTGGAGAAGAGAGAGTATGTAATTTCATTTCATGTGACCTGAAAACATGATTCCTATGAACAAATGGCTGTGCTAATTTGATTATGATGTGACCAAATTTAACAATTGTACTATAGGTCTCCACTAATGATTTTGAGATGTTAACAAATTGGCATAAATATTAAGTTAAATTCAAGAAACACTTAAGTACCTCCAAACTGTAGACAACCAAGAGTACAGTGGATAGAGTCAGCCTTGGAGATAGAAAGATTTGGGTTCAAGTCCTGCTTCTAACATATATTGGCTATGTGACCATGGGCACAAGCCATTAAACTTTACAGTGTCCCAGGCATAAGTTATAATGTAGGTCCAAAATTAAAAATCTGCCAGGCAATGTGCTAGACACAAGGGTAAGACATGTGGAAGAGTAAGTATGATACAAGGTAGAATGTCATAGGGCCAACAGTAAGATGTAGACAAAATGCTAAAAGAAAATTGAGGTGGAGAGATCAGTTTTGGCAGGGGAGATTATAGAAGGCTTATATGCATTAGACCTTGGAGGAAGAAAATTATTTCAGCAGATGAAGATGTGAAGGGAGCACATTCTCAACTGGCTATGTAACTGTAGGAGCTGGTAGAATATGATTGGGGAGTAGCTGGTGATAGAGTTTGTCAGGAACATATGTATTGGTTGGTGTGAGGGCAGTGAAATAAAGTATTGGCACAGTATATAGGAAACAGATTGAGGAATGCTTTAAATACTACCTTGATGTGTTTACATTTTATCTTCTAAGCAAAGGACAGTACCTGAAGACTTTTGAAGAAGGGAATGGCATAGTTAGATCTATGCATTAAGAAAATTAGCTTTATAAATAAATAATGCATACAGTCAGAACATTTTCTAGTTAGAAGGGACCCCAGTGACAACATAATTCAAACTCTACCCACAAATACTCAATTTGTGGTGATATCACCTCAGCTTAAAGCTACAAAGAGCCGGAAGCCACCCCTTTCCAAAGAGCTCCTACCACCTTTAGCAAATTCTGATTTTTATGAACTGTTTCCTAACATTAAATTAAAATTTGCCTTTTTACAACTCTCACCCATCATCCCCAATTATGGTCTCTGGGGCCAAATAAATCAATTTTGGTCTTTCTTCCACATGACAGTCTTTCAAATACCTGAACAGAGACCATCTTATCCATTCCCCATCCCCAAGCCCAGTCTTCTCTCCTCCAGGCTAAACTTTTCTAGTTTCAACTGATCCTTATATAGCTTTTACACAATACTTCTCAATGTCCTTGTTACTGTCTGCCAAATTCTATTTAACTTTAAAATGTCCTTATTAAACTGGCACTCCCAACTGAGCACAACACTATGGATGTGGTGTGACAAGAGCAAAGGATGGTGGGACTGTTGCCTTTTTATTTCTGGAAATTGTAATTTTCTTAAAGTAGCTCAAAATTACATTAGCTTCTTTGGCTAGAAGAAAGATTTGAATTTGGATGCACTTCAGATCATTAAATACTTGTGTTCCCTATATCTTTAAACTAAGCATTTTATGAATTGAATCATTTTTCAATGAAAGATTTTCATATCCTACTGCCCTACCTTTCTGGTCTTCTTACACTTTACACGCCTCATCCCTTTTATTCTGTGATCCAGTATCACTGCCTTCCATGTTTCTTGAACAACAAACTTCATCATCTCTTACCTGCAGGCATTTTCACTGGCTTTCCCCAAGTTCTGGAATCCTTGGCCTTCTCCTCCAGGGTTCCTTGGCTTCCTTCAAGTTACAGATAAAATTCTGCCTACTATAAATATCCTTTCCTGATCCCTCAACTCTAATGCCTTCCCTTTGTTGATTACTTTCTGATATATCTTATAAATAGCTTGTATGTACATAACTATTTGCATGTTGTCTCTGCCATCAGACTCTGACTTCCTTGAGAGTACGGACTTTCTTTTGCCTTTTTTGTAATCTCAGGTTTAGCACTACCTCCTACATAATAGGAGCTTTTTATTGTTCAATTGTTTCAGTTATGTCTGACTCTGTGACCCCATTTGGGGTTTTCTTGGCAAAGATACTTGAGTGGTTTGTCATTTCCTTCTCCAGCTGATTTTACAGATGAGAAACTGAGGCAAACAGGATTAAATGACTTGCCCAGGGTCACACAGCTAGTATGTGTCTGAGGCTGGATTTGAACTCAGGAAAATGAGTCTTCTTGATATCAGGCCCAGTGCTATCATGTACCACCTAGCTGCCCCTAGTAGGAGCTTACCAAATGGTTAAGGACTTACTGACTGAATAAGAAGCTTATATAAATGAAATTGTGAAATTAAAATTACTTCATAATTTTGAAATATCATCTAACTGATCAAGAGTAAGGTACCATTTTAAGTTTTCATAAAGTACCCCTGCTACACTTTTTGATGTGAAATTTAGTAAATAGATCTAAAATGCTAGTTCCATGATAAGCTTTACTTGTATCATAGCTTAAATGTAGACAAAGAATTAGACTCAGCTAAAAAAAGGAATGCAGTCCAGCAATATTAGCAATGTCATGATGCTAATATAGCCATCCCCCACTACTGATATTCTATCTGCTTCTAAATGCTTTAGAACTTCCCTCCATCATTTATCTCCTCTCTCCCTTACTTTTTGAAAGCTTGCTCTTCTCAATGGTTTCTTCATCTCTTTTTAATAATTTGTTCAGATCTTCCCTAAGATGACTTGAGGTGGCTGGATGGCACAATGGTTAGAGCATTGGATCTGGACTCAGAGAGACCTAAGTGCAAATATTACCTAAAACATTTACTAGCTATTGTTGAGTCATTTCAGTCATGTCCTACTCTTCATGAGCCTATTTGGGATTTTCTTGGCAAAGATACTAGAGTGGTTGGCCATTTCCTGCTCCACCTAATTTTACAAATGAGGAAACTGAGACAAACAAGATTAAGAGACTTTCCTAGGGTCATAAAGGCAGTAAATGTCTGAGACTGGATTTGAACTCTGGTCACTCAGGTCTTCCTGACTTCAATCCCAGCACTCTATCCACTTTACTACCTAGGTGTTCCCTAACTGTTGTGATCCTGGGCAAATCACTTAACCTCTGTCAGCCTCAGTAAACTAAAACAGGAATAATGATAGCACCTATTTGCCAGCATTACTGCGAGGAGCAAATGAAATAATACTAATAAAGTGCCTAGAACAGTGCCTGGAACATGATAAAATCTTAATAAATATTTGTTTCCTTATTTCCATATTTCCCTATCGAAAAACAAAGAGCACCACATCAGACAAAGAAACAACAGGCTTTCCTCTTATCCTGCCATCTTCTTTCTTTTCTCTTTACTGAAGCATTTTATAAAAGAATACCTTGCATTCCTCCCCTTCCTTAAGAAGTATTGGACCCTTATCCCTTACTTGGTTTCTGTAAAAGTAAGCCCTCCTAGCTTTCTTCATATTTCTCTGACAGTTCTAATCCTCCATCATTCACTCCTGTTTTTCCTTCCACCTACTAAATGTAGGATTTTCTTAAGAATTCTCTTTTTTTCTCTTTCTTGGTAATATCATCCATCCACACAGCTCCAACAACCACCCCTATGTAGATGATTCCCAGCTCCCTACTCTTTTCCCTTTTCTTTTCCCTGTTGTATATGTCATGCCTACCTGTACATGATTGTGGCATTTCTGACTTATGCTATCTAAAACTGAAATCATTACTTGCTTCCTCACAGCAGTTTTCCCCTATTTCTGTCAATAGCATCATTGATCTTGAATGATGTAAACAGAGACTTCAAAGTTACCTTTAACTCATTCTCCTTCCTTACTCCTCCCTCACCACCAAACCATAATATCCAATTAGTTTCCAAAAGCAGTGGATTCTAGCTCCATAAAATGACTTTTTTTTTCTATCATTAGTGTCATTGATTTGGTATTCTTATTGACACTACCCTGGTAGTCATCTTTGCCTATTACCTTCAACACTATAATTTCCTACTTATTGAGTTCCCCACTTCCAGCCACTCTCTACCAAAAAAAAAAAAAAATCCCATGCTCCATTTCTGCCAAAGTGGTCCTCCTAAAGCATGCCTCTGATTTTGTTACTCTCCTACTCAAAAATATGCAGTGATGCATCACTGTGAACTATATTGTCTACCATCTCCAAATTAACATTCAAGGAAGGCCTCTATTCAAAAAAAAAAAAACTCCAATGGCTTCCTATTGCCTCCAGGACTTAATATAAACCCTCTGTTGAGTGTCCAAAGCCCACCATAACCTGGTCCCTTGCTCCTTTTTCTGGTCCTCTTACATCTCACTCCCCATCCAGGTACTCTGCAATCCAGTGACACTGCCCTTCTTTCTGTTCTTCATACAAATCATCCCATACCCTGACTTTGAATTTCCACTGGCTGTCTTACTTGAATGGAATTCTCTCTCCCTAATCTCTGACTCATGGCTTCCCGAAAGTCACAATTAAAATCCTACTTTCTACATGAAACCTTTTGCCAATTTCCTTTAATTTTAGCACCTTCCTTCTATTGATTATCTCCAATATGTTCTAAATATATCTTAGTATACAGTTGTTTGGATTTTTCTCTACTATTAGACTGTGAACTCTTGCAGAGTGGGGGTCTTTTGCCTTTCTTTTTATCCATAGTACTTAGTGCAGTACTTGGCACACAATAGATTCAATTAATATTTTTGATTGGCTGATTTATTTTAATCTCCTATTATTCTAATTCAAATATCTGTGGTCCAGTCACACTGCACTTCTCAAGACTTTGAGACTTAGAACATATTTTTCTTTCTCCACAATTTTGATCATTCTGTACCATCTGTAAGAAATGTTATCTATCTCTAGACATTAAATTCTAGCCATATTTTAAGTCCCAGTTCACATGTCACCTACTTCATGAATTCTTCTCTGATCCCCCACAAAATGAGTTAGCCCTTCTTTATACCTGTATATTACTTTATATCCTTATAGAGTTCATCTAATGTGACTTTACCTTATAATCAATTTTTTAATAATCTCCTCTAATAGATTTGTAAACTCTTTGAAGAAAAGAAGGCAGTTCAATCAATTTGCTTTCAATTTAATGGATATTTTTAGAAGTCCTATTACATGAAAGGTGCTATATTTGGTTCCTGGGACAAAAAGACAAAAGTAAACAACCTTTGCCCTTTAGGAGTTTATAGTCTGTTGAAGGATTACAAAAGGTACTGCTTATATGCTACAATACTTAAATAGAGCTATGATCTTCTTAGCAACAGTATTCCTTTTATCTTACCACCCATCCATATATATCTTGTGCATTCCATGTCTATGTTCTTCCATAGATTCCATAGATGATCTGCCCAATATACTTCAGTCCTTCCACTAGGTCTTTGTATTTTTTCAAGAGTATTAGTGAAGCATTGGGCTATATAGATCTGCTTTCTCTAACTCTTACTTCATGAACAGTTCAGCAGTGTTTCTAGTTATACATTTCCTAATGGATATCTCTAATTCCAAAACCTGAGCAGAGGTCAAATATGATGCAGCCTAGGAATCCCACCATGTATTTTGCATTCAGCATCTAAGAAGTAATTAATATTATTGTAAGAGTAACTTCAATGGTGTTACAGGAAATTTTTAAAAATTGCAAAGAAATTTCAAGTGTTTGCATAATGAAAAGCTTACAAGGAAATGGAGACAAGTGTAGGAGATGGTTAGCTAAATGATAAAGAGTTGTAGATGATAGTTTGTGACAATGGTAGGTTCAACAGAAGAATTTTTAAGGATATGATAGACCTGAACATATTGGTAGGAAGTGATGAAAATTAGTAATCAAAAGTTGGTCCTTTAATTTAAAAAATGAAAATAAAAACATTGACTAGGAGTTATGCTAGATACCAGGCATTATCCTAAAGAAAATGAGCTGTGGAAATTTTAGAGAAGAGAAAAAGAATGATCAATAGGATAAGCTTTAAGACAAGACAGGAGAGAGTAAGTTCAAGGGCACAAATGGAAGGGTAGCCTCAAGAAGGATTCCCTCTTCCGCATAGTCTAGAACAAAGGAAGAGATAATTAGAAATAGGAGTTTTAAGGTATGGCATAAGAGAAATGAAGTTTTTGACAGATAACCTTGATTTCCTTGGTAAAGTTGGTGGCAAGGTCCTAAGAGAGCAAATATATCCCTTATAATATGTAACCTTGACCTTTGGAGAAACTAGACTCAAGAAATTACTAAATATGAATTAATAAATGTTATAATAATACTGAGAGGCAGTTAGGTGGCACAGTGGATAGAGCACTGGACCTAAAGTCAGAAAGGCCTGAGTTCAAATCCAGCCTCAGAAACTAATTTGCTATTTGACCCTGGGCAAGTCACTTACTCTATTTACCTCAGTTCCTCATCTGTAAAATGTGCTGGAGGTGGAAATGGTAAACTACTAAGTACCTTTGCCAAGAAAACCCCCAAAAGTGGTCACAAGGAGTTGAACATGACTCAAAGAAAGACTAAACAATGGCAGCAAAATAATGATAATGTTGATGTTGTATAAAATTTGATTTTATCACAGCACTTCTCATTTATTATGTTTCACTGATTTTGATAGCTCACTATATTATACTTAATACACATAATATATCTGGTACCAGAATAGATGATCATAATGGTCATCAATAGTTCTAAAGTTCTATGATTTGTAATGTGTGTTCTTCAAGTGATTATATTATAATCTTTTTCATCAAAAAGCACATCTGCAAAGATTCTTGAAATTTTTGGCTAAGACATGATGTGTCACAAAAAGATAGATATAACAAATAAGACTTACTTCTATTAAGTCAGGCTACATGTAAAATTCAGCATTTTAAGGAGTGATACAAAACATTCAAAGAAAATTATAATGTCTTTTTTCTGAACTTGTTTAAATAAAGTCCATATTGTCATACTCAGAAATAAATGTTCAAAGGTATCAAATTATTTTTAGATTCAATAGACTGAATTTTCTGTAAGCTAAGAAAATAGAAAAAAAAAGTATCAGCAGAAAGATCATTCTCAAGTGGAAGATATGTCCTATGATTCTATATAGCAACACAATAGTGTTTGAACCTTGCCATTTTTTTATCTTGATTTACCCAAATGACCCAGATAGAAAGACAAACTGTAAAATTTGTTATGCTTGCTAGAATAGTATAACCAGTAGATTGAACTCCCAAAATAAAAAAAATGGTTAATATATAATACATGAATCACAGGAACTGACACAATGTAGGGAAAGTTTAGAGATGAGTATACTATTGAGCTGAGGTTGTAAATATTTCCAGGCACCTGAAAGTAGGATGGAATTACAAAATTAAAGTGTAATTTAGAAAATGGTCTGTTACAGAACTAGAACAGTCCAGGGATGTTAAAGGATAACAGGAAGGTGATAATCAAATGAACTTTCAGATACTATATTTCTACCAGAGAATTTTTCTCTTCTGTTTCATTAATTCAGTTCTCTAGATGACTGAAGTAACTTAATCTTTACTGTGATGCCCAGTGTTTTTTTTTGTTTTCTGATGACCATTATAATTACTTACTCTCTTTCCTTCCAGTTCATTGGTATAGATGAACAATTGAAGCTAATGTATGGCTGGTATATAACTATTTGTTTCAACCCATATCCAATTCCCCACATTGTTCAAAAGAGCCTGCCAATATCAGACTTCTTTAAGAAAAATATTTTCTCATTGATGCTGTATGATTGTATGTGTAGATAGATAGATAGATAGATAGATAGATAGATAGATAGATAGATAGATCGATAGATAGATAGATAGATGGATGGATGGATAGATAGATAGGTATATAAAGATATAGATAGATAGATAGATAGATAGATAGATAGATAGATAGATAGATAGATAGATAGATAGACAGACAGAAAGAAACATGCATACACATATCCAAAGAATTAAAGTTGTAGGTACTCCAAAGGGTAATCTGTGGGGACCACATATAGTATATTCTATATTTCCAAAAATGATCTATGAATAAGAAGAGATGTGTATATTTACAAAGCAAGAATAATGGATAACAAAATGACCAAGAATTTCACCTTATAAAATGTAAAATGTAAGATCCAGAGAAAAGCCATCAGTATATTAGTGACATCCTTTCCCAAATGGGAAAAGAACTCTTATTACAAAGGGTGAGAAGGTTTGGATAAGTTGAAATCTACACCAGTGGAAAGAATGCCTCTATCAGAATGATCATGTCTATCTTGAAGTATTAAAGTATTTCCCAATATTCTATACTTCTTGAACCCAAGATTCAATATTTTATATTGTTTTCTCTAGTTATTTTATCAATGAACATTGGAGCAATATAGGGAACATATGTTTGGACTAGGATGATTCACATACATAATATTTATACTAATAAATATCACAGAAATCTCTCTAATTAGGATTGATAAAACCCAGGTTAGAGTAAGGAAAGATGAAATGTCACAAAAATTTTTCTTCTGACATTGTTTTCCAATTTTTCAGAGAAACAAAATAACAAAAATGTTTTTCTTTATACTTTTTTCCTTGAATTTTGCATATATAGTCTAAAAACTGTTAGTTTATGCTTTCTGTGATAATGGAAGGAAGAAAAAAGTTGTTTATGTACTGAGAAAGTCAAATGAGAAGAGTAAGCCTCACAGAAATATCATTCACACAAAAATATTGCACAATCCATGTAATCAGATTTTTCACATTTCATGCTTTCATGTTCTTTCTGCATCATTGTTTTCATCTAACCACACATGTAGAGCATACATACTTATATTCATAAGCACAATAGGAAGATATATATGTACATATATATATATATGGCATAAATGGGAGGACCTGCAATTGTCATCACCATTAAAAGCTTGCTATTTTGAGTAAAACGTTAACTCTTGTTAAAAATTCAAATACTCTGGAAATCATGGTAAGATATAGCAGGATATTTGTACTAGTGAAGTATGAGGGGAAGAATACTGGCTTTGACATCAAAGAACCAGAGTTTGAACATTGGCTTGGCTATTTAGTTTCTGTGTGACCTTAGGAGAGTTGCTTCATCTCTCTGGGCCTCAGTCTCTTCCTCTACGAAATGAGACATTTGAACTAGATACATTCTAAAGTCCTTTCCAACTCTTGTACTTGTCAAATTATCTATAAATATCAGATAATGTGAGAATGAGTGAGAATGAATTTATCGGCTTCTTTCCCAAATAATTTGTAGATCAGAAAAAAAATTTGACTAGTGGAGAATGAGGAAGATAGGCAGAAAGAAAAGCATACTAGAAGGGTAATCAATCTGGGCATCAGGGTACAATGGAGATTAGCTGATTGTTATGAGTGAAATAAGGGGAAAGAAGAGGAGAGATCTCACAAGCCAAAATCAAGACACTGAAGACCAATTATGCCTGCCATTTTGCTTAGATTGTCTCTTTGAGTACGTGAATAGAGACACTCTCTTACATTCAGTTGGCCTATCCTCACTCTACCCTCTGCCTTAACATTATACAAAATTATAGTCAAAAAGTAATTATGCTGTATTCTAACTGTATAGAGTGCCCCTTGTATTATACTCATAAGGAAGGTAAAGAATGGTATCCATTATATGTGGGCATTTGGGAGTTGTGCTTATGTATACTATGGAGGGTGATAAGTGATCTAGGGAATCTTTGAGGGAACAAAATGAGTGCAGGAATTATGCAAGAAATTTGGCAACTAAAATTTCAGAGGCTTAATTTTTCTCAAACAGTTCACATTACATAGATATATAATTTGTTTTTAGGTTATTTGTTTTACTATCATATAGAATGTGTTTTTGAAAGTGTGATTTGGATAGAGGCCTAATGTTGTATCTCTTCCTGAGAGATGTGGGACAAGATTCATTATTTTAGTCAAGCCTTGATTCACACGTCTGTAAATGAAGGGAGAAAATGTAGTATCCCTTCCCACATGTGCTATAAAATTCAAATGGGTTTTGCGATCCTCATTCATCTTAGACAATTGTCGAGGAGGGACCTTTCAAGAGACCTTGCACTTTCTATCACAAGGAATATATTGGCCAGAGTTCTTTGAGGTTGGTTTTAACAAAATATTATCAGACAAAGCCCTAGATATCATAATGTAGCTTCAGGCTACCATTGATAAAATGGCTGTGATCTCTTAAGTCCATCAAATAAACTAAAACTGGAGAGAACGTCAAGGCCTTTGCACTATATTCCCTGACCTCACTAAAGCATTTGATCCTGTGGCTGACCTATAGTCTGGAAGCAATGAAGTAATTTTTACTGCCTAGAGACATTTGCTGAAATCCTAGGGATGCTATAGGATAGTGTTTAAACTGTGAGGCAAACTGTTTTAGTGAAAAATACTCTTTCCTGGAACCTGAGAGACTTGGGCTCTTTTCCTGGCTTTACTGAGAAGTAATTATGTGATTGTGGGCCAGCCATATCAACCCTCTGGGCCCAAGATTGTTCATCTTTATATGAAGGGGTTGAACTATATGATTACATTCAATTAAGGAACTTTAGATTCCTATTATTGGCAAGGCACTTTTTTAAGCCATGGGGATGAGAAGCCAAAAAGGAAATACCCTCTGTCATTAGGGAACTTACTTTATGTTGAAGGGGGATAGAGCAGGGCATGGAACATGTTGAGAGTTAAATAAATTCAAAATATGACCAAATACTTAGATGGGTCTCTAATTTTATTGATTTAGCACTTATATTTTGGAGCCTACACATGACCACTATATGCCACTGTAGTACCTTCTGTATGATACTTATCTTTAATTCTCTGGAAACAGTGATGTTGAACACATATGGTGCTATATGTTTCATATATATCTTGTGTAGGAGTGCAAATGATGAATGACACAAAATATTTATAAGATAATTAAAGGTAATTTTAAGAGGCAGAGAGGGTCAGTTACTGAGAAGATCAGGAAAGAATACCTCAGATAGAAAGTGGCACCTGAACTGGGCTTTAAGGGAGACTGGAGAATCTGTGGGACAGACATTATTTCCAACATTAAATTTCCATGATCCTGAGATTAGTGTTCTTATCTATGACACATTATGAATTCTTCTATCATTAAATGAGTTAAGATAGACCATGAAATATATCTAGTCTTACCTACTCTCTTTGTTTGTTTTTAATTTATTTTCTATTTTTAGTTTACAACACTTGGTTCTATAAGTTTTTGAGTTTCAAATTTTCTCCCCTTTCCTCTCTTCCCCCTACCCCCAAGACAGCATGTAATCTGATATAGGTTCTACATATACATTTACATTAGACTTATTTACACAATAGTAAAGTTGTAAAGAGGAATTATAACCAGTGGAATGAATCATGAGAAAGAAGAAACAAAACCAAAAAAGAAGGAAAAAAGAGAACGTGAATAGTTTGCCTCAATCTGCATTCAGACTCCATAATTCTTTCTCTGGATGTGCATAGCTTTTTCCATCATGAGTCTTTTGAAGCTGTCTTTGAACTTTGCATTGAAGAGAAGAGCCAAGTCTATCAAAGTTAGTCCTTACAGATACCGTGTGTCTGTCATCGTGTGTAATGATCTCCTAGTTCTGCTCCCCTCAGTCAGCGTCAGTTCATATAAATCTTTGCAGGTTATAATGAAGTCTCTCTGCTCCTCATTTCTTATAGCACAATAGTATTCCATTACATTCATATACCACAATTTGCTTGACCATTCCCTAATTGATGGGCATTCCCTTGATTTCCAATTCTTTGCCATCACAAAAAGAGCTGCTATAAATATTTTTTACATACTGGTCCATTTCCCACTTGTGTGATCTTTGGGATACAGCCCCAGAAGTGGTATTGCTGGGTCAAAGATACAAACATTTCTACAGCCGTTTGGGCATGGCTCCAAATTGCTCTCCAAAAAGGCTTGATCTGTTCACAACTCCACCAGCAATGTAACAATGTTCCAATTTTCCCACATCCTCTCCAGCATTTATCATTTTCCTGTTTTGCCGTGTTAGCCAATCTCATAGTAGAGATGTGTTTCCTTAGAGTTGTTTTGATTTGCATTTCTCTAATCAATAGAGATTTAGAACATTTTTTCATATGACTAGATATATATTTAATTTCTTCCTCTGAAAACTACTTGTTCATATACTTTGACCATTTCTCTTTTGGAGAATGACTTATATTTCTATAAATTTGACTCATTTCCCTGTATATTTTAGAAATGAGGTCTTTATCAGAGATAGTGGTTGTAAAAGATTTTTTCTCGATTTTCTGTTTCCCTCCTAATCTTTGTTGCATTGACTTTGTACAAAACTTTTCAATTTAACATAATCAAAATTAACTATTTTGCATTATGTAACACTCTCTATCTGTTGTTTGGTCATGCATTCTTCCCTTTCCTGTAAAACTGACAAGTAAACTATTCCTTGCTCTCCCAAATTGCTCATAGAATCAGCCTTTATTCCTAAGTCATGAACCCAATTTTGACTTTATTTTGGTTTACAGTATAAGATATTGGTCTATGCTCGGTTTCTGCCCTACTATTTTCCAGTTTTCCCAGCAGTTCTTGTGAAATAGTGAATTCTTAACCCAGAAGCTGGATTCTTTTTTTTTTTATCAAAGAGTAGATTGCTATTGTCATTGAATACTGCATCTTGTGTACCTAACCTATGCCACTGATCCACCACTCTGTTTTTTAACCAGTACCAAGTAGTTTTGATGACTGCTGCTTTATAATACATTTTAAGATTTGGTATGGCTATGCCACCTTCCCTAGCATTACTTTTGATTATTTCCCTTGATATTCTGGATCTTTTGTTCTTCCGGATGAATTTGGTTATAATTTTATCCAGGTCTATAAAATAATGTTTATTGGTTTGATTTGTATGGCACCAAATACCTAAGTTAATTTGAGTAAAATTGTCATTTTTATTATATTAGCTTGGCCTAACCACAAGCAACTGATGTTTTCCATTTATTTAGGTTTGACTTTATTTGTGTGAAAAGTGTTTTGTAATTGTATTCATATGGGTCCTGGCTTTGTCTTGGCAGGTAGACTCCCAAATATTTCATAGTGTCTGCAGTAACTTTAAATGGAATTTCTCTTTCTATCTCTTGATGTTGGGCTTTGTTAGTGTTATATAGGAATGCTAAGGATTTATGTGGGTTTATTTTGTATTCTGCAACTTTGCTAAAGTTATTTATTATTTCAAGTAGTTTTTTTACTTGATTCTCTAGGATTCTCTAAGTAAATTACCATGTCATCCGAAAAGAGTGATAACTTGGTTTCTTCTTTACCTAATATAATTCCTTCAACTTCTTTTTCTTCTCTTATTGACAAAGCTAACATTTCTAGTACCAAATTGAATAATAGGGGGAGGACATCCTTGTTTCACCTCTGATCTTATCGAGAATGCATCTAGCTTATCCCCATTACATATAATGCTTGCTGATGGTTTTAGGTAGATGCTACTTATAATTTTAAGAAATACTCCATTTATTCCTTTGCTTTCTAGTGTTTTTAATAGGAATATGTGCTGTACTTTGTTGAAAGCTTTTTCTGTATCTATTGAGATAATCATATGGTGTCTGCTAGTTTTGTTGTTGATATGATCAATTATGCTGATACTTTTCCTAATATTGAACCAACCTTGCATTCCTGAAATAAATTCTACCTGGTCATAGTGTATCATTCTCGTGATAAATTGATGCAATCTTTTGCTAATATTTTACTTAAAATTTTTGCCTCAATATTCATTAGAGAAATTGGTCTCTAATTTTCTTTGTATATTTTAACTCTTCCTGGTTTAGGTATTAGTATCATATTTGTGTCATAAAAAGAATTTGGTAGGACTCCTTCACTTATTTTCCCAAATAGTCTATAATGCGTGGGAATTAATTGCTCTTTAAAAGTTTGATAGAATTCACATGTAAATCCTTGTGGCCCTGGAGATTTTCTCCTAGGAAGTTCATTGATGGTTTGCTCAATGACTTTTCCTGAGATAGGGTTATTTAGGTATTTTACTTCCTCTTCTGTTAATCTGGGCAATTTATATTTTTGTAAATATTCACCCATTTCCCTAAGATTGTCAAATTTATTGACATAAAATTGGGCAAAATAATTCCTAATTCTTGTTTTAATTTCCTCTTCACTGGAGGTGAATTCACTTTTTTCACTTTTGATATGGTAATTTGGTTTTCTTCTTTCCTTTTTTTAAATCAAATTGACAACAGTTTTACCAATTTCATTTTTTTTTTCACAAAACCGGCCCTTAGTTTTATTTATTAGTTCATGCTTTTCCTGATTTCAATTTTATTAATCTCTCCCTTGGTTTTCAGTATTTCTAATTTGGTACTTAATTGGGGATTTTCAATTTGTTCTTTTTTCTAGCTTTTTCAGTTGCATGCCCAGTTTATTGATCTCCTTTTTCTCCATTTTATTCATGTAAGCATTCAGAAACATAAAACTTCCACTAAGAACTGCTTTTGCTGCATTATTATTGTCCTTCTCTTGAATGAAGTTATTCATTGTTTCCATGATTTGTTCCTTAACCCATTCATTCTTTGGGATTAGATTATTTAGTTTCCAATTAATTCTCAGTCTATCTTTCCATGGTCCTTTATTACAAATATTTTTTGTTGCATGATGATCTGTAAAGGATGCATTGACTATTTCTGCCTTTCTGCACTGGATTGTGAGGTTTTAATGCCCTAGTACACGGTCAGTTTTTGTGTATGTGCCATGTACCACTGAGAAGAAAAGTGTATACCTTTCTATCGCCATTCAGTTTTCTCCAGAGGTCTATCATATCTACCTTTACTAAAATTGTATTCACCTCCTTAACTTCTTTCTACTTTACTTTGAGGTTAGATTTATCAAGATGGGAGAGGGGGAGGTTAAGGTCCCCCACTACTATAGTTTTGCTGTCTATTTCTTCCTGTAACTTCCTTAAGTTATCTAAGAATTCAAATGCTATACTACTTGATACATATATGTTAAGTAATGATATTACTTCATTGTGAATGGTGCCTTTTGGTGCAGGTGCAGGATATTGTTTCCTTCTTTTTCTCTTTTAATTACATGTATCTTTGCTTTTGCTTTGTCTGAGATTAGGATTGCTATTTCTGCTTTTTTTTTTCTTTGAGTTGAAGCATAATATATTCTGCTCCAGCCTTTTACCTTTACCCTGTGAGTATCCCCGTTTCAAACATTTTTTCTTGTAAACAACATACTGTAGGATTTGGGTTTTTAATCCATTCTTCTATCCACCTCTGTTTTATGGGAGAGTTCATCCCATTCACATTCACAGTTATGATTACTATCTGTGTCTTTTTTTCCATCCCATTTCCCCCTCTGTTTATGTTTTTATTTCTCTCTTCTCTCTTCCTCTGCTCAAAAGAGTTTTGCTTTTGATCACCACCTCCCTCCATATTCCCTCCTTTTCAGCCCCCCATTATCTTACCCTTTTCTCTTACTACTTCTTTCCTCCCTTCTCACCACCCACCCTCTTTTCTTTCCCCTTTCTGCCCCTACTGCTTGTAGGGCAAGTTTGATTTCTATACTTAACAGAATATGTTATTCCCCTCTTGAACCAAATCTGATGAGAGTAAAGCCCGAACGCTGCTCATCTCTTTCCCTTCTTTCCCTCTAGTATAATTCGTTTTTGTGCCTCTTCATGTGATGTAATTTACCCCTTTCTCTCTCCTCCTTGCCTCTTCTCCCATTACAATCTCTTTTCATCCTTTAATTCAGTTTTTTTCTATCATCACAACAGTTAGTTTATACCCGCACCCTCTGTCTATGTATATCTCTTTTAGATGTTGTACTAACTATACCATTCTCAAAATTTGCAAGTATCATCCTCCCATGTAGGAATGTAAACAGTGTGCCCTTGTTGAATAACATTTTTTTTTCCTTTTTTATATTTTTAACCTGTTTGCCTTTTTATGCCTCTGTTGACTCTTGCATTCAAAGATCAAATTTTCTATTGACCTCTGGCCTTTTCATCAGGAACATCTACAATTCTCTTATTTCATTGACTGTCAATCTCCTTGCCTGAAAGATTATGCTCAATTTTGTTGGATATTAGATCCTTAGTCCATGCTCCATTGCCTTTTGGAATATCATGTTCTGATCCCTCTTGTCTTTTAAGGTAGAAGCTGAAAGGTCCTGTGTGATCCTGACTGTAGTTCCAGATATTTGAATTGTTTTTTTTTTCTGGGCTTGCAGTATTTTCTCCTTGACCTGAAGATTCTGGATTTTGGCTACAATATTAGAATTTTCAATTTGGGATCTCTTTCAGGGGGTGATCAGCGGATTCTTTCTATAACTATTTTACCCTTTGGTTCTAGGACCTTGGGGCAGTTTTCTTTGTGGATTTCTTTGAAGATACTGTCCAGGCTCTTTTTATCATCATGGTTTTCTGAAAGACCAATAATTGTTAGATTATGTCTCCTAGATCTATTTTTCAAGTCAGTTGTTTTTTCCAATGAGATATTTTATGTTTTCATCTATTCTTTCATTCTTTAGATTTTGGTTGACTGATTCTTGAGGCCACATAGAGTCATTAGCTTCTACACACCCAATTCTAATTTTTAATGAATTATTTTCTTCAGATAACTTCTGCATCTCTCCATTTGGCCAATTTTATTTCTCAAGAATTCATTTTCTCCTGTTAGATTCTTTAATTTTTTTAACTCTCTAATTTGGCTTTTAAAATCCTCTTTGAGCTCTTCCAGGAATGCTTTTTGGGCTTGAGACCAGATCATATTCTCTTTTGAGGTTTCAGATCTAGGTAGAGTGTTAATGGTGTCCTCTTCCATTTCATATTTTGATCTTTTCTGTTGCTACAAAACAATTCAATGGTCTTTTTTTTTTTACTTTTCTAGCTTGTTTCTTCATGGTAGTTGCATTTTCGTTGGCTTTTTAAGTAGATCTCTGCTTCTGGGGCCCAGGGGGCTCTGTCTTAAACTTCTTGTGTTGGGCAGTAGGGGCCTGGTTACTGGCTTTGTGTACTGTGGCCTCTGGTTTTGTCTGCTAAAAGATATATATTGCTGCAGCTCCTCTGATACTGAGCTGAAGCTGGCTGGTGTGTGCCAAGGACTGAGGCCCAGTGAAGTTTTTCTGAGTTTCCCTAGGTGATCATAGTGTGAAGTGTGGGGGAGGGGTGGTCCAGTTGCTGGAAGTCTCCTCTTCCCCTAGGGCTGTGCTGTATAAGACTGCTGGTCTCAACCATAGATCTGCACTGGTGTCTGCCAATTCCCCTGGCTATGTAAAGGCACACCTGAGGTCTCGATGATGGTGCTTGCTGGCTCCACCCACCCTGGTGCCCGGGAACTCCCACTGGTCTACTAAGGCAAGGTTTGCTGGGATGCCTCCTTCCCTGCACTGGCCTCATTTGGTTAATGCAATAGGGGCCCACAGCCTCCCAAATTAAAAGACTTTTGAACCTCCTCTTCTGTCTCCTCTATTCCAGGGTTCCACCTAGAGCAGTATTCTCTGGATTTATTCAAGGGAGGGATGAGAGCTCTTATGAGTTTGCTGAGTCATCATAGCTCCCAGAAGTTCAAGAAAGTGAGCTCCAAACCCTTAGGCTATGGACTAATAGCTCCAGGAGTGTCTTCTGCTGCCTCTGCAGGAGCTGCTTTTGTCTCTGCTAGCTCCAACAGACTCCCATCCTGTGACAAGAGGCCTGGGGATCACCACCACAGCCATGGCAGGCTGGGCCTGCTCCTGGTCCAGCATGGTGCTCCAGGGTAATGCCTCATACCTAGCCTTCTTCCAGGCCCAGTACAACAGATCACTCTCTTTCTGGACTCTCTTAGCTTGGAAACCTGCCACACTCTGTCTGCTAGTGGATTCTACCTTTCTCAGAACTGTTCAGATTCACTTCTCAAGAGGTATCTGAAAGAATTTGAGATAGTTCAGGCATGTCCCTGTTTTCACTGGGCCATCTTGTCTCTGCCCCTACCTATTCTCTTTGAAATAACTACTCTTGGGGGGTGGAGACAAGATGGCTGCATGAAAACAGCCTGTTACCAGAGCTCTCTCACAAGTTCTGTCGGATTCCTATAAAAAAGTGAATTTGAGCAGATTTGAGAGAGTTAGAAACTGCAAGCAGTCTGAGTGGGGCAAATCTCCCAGCCTGGAGAGTCTGAAAGGCTGAAGGAATGAATCCGTAGGCTAGGAGAGCGCTCGGCGTGCACAGCTGCCCCTGGCGGGACCAAAGCAGAAGCGGCTGGCCAGGAAAGCCACATGGGATACAGGCTGGGAGAAAGCCAGGCGCCCGAAACCAGCAGAGATCCCCAGGCCTCCCAACAC
>CM053627.1:141822978-141839510 GCA_028646595.1 Phalanger gymnotis | reverse complement strand
CAATAAAGGGGGATAGGTTAGGAAGAAGCAAAATATAGTTAGTCTTTCACAACATGAGTATTGTGGAAGGGTTATACATAATGATATGCATGGGGCCCATGTTGAATTGCTTGACTTCTTAGGGAGGGTGGATGGGAAGGGAACAGGGGAGAGAGGAAGGGAAAGGGGGATGGGAGGGGAATGGGGCGACAGAGGGGAGTACAGACTGGGGAACAGGGCAACCAGAATGTACGCCATCTTGGAGTGGGGGGGGAGGAAATGGGGAGCAAATTTGTAATTCAAATGCCTGTGAAAATCAATGCTGAAAACCAAACATGTCAAAAATAAATTTAAAAAAAAAAGAAAAAAAAAGAAATTCATTTATTGTGCAAATGTATATCATGGTCATGAAGGCTATCTTATCAACTTGTAGAATTTGTATCAACTTGTTGTCACTGGCAGGGGCAGGGAGCATTAACAGAAAATCCGCGCTGCTATATCCCATTTGGCATGCACAATAAATGGATTTCAAAGGAAAAAAAAAATCATCTAGTCATTAATGTACAATTATACATTAGAGGCTTTTACTTAATCTCAATTGATTACTTTAACAACTGTGTGCACAAATGTGTGATATGATAAAACAAGCTATAGTTAACCAGAAGGTCTTGATAACTTTGAAAGAGCTTAATTGGATTCATCTTCTGAAAATAAGATTGCAGGCAAAAATAAAACATCTTGGACCTAGGGAGCTCAATATGCTAATTCGTACAATCAAAGGTTGGTGGAAACATCAAACCTCCTGTTGGAAACATTTTTCTTACCTTCAGGCAGATTTGATTTAAGCTTTGACCTCTTGAAGAAGTACCATTTTTCTTTAGATATCAAACAACCCTATCAGCTCTCCCTGTACTCTTCTTAAAAACAAAGAGATATCAAGGGACAAGTTCAGTGCTGAGTCAGGGGGAAGGGGTGCTGGGGGAGGAAGGTCCTCAGAATTGTAACTTGAATTTCTCAGAAAAAACAAATCAAAGAGACAAATAGATATAGAAACACACACATATAGGTGTGTATCACATACACCTATATATGTAGATGTACATATGTGTGTGTATATGATACAAATACATAAGAATGAATCAGAAAATTCTATGTATATATAGTTGAACATTCTGCAATTGTGTGTGTGTGTGTGTGTGTTTTAGGGAAAAATTTGTGTCTTTTTCAAAGCCTTTGTTTAAGCACTTAACCACTTAAAATGAAAAGGAAACAGGCTCAGTGACCTCAGACACTTATTAGCTGTGTGACCTGGGCAAGTCATTCAAACTCTGTTTGCCTTAATCCAGTGCAGAAGGAAATGGCAAACCAGTCCAGTGTCTTTGCCAAGAAAACCTCTTGGACAGTATTATAGTGCTATATTCCACGGGCTCTTGGAGAGTCAGATATGACTGAACAATAACAACATATGTGTGTGTATGTATATATAGATATAGATATAGACATATATCTATGTCTACACATATATTAGATATGTGTGCATAATGTAGAATACATGTCCTTACAGAAAATAAGTATTTTCTTAGTAAGACTATCCAGAATTTCAAGATGGAAAGGGAAAGTAGGGAGAAAACAAGGTCAAACTTTTTTTATCTATAAATCAAAGCAAGCCAAATCTAATTGTGTCACTCGATACAGAAATAAACTTTGGCACTGTTATCAGTCAGTCAATAACAATTGACTAAATACTTATTATTTATCAGAGACTGTGCTAAATACTGAAAATACAAAGAAAGATTAAGAATAGTCCCAGCCCTGAAGAGACTTACTGTGTAATGGGGGAGACAATATGAAACCAACTAGACGTAAACATAAAATATACAGTATAATATATATATATATATGTGTATATATATATATATATATATCATAATAGGAGATAATCAACACAGGGAAAGCACTAATATTATGGGGGATCATGTAGAACAGGGCTGTCCAATCATAGGCTTTTATTGAAACAATAGACAATATATTTTGATTTGTCATTTTAGTGAGAGCTCTGAGGTAGCATTTATGTAAATTTCTATGCTTGTAGGCCGGCTGCATAAATAGCACTGTGGGCCCCATGCATCATGGGCTGCATTTTGGACAGCCTTGATGTAGAAGATGAGATTTTAATTGAGACTTGAAGGAAGATAAGGAAGCCAATGGGCAAGAGATGAGGAGGGAGAGAATTCCAGGCATGGATATCAGCCAATAAAAATACACAGAGTCTGTAAATAGAGTGTCTTTTTTGAGGAACACCAAGTTGGCCAGGTTCACTGACTCTAAAAGTAGGGGATGGGAGAGTCTAAGGTATAACAAGATTGGAAATATAGAAGGAGTCAGGCTGAGAAAGGCTTTGAACTCTGAACAAAGGATTTTATGTTTGATCCTGGAGGTAAGAGGGAGCCACTGGTGTTGCTAGAATAGGAATATGTGGTCAGATATGTCCTATAGAAGATTAATTCCACAGGAGGGAAATTCCCAAGTGGGTCCAAAGCATAAGCCTGTGGGTAGGTTTGTGTGCCCTGCAAAAATGTGAAAAATTATGGGAGAATATCCTCTTTTGCTAAAAGAAGCAAAAATGAATGTCCCTCTTCTTCCAAATGCTCTCCTCGGCAAGTCATGCAGCATCAAGGAATTGTTCTCTCCACCAATGAGGAGAATCTTATGTTAATGACCCAGGCTTGAAGCCTGGATTACATAAGAATATAATAATTGTCTTGACTGAAGTTAAAAAAAAATACATTCATTACCCTGAGTTACACTGTCAATAAAATAGTGAGTTCCATATCTGATCATGTAATTAGAAATAGTAGATTATGCATTACTTTGATATAAAAAATTAGTGATTGAAAATAATATTTATAAAAGCATAATTTTTAGCTGCAATTTGCATGTTATATTATACTCAGAATACTCCAGTTAATTTGTCTTGGAAATTAACTTAAAACTCCACGTATAATAATTACCTTCTCTAGATAAGGCATCTCTCTGTCTCTCTGTCTCCTTGTTTCTGTCTTTCTACCTGTTTTTGTCAATCTCTCTTTGTCTTTGTCTCTCTGTCTCTATCTCTATGTCTTTTCTGTCTGCCTCTTGATCTATAACTTTAATATCATGCCTTCCCTTCTTCTCTAGCAGATTGCTTCACTACTATTTGCACTTTTTCTCTAATCTTCAGTTTCTCAAACTGCAAACTTTTTCCTTTGTAGCTTCCTACAAAATCTCCCATTTCTTCCCCATAGTTTTAAATGCCTTCATTTGTTCCAGCTTCATCCTATATCTCTTGTCTTCCTTTCACTTAAACTCTTTGAAAAAAGTCATCACTTACTGTACTGTGTAAAGTGTCCCATTTTCCCTATTATAATTTGCTTATAAACATTCTAAAATCTGGCTTCCAATTTCATTATTTAAGTGAAACCATTTCCTTCTAAGTTACCAAACATCTCCAAATTGCCAAATTGCTTGGTCTTTTCTCAATCCTGATCTTCATTGACCTGCAAGCTTTACCTGTCAATCGTTCTCTCCTCCTTGATATCCTCTCCTCTCTAGGTTTTGATGACACAGCTCTCTCTTAGGTCTCTACTAACCGCATAATCTTGTCTACTCATGCCTTCTCAGTCATCTGTACTATATCTATATCCATATTATATCTACTGACCATGGGTAATCTTTAACATGCTGTCTTTACTTCTCCTTGATTTTCTTCTACATAAGCACATTTGATGATATCATTTAGTCCCGTGGGTTCAGTTACCATTTCTAAACAGATGATTCGAAGATCTTTATTTCCAGCTCTCATCTCTTGCTCCTTCAGTACTGCATCACAAACTACCTTTAAGTAGTTTGCATCTCAAAATGGGTGTCCCATAGGCATCTCAAAGTCAACATGATGAAACTAGAACTCATGGTCTTCCTCTATTCCCCCTTCCCAACTTATCATGTCTTCCCAACTTTCTTATAACTAGGGAGTCTACCATCTTCAAGATCACCTAGGCTCCTAACTTAAGTGTTATCCTCAACTCCTCACTTGCACTTAGGCCTCATATCCCATATATATTCAAATTTTCTCACTTTACCTTCACAACATTTGTCATATATGTCTCTTTTTCTCCATTCCCTCAACAATCATGCTTATATAGGCCTTCACTGTTTTTCACCTTGAATATTGCAATAGTCTTTTAATTGGTCTCCCTGACTCAGCCCTCTCTGCTTTCAAATCCATTTTCCCCTTGGCTATCAAAATGATCTTCCTAAAGCACAGATTTAACCATATCACTCCCAGGCTCAATAAACTCCAGTTTTTCCCTATTGCATCTAGGATAAAATATTAAATCATCTGCTTTAGCATTGGAAACTCTTCACAATTTGTTCTTAAGTTCCTAAATTGGGTCTTCTTACTTTAACTCTTTTCCATATCACATTGACCTAATTGCTGTTTCATGTAGATGATTTCTCATCTCCTATCTCTGCAATTGGAATGACTGTTCCCTGTCACTCGAAAGCTCACTTCAACCTTATAGATTGCTTGGCTTTCTTCAAATCTTACCTTAAATCCTTCCTTATATTAGAGCCCTTTCTCAGTCTTCCTCTAACATCCAACAAGTCCTTTCCTTTTGAAATTACATTCTACTTATACCGTATATATTATGTACTTAGCAGAATCAGCAAATGCATGTTGTCTCCTCCATTAGGATGTGAAGTCCTTGAGAGCAAGGGACTGTAAACACATATAAACACATACATAGATACATACACACATATATGCACACATATATGTATATATTCTCAAAACTATTACCTGAAAGTTATTTTGGATCTTTGGATGACAATGAAGAAGAAGAGGGAGAGGAAGAAGAAGAAGGCAAAGAAGAGGAAGAAGAAGAAGAGGAAGAAGAAAAAGAAGAAGACAAAGAAGAAGAAGAAGAAGAAGAAGAAGAAGAAGAAGAAGAAGAAGAAGAAGAAGAAATATGTGTTTATAAGTATGTGGGAGGGATATGTGCATATGTTAGGGAAGAGGGAAATATCTGGTGATACATTGGTACGTATATATTGCAGAGATTCTCTTGCAGCTTTCTTTGAGAATTTTGCTATGTTCTGCTTAAATGGATTTTACAAGTTCTGTTCTAATATGGCTTGATATATAATCCAAGACTTATAAAGGAGATGTACCTGAAGGTAAAGATATCTGATCCCAACTGTAATGGCCAGAAAAGAGCCATTAAACTAAGTAATTTAACAAACATCAAGCATCTAGCTTCCTAATGAAACTTATGAAAAGACTGAGCAAGTTAGGTGAAGAGAAATGTGTTTCAATTCAGACCAAATTAAATGTGTGTGAAATATCTGGTATGTGCAAAGCATTGTGTCAACAAACAAATGTGTGAATATAGAATTACCAACATTAAATGGATTTTGATCTAATGGGAGGATATGATGTGTAAACATATCCAATTGAGGCATAACGTGATAGAGGCAAAGGAGAAAATTGGAAGACATGATAAAAGAAAATTGAAGGAGTGGGAAATAAATTCTAGTTTCTTGAAGAGGGAGGTGGTGTCTGAGAATGGTCTTGAAGAGAAAAAGGGCTCCTTCAGATGGAGGAATAAAGTACAATCTAGACAGTAAGAATAGCAATGTACCATTGGACTGAGGAGAAACAGGGAAAGAATGAGATATGGAAATGGCTAGCGAACAATTTATCCCAAATACAGAATATATAGAAATAGTCTGGAATAAGGTTATTATGATAGAATAGAGCTAGAATATTTTAAGAATGATCTTTGAAACAATTTCATGCAACGTAACATCTCATTTTAAAAATTCTCTCTTCCCCTCTAGATTTCACTTTTTAAAAATATTTTCTTTTCTCTTATCAACTTCTGAGCAGCCATCCAGAGGGTCTTCCCACTGTATGTGCTTTCTGTTTTTCTCAGCTACCCTGTTTGCAGTCTTGGGCTGGCACTGCAATCCTGTCCAGCAAGTGTTATCAAAGTTTTACTAGTAGACCTATCTACCTCAGGCTAGTGAACACACGTTCTGCTTTATTGTTAAATAGCCTACAGCCTCTACTCAAAAAGACTATTCAGGGAGTCCTGTGTCTTGATTGATTCATTCTTTCCTGCAGAAGATTTCAAGCCTTTAGGGAAAGCTGAGCTAATGCAGGTGAATTCCATTCCCACTTTAACTTATCTCTACAAGTAGGAAGGTGCAAGCCATGGATCAACCTTGGTCCCTCTCCCCTCTCCCTACCCCTCTGAGTATCTCTGAATTTAAGTATAAATGAATAAAAACCCCTGTTGCTAAAACAAAACAAACCCCAGGTCCAAAAGGGGGAACGATAATGTCCCAGAGTCCGATCACAGTTTACACATACTATAAGTGCATTTACTGCCTGAGAAGAAGAAGAAGAAGCTTGCAAACAGGAGCAGTGGGACAAATTCTCATTTTCTCAAAGGGGAGTGGGAAAGTGTGAGGTATTTGTACATATTTGATGTATTTAGAACTTTTTGAAGTGTTTATGGCTATAGGTTAAGGGAGAGATACAATAAATTGGGAAGTCAGGTGGGAAGTGGGGGTCTAGGGAGACAGTAAATAAATAAATAAAATAAAGCAGAAAGCAAGAGGATTGCCGTGCTTTAAGTAAGTCAGAACGCAAGATGTTTACTTTTCTCTCTGAGTTGGTCAAGACTGGTTTCAGCAGTTGCAGCATGTCCGAGTTCAGCTAAAGTTTACTTCTGGTATCACTGGTATGTCAAGTAGCTCTAGGCATTAGAAGTCCTCCTGAGTGGCTAGTTGATGTGTGCTACTCCATTGTCTGGTTCCCCTATGAAAAAGGGAATCTCTAGCATATTTAATTGGTTAGTGCAAGAACTGATATCCACAAAACAATTGCACCCTTTTGACTATGACTTTTAAATACTTATGTGCCTTCTAGGGACAAAGCCCTAGTAATGGAAACAGCACCAAAGCTCCCAAAATAGATCAGAAAGTACCATAAAGAGAGAGAGAGAGAGAGAGAGAGAGAGAGAGAGAGAGAGAGAGAGAGAGAGAGAGAGCGAGAGAGAGAGAGAGAGAGGCAGAATTGGTAATTGGTGGTGATTTCTACGACCTAGCAAAAGTTCCTGTTCCCATTATGCAGCAATATATAATAGAATCTTTAAAGATGGGCATCATTTAGATTTTCACACTGTCCCCTATCAGCTGTGCCTGATATCACTGACTTCCTGTGAGTATTTGTGGCCCTCTTGGTCCTGGATCCTGAATACTGACAATAAATTTAGTCTGGTACAATAACTATTTTCACTTCCCACAAAGTAGCAGAGGCCTTTTTTTAAAGTTGAGAACTTTCAAGGGCAGACTAGGGTACTTCCTTTCATAGACTATAATCACAAATTTAGAAGTCTCTTGTAAAAAGAAGATCAAAGGTTGGATAAAGCCTCTGTAAGGACTTCTGACAGAAATTGGTTCACATGAATTAGAGCCAGTGACAAGCCCTAAGAAAGACAGGATTCTAAGATGAAAGATTTAGAATGAATCTCAGTCATGTTTACTTACAGAATCAGAAGTATATAATATTCATTATAGCATATGCAGGAACTATTCATAGCTAGCACATATAGTATATAATATCCAGTTAAAGTAACATGCCCTGAAGTGAAGTGCTTTTACAAAATAAGTTAGGATGACATGTGCTAGCATTTGCATGGCTAGATTTGTGAAACTAGTTCTAAATAGGCCAGTTAATTCTTTCAGACTTAATACTTGAAATTTCAGTAACTACCCTTATGTCATATATTTATAGTACATCAAATACTCTAACCTTACATTTCTTTGCTTTACACTCCTCCTTACTTCATCTTGAACCCTTGGTGAATCAGTTCAACTTTATGTTGTTTTTTGAGTCCTTTATCTGATTATCATAGCACTTATCTTCCCCCTGAACCCCACTGTGGATCACCCCTACCATTTGTTGTTTTAACTTATGCCACTGAAGGGGCGTAGAGAAAATAATAAAACTTTGTTGACCAAGTCCATTACAAATTATGTCACATAATCTGAAGTAGGTCATCATTGATACAAGGCAATCTTTTTACATCTCCATATTTAACTCATTATCCTACTCATCACAGCAGCATTTCAAAACCTTTCGGTCCCTGCTTAAATCTCCCATGGTTTCCCTCTCCCCATCATCTCATCTGAAATTGTTGCCTCACATTTTAGTGGAAAAATTGAGTCCATTCATTGAGAGCTTCCTCATCTTCCATCCTTCTTACCTTATATCACCCAGGTACTTTTGACTACTATCTCCTAGTTTACCATTTCACATGAAGAGGTAGGTGGTCCTTCTTGCTCCTCAAAATGATCAAGAAATCAAATTATATTTCTTCTTTTCCAAAAGATCACCTTTTCTTATAATAGCCACTCTCACTTATTTTCCACTTCTGTCTACTCACTGCTTCCCTACTACCTCAGATCTCTCCCTCTTCCTCTAAAACAAAAACAAAAACACAAAAACTTGATCCATTCATCCTGGCTAACCATCTTCTCATATCTCTCCTGCCCATCTATATTAAATGTCTCCTCTTCTTTTCCTCTCTTCCTACCTCTTTACAGAGTTAAGCCTTGGAACTTATCATTTGACTGAAATCTCTCTCCAAAGTTGCTAATGACTTCTTATTTGACAAATATGTCCTTTTCTCAACATTTATCCTTCTTGACCACTCTGCAGTATTTGACACTGTTGATTACTCTCTTCTCCTTGATATTCTTTTCTCTTAAGTTTAACACTATTTTCTTCTAGTTCTCCTATCTATCTGACCATTCCTTGGTCTCTTTTGCTGGATCTTCATCCAAGTCATTCCCATTAAATTTCAGTGTCTCACAGGCTTCTATTATGAACTCTTCTATTCTCTCTCTATGTTATGTCATTTGGTGATTTCATCAGCTCCATGGATTTAATTATCATTCCTGTGCTGATGATTTTCACATTTACTTATCCATCCTTAAGCTCTCTGCTGACCTTCATTCAGTCTCACATCTCCCAAAGCTGACTAAACATTTAAACATCTGTATCTAAACTCAACATGTCTAAAATTGAACTCATTATATTTCTTTCCAATTCCTCTACCCCTTACAAAATTTCCTATTGCCGTTGAGGACACTGTCACCCTCTCAGTCACCTAGACTTGCAGTCTAGGTCTCATCCTTGGCTTCTGACTCTCTCACCTCCCTGTCCAAAATCCAATCTGTTACCAAGGTCTGTCAATTTTACCTTCATAGCACTTCTCCATGTGGCCCATTCTCTCCTCTGAAGGAGAAAAGTGTGGCTACTGCTACTACTCTTGTTTAGGCCCTCATTACTTCATACTTAAACTACTGAAAAAGCCTCCTGGTTCAACTCCCTGCCTCAAATATTTTCCCATTCCAGTATACCACTCAGTTGTCAAATTAATCTTCCTAAAGTACAGAACTGTCAATTTCATGCATCTATATCAATAAACTTCAGTGGCTCCCTATCACCTCCAGGGTGAAATATAAAATTTACTTGGTATCCAAAGCCATCTATAACCTACCTCTAACCTTTCTCATCTTCTTATATCGTATACTGCCCCACAATATTCGATCCAGTGATGGTAGTCTCCTTGCAGTTCCTTACAAAAGACATTCCATCTCCAGAACTCTTGGTAATTTCATCGGTAATCCCCAGTGTCTGGAATGGCCTCCTTCCTCATTTTTGCCTCCTCAAATTTCAGTGGAAACTCCAATTTCTATAGAAAGCTTTTTCCAATCTGTGTTAATTTTAGTACCTTTCCTCTATTGATTATTCTTATCCTGTATATATATTGTTCGTACATAATTATTAGTCTTTTGTCTCTTCAGTTAGATTGTGAGTTCATTGAGAGCAGAGACTATTTTTTCATATATATATATATATATATATGTATATATATATATATATATATATACACACACACACACACACACATATACCTATATATACCCAGTGCTTAGCTTAGTACTTTCCTGTTACTTAGTAGGTAATTTTTTGGTGCTTTGTTTGTTGACAATGGTTCCTCAGGTTTATATTACTGTTAAAATTAGCTGTATAGTATTTCTCCAGGCAGGAGAAGTACATGCAAAGTAGCATAATAAATTCAGCACTTAATCTAGAGAAGTGTTTCTCAAGCTTTGTGGTCTTGGGACTCTTTTATACTCTTAAAATTTATTGAGGAGCTCAGGAGGGCCATCTTAATAAATGTTTATTGTTTAAGAAATTAAAACATTTTTGAAATTTTTATTCATTTTAAAATATTAACAATAAGTCAAATATGTGATAACATAATTATATAATGTAGCTTGATAACAATTACTTCATATTCCAAAAGGAAATAAAAATTAAGAGAAGAGTAACATTGGATTCATATTTTTTCAAATCTATTTAATGTCTGGTTTAACTGAAGACAGTTGGATTTTTAATAGTATTTTTTTTCCCAATTACATGTCAAGGCAATTTTTAACATTCGCACAAGATTTTGAGTTCAAAATTTTCTGCCTCTCTCCCTCTGTGCATCTTATCCTCTCTTCTGAAAATGATAGGCAATTGGATATAGGTTATACATGTACTATCATGTAAAACATATTTCCATATTAGTAACAGTTGTGAAAGAATAAACAGATCAAAAGAAAAAAAAAACATAAAAGAATAAAGAGAAAAAAGTATGCTTTGATCTGCATTCAGAGCTTTTTAAAATCTGGATGTGGACAGCTTTTTCCTTTGTGAGTCCTTTATACTTCTCTTAGATCATTGTGTTGTTGAGAAGAGCTGAGTCATTCACAGCAAAACATCACATAATGATTCTTATATTGTGTACAATGTTTTCCTGGTTCTGTGCATTTCACTTTGCATCAATTTGTATGAGTCTTTCCAGTTTTTTTTCTGAAATCTGCCTGTTCATCATTTCTTATTGCACAATAGTAATCCATTACATTCATATACACTGCTTTTTCAATCATTCCACAAATGATGGGCATCCCCTCAGCTTCCAATATTTTGCCATCATGAAAAGGAGTACTATAAATATTTTTTGCACATTTCCCTTTTTTATGATCTCTTTGGCATACAGACCTAATAGTGATATTGCTGGGTCAAAGGGTATGCACCGTTTGGTTGTCCTTTGGGCATAGTTCCAAATTGTTCTCTGGAATGGTTGGATCAGTTCACAGTACCACCAACAGTGCATTAGTATCCCAATTTTCCTACATCCTCTCCAACATTTATCATTTTCCTTTTTTTCTGTCTTTTAGCCAAAGTTATAGATGTAAGGTGGTTCCTTACAGTTGTTTTCATTTGCACTTATCTAATTAAAAGTGATTTAGAGCACTTCTTCATGTACTTATAGATAGCTTTGATTTCTTCTTCTGAAAACTGCCTGTTCATATCCTATGGCCATTTATCAATTGGGGAATGGCTTATGTTTTTTATAAATTTGACTCAGTTCTCTATATATTTGTTTCTCAGCTTTCTGTTTTTCTTGTAATCTTGGTTGCATTGGTTTTGTTTGTGCAAACCCTTTTTAATTTAATAAAATCAAAATTGTCTATTTATATTTCTTAATGCTCTATCTCTTGCTTGGTCATAAACTTGTGACTCATTTAACTTCTTTCAGAATTCAGATGCTATACCACTTGGTGCATATATGTTTAGTATTGATATTACTTCATTGTCTGTGGTACCTTTTAGCAAAATGTAGTTTCCTTCTTTCTCTCTTAATTAGGTCTAATTTTGCTTTTGCTTTGTCTGAAGTCAGGATCGCTACCCATGCTTTTTTTTACTTCAACTGAAAAATAATAGACTCTGCTCTAGCCCCTTACCTGTGTGTGTCTCTCTGCTTCAAGTGTATTTCTTGTATATAATGTATTGTAGGCTTCTGGTATTTTATCCACTCTTAAATCTACTTCTATTTTATGGGAGAATTCATCCTATTCATATTCTGAGTTACAATTACTAACTGTGTATTTGCATCCATCCTATTTCCCCTCCTGTTTATTTTCTCTCTCCTATCACCCTTTCTCACCTTGACAGAGTTTTGCTTCTGTCTTCCACCTTTCCTTGTCTACCCTCTCTTGTCTTAGTCCCCCTCCTCCCCTACACATACTTTACTTAATCTTCTCCCCTTATACTTTCCTGTTGGGCAGGATAGATTTATATATTCAACTGACTATATATATAATTCCTTCTTTGAGCCAATACTGATTGCAATAAGTTTCAAGTGATGCACATCGCCCATCCTCCCATCTTTGCTTTCATTGTAATAGGTTTTTTTGCACCTCTTCATGTGAAATAATTTATCCCATTCTACCTCTCCCATCCTTCTTCACCCAGTGTACTCTTCTTTCTCATCTCTTAATTTTTTATGTCATTCCCTCAAATTTACTTTAAACCCATACCCTCTGTCTATATCCTTCTAATTATACTATTAGCTAGTAAGAATTGTAAGTATCACCTTCCCACATCTGCCCCATTGAATCCTTTATGTTTTCTTTTCCCTCTTTCCCTTTTTAGATTTCTCTTGGGTCTTGATATTGGAAATCAATTTTTGTGTACAATTCATGTATTTAATACATTTCTAATTTTGTAGGACTTCACTAAATGTATAGCAGCAGAGTCAGAAAGCTCTTCTCACATGTACTGTATCATGCACAAAGTGTTATAATCCTGGAATAAAATGAATTTTTTTCTAGATATAAATGCAACTTGTTCTGAGTGTTTGATAGATGGACAATAACATTAAATAGACAATTCATTTGGAAGATACTGTCCAGGCTGTCCTTTAAAAGTAAAATTGGTTAAATGGAAAGAGAGGTACAGAAGGAAACAATTTATTAAAAATTAGAATTTGGCAAATAGAAGCTAATTACTCTATGAGATATCAAGAATCAGTCAAATAAAATCTAAATAGTGAAAAAAATAGAAGAAAACATAAAATATCTCATTGGAAAAACAACTCACCTGGAAAATATATCCAGGAGAGATTATCTAAGAATTATTGGTCTACCAGAAAGCCATGATGAAAAAAAAGAGCCTGGACAGTATCTTCTGAGAAATCATCAAGCAAAACTGCTCTAAGGTCCAAAAACTAGAGGGTAAAAGTAGTCATTGAAAGAATCCACCAATCGCTTCCTGAAAGAGATCTCAAACTGAAAACTCCGAAGAATAGTGTAGCTAAATTCCAGAATTATCAGGTCAAGGAAGAAGCATATTGCAAGCAGGCAGAAAGAAGCAATTCAAACATGACAGAACTACAGTCAGGATGACATAGGACCTTGCAGCTTCTCCATTAAAAGATCAGAGGGAATGAAATAAAATATTTCCAAAGGCAAAGGAGCTTGGACTAAAACCAAGGATCAACTATCCAGCAAAACTGAGCACAATTGTTCAAGAAAGGAGATGGACATTCAATAAATAAGGGAATTCCAGACCTTCCTGATGAAAAGGTCAGAGCTCAATGGAAAAAATTGATCTTTGAATGTAAGACTCAAGAGAAGCATAAAAAGGGAAACAGAAAAAAAAAAACCTTGTTATTCAACAAGGGCAAATTGTTTACATGCCTATATGGAAGACACTTGTTAATCTTGAGAATGCTATAGTTATTATGACATCTAAAAGGGATATACATAGACATAGGGTGTGAGTATAAATTAACAGATGTGATAATAAAAATGCTAATTAAGTAGTGCAAAGAGATTGTAATGGGAGAAGAGGCAAGGAGGAGGCAGAAAAGGGAAAATTACATCATATGAAGAGGCACAAAACATATTATAGTAGAGGGAAAAAAGGGAGGGAGAAGAGCAGTGTTTGAGGTTTACTCTCATCCAATTTAGTTCAAGGAAGGAATAACATAGTCTGTTAAGTATAGAAATCAAACTTGCCCTACAGGCAGTAGGAGGGGAAAGGGAAAAGAAAAGGGGAAAGAGGTTAGAAGAGAGGGAAGAAACAGTAAGGGAAAAGGGTAAGATAAGGAACGGGGACTGATAGGGAGGGAAAATTGAGGGAGGTGGTGGTCAAAAGCAAAGGAGGGGAAGGGAGAAGGGAGAAATAAAGGCCTAAACAGGGGAGCAAATAGGATGGAGAAAAAGACTCAGATAGTAATCATAACTATGAATGTGAATGGGATGAACTCTCCCATAAAACAGAGGTGGATAGCCGAATGGATTAAAAACCAAAGTTCTACAATATTTTGTTTATGAGAAATACATTTGAAACAGAGGGATACACACAGGGTAAAAGTAAAAGACTGGAATAGAATATATTATGATTCAGCTTAAATTAAAAAAAAGCAGGGATAGCAATCCTAATCGCACACAAAGCAAAGCAAAGATAGATCTAATTAAAAGATATACGGAAGGAAACTATATCCTGCTAAAACATAGCATAGAAAGTGAAGTAATATCATTACTTAACATGTAAGCACTGAGTGGTATAGCATTGAATTCTTAGAGGAGAAGTTAAGAGAGTTACAGGAAGAAATAGACAGCAAAACTATACTAGTAGGGGAACTTGTAATGGCAAGCAAAGTGGGACTTTTTGCTGTTTTTTTCTTTTGGAGTGCTTCTTGGCACTAAGGCAATCAATTGCCTTTGATTGAGTCTGTTCTCTGAATCAAGAGTCTTTGATTGAATCAAGAGTTCTTCATTGGAAACAGGATATATACTCTGAGGTTTGCATTTTTCTTTGGGAGCTCACTCATTGGAAGAATGTTCATGTGATGCTGCCAGATGAAACTCTGGGTAGCCATTAAAGAGTGGCTTTGGAAATCCGGATGTTTGTGCTTCTCTCTTTGGTAACTATGTATGTATTTCTACGGTCAGACAGTTAGAAGCCTGTCTGTTAATTTATGATATTTTACCTATTCGTAAGTTCCGTTTGCATTTGCTCTGAAGTTCAGAGTGCTGATTTTGCCCCTGAACTAAGTGAATGATATACGTATGTTTAATTAAAGTTAGATTGTTAACCCCTTAACAGTTGCTTTCTTTAGAAAAGCAGATCAAAGAACTTGTGCGAGCAGCCCTCCTGTGTGCTGGTGTAATTAACTGTACCCCTCTACAGCAGCTGTAAGCAGCATTGTTGTTATAGACCACAACCTCTATCTCTCTCTGAAATTGATAAATCTAACCTCAAAATAAACAAGAAAGAAGTAAAGGAAGTGAATAGAATTTTAGAAAAAAATAGATATGGTAGACCTCTGGAGAAAGCTGAACGGGGATAGAAAAGAATGTACATTTTCCTCTGTGGTCCATGGCACATACACAAAAATATACCAGATACTAGGGCATAAAGCCCTCACAATACAGTGCAGAAAGGCAGAAATAGTCAATGCATCCTTTTCAGATCATCATGCAACAAAAATTATTTGTAATAAAGGACCATGGAAAGATAAACTAAAATTAATTGGAAGCTAAATAATCTAATCCTAAAGAATGAGTGGGTCAAACAACAAATCATAGAAATAATCAATAATTTCATTCAAAAGAATGACAATAATGAGACAACGTGCCAAAACTTATGGGATGCAGTTAAAGTGGTTCTTAAGGGATATTTTATATCTCTGAATGCTTACATGAATAAAATAGAGAAAAAAGATATCAGTGAATTGGGCATGCAACTGAAAAAGCTAGAAAAAGAACAAATTGAAAATCCTCAATTAAATACCAAGTTAGAAATACTGAAAACCAAAGGAGAGATTAAGAAAATTTAAAATCAATAAAACTATTGAACTCCTAAATAAAACTAACATCTGGTTTTATCAAAAAAAAACAATAAAATTGGTAAACCTTTGATTAATTTGATTAAAAAGAAGAAAGAAGAGTCCCCCAGGATCCTCCAAACTCCTATTAAAAATGGCTTTGAACAAATTTTAGACCTGAAGAACCTACAAAATAGCAGAGAAAAGCAGGGCTCCAGCCCAGGATACCTGGATGGTCACTGGGCAATGTCTATTACACGGAGCTGTGAGAGAAGCAGAGCAGAGCCCAGCTTGGGCTGGGCCCAGACCAACCAGACCAGGGAGCTGGGCAGAACAGGCCTTAGAACCCTGATTCAGTAAGCTGTGGCAGTTACCAGACTTCTCAACCCACAAACACCAAAGACAACACAGAAGGTTAGTGGGAAAAACTGTGGAGAGAGAGTGAAAGGAGTTTGCTGTTTGGCCAGCATGACAGGGGCAGCAGAAGTAATGCAGCTCTGAGGACTACAGCTCCAGTTGCTTCTGGCCCCAGGCGCAGCTGGTGGGAGGAATTAAGGGGCGGATAAGAGTGGGAGTGCAGAGCCTGCTTAGATCTAAATCGCAGTCTGAGTTGGCAGTTCTTGGGGGAGGAGGAGCACTGGTGTGGCAGAACTGGCTGTGTAGAAATAGCTCTGAAAACAACAGAGCAGCCCCTCAAGCTTGGGACAAAGTAGTCTCGACTCTAGAAGCAGTCATGCTCCAATGAAAAGCTCAAGGGTCAAGTAGTTG
>CM053627.1:141786550-141814408 GCA_028646595.1 Phalanger gymnotis | reverse complement strand
ATGATATGTAAGCCAGCCATTTATACTTTTTAAATCAATAAATGATTATATTTTTTGGTTTAATAATCTCTAATTTATCATTATATACCATGACACACATCTTGTAAGTATCTAAAAATATATAAACACCTCTGAATGAATAGTTACCTTCTCATGTTAAACTTCAATTATTTCCAAATTTTTAAAATAATCTAGCTTTAATTTTTTACTTAGAAGAGAAAAAAAATTTTAACTTCATCGTTTCAAATGTTAAGAGGTATAACGGCCCTGGCCACAGTACTGGCATACTTAAATGACTTTTTTCATTACTTACAGTGTCAGTTGGAGTCCTTTGATGGCACACTATTTGGTCCTCACTGTGACTAGTAAATTTCTCTCTATCATTATGTGACTTTAGCTGGTCTAGGCACAATCAGTTTGGGTAAAAGGGAGGCAACCTCGGAACACGCTCAGATTGCCTAAAATGAAGCCTTCTTTATCCTGCATTTGAAAGAGCTATTATCTGCTCCATGTTTTCTACTTCCCCTGGCTTGCTCTCTGCTTCATTTTTCTTCAACAAGGACATTGATCTTTGCAGCCATGGCAGGGATGCCAGCAATAATGTCAAGCTTTGCCACTTTAATTCCAATGTTACTAGTAATTTCTCAAGGCTTATCTGAACCTTAAGATAATTTGTACAGTTGGGTACTAGATGTTTGGGAAGATGATTGGACTTCAAAAGGCAAACAAAAAATGGCTATTTCTAGCCTCAAAAAAACCCAGTAGTAAAAGAAGAAAATCTGACTGACTCTCTCTCTCTCTCTCTCTCTCTCTCTCTCTCTCTCTCTCTCTCTGTTCATGTGGTGGAGATGCAATTGTTTATTATATTTGATCCAGGTAACATGTGAGTGTAACTCAGTTGCTCTGACTTAACTAGGAGGACAGAACAGAGTGGAAAGATTATGTGTAGCAGAGAAATTTTAAAGTTTTGACAGCTCTCTAAATAGCCATTCTGTGTACTATCTAGGCAGAGCGATAGGCCTGTATAACAGCAGAGGTAGAAATGTATTTAGCCCGAAACAACATTCTTCTAGCTATCTCCTTAAAAAATGTGACACTTCCCTAGAGAAGCAATGGAAGCAGATGCAGTAGCAATAGGAAGCATGTGTTAGCTAGAAAGATATATATGAAGCAACAACAGAAGAATGTTGCTTTCAAGATTGTTTGAGAATAGATGCCAGACAAAACAGAAATAGTGAAATGGCAAGGGTGTTCTTGGACTCTGTGAAGGAAGCAGAATGAAGAGCGCCAAGGCACTCAGTACTGAAGTGAAGAAAACTTGAATAAACAATTCAGTGGTCCTATGAGTGATGTGGACTATACAGGGCCAAGGATGGTGGGCCCTACCAAAGTGGCAGGTTGTAATACTCTATAGTTATCCTGAATTCTTTTCCCATTTAGGAGGTGGATGGAAAGGTGGTCAACCTCATGGTCGCATTTTAAGTTTTCAGTGATTATAAAGGTCCTTTAGAAGATGAGGCTCACTTTAAGAGTGAGTAGATTGATTCCCTAGCAAACCAAGTTTCTTAAGAGGGCTTGGATGCAAATTTTATCTAAAATACACACACACACACACACACACACACACACACACACACACAACTTTTCTGTTCCATGTTTTGTTATTTTACTGCTGATAAAGAAATTGAACTTACCCCAGATGAGATTTTAAAATGTCGCTGTTAGGTCTCCCAAGGAAAACTTGGGTGGGGGCATTAAATGTAGAATATGATGGCATTAATGATTTGTTTTCTTGATTAAACTAGTTCCAACTGTCCTAAATCACCATAATGAATACAGTTGTTTTTAATGGCAAGAGCAGAAAAGTAAGGAAAGTTCAAGCAACATAATTTTCCAAGGTCTCTGTCTATGTTGTTATTGTTGTAGTTGTTAGAGTTTTTTTTTTAAGAGAGCTCCTTGACAATGAACTTATGACATTATTTACCTTCAACCTAGTTCTTCCTTCTAAACAATTTTAGAAATTCAGAAAAATTGTAAAAGTTACTTTAAAATAAATTGTTTTAGGTTACCCTTTAATTAGTCATGTAACTTCAAGGCCAAACTTGTTAAACGGGCTTCGCTGTTCATTTTGTAACATTTTGGCTAAAACATTATCATTAAAAATATTTTGAACAAGACAATCCTTTTTTTAATCATGGAACAAGTCCTACAGTGATTTTATTTTCGCTTCCTGCCAGTATGACTCATTGTCTTAGCCCTGAATATAGACATATCATACCCAGAAATATGCTTAGTATACAAGTGACAATAATAATGCTGATGATAATAATGATGAATCCCATCTTGGAAAGTCTAAGACACTTAAAGTTTGGCATATAACCATAGTGCAGGGGGCCCATGAACTTCGATGAGAAAAAAATATATCTTTATTTCAATAAAATTGATTTTCTTTGCAATTCTATATATTTATTTTATCCATTTAAAAAGATTATTCTGAGAAGGCACACAAGCTTCACTAAACTGCCAGAAGAGTTCATAAGAGACAAATGCTTAAGAATCCCTACTTTAATATTAGATTGTGGGATTGAGGTTGAGGAATGATTTAGGAAGTATGCAGAATTTCTTATTTAGTCATCCAGGTTCAGAGGAAATGCTGAGTTTTGTCATTACAGATCTACTCGCATTGCCAAACTTTTACTTTCAATTTAATTATGCATTTCATTTTCCAGTATGCTAAAATAGCTTTTTGTAGGATTTAGCAGTTCCTGGCTTTAGAATTTAAAGCAGTGTTCTTCCTTTAACTTCAGTGTAGCCTGTACTTGGATCTTCTCCTTGTGTTTTATCATTACTGAGTCTGGTCTCTCAAAGTGATTTAGAGTTGTAAGCCAGGCAAAGCATGTGCACAATTTGAATAAAGCCTGTCCCTGGTCTGACAGTGCAGAACTATGGAAGAAGAGAAGAAGTAATGACTGGCAGAGTGGGAATATTGTCAGTATATAGGATGGGGCAGTGGATCCAAACCAAAAAAAGCCATTTACAAGGGTAAAAGAGTATCCTGGGGACAGAGAAGTGAGTTGAAGGCAGTAGAAGTGGAGAATGACAGAAGGAATAACTTTGATACAAAGAAAGCCCTCTATGGAAGAAAGATCCCAATGGAAAGATCAATTGAAAGGAATTACCAGTAGGGGGTACTACAGAACTGCAGAAAACCACACAGATAATAGGATTGCATTTGATACTGGAGAACACTAAGTGTGAGACCTACTGGAATTTAGGGGTGATAAGAACTATTTGTCATAGACTATATAGTTTTCAATTTTATTACTTTCCCCATTATTAATAAAACTTAAAATTAATTTCAGTAATTTAAAAATATATGTACATATTTAAACATGTGTGTTTACATACACGTGTGTGTTCGTGTGTTTGTGTGTGTGTGTGTGTGTGTGTGTGTGTGTGTGTGTGTGTGTGTGTACATAAGCCAGCTTGGTGACTCGGTAGATAGAGTGCTGGACCTGGAGTCAGGAAGACCTAAGTACAAATCCGGCAGCAGATGCTGGCTAACTGTGTTTTGCTGGGCAAGTCACTTAACCTCTGTTTGCCAAACAACTAATGTGTGTATACAATATGTGTGTATACATAAATAAACATATATATACATATATAATATATAAAATACGTATGTACATAAATATACACACGTATCTATATTTAACTTCGGTTATGCTGTCTGCCACCACCAGGAAGTCATGTATGTTACATTTTATCACTTCTATCCCCTTAGAAGCAACTGTTGGCACAATGGAAGAGGGAGAGGGTATATCAGAATCAGAATTTAGCTCAGCTCCTATATAGCACATTTCCACCAAGTTTCAAAGTCAAAGATTCTATCAAGGATCCCAGGACCTTCTCAGGGCTTCATTGCTGGACTGGCTGCAACATTTGGCCCAGAATTTTGGGCTCCAACATCACCATGGCTCAAATATGGGAATTTCACTGCCTATCCTTAGAACTAAGAGGATAAATTAAATGGACCAAAACCTCAAGTGTGATTCTTGGGGATACAGGACTTAAAGAGGATTGTGCGTATGGGGGAAGTGGCCCCTCAACCCACCTAGTTCAGTTCATAGAGCATGTGCTGTGAGTGAAAAGGATCTTCATATCCCTGGATGCATCTGGGAAGAGAAAGAGATTATCTCGGACTGTTTTTTTTTTAAATTCGTTTATTTATTTTTAGTTTTCAACATTCACTTCTATAAGATTTTGAGTTGTAAATTTTTCTCCTTCTCCCTTCACTCCACCCATCCCCAAGACAGTGTGCAATCTGATGTAGGTTATACATGTACAATCAAATTAAACATATTTCCACATTAGCCATGTTGTAAAGAGGAATTAGAACCAAGGGGGGGGGGGACACAAAAAAGCAGAAACAAACAAACAAACAAACGAAAGGAGAAAACAGCCTGCTTTGATCTGCATTCAGACTTCATAGTTCCTTGTATGTGGAGAGTATTTTCCATCATGAGTTTTTGGAACTGTCTTAGATCATTGTATTTGTGAGAAGAGTTAAGTCTATCAAAATTGGTCATTGCATCAATGTTGCTTTTACTGTGAAATATCTTCTCCTGGTTCTGCTCACTTCACTCATCAGTTCATGTAAGACTTTCCAGTGTTTTCTGAAGTCTTCCTGTTCATCATTTCTTGTGAAAAAATACTATTCCATTACATTCATACTACCACTTGTTCAGCCGTTCCCCAATTGATGGGCATTCCCTCATTTTCCAGTTCTTGGCCACCACAAAAAGAACTGCTATAAATATTTTTGTACAGGTGTGTTTCTCATTTGTAGGATCTCTTTGGGATACAGACCTAGAAGTGGTATTGCTGGGTCAAAATGTATGCACATTTTTATAGCCCTTTGGGCATAGTTCCAAATTGCTCTCCAGAATGGTTGGATCAGTACTCAACTTCACCAATAATACATTAGTGTTCTAATTTTGCCACAAGTTCTCCAATATTTATCTTTTTCCTGTTTTTTTTTTTATGTTATTCAAGCTGATAGTTGGGATGTGCTACCTCAGAGCTGTTTTGATTTGCATTTCTCTAATCAATAGGGATTTAGAACCTTTTATATGACTATATACAACTTGGTTTTTTTTTTTTCATCTGAAAACTGCCTATTCATATCCTTTGACCATTTATCAACTAGGGAATGACTTGTATTCTTATAAATTTGACTCAGTTCTCTACGTATTTTAGAAATGAGACCTTTACCAGAGACTCTGGCTGTAAAATTTGTCTCCCAGCTTTCTGCTTCCCTTCTAATCTTTGTTGCATTGTCTTTGTTTGTTCTTTCTTTATCTCTTTTAATTAGATCTATTTTTGCTTTTGCTTTGTCTAAGATAAGGATTGTGTTTTTTAATCCACTCTCCTATCTGCTTCCTTTTATGGGAGAGCTCATTACAACTGTGTCTTTCTCTCCATCCTATTTCCCCCCTGTTTATGCTTTTCTCTCTCCTTTCTCCCTTTTCCTCATTACTACTATTTTGCTTCTCACTGCTATCTCCCTTAATCTGCCTTCCCTTCTATCAGCCCCCCTTTTCTTTCTTCTACTATTTCTTACTTCCCTTCTACCCTCCCATCTTTCAACCCTTTCCCTTTTCTTTCGCTTTTCTTTCCCTTTTCCTCTTTCCTTTCCGACTTCCTATAGGTTAAGATAGATCCAACTGAGTATGTATGTTATTCACCAAAGTTGATGAGAATAGGATTCAAACATTGCTCACTTCCCTCTGTTCTTTTCCTCTGCTGGAGTAGGCCTGCAGCTTTTTCTGTGAGGCAATTTACCCTTTTCTGTCTCCTCCTTTCCTCTTTTTTATAAAATAATTTATATTCCATCTTTTGTCGACGCTACTCAGTTCCACAAGTTTTGAGTTCCAATTTTTCTCCTCCTCCGTCCTTCCCCCAAGACAGCATGTAATCTGATATAGGTTCTACATATATCTTTGCATTTAACTTATTTACACAATAGTCAAGTTGTAAAGCAGAATTATAACCAATGGAATGAATCATGAGAAAGAAGAAACAAAACCAAAAGAAAGAAGAAAAAGAGAAAGCAAATACTTTGCCACAATCTGTGTTCAGACTCCATAATTCTTTCTCTGGATATGGATAGCTTTTTAGATCATGAGTCTTTTGGAGCTGTCTTAAAACCTTACATTGCTGAGAAGAGCCAAGTCTATCAAAGTTAGTCATCAGAGATACTATGTTTCTGTAATTGTGTTTAATGTTCTCCAGGTTCTGCTCCCCTCACTTAGCATTAGATAACGTAGGTCTTTCCAGGTTATCATGAAGTCTGTCTGTTCCTCATTTCTTACAGAATAATAGTATTCCATCACATACATGTACCACAACTTATTTAGCCATTCCCCAATTGATGGGCGTCCTCTTGATTTCCAATCCTTTGCTACCACAAAAACTTCTGCTATAAATATTTTTGTACATACGGGTCCATTTCCCACTTCTATGATCTCTTTGGGATACAGCCGTAGAAGTGGTATTGCTGGGTCAAAGGGTATGTACATCTTTATAGCCCTTTGAGCATAGTTCCAAATTGCTCTCTAGAATGGCTGCATCAGTTCTCAACTCCCTCAGCAATGTAACCGTGTGCCAATTTTCCCACATCCTCTCCAGAATTTATAATTTTCCTGTTTTGTCATATTGGCCAATCTGACAAGGGAGATGTAGTACCTTAGAGTTCTTTTGATTTGCCTTTCTCTAATCAATAGATATTTAGAGCATTTTTTCATATGACAATAGATATCTTTAATTTCTTCCTCTGCAAACTGCCTATTCATATGTTTAGACCATTTATTGATTAGGGAATGACTTGTACTCCTATAAATTTGAGTCAGTTCACAGTATATTTTAGAGATGAGGCTTTTGTCAGAGACACCAGCTGTAAAAACTCTTTCCCAATTTTCTGCTTCCCTCCTAGTCTTTACTGCATTGGCTTTGTTTGTACAAAAGCCTTTCAATTTGACATAACCAAAATTATCCATTTTGCATTTCTTAATGCTCTCTATCTCTTGTGTGGTCATACATTCTTCCCTTCTCCGTAAGAATGACAAGTAAAATATTCCTTGCTCTCTGAAATTGCTCATAGTATCAGCCTTTGCACCTAGATCATGGACCCATTTTGACCTTACTTTGATATATGGTATAAGATATTGTCCATGCCCAGTTTCTGCCATACTGTTTTCCAGTTTCCCAGCAGTTTTTGTGAAACAGTGAGTTGTTATCTCAGAAGCTGGACTCTTTGGGTTCATCAGAGAGTCATTGAAAACTGCATCTTGTGTATCTAACCTATTCCACTGATCCACCACTCTATTTCTTAGCCAGTACAAAGTAATTTTGATGACTTCTACTTTATAATACAGTTTAAAAACTGGTATGGTTAGGCCACCTTCCCTACCATTTCTTTTCATTAATTCCCTCGATATACTGGATCTTTTGTTCTTCCAGATGAATTTTGTTATTATTTTATCCAACTCTGTAAAATAATTTTGGGTAGTTTGATTGGAATGGCACTGAATAAGTAAATTAATTTAGGTAAAGTTGTCATTTTTATTATATCAGCTTGGCCTAACCATGAGCAACTGATAGTTTTCCATTTATTTAGGTCTGACTTCATTTGTGTGAAAAGTATTTTGTTATTGTGTTAATATAGGTCCTGAGTTTGTCTTGGCAGATAGACTCCCAATTATTTTATAGTGTCTACAGTAATTTTAAAAGGAATTTCTCTTTCTATCTCTTTCTGTTGGGCTTGGTTAGTAATATATAGGAATGCCAAGGATTTTTGTGGGATTATTTTGTATCCTGAAAATTTTCTAAAGTTATTTATTATTTCAAGTAATTTTTTTACTTGATTCTCTAGGATTCTCTAAGTAAATCATCATATCATCTGCAAAGAGTGATAACTTAGTTTCCTCTTCTACTATTCTAATTCCTTCAATTTCTTTTTATTCTCTTACTGCTAAAGCTAACATTTCTAGTATCAAATTAAATAATGGGGTGACAATGGACATTTTTGTTTCACCACCAATCTTATTGGAAACACATCTAACTTATCCCCATTACATATAATGCCTGCTGATGGTTTTAGGTACATGCTACTTATAATTTTAAGGAAGACTCCATTTATTCCTATGCTTTCTAGTGTTTTTAATAGGAATGGGTGTTGTATTTTGTCAAAATGTTTTTCCACATCTACTGAGATAATCATATAATTTCTGTTAGTTTTGTTATTGATTTGATCAATTATTCTTATAGATTTCCTAATATTGAACCATCCTTGCATTCCTGGAATAAATCTTTCCTGGTCATAGTGTATTATTCTCATGAAAAATTGCTGCAATCTTTTTGCTAATATTTTGTTTAAAATTTTTGCATCAATATTCATTAAGATCTATAATTTTCTTTCACTGTTTTGACCCTTCCTGCTTTAAGTATTAGTACCATATTTGGGTCATAAAAAGAATTTGGTAAGACTCCTTCACCTATTTTCCCAAATTGTCTATAAAGTATGGGAATTAATTGTTCTTTAAATGTTTGATAGAATTTACATGTAAATCCATCAGGCTCTGGAGATTTTTTCCCAAGGTGTTCATTGATGGTTTGCTCAATTTCTTTTTCTGAGATGGGGTTACCTAACTTTAGGTATCTGTTTTAGATGTCATGCTGACTATACCATTCTCAAAATTAGCAAATGTCATCCTCTCATATAGGGATATAAACAATTTGCCCTTGTTGAATAACAAGGTTTCTCCTTTTTTATATTTTCTTATGTTTCCATTTTTATGTCTCTCTTGAGTCTTATATTCAAAGATCAAATTTTCCATTGAGCTCCAGCCTTTTCAACAGAAATGTTTGGAATTCCCTTATTTCATTAAATGTCCATCTCCCTGCCTGAAAGAGTATGCTCAGTACTGTGGGATAGTTGATTCTTGGTTGTATTCCAAGCTTCTTTGCCTTTCAAGTTTTCATATTCCTATTCCTTTGATCTTTTAATGTGGAAACTGCAAGGTCCTATGTGATCCTGACTGTAGTTCCGTGATATTTGAGTTGTCTCTTTCTGGCTGCTTGCAGTATTTTCCCATTGACCTGATGATTCTAGACTTTGGCTACACTATGTCTTGGAGTTTTCAATCTGGGATCTGTTTCAGGGAGGATTGGTGTATTCTTTCTATGATTATTTTATCCTCTGGTTCTAGGACCTTGAGACTTTTTTCCTTAATGATTTCCTGGAAGAAACTGTCAGTTTTTTTTTTCCATCATGGCTTTCCAGAAGACCAATAATTCTTAGATTATCTCTCTTGGATCTATTTTCCAGGTCAGTTTTTTTTTCCAATGAGATATTTAACATTGTCTTCTATTTTTTGTTGTTTATATTTTATTGACTGATTCTTGATGTCTCATAGTTATTAGCTTCTATGCATCCAATTCTAATTTTTAATGAATTATTTTCTTCAAAGAGCTTCTGTATCTGTCTTTCCATTTGGCCAATTTTACTTTTCAGGCATTAATTTTCTCATGTTAGATTCTTTAGTTGTTTTCTTACCTTTCTAATTTGGTTTTTAAAATCCTCTTTGAGATCTTCCAGGAATGCTTTTTGGGCTCAAGATCAGATTATCTTCCCTCTGGAAGTTTCAGATGTGGGTATAGTGTTGATGCTGTCCTTGTCTGAATTCATATTTTGATCTTCTCTGTCCCTGTAATATGATTCAATGGTCTTTTAAAAAACTTTTATAGCTTGTTTCTTCATGACAGTTTTTTTCCTGGATTTTTAAGTGGATTTCTGCTTCTGGAGCCCAGAGGTCTGTCTTAAATTTCTTGTGTTGGGAGCTAGGGGTCTGGTTATTGGCTTTGTGTACTATGGCCTCTGGTTTTGTCAGCTAGAACTTATATACTGCTGCAGCTCACCTGATGCTGAGCTGAAGCTGGCTGGTGTGTGCCAAGGATCCAGGCCCATTGAAGTCTTTTCTTAGTTTCCCTGGGTGGTCATAGTGTGAGGTGTGGGGGAAGAGTGGTCTGTGCTGGAAGTCTCCTCTTCCCCTAGGGCTCTGGTATATAGAATTGGTTGTCATCACCGCAGGTTTGTGCTGGTGTCTGCCAATTCCCTTGGCTGAGCAAAGGTACCCCTGGCGTCCTGGTGATGGTGCTTGCCAGCTCCACCCCCCTGGGGCTCAGAAACTCCTACCGGTCTGCTAAGGTGAGGCTTTCTGGGATACCTCCCTTTCTGCACTATTCTCCATCCATAACTGCAAGAGGGGCCAATCAGCCCAGCTTCCTGAGCTAAAAGACTATATTACCTCCACTTCTGGATCCTCTATTCCAGGATTTTTCCTAGGGCAGTGTTCTCTGGGTTTTTCAAGGTCAGCAAAGGAAGGATAATAAAAGCATTTACTCAGCTGTCATGGCTCCTGGAAGTTCAAGAAAGAGAGTTTCAAACCTTTAGACTATGGGCTGATAGCTCCAGGAGTAGCTGCTGCTGTTGCTGCCACAGGCTCTGTGCTTCTGTCCCTCCTAGCTCTGACAGACTCCTGTCCTGGGAGGAGAGGCCTGGGGATCAACACTGCAGTCAGTGGGCTGTGCTTGCTCTCATACTGTTATGTTGCTCTTGGGTGGTTCCATGCTCCCAGTGCTCTCCCAGCCTGGTACAACAGATTCCTCTTTTTCTGGACTCTCCTGACTTGAAAATCTGTCATACTCTGTCTCCTAGTGGATTCTGCCTCTCTCAAGACTGCTCAGATTCACTTCTCAGGAGGTATCTGAAAGAATTTGAGAGATCTTAGGCATGTTCCTGTTTTCACTCTGCCATCTTGGCCCTCCTTTCCTCTTCTCCCAGTACAATCCTTTTTTCACCCTTTAATTAATTATTTTTTTCATCATCAAATCAAAATCAACTTATACTCACACCCTCTGTCTTTGTGTACGCTTTCTAAATGCCACAAAAAGATGAAGTTCTCAAGAGTTATAAGTATCATCTTCCATGTAGGGATGTAAACAGTTTAACCTTACTGGATGATATATTTTTTGCTTTCCTATTTAATTTTTTATGTTTCTCTTGAGTCTTGTATTTGAAGATTGAATTTTCTCTTTAGTTCTTTTTTTTAAATCAGGAATGATTAAAATCCTATTGAATAATCATAAACATATTGTGTTGCTGGAGAGTTGATTCTTGGTTATAATCCAAGCTCCTTTGCCTTCAGGAATATCATATTCCAGCCCCTTTTAATGTAGAAACTGCCAAGTCCTGCTTAATCCTGACTGTGGTTCCACAATATTTAAATTGTTTTTTTTTTTTTCTGGCTGCTTGTTGTATTTTCTCCTTGACTTGATGATTCTGGAATTCAACTACAATATTCCTTGGGATTTTCATTTTGGGATCTCTTTCAGGAGGTGGTTGGTGGATTCTTTCAATGATTACTTTGCCCTCTTGTTCTAGGATATCAGGGCAATTTTCCTTGATAATTACTTGAAAGATGCTTTCCAGGCTATTTTTTAATCATGAATTTCAGGTAGTTGAATAATTCTTAAGTCATATCTCCTGGATCTATTTTCCACATCAGTTGTTTTTCCCATGAGATATTTTAAATTTTCTTCTGTTTTTTCATTCTATTGATTTTGTTTGACTGATTCTTGATGTATTATAGAGTCATTAGCCTCTACTTGCCCAATTCTAATTTTTGAGAAATTATTTTCAATATACATGGAACTGAGTCAAATTTATAAGAATACAAGTCATTCCCCAATTGATAAATCATCAAAGGATATGACCAGGCAGTTTTCAGAGGAAGAAATTAAGGATATCTATAGTCATGTAGTCTAAATCACTATTGATTAGAGAAATGCAAATCAAAACAACTCTCAGGTACTGCATCTCTCCTGTCAGATTTGCTAATATGTCAAAACAGGAAAATGATAAATGCTGGAGAAGATGTGGGAAAATTGGAGCACTATTACATTGTTGGCAGAGTTGTGAACTGATCCAACCATTCTGGAAAGCAATTTGGATTTATACACAGAGGGCTATAAAAATGTGCATACCCTTTGACCCAGCAATACAGATTCTAGGGCTACATCCCAAAGAGATCATATAAAGGGGAAAAGGACTCGCGTGTACAAAAATATTTATAGCAGCTCTTTTTGTGGTGGCAAAGAATTGGAAATCAAGGGGATGCCTATCAATTGGGGAATGGATAAACAAATTGTGGTATATGAATATAATGGAATATTACTGTGCTACAAGAAATGAGGAGCAGATGGACTTCATAAGAACCCGGAGAGTCTTATATTATCTGATGATGAGTGAAAGGAGCAGAACCAGGAGAACATTGGACACAACCACAGACACATTACTTCTGTGTTGACTAATTTTGATTGACTTGGCTCTTCTCTACAATGCAAGGTTCTAAGACAGCTCCAAAAGACTCGTGATGGGAAAGGCTATCCACATCAAGAGAAAGAATTATGGAATCTGAATGGAGATTGAAGCAAACTATTTGCTCTCTTTTTTAAATTTTATTTTATTTTTGGGTTGTTACATCTTTCTCATGGCTCATTCCATTGATTATAATTCTTCTTTACCACTTGATTATTGGGAAAATAAGTTTAACATGAAGGTGTATGTAGAACGTATATCAGATTATTTGCCGTTTTGGGTCAGGGGGAGAGAGGAGGCGAGGGTGGGGGAGAAAATTTGGAACTGAAAAACTTGTGGAACTGAGTGTTGTTAACTAAAAAAGTATTAAATGATAAAAAAAAAATTAAAAAGAAGTTATTTTCTTCAGTTAGCTTTTGTACCTCCTTTTCCATCTGGCCAATTTTACTATTTAAGGAGTTTTTTTCTTTACTCAATTTTTGTCCTTCCCCTTCCAAGCTATTGACTGTCTCTTGCATAACTCTCACTGCTTTTCCCATTTTTTTTCTTCTACTTCTCTTATTTGACTTTTAAAGTCCTTCTTGAGCTCTTCTAAGAAGACTCTTTGGGCTTGAGACCAATTCATATTCCCTTTGGGGGTTTCACATGCAAGTATTTTGACATTGTTCTCTTCTGAGTTTGTATTTTGATCTTCCCTGTCCTCATAGAAAGACTCTATGATCAATGTTTGTTTTTGCTTTTTGCTCATCATATTTGCCTATTTCCTGGTTTTTAAAGTTGACCTCTTTTGCTGGAACACAGGAGACACTTTCCCAAGCTTCTTGTGTTGGGGAGCCAAGGGCCTAATCCCTTGCTTTGTGCAAGTGCTGGCCTCTGGAGGCAGTAGGGGTCTGACAGTTTACCTGGTGCTGAGCTGGGGTCCTAGTAGCAGTGTCTGCCATGTGCTGAGGCCAGGTGGGGTTTTCTGTATTTTCCCAGGCTACACTGAAGCAAATAGAGTTCTGCTGCTGGAGGATGCCTGCCTGCCTGGGGCTGAGCTGAAGCATGGGGAGGTCTGGCTTCTGGAAGACACTTGCCTGACTGGGGTTGGGCTGGTGCATATGTTGGTTCTCCAAGCTGGAGTCTGCCACTTCCGCTGGCTGTGCTAAGGCATGTGGAGGGTCCTGGTGTTTGCATTTGCCTGCTCCATTGCTCTAGGGCTCAGGATCTCCCACTGGTTTGCTGAGGTGGAGCCTGCTGCAGGCTTGCTGAATGCCTCCTGTCCTGGCCTGCACTCCACTTTTACCCAAGTGATAAGAATCGTTTTTGCCTATCCTCTAAGTCTCCCAGACCAAGATTGTTCCACCTCATATTTCTGCTGGCTTTGATGTTCCTGCATCTGTTCTAGGGTGCTATTTTATGGGTGTTTGGGGATGATAATGTTAGAGGGACAGCGATCTATTGCTCACTCCACCATCTTGCCTCCCAGAATTCCTGCCAAAATTATACTTTTAATGACAAATTTTCTACCTGGAAGGTCTTAAAAATAAAAATCTAATAATATTAAAATTAAAATGAAAGTGTGCCCAACCCCATTAGACAACAAATCATTTGTTGATTAGAAGATATCTTAAACCAATAACTTTTCATTTAAACACAATGTAACCAATGATTGGTGGACCTATATCCCAAATTATTCATATTGTGCACTATTAATATAAGCCCCATCATATGGAGCAAATTAATACCTTCAGCAATAATTTTTTTCCATGTTAATATTTATTGAGTTTGAATGGTTTGTTTGGGGGTTGATTTATGCCAATGAAAGAAACAAATGGAATACTATATCCAGCAAAGGCTGCTGACTTTCTGTGCATATTGGTATACGGCTTTCTTAAAGCTATACTTAAGCTGTCAGAAGACAGAGCTTTGAAAGTTAATACCTTTTTCCTTGCATAGGCTCTGCCACATTTTTGAATAGTTTAATTATCTACTTTATTTGGGTTCTGTGTGGGTTGCCTTTCCCATTTTTCTCATTTTCTAGTTCAATGAATTCTAAATAAGTTTAAAGAATGTGGTGATTTTTAGTATGCTACTGACTGGGTTCATGATTTTATTGTTGGTTTTTATCTTTAATCATGTTTTCTAGATATTAAAAAACAAATCCACTCATAAAAAGAATATTACATGTAAGCTATTATGATGCCCAACTATGGAACACTTTTCTTCTAAGGACATAAACATGTTCTTAATATAATGATACAAGCTATTTAGAAAAAACTTAGAAAAAATTCTCTAAATAGAGACAAGTTTGTGTTAAAGAGAAATATTAGGTCATAAAATTACAATGTCCAAAAAAGTAAGAAATACAATTAGAGACAGAGGAAGATAAGACTTATAATTCTGACTAATTCCAAACTGAGATCCATTGTGGTACAGTCTAAAGTGCTCATTTGAAGTTGAAGGATGCAGGTCATATTCCACCTCTGCCACAGACTACTTATGTGACCATGGACAAGTCACAGCCTCTCTGGGCCTCAATTTCCTCATATTTAAAAAGTAGGTGTAAGTCTAAATGACTTTCAACCTCACTTCCATCTCTGAATTTATAATATCTTATACCGAAGCTCGAGGTGTGACTCTTGGGGTCCTAGTAACTAAATGTCCTTTCTGTGGCACTGGGTATTTGTTTTGCTCATGTTATTTGCCTATTTTCTGGTTTTTAAAGTTGAGTTCTTTTGCTGGAGAACAAGGGGCACTTTCTTAAGCTTCTTGTGCTGGGGGCCAGGGGCCTGATCTCTTGCTTGGTGCCCTGGGGCCCCAGGTGTTGGCTCCTAGAAGCTTTAGGCATCTGGCAGTTTACCTGGTGCTGAGCTGGTGTCCTAGTGGCAGTGTCTGGCATGTGCTGAGGCCAGGGGGGGTTTTCTGTATTTCCCCAGGCTACATTGAAGCAAGTGGAGGTCTGCTGCTGAAGGATGTGTTCAGATATATCAAAAAATTATTCAAGAAACAGAGTCCCGATCTTCCCAAAGGTCACACAAATCATCATGAATTTATTTAGAGGGATTATTTACTGTTTGAGAGTGGGATCATTCACCTAAGATGATTGTCAAAGCACTTAGTTATTATCAATAAATTAGTCATAGGTGGCCAAAAAAATATTTAAATGCCCTTTTTCTTTTTGCCAATTGGAGGATGGTTGTTGAAGTCAAATTGGAAATTTAGTCAATGATGCCTTCTTACACTTCCTTTTTCTGTCCATTGTCCCTACTGGCTTTATTCTACTACTACTCCTTCTCAAGAACCTCCTCCATTTCTGCCTCCATACCAAGTGGTGGTAACATTCCCATGCCCTCTCTCCCCTCTTTCTCCACTCAAATTTATCTCCCCTGAGTTCCATAACTGTGTGGTGATCCCTTCAGCCACATGTAAGTGTCTGCCCCCATAATGTCTTAACTTGAGATTCTTCATATCATCATAAAGCACATGATATACTAGATTCTGTATCTGTGTACCATATACAAAGGCAGCATGGTATGGTGGAAGGAACACTGGCCCTGGAGTCACAAGTCACTATGTAAATTGCTAGTTGAGAGCATTATAATTTTAATATGTTACCACACAGGAAGAATAAACTGTCTTTGGAAAGGCCATACATTCTTGAGGTTGAAGTCTAAAAGGGAGACTTTCCCTTTGATCACTTAAAATGGCAGTTATAACAGAAGTGACTAGAAGTGAACATAAAGCACCTTCGGCTTGATAGAAACATGATTTGTATAATCATATTCTTTTGTTTTTTTCTTTAAAAATGTATATACAGAGTGTAAATTCTCCTTCATTAGTTACTACAAATGGGGGAAGAATATAGCCTTGATATCTTATGTAGGTGAGAACATAGCTCATCAATCATAGTCCCTATAGTAAATTTGAAGTCTTTGAAAAGTCACTTGATAAAATGAAATATGCCAGATAAGAGGAATGCTTCTATTGGCTGGGAGATTTTGTTATACCCTCTGGATTGTCCCTAAAAGCATCAAATTATCCGAAGTGGGTAATTTGAGAAATTGGGGTGAATATGGAGATATAGCCAAATCCCCGAGAAGAAATCGCCAGGGGTGGGGAAGAGGCATTGACTTTGGCCTTGGTCAGGTTTCTGCCCCTCCCCATCATCCTCTTTTGGCCAAAGGAAGACCTTCTAGGTTTAAAAAGCCTGACAGATTTTAGAATTCTCATCATCTCTCTGATGTCCTAAATGGTGTCCTGGGCAAGCTATGTATCCTGAAACAATCGACATACTCCTATTAAATCATCCATGAAAATGTTATTGTTGAATAGGCTAAGTAATATAGTTTAGTAGCTTTTTTATGTAAACTTCAGGTCTTCATGTTTAAATTCCTGTGATCTATGTACTTGCTCACGTCAATGAATGTGTAGAAACATGGATGTGAAACCCTTAAGGGTACATCCCTGGGAAAACAAATGGTCAGCTTTTAGAAGGGCCCTTATTACTACAAGGGAAGGTTTGAAAATTTTTCAAAAGGGGGAAATGGTTTGCTTTTTTCATTTTTTCTTTTGAAATTGATGTCATATAAGAACACTGGTTGGTAATCTTTGAACATTCTCACTTCAGAAAAGAAAAAGGCTTGTGGGATGATCTGAACCAGGAAAAGTAAGTGTTACTAACACCATGGTGCTGCTTATTGAACTCTACACAAAGCTAACTGAAGTACCTAAATGAAAGAGAGAACACTTCACTCTTTTGAAAATGTTCATGGGCCTAGCTCAAGTAGAAGAAAAAAAGTATCTCCATCTTTCTGTCTCCTTTAGAATCTCTGCTATTTAATAGTTAATATTGGGAATAAATATTCTAACAGTGAAGTCTGTCTGGAGGTCTACAAATAAGCATCCTAGTGGGTCTGCAAATTGTCACTTCTTATGAAGTTCCATGCATGAGCTGCAATGCTTCATGGAGCACATATCTCATACCACCACTTGTACTTCATGGTTTCCAACTTTATTGCTACTTCATTTGAAATACATTCTAGTATTTAGCTATTATAGCATCACTTTTCACAATCCTATAATTAAGGTTGTCTCAGTACCACTACTGTAACCCTTATTTTCCAGGGATTTACAACTCTGCTATGAAAATTTGAAAATTGGTATACAGTATTTAAAAACCTAACTGCACTATTTTTCTAATTAAAATGAACATATAACTTGGCAATTTTGGATGAATAAAACAGCTAGGAAAAAATTCTTCCTTTCTGATTCTTAAATAATTACTCAGGGTTGTTTAACAGGTTAGAAAATACAATCATATGTGCATGTTAGATATCTATATATCTATGTATCTATTAGATACCTAATGTCTATATCTATGTATCTATTACTTTCTGTTTAGTAGTTTTCAAACACTACTATATATCACCCTATCCAGTGGTGGGATTCAAATGAATTAACAATCTGTTCCTGATATGGTGGGTGCAGATCCCACCCCCACTAACAACCAGCTTGTGGAACTAAACCTAAAATTAGGTACTGGTTCTACTGAACCAGTGTGAATTGGCTGAATCCCACCACTTACCTTATCTAATGTATATGTAGACACACACACTCACACACACACATACATACACACTCACACCAGACACACATTTACATCTCTGAGAGTATTTTAAGATATTTAATTGTTTTCATACACATTACTTACATATTATATTTGGAATGGTGCATATGGCTTGAATACGCATCCTATGTTTTCCATTTAGAACATTTGTCAAGAAATAGAATGCTTAGTAATAATGATAATGCTGATGATGTTAACTGACGTTTATATAGCATTTTACATTTTGCAAAGAATTTGCATAAATTGTCTCATTTGCACCTCATAATGACCCCATAAGTTTATGTTATGTATAATATACATATATGCATATATAATAGACATGTACCTCCATATATGTTTGTAGAAATACATATTTAATACTTTAAGTCTATATGATTTTGTGAGTATGCTTATTGATATAGATTGATATAGATCTATTGATATAGATCTCAGCCTTTCTATGCCTTAGAATATACTCTTAAAGATTAGATATACAAACATATATGCATACATTTAAATATATACACATATATATTTGTGTGTATGTATATATGTGTGTATGTATACACATATCCATAGATATAAACATATATATGGGGGGGAGAGAGAGAGGAAGAGAGAGAGAGAGAGAGAGAGAGAGAGAGAGAGAGAGAGAGAGAGAGAGAGAGAGAACAAGAGCGAACTTCTTCAAACAGGACAATTATGAGAGAGGTTGTAGAAAAGTTAAAACTGCATTGTACTGATTGCTTGCCAGGATTCTTCCAGAGTTTCACTCCTGAAATTTAGTAAGTATCATTCCTTCATTTTAGGTTCTTCCTGAATAGGAAACAGCTTCCCATGTCCATGGACCTGGGATTTGGTTTGGGCCACAGTGTAAGCAAATCCATGGAATCTTTAAAACAACCTTTTAAAATGAGTTTCACTTTACCCTAAGGACTGACTGGTATGTAGTTATCTAAATTGCAAGAGCATGTGCTTGATTCTTTCTGTAAATTACTCCCTGAGAGGATGTTAGATCTTTGAAGTGTATTAACTCATTCAAGCCACTAAGGTCCCATTTAATAAATTACTGTCTCAGTATACTAAATGTTGCCCTGTAGTCTCCGCAACTTGGTGGCCCTCCAAACGTATCTTTATTGAAGTCACATTAAAAGGAGATTCTGGCAGTGAAGAAAGTATTATACTTCTTGAGTTTACCTAAAAATCTTCAAATGAAAATCCATTAATTCTGTTTTGAATGAATCAGAAAAAAGGGTTATGCTCATATCTACATATAATGACTGTTTAGAATCTAGTTTCAGTAACAGATTTTTTTTTTTTTGGTGGTAGGAGGTAGGAGAAGAAGACCTTGAATGTATAAGTGAAATATTTCAAGATAATTTAAAAAAAATGTTCTAAATACTCTCTACTTGGCTTTTGTCAAATATTTCCTCTTCATCTAACACAAAATATCAAAATAAGCTATAATGATGATTTATTCCTGTTTGAGTATGGATTAAACTAGATAACTTTTAAATTTTGCTTTGAACTCTGAGACTCTATACATGAATAACCTTGGGCAGTTCATTTAATCTCCCAGGGCGTCATTTTTCTAACTGTAAAATGAATAGGTTTAGCTAGATGACTTTTTTTCATTTATTCTAGGTCTATATCTTTGATTTTATGATTCTATAATTCTGAGTACTGAGATATCCCTGTTTTCACTTTATACTTCAGCTTATGTTATTATTGTTGTGGAGTCATTTCAATCACATCCAATTCTTGATGACACCATTTGGAGTTTTCTGCTGGAGACAGTGGCATAGTTTGCCATTTCTTTCTCTAGCTCACTTTGTATGTGAGGAAAGTGTGCTTTAAATGACTTACCCAGGGTCACACATCTGTTAATTGTCTGAGACCTGATTTGAATTCAGGTCTTCTTGACTCCAGGTAGGTACTCTATCCCCTGCTATCCCCCTGGTACATATTAGCTGCCATTAAATGGGCAAGAAATGCATATGAAGTTTTACATAGGGTAATGTGAATGAGGGTTTGCACAAGGCTGCTGAATTTAGAGGGCCCTGGAAGAATTTATGGTCCTTTAGCAGAAGAGATCAGCAAATAATCAGGAAGTATGTTAGCCCTCATTATGTGCCAGGTATTATGCTGATCACAAAAAGCATAAAGAAAACTGCAAAAACAGTCTGACTTCAAGGAGCTAAACATTCTAATGGGGGACAGAGTTTACTTTCTATAAAGAAATATTTAAAATAGGAAACTGCATATTTCATGTGATTTGTCTTGGGTATGACTTTTGTTTCACCAAAGTACAAAAAAAAGTTAGTTATGACCACATTTCTTTCTTCTGTAACTTTTCTTAAATTTCATCCCTTGGGATCACATCCTTTGCTTGTGAGTGGGGGTAAAATGCAAAGTATTTCTGGTTTTGGTTTCTTAAGGATTAATTATAATTTGAAACAAAATGAAATATAAATTAAAATAGTATTTTGTAATAGAAAGGGAGAATTGATTTTAGAGCCAGAATATCTAGCTTAGATTCCTAACTCTGTCTGTTATGAAATATGTGACCATAGGAATATTACATAACTTATCTGAGCCTTTTAAATTTTTTAAATGAAAATTACAATACTTATGCCACCCAAATTGCAGAATTCTTTAAGCATACAGGAAGGGAATATATATGAGTGTTTTGTTACTAACTATACAATGCTATAAGATATGTGCTAACATTATTAAGATATTAAATAATAATCTGTTCTATCTCATGTGTATCTTCATATAAGACTTCTGTTTCTATGATATTAAAAGACTGACACTTCAGATTATAAAAGAATGCCTGAGAATCAGACTCAAAAAATTCTGTTTACCTAGATAGAAACTCTATTTCAAGCTCCATTTCAAAGAACATTTTGTCCCAAGTCTTTATGTAATTATATTTTTGTGAAATAGGAGAACCATTGCTTTGACCATTTTGGATATGCTCCACGTACAAAGTATTTAAAATTAAATGCTTTGAATCACCACTCCTTACTTCACTGAAAATAAATTTACTGATACCCCAAATATTATTTGTGTACACATATGTTTCTTCAGGATTACTTAAGAGTACCAAAATATCAGTTTCAAAATTGAATAAACTGTCTGTCTAAAAGGCCTATGAAGATTTTTGCAAGTATCTTCTAACACCAATATTTTGTTTTGACAGAAATACAAAACATTAATATGCATGTATACATATTTAAAAACTCTAATTTTAAAAGGAATTAAAGGAATTGCTTTTCAATGTAATTATTTTATAAAATCAAATGAGAATAGTTACACACATTTTATGAATGATCTCTATCTCCCAAATTTTAAATATGCTCTAGGTTATGAAAGATTTTTAGGTATTACTTTGAGTATTTGATATTACATTTAGTAATAACATTTAGGACTACTAAGACACTTCAGTTATCTGAATGCTCTAGGTTAAATTGAAAAATAAATTAAAGGAAGAAAAAATAAATTTGCTTATTTGCTACTAAGATTTCTCTACCAAAATATTCATAAATAATAAGTTATTTTAATCTTCAGTGGGGCATCTTGACAGTCCCTAAAAAATTACACATGTATGAAAACTCAATTGCTCATAATTATCTATAAAATAAGTTGTTTGGACACCATGGCTTCTGATTTCCCCCTTAATACTAGATCTGTGAGTCTGTGAACCTATGAACCTACTTCTATATATCTGTGCCTCCTATGCTAACAGATGTAGAATGGTATAGTAGAAAGAAAGATAAGTTCAATTTCTACTCTTAGCACTTATTAATTTTGCATCTATGAGAAAGTTAGTGATTTAACCTTTCCAAGCCTCTTTCTCATCTGAAAAATTTGGATGATAATACCTTTAATGAGAACATCACAAAATTATTCTAAAGATCAAATGAGATAAGATATATGCCAACCCTTATTAATATTAGCTATTGTTTCTCTTTAAAAACAGGTGCAAATAACTTTTGAATACATGTTTGGATTATCCACTGATTGCATAGAGGAAATTTTAATCCCAAAATAAATATATTAGTCTACCTGATAAATTCTTTGCATGGGGGATTTTAATTTCAATAAAATTTAAATGTCCATTTATGCAAATAATATTGTTCATCCTTCATTTTTATTGGATGAATTAAGTGAGACAAAGTTGTAAAAAGTTCTCAGTCTCACTCTCTATTCCAGAATCATCAAAATCCAATGGAAAGAAAAGTCAAGGTAACTACTACCCAGGATTTAGTAGATAACCCTGGCATCTTTGATGATTGACCAGGCTTTCAGTACTCCATAATGCCTGCTTCAGTTGCCTTCTTGGTCATTGAAACCAATTGTCTTCATCTGCCCATTATACTAGGGGATGTCTTCACATGCTTGGGACAGATAATCCACTAACTCACTTTCAGATTTGAAGCCCATCAATTATTTTCAACCTGATTTAGACTATCTAGAGGGAGATGGTTTTACTGGTGTATGGCCACTACACATGCTACAGCTTCTTGGAGCCACAGATGAGAGTTGGTGACAGGTGGACACCAAAGGTGAATAAGTAGCCCTGAAAAGGGCTTGGCAAGCCCTCACACAAGGGGTAGTAATCCTCTATGAACATCCTATAGACTCCATGCAAATAATACTAATGAAACAACCATTCAGATAGCTAATAAGCATTTAACCACCTTTTATGTGCTGGGCACTGTGCTAAGCGAAAGGTAAAATATATTTTTTTTTTGCTACAAACAAACTTGCAATCTGATGAATGAGATAATATGCAAATGATTATGTACAAACTACATAGAAGAAAAAGCTGCATACAAGATGAAGAGAAATTAATCAACAGTAGAAAAGAACTAGAATTAAAAGACATGAAGGAAGAGAGGAGGCAGACCCAAGGATGGAGAGGATTTTAGGTGTGGTGGACAGTTAAGGCAAATTCCCAGAGCCAGAGAAAAGAATTATACCTTTTCAGTGTCCTGAGGAAGTTTGAGGCAGATGACTTGAAAATCTCAATGCAGTCATGAGGGTATAATAACCTAGAACTAGTTCTCAATCACATGAACAGGGATACAAAATCCTCAGCTCAGAGTTTGAATCTCCACATTTCCGTAAGCAAGATTAAAAAAAAAAGACAGCTTCAACTTTGTTCTTTTTCAAAAATTAAATTTCCTTTTTTTCCATTATCAGGATTTTTTTCTTCTTGTCATGCCCCCATCCCCACTGGAAAAACAAAGAAAAAGAAAACTATTATAACAAATATACATAGTCAAGCAAAACAAGTACCAGAATTGGTCAAGCACAAAAACGTGGCTCACTCTACTTTATCACATATCTGTCAGAAGATACATAGTTTTCTTCATCTTTGATTCTCTGGAATCTGTACCTTGGTATAGGTATTCTGGAAACCAATTTGGAATGATCCCCGAAAAGGTACTAACCTGTGCTTCCACCCAGCACCTCAAAGAGATCAGGCAAAGTGAGACGGTCATATACATACTGAAATATTTATAGAAAATGTTTTTTATTGCAAAGAACTGAGAACTATTGGGATATCCATCAATTGGGTAATAGCTGAATAAACTATAGTTGCAGATGTGAAAGAATAATTTTGTGCTTTAAGAAATGATGAAGGAAACTATTTCACTGAAATTTGGGAAGGCTTACATGAAATACTACAAATTAAGTATGAACCAAAACAATTTATACTACGACTCATCAAAATTAACAATTTTGAAAGAGTTAAGAACAATAATCAAAGCAATGAATCCTGATTACTTTCTTAATTTTCACCTTATTCATCCACTAAAGGTCCCACTCTTATGAACTAATGTAATGAAATGAGTAGAACCAAGAGAACGATTTATACAATAAGAATAATATTGTAAAGATAACCAGTCTTGAAAGATTAGTAACTCTGATCAATATAGTAAGAAGTGTTGGCTAGGAAGATCTAGGAACTATACACCTAGCACAGCAGTTAATATTATTTTTAGACATACAGTGCAGCATTTAAGGCATAAGTTTTCTGATGGTGGGTGTGTGTGTAAATTCACACCAAAGAACTGTTCAAAGTTACTAAATCACCCCAATTCATCAGAGAGGCTGAAGTAATATTCAGGTTTTAAGAAGAGTAGATTTCTCTATAAAAAAGAATGCTTTCTTCCTTTGGATTAAATTATTTGAAGTTGAAAACATGGGAAAAAAGCAAAAAAAAAATCTTAATTTTTACCCCTGCTTCCCAGAAGTGACCCTCCTTTTCTCCCTTGTCTCCATATCACTAATTTTAAGAATAAGGGGGAAAGGATGGTGAAGACTGAATTAGCTATATGGCCCTTACTCTAAAATTTTCTTTGCTAGTATTGTCTTTTTTTTAAACTAAATGACTTCATATTTGCCAAAATGTCATTTGGCCAACAACATACCAGTTAAAATATATTATTTATTCATGATATATACATTTGGGCACATTTTCAATCAGTTTGAATCTCAATACCTTTGTCAATCAGATCAGAACAAGCCTCTAACCTGTGGGTGGCAGGAGCCACACAAAACAGACTAGAGACAGGAGAGTCAGGAATCAAACAGAAATTTACTTTTAAGCTGAGGGAAAAGGCTTGCAATCAAGGACATGTGTGCCAGAGCCCCTCCCCTACGGGGTGATCCCAAGGCTTGTTGGGGAGATATTAATAATTATAACAAAGCTGTAACCTTGACAATGAGGGGTAACAGCAACAATGTGACAAGTTTGATTCAGAATAGGGCTTCATGACCAGGACATGGGTACTACAGGTGCTTGTTCAAACTCAGAGATCAACTGAGGCTGGTATGAAAGAACTCTGGGATTTTGCTGGGGCTAACATCATCCAGAGGGTGAGCTCGAGGGATTGTTGTTATGCCAGGTTCAGGGCAGAGCCCGCTTAAGGGGCTTTAGCTCTGGAAAACAAGGTGTTTCCTAACCTCTTGACACGTTCACACCTTTTTTTCCCCTTGGAAGATTCCTAATTTGCCTTTCCTAAGATCCTCATTAAAAGAGTAAGCCAGAATTTTCTAAGCAGTTTTTCTTTTCTGACATTCTTTGCTTTACCATCATGTTTTTAGTATCTTGACGGATAACAATATTACAGTGCTTTAACTCCTATTATTTCTTGTTCTTGTTATATTATCAGCTCATCTGTTTCATAATACATATTCAAAATGTTATATTTTATAAAACTTCCCACATGTAGATTACAGTTGAAACATAATGCTGTGTTTCAGGCTACCTATTGTGCATTTTTTAAATGGGCATTTGGGTCACCTACAATCTATTTTTTTCCTCTGAGATCATGATAGTTTCATGAGTCACATATATATAGCCTCCCTAACAGAATATTTATATTAAATAAATTTTTGTGTCTCTGAGTAGCTTGAGATCATTGAAAGACCTGCACGATTCCTTTATTACATAGGACTCTTCCAACAGCAAGAGAATCGTAGATTGCCTGTCACCTTGCTTCACAAAAGCATCTAAGAATAGTGGTCATAAATGTTACCCGTCTATAGACAAGTTCAGTGTGATATTAGGTAAGTATGCAGCTACCGTCTTGGAAACTTCTTCTTAGAAGGCAGCATCTATTTATTTACTTGGTAGTACCATGAAATACTACTAAGAATCCAGTTTCAGTGAGCTGATTAAGCTTTGTTTGTATAGGCATGTATGTGTGAATATTATGTTTGTGTGTGTATGATCAAAGATGGCACACATATTTAATTATAGTCTGCTTTTTAAATTTTTTACCTATATTTTCTAGTGGTGTGGTTTTGGTGGAAGGAGTAGTGTGAATTATTTCCTCTGTGGGAACTATGTCAAAGAGTCTAAAGAAACTTAAAGCAAGGAAGCTTTTTCTGCCTCAGAAAACAAACTATCTAGACTTGGAACAAACAGGAGCCTTCTTAAGCCTTTTGGTTTGTCTTCTGAGCTGAAATATAAGCAGTGCAAGAGATCTGTGGGCTAGAAAAGCTTTAAAGGGCAGTCAGTTCTTTTATACCTTGACTAATACATATGGATGCATCAGCTTTTGTTGGTGGGAATAGCTTAGCTACTGGTATATTTGGGAGACCAAATCGTCTAATTCTAAACTCAGGCCAGGCAGGTCAGTAAGAGGAGTTTACTTTGTTTTCAATATGAGGAACAGCATGAATAGCAGAAAAAGCAGTGGCTGGAGTTTGGGCTTCCAGTCAAGCATGAAAAACAAAATGAAAAAAAAACATAGTAGGAGGGGAAAAAAGCTTAAAAATCAATAAAATAAAGGAGTTAGCATTTCAGTCTCCATTTTAGTCTTATGTAGTAAAGAAATTGGCTTATGAGAGAAATGTTATGGTCCCTAACAGCCGATAACGTGCAGACCTTGACTCCTTAGAATTTATACGGAGAGTAAGAGAAGAATACTATTAAAGCACTAGTACTAAAAGGTTTGATTGCTGTTTAGCAACAGTATATATAATCAACATTTCTTCACGAATCAGGCAGTTATTCAATAAATATTTATTAAGCACCTAATGTGGGACAGTTACTCTGCTAAATGCTGGCAATATGAAGAAAGATAAAAGGTAGTCTTTAGTCTCAAGAAGCTCACAATTTAGTAGAGGAGAAAACATACATATAACTATGTATAAACAAAATATAAACAGGACAAAACAGATGTAATCTATAGAGAGGAGGCACTAGAATTAAGAGGCATTGGGAAGAATTTGCTGTAGATGGTGGAATTTTAGATGAGACTTGAAAGAAGTTAGGGAAGCCAGGAAACAGAGACAAAAAGATAACATTTCATGCTTGACAGATAGCCAACGAAAATTTTCAGAGGTGGAGTATCTTATTAGGTGGTATGAAATCAAAGAGACAGCATGTTATAGTGGAAAGAAGGTGGATGTGGAGTCAGAGAACCTGAAAGAAAACCCTGTCTCTGCTACTTATTGTGTGAATTTAGGTAATTTAGTCTTTCTTGGCCTCAGTTTCCTCATCTGAAAAATTAAAATATGCAGTAGATGACCTCTCAATTCCCTTCCACATCTACATCTTCCTCCTAAAATAGTGTGGCAGAATTTTATTCATATATTTAAGAGCAGCATTTCTCTTTAGTTAGTGTTCGTTTTTGGCATTTTTCCTTAATCCTAAAGGGGATAAAACAGCAAAGATCAGTATTTTTTTTTAGTGTATAGTTTTCTTTTTTTTATAATCTTTATTTATTTAATATATTTAGTTTTCAGCATTAATTTTCACCAGAGTTTGAATTACAAATTTTCTCCCCATTTCTACCATCCCCACCGCTCCAAGATGCCATATATTCTGGTTGCCCTGTTCCTCAGTCAGCCCTCTCTTCTGTCACCCCACACCCCTCCCATCCCCTTTTCCCTTCCTTTCTTGTAGGGCAAGATAAATTTCTACACCCCATTGCCTGTGGATCTTATTTTCTACTTGCATGCAAAAACTTTTTTTTTTTGAACATCTGGTTTTAAGACTTTGAGTTCCAAATTTTCTCCCCTCTTCTCTTCCCACTCACCCTCCCTCCCTAAGAAGTCAAGCAATTCAACACGGGCCACATGCATATCATTATGTATAACCCTTCCACAATACTCGTGTTGTGAAGGAATAACTATATTTTGCTTCTTCCTAATCTGTCCCCCTTTGTTGAATTTTCTCCCTTGACCCTGTCCCTTTTCGAAAGTGTTTGTTTTTGATTACGTCCACCTCCATCTGCCCTCCCTTCTATCATCCCCCCCTTTTTTTATCTTCTTCCTCCTTCTTTCCTGTGGGGTAAGATACCCA
>CM053627.1:141767198-141786050 GCA_028646595.1 Phalanger gymnotis | reverse complement strand
GGGCAGTGGCAGAACCACAAACTCCCTGTCCCCAGCAGCTTTTCCCACTAACCTTCTCTGTTGTCTTTGGTGTTCGTGGGTTCAGAAGTCTGGTAAGTGCTGCAGTACACTGATTCAGGGCGCTAGGGCACACTCTGCCCAGCTCCTGGTCTGGTTGGTCTGCGCTGCCTACACTGAGTTCTGCTCTGCTCCACTCTGCTCCCAGCTCCATTTGGGATGGACCTTACCCTGAGCCCATCCAGGCTGTCCTGGGCTGGAGCCCTGCTTCCTTCTGCTGTTTTGTGAGTTCTGCAGTTCTAGAATTGATTCAGAGACATTTTTTATAGATTTTTGGAGGGACTTGGCAGGGAGCTCATTCTAGTCCCTGCTTTCCAGCCGCCATCTTGGCTCTGTCCCCTGCAAAGATCAGTTTTTAAATATATATTAATTTAATTAATTCTGCAGCAGTAATTTAAGTGCTTAGAAGCCACAGCGGTAGGCTTTCTTTAATGTAAAGTTTTGGTGATGGAAGTTACAGTTACATTTCTAATAAGTACATTAACGTCATAGACTTCTTGGAGTTTCATCAATCTTCCAGGTATTTACCCCAAATCTGAGTATTAAGATTTTTTCTTCAATTAGTTCAAAACTTAGTTCATTACATTTTTTCTTATTAAGAAAATCAGTGCATCTTCCTTATGCCTTGGTTGCTGAAAGCCAAGTTTCTCTTGATTAAAGCATAATGATATATAGTACTGCAGAAACCCTTAGATACAGGCCTGAATGAATTGCCCTCACCTTGTTTCTTAACCTGAAGGATATCTATTTCAGCTCAGATGTTCATCCTAATAATGTCTTGTGTTATTTTAAAAGGAAAACAAAAAAGTGAGCAAGGTCGTCTGGAAGAAAGTTTTCTTTGTCTTTCCTGTGCCTCCACTACCTATCCTTTATCATTATTATGTAATAAATTTATGGGAGTTAATTCTAAATTTTATTTATTTTTTATGTGGAACTTCAATTAGAGATATTTACTTGGTAATTAGGGAAAATAATCTTATCAAATGGGGAGAATAAGATTCCAGTAGAATCAAAATAAAGTCTAATATTCCAATAACTTTATAGGTTTTTTCTTGTATTTAAATAATGCTTCAAATGATAAGAAACTGATTTTTCGAAGAACAATTTTAGCCAGCTATACTAAAAATAGGCACTGCATATGTAAAGATGAGCTTTAATAGACATTTACAATAAATGGAATACACCCAAAGTATATAAATAATGTAGTAGTATATAAAATGCCTATTTTTCTAGAATCTGGGCCACATCAACATATTAAATATTTATCTTCATCTAGACATAATGCCCAGAGGACTAATTTAATGAAATTTTAGTTAAAACATGAAAATATATGCATAAACATTAGAGGAAGTACTATTCATTTTTTAAATGCTAAAACATTCCAATCAGATACACTTAATGTGAAGAGTCTATCTGATGAATAGAGGCAAGGGATAATAAATGCTCATAATTCCTGAATCCTAAAACCATGTATGTTGCTTGTGGACACAAACGGTAAAGTATAACTTTTGCTTGTCACAAGTGGTCATTGGAGATAACTTAGTAGCCAAACTTGAATTTTTTATTTAATATTTTATTTTCCCAATTACTCGTAGAAACAATTTTAATGTTCGTTTAAAACATTTTGAGCTCCAAATTATCTTCCTTCTTTTCTCCCCCCCGCCCCGGACTGAGAAGGCAAATGATTTGAGATAGTTTATACATGTGTAGTCATGAAACATATTTCCACATTAATCATGTTGTGAAAGGAAACACAGACCAAAAAAAAAACCAAGAAAAATGAGGAAAATAAAGAAAAAGTATGCTTTGATTTGCATTCAGACTCTATCAGTTCTTTCTCTGCAGATGGGTAGCATTTTTTTAAATCACAAGTCCTTCAGAATTCTATTGGATCATTGTATTGCTGAGAATAGCCAAGTCCTTCACAGTTGTTCATCATATAATGTCGCTCATTTCACTTTGCATCAGTTCATATAAGTATTTCTGGGTTTTTTTGGATAGAATCTTGTTTGTCATTTCCTATAGCACAATAATATTCCATCATAATCATGTACAACAAGTTCACCCATTCCCCAATTGATGGACATCCTCTTAATTTGCAATTCCTTGTCATCACTGAGTTGCTATAAATATTTTTGTATGTATAGGTCCCTTTCCTTCTCTTTATTTCTTTGGGATACAGACCTGATAGTGGTATTATTTAGTAAAAAGCTATGAATTATTTTATAATCCTTTGGGCATCATTCCAAATAATCTGCCAAAATGGCTGAATCAGTATAATCAGTATACTACTTGACCAACAGTTTTCCCACATTCTCTTCAACATTTGTCATTTTCATTTATCTGTCATTTTCACCAAACTGATAAGAGTGGGGTGGTAGCTCAGAGTTGTTTTAATTAGCATTTCTCTAATTAATAGTGATTTAGAACATTTATTTTCAAATGAATATACTTCACCTGAAAAATGTCTCTTCATAAGCTTTGACCATTTGTCAATTGAGGAATGGCTTGTATTTCTATTAGTTTGACTCAGTTTTCTATACATTTGAGAAATGAGGTCTTTATCAGGGAAACTTGCTATAATTTTTTCACAGGTATGATTACTAAATACATATTCCCCACCATTTTATTTTCCCCTATTTATCATACTTTCTCTTTCTTTTCACCCTGTCCACTCTCAAAAGTGTTTTCACTTTTGACTTTTACTCCCCCCCCCGCCAATCCACTCTCCCTTCTATTAGTGCTCCCCCTTCTCTTCTCCTCCTCCCCTTGGATTTTCCTACAGGGTAAGATAGACTTTTATACCCAACTAAACGTGCATGTCATTCCCTCTTTGAGCCAATTTCTATGAGATTAACATTCATATACTCTCCATCCTCCAACTCCCTCATCTTCTCTTCCACTATGAAAGCTCTTTCATATTTCTTTTGTCAGATAATTTATTCCTTTCTACATTAGCCTTTCCTCTTCTCCCAGTGCATTCATCTTTCTCATGCCTTTTATATTTTTAGATAATCATTCAAGTAACATTCATGCTTTCTGCCTACGTGTACTCCTTCTAACTGCCTTAATAATGAAAAATGTTTTATGATGTATAAGTATCATTTTCCCGTATAGAAATGTAAATGGTTTAACCTCATTGAATCCCTTATGATTTCTCTTTCCTGTTTACCTTTTTATGCTTCTCTTGAGTCTTATATTCAAAAGTCAAATTTTTCTATTCAGCTGATCTTTTCATCAACAATACTTGAAAGTCCTCTATTTCATTGAATATCCATTTTTCACCAGAAGGATTATGCTATTTGTCCTCCAGATAACCATATTCCAAGGGCTCTGATCTTTTAATGTAGAAACTCCTAAATCTTGTGTTATCACGAGTGTGACTGCACAATATGTGAATTGTTTCTTTTTGACTGCTTGCCATGTTTTCTCCTTGACCTGAGAGCCTAGAATTTAGCTATAAGATCTCTGGGGGTTTTCATTTTGTTATCTCTTTTGGGGGGAAAGGTGGATTCTTTCAATTTTTATTTTACCCTCTGGTTCTAGAATATGAAGGCAGTTTTACTTGATAATTTCTTGAAAGATGATGTTTAGGCTCTTTTTTGTGGCTTTGAGGTACTCCAATAACTCTTAAATTCTCTATCCTGGGTCTATTTCCCAAGTCAGTTTTTAAAAAAATGAAATATTTCAATTATCTTCTATTTTTTCATTGTTTCTATTTTATTTTGTTTCTTGCTGTCTCATACATTCATTACCTTTCATTTACTCAATTCTAATATTTAAGGAATCCTTTTTCTTCATTGAACTTTTGTACCTTCTTTTCCACTTGGCCAATTCTGCTTTTCAAGGCATTTTTCTCTTCATTATGTTTTTGAGCTGTTTTTACCATTTGGCCTATGCTCTTTATCAAAGTGTTATTTTCTTTGGCATTTTTTTGTGCCTCCTTTACAAGCTGTTGACTCTTTTCTTCCCCATGATTTTCTCACATCACTCTCATTTCTCTTCCCATTTTTCCTCTTCCTCTCTTATCTGATTTTTAAAATCCTTGAGCTTTTCCATGGCCTGAGAACAATTCATGTTTTTCTTTGACGCTTTGAATGTAGTAGTTTTGACTTTGTGGCCTTCTTCTGAGTTTGTTTTGATCTTTCCTGTCATGGTAACTTCATATGGTCAGGATGTTTTTCTGCCATTTTATCATTTTCTCCAGTCTATTTCTTGACTTTTACCTCTATATTAAAGTGGATCTCTGCTTCCAGATTGGAGAGGACACGGTTCCAAATTTTGGGTTTTTTTGTGCAGATGTTTTCAGAGATAATTCTGGAGACCTATAAGTTTTTGGAGACCTGTAAGTTTTTGGTTCTTCCAATGTGGTATGATCTAGGGAGAGGTATGTTAATTGCTTCTGTGCTCTGCTCTATGAGGGACCATAGACATTCCTTTCTGCCCTGTAACTACAACCAGGACCCAGAGCTCCTTTGCAGCTACAAGCTCTAGTGTGCTAATGTTTCTCGGCACCCTGGGAATGAGACCCAGGACTGTGACTCTGATCCAAGTATGGGCAACGCAACTGAGTCCTGCTTCTGAGGCCAGCAAAGGGACCCCTAAAATCTCCTTCTGACAAGTTGTCTGACCCACCTTACCGAGTTGGCTGAGCATTCTAGAATCCACCATTCCTGCCACAGATTCAGTCTCCCCTAAGACGTACTGCTGCTTTGCTGGGGAGCAGCCTCTGCTGGACTGTATTTCACTCTCACTGTAGGGTAACAGGCCTTTTCTGCTGTCCTTCTAAGTTGTCTTGGGCTGGAATTTTTTTTTTTTTTTGCTTTGTTCTTCTGGGTTCTGTTGGTATAGGATTTGTTTTGAGGCATTATTTAAAGTCATTTAGAGGGGTTTTGGGAAGAGCTCATGTGATTCCCTGCCTTTTCTCCACCATCTTGGTTCCACTTGGCTTCACTCCTTTAAATGTGAGTATTTTTAATTCAAATCATGGAGTTAGAAAGAATGCTTTTAATTTTGTAATGCAAAATTTCAATTGCAATGACTCCGCCAAGACCCATTTGTCCAGCCTACCTTAAATTCTGAAAAAGAATTGTTTTTAAATTTTAAATTAAGAAAAAGATTAATATATACAAGTTACTCTCAAATCTTCAGTTCTTTTCAAACACAAAAAATTCATTCACAGACAGTAATTTGTAGGATTTTCACATGTGCTGATCAGTTTCAAAGTGTGTATAATCTTAGCAAGTAGTTTAATTGGTTATATCTGCATTATCCCTTTCAAGTTCATGAGGAAAAGTCTACAAAAAGAAGGAAGTCCAAATTTGTGTTTATTTTCTGTGGCAAATTCTGTCACTAATTACCTAAAGACTGTCCAAAATACAATCCTATAAATATGACCCAGCAGTTTTTCTTTGGAGTTACTTCAATGCCTAGAGACTTCATAAAGTAAGATTCATAGCAATCAGTCATTTATTAAATGTGTGTGGAACTATGTGCCAAGCAATGTGCTATGTAATGGGATGTAATGACAAGGTATGGATAAATACTTTTGGTTAATCTTGGACTCCTGATGCTTAGGGGATTAGGATTAATCCTTTTACTTGCAAGTGCTGCTTACTCTCTCCACTACATAACAATAGTAACTACTATCAACAGTTAATGCTCTGAGAGACAGTTGGCTGCTAATCACAGAACAGTTTCCCTCATCTCTATGGTTGGGAGTGCAGTTTTTATATAGGATTTGAGAATAGCTTTTAACCATATGACTTTACATATGAGCCACAATCCTTCCTTTCTAAATGTAGGCTGCTCTTATGCTCCACATAATAACATAGAGAAGTTAAAGCAACAAAGATGTATATCCTTAAGTTCAACATTCCACTCCTTCCCAGTTCCAACCCTCCAGGCAAAAAAAAAATGTCCCTCTAAGTTTGGATGCTAATTCTCTATAACTTTTTTTTTCTCCCAGCTACAGCAATAGAAGGAAGAATGGCAAAAATCAGGACTTTCATTAGTTTAATAAATCTCCCATGGAAACACATCACAGAAGCAGGTAACTACGATAATTTTGCCAATTAACTCACAAGGGCCACGACTGAATTTCCCCTTTACTCTTGTTGCACAAGATAATGTGTAAGGGTCCTGAGAAGATGTATCATCAAATTGTTTTCTTCTAAGCCAGCCTATACCTTCCACTCATGGTATGGTCAGAACACAAAATGCCATGCCTGTAATTCTCTGCTGGCTAATTGAACAATGAGGTTCACAGCTGGAATTGCAAGCTTCCAAATGGCAGAATATATATTCGTTCACTCAAAAATTTGAGGATATCCAAATCTTTTCTATGGCTGCCAATGTCTGTAAGACTCTGCTCATTTCCTGTATCTGCTGTGAGGTCCCTACAAGGCAGAAATCTTGGCAAAAGGCAAAAGGGCAGATGAAACTGTTTCAGTATGTTAGAGTACTTTAAGAGTAAGGAGGCCTCTCTTAATGCCTAGGTGAAGCACAAAAGTAATTGTACCTATTTGGGTTGTAATGATTTATATTTATATTGCATTTTAAGATTTGCCAAGCAGTTTAGAAATATGATGTCATTTAAGCCTCAAAATAGTCTTGTGTGAGAAGTACTATGAATGCCACATTCCCAATTTATGAAGAAAATGAGTTATTACTCACCTATGGTCACGCAGTAATTGGCAGAGGCATGATTCAAACCCTAATTGCCCTCACTCCTCAGTCCATGTTCTTTGCCCTATACTAGATTGCTTCTTTAATGGATAAAGGGGGTTGGAGGTAGGCTGATGATTAATCAGGATTACTACCGGGCAGACCATACATTAAAAACTTTTAAATATGAAAAACCAGGCCAATAGTTTCAAATTTAGTGCATATTTTATACGAGGTTTCATTGTAGGTCAATTTTGGCTCATTCACGTGCAACTTTTCTCTATTGACGTTCCTGGTAGTAGGGCTGTATTTGTCTAGCAGATGCTGATATCTTGAAAGTAGCATTTAAATTCGTGGAGCATGTGATGTTCTGCTAGCATTTTATAAAGATTTACCAACTTAAATACATCTGCTCAGACTCTTTAACTCCCACCCATTCACGATGCTATTGCAATTTCAGTATATTTCTAGCATGCCTATCCATTTTGGTTCCTTTAATCTACAGTCCTCTTCTCCATGGTTCAGACATATCCTCTCTCTATTAAATCAAAATTCATATTTCATAATCAAGATACACATATAACAATTTTCAATGAAGTTTGAAAAGAAATATCTTTTTGACGGCAACAATACAAACGAAGCAAAATAAGAAAAGTACTCAAAATAGGAACAATTAAATTTTTAATGTCATCTCATACTCCCAGCAGTCAGGTAACAAACATTTATTAAATACCTATTGTGTGCCAGGTGGAGGGAGCTAGATGGCTTAGTGGATAGAGCACTGGGGCTGGAGTCAGAAAGACCTAAGTTCAAATCCAGCCTCAGATACTTAGCTTTGTGACCCTGGAAAAGTCACTTAACCTCTCTTTTCCTTGGTCTACTGGAGAAGAAAATAACAAACCATTCTGGTATCTTTGCCAAGAAAACGTCATGGACAGTATTGATGTATTATGGTCCACAGAGTCATGAAGAGTCAAACATGACTAAACAACTCAACAATAATAACATGCGCCAAGCAGAGTGCTTAGAGTTGGGAAGAGAAAAAAAAGTGAAAAGATAGTAATTTTTCTCAAAGAGCTTGAAAGATAATAAGTAAACAACTAGATAAAGAAGATATAAACAGGATATCAACAGAAGGAAGTCACTAGAATTAGGGGGAATTGGGAAAATCTTGTGAAAACATTATTATCTGGGAATTGAAGTGAACCAGGGAAGCCAGGAAACAAAGATGAGGGAGAGAATTCTAGGCATGAGAAACAGAAGCAATTTTGGCCTATTTTCATTCACTCAGAGAAAGTTGCCTGAGGGTATACTGAGTAGTGAAAATGTAACAGATATCCAAAGAGTAATCAAAATCCTCAGTCTCAACCTCTGTTTTAAGGTCCTGCATTCCTAACTACCTGCTGGATACTTTAACATAGATGTATTGCCAAACTCTGTACAATGAGGAGAATGGGTAGGTAATTTATAAGACCCCTTCCAACTGTAAATCTATGGTCCTGAAATCTGCAGGATATGGCTTTACCTCTAAAGTCAGGGTAGAAATGAGCATGGAAAGTTCCTTTCATAATTCTTGGATTTCATTGAATTGAATGTCCACTGTCTATTTTGGTAAAAATTTGAAAGCACTCTATGAGTGTTTGATTTGAGTGTCCTCTCCTTTTCCCTGCTTTTCCCCCTTAACCATCATTTTTTTCTGGAGCCTTGGGGTTCATCTGATTGTTTTGTTCTTTTGTTCTTTTACATTGAATGGTTTCCAGGGAGGACACTGAGTCTAAGAAATAGTCAACAGTAAGTACTACTAGTTTATATTATTAGAACTATGGTTCACTATTGAGTTATTCATGTTGCTAGAATACAGCAAAAAAATACCTGGTCAAAAGTCCAAAAATTGTATTTCAATATTGTTTATATTTAATTATGTGCTGGGAATTCATGTCAAACCTGGAAAAAAGATGTGTTGTATTATATTTGAGAGGTGTTGGGGCTTCTATTTTGTCTTCAAATGTTTGAAGTATTATTGTATGAAAGAGATATTAAACTTATTTGCTTGTTGTCAGAAAGTATAGATAGAACCAATTGACTAGAGATATGTGGAGACAGATTTTGTAAGTATAGCTTTTAATGATGAGAGCTATTGAGCAATAGAATGGTTCACCTTTGGATGTATTAGTAGAAGTCTTTAATCATAAGAAGCCTGGAAACAGAGGAGGGATGACCACTTATTTTATTCTATTTTGGTTATACATGTCTTGTTAAGCAAAACACTTCCGTAATAGTCATGTTGTGTAAAACTAACTATACATCCTATCATTTATTCTATTTACTCCTTTGACTGTGTATCTTTTCAAAATTGTTGCTTTTGATTATTCCCTCCCCCAATCTTCCCTCCCTTCTATTACTTGCCCCCCTTTATGCCCTTCCCTCCTACTTTCCTGTGGGGTAAGATACCAAAATGAATGTGTGTGTTATTCCCTCCTTAAGCCAAATCCAATGAGGGCAAATTTCACTCATTTCCTTTTACCTCTCCCTCTTCCTTTCCATTATAACAGCTTTTTCTTGAGATAATTTACCCCCATTCTATCTCTCCTTTTCTCCATCTCCCAATATATTCCTCTCCCACCCTTTAATTTTATTTTATAGATGTCATCCCTTCATATTCAACCCATCCTGTGCCCTCTGTCTATATATATATTCCCTTCAACTACCCTAATACTGAAAAAGGTCTCATGAATTACAAATATGATCTTTCTGTGTAGGAATGTAAACAGTTCAATTTTAATAAGACACTTATGATTTCTCTTTCCTGTTTAGCTTTTCATGTTTCTCTTGGTTCTCGTATTAGAAAGTCAAATATTCTATTCAGCTTTGGTCTTTTCATCAAGAATGCTTGGAAACTCTTTATTTCATTGAATATCCATTTTTCCCCTGAAGGATTATACTCAATTTTGGTGGGTAGATGATTCTTGGCTTTAATCCTAGCTCCTTTGACCTCCAGAATATCATATTCCAAACACTTTGATCCCCTAATGTAGAAGCTGTGAGATCCTATGTTATCCTGATTGTGTTCCTACAATACTTGAATTGTTTCTTTCTGGCTGCTTGGAATATTTTCTCCTTGACCTGGGGACTCTGGAATTTGCCTACAATATTCCTAGGGGTTTTTCTTTTGGGATCTTTTTCAAGAGACAATGGGTGGATTCTTTCAATTTCTATTTTACCTTCTGGTTCTAGAATATCAGGGCAGTTTTCCTTGATAATTTCTTGAAAGATAATGTCTAGACTCTTTTTTTGATCATGGTTTTCAGGTAGTCCAATAATTTTTAAATTATCTCTCCTGGACCTGTTTTCCATGTCAGTGTTTTTTACAATGAGATATTTCATATTGTCTTCTATTTTTTCATTCTTATGGTTCTGATTTATAATTTCTTGATTTCTCAAAAAGTCACTAGCTTCCATTTGCTCCACTCTAATTTTTAAGACATTATTTTCTTCAGTGATCTTTTGGACCTCCTTTTTCATTTGGCCAATTCTGCTTTTTAAGGCATTCTTCTCCTCATTGGCTTTTTGGAACACTTTTGCCATTTGGATTATTCTATTTTTTAAGGTATTATTTTCTTCAGTATTTTTTGATTCTCCTTTAGCAAGCTGTTGACTTGTTTTTCATGATTTTCTTGCATCACTCTCATTTCTTTTCCCAGTTTTTCCTCTACTTCTCTTACTTGATTTTCAATATCCTTTTTGAGCTCTTCCATGGCCTGAGACCAATTCATATTTTTCCTGGATGCTTTTGATGTAGGATCTCTGATGGTATTCTCTTCTGGTTATATGTTTTGATCTTCTTTGTCACCAAAGTAAGATTATATCATCTGAGTTTTTCATGCTGCCTACTCATTGCTCCAGCCAATTACTTGATTTTTTGAGCTCTTTGTGAAGGTATGACTCTGCTTCTAGAATGGAGAGTGCTCTGTCCCAAGGTTCAGGGGTTTTCTGCTGCTGTTTTCAGAGGTACTTCTACGCACCTGTAAATTTTCAGTTCTTCTGAAGTGTTATGATCCAAGAAGAGGTGTTTACTCCTCTCCTGGCCTGTGCTCTGGTCTGAGAGTAACCTCAAACATTCTTCTCTGTCCTGGAACTTCGAGGATTCCCTCTTCACAGCTCCCATGAGCTCTGCCACACCAGCACTCCTCACCCCAGGATTGCCACTCAGGACTATGATCCAGACCCAAGCAGGGCAAAGCAAGATAATTCTGCCTCAGCACCAACAAAGAGATTCCTGCAGTCTTGCTATTATTAGCCACTTGATTCCCCCACCATCTTCCAGAAGGCCTGGACCTCTGGAAGCAGCCACTGCCACTGCTGCCACCCCTGCTGCAACTGCCTCTACTACCCTGAAGCTAGGGCTGGACCATGCTGTTCTCTCACTCAGATCTTATAGAATTTTCTCACTGAGCTTTTTTGATGTCTTTGGTGTTTGAGGGTTGAGAAGTCTGGAAACCATCATGGTTGCCTTTGATTCAATCTGCTGAAGCCTGCTCCAGCCCTGTCTATGCCAGTGTGGGCAATGCTGAGCTGGGCTCTGCTCCCAGCCTAGCATGATAGACCCTTCTTGTCAACTTTCCAGACTGTCTTGGGCTGGGGATCTGTTTCACTGTCATTTTATTGGTTCTGTAGATCTAGAATTTATATAGAGTCATTTTTACAGGTATTTGGAAGGGTTTGGTGGGGAGCTCAAGATCGTCCCTGCTCTTACTCTGCCATCTTGTCTCAGTTCCTGAGATGACCATTTATGAGGAATGCTACGGAGGAATGTGGAAGAATAGACTTCTGAAATCCTTTCTAATTACAGAATTCAATGATTTTCTTGAATATTTGTCCTGTCTATTTTCTTGACTAAGAGTTTAACTTGCTAAGAGTTTTGCTGTGGCATTCAGCTTACTTTAATGTTCAATGCACTATTTTGAAATAGTTAGGGGTTTTAATTAAGCCTTGAATATTACTACTACTACTTTTCTTAATGCCTTTCTAGCACCCCTATCTTTTCAAGTTCAACAGAATAGTTACTGTTGCACTGAGTTCCTTTGAGGAAGAAAATCTATTCCTTGAAACACTGAAATATAAATTTAATCTATAAGAAATCTACTATAAATTATATAGAGACTAAGCTCTAACCTGTACTAACCTGTACTGGGTACAGCGCCATCTGCAGATCATAAGATCACAGAGTGAGAGTTAGAAGGGACCTGTCCAGGCCATATTCTTCATTTGTGGATGAACATAAGACAAACAAAACCTGAGATTCAGAGAGTTTCAGTAACTTGCCCACAATAATTAAGTTAATAAGTATCAGAGACAGGATTTGAAACCAGGGCTTTCAGATTCTGAATTGAGTACTCTATCCACTTCACCCTACTTCACAGGAATCTTGCGCCTGGGCTTTCAAAATCTGACCTTAGAATAACAGTTGTAGAGACTAAGATCAAATTCCTTATAAGATATGTAGGAAAAGATGCATCCGAAAGGCCTTCTCACACTTTCCATTACCATCGATATTATTCACATACCATTCCATATCCAGATGATACCAAGTACTCAAGAGCTACTCTAGGAATCCAGGAACATAACTACTTTCCTTCCAACTAGTGAACTGAGGAAAATGTACACCTCTGTCAATGAAATTTATCCTTGAGATTGCTCAATAATACAGAAATAAGAATGCTTCTATTACCTCAAAGATTCAAGTGGGTCTTTCTCTCAACCTGTATATAATCCAACTTTATTTATAAAGGAAGAAAATTCTAGTAGTGCAGTCTCAGTACTTTTCAATTCCTTAAACTTCAGCTAATGTTTTTCCATATTGTTGTAATGGTGGGACAATGCAACCTAGTTGCAGGAGATCTATTGGTTTCTCCAACATTTGTGCAAAGAGAAAGAGTTGTTGACCATAGCTGCAGTACTAACTGCTTCTTTAAAAGTAGTGATAACATCCTACTCACTTCAGAAAATAGCATGAAAAGAAGATGAATGACCTTGAAGATTCATGTCAGTTTTTTTTTTTCTACACGAGGCCCTGGACCTGCTTCCTACTTGAGAAGGGAACTTAACATATTTAGACAAATGATTTGAAATCCAAAATAGAATATGATTTTTTTTTGGCAGGGCGATTGGGATTAAGGGACTTGCCTAAGGTCACACAGCTAGTATATTTGTCAAGTGTCTGAGGCCGGATTTGAATTTGGGTCCTCTTGACTCCAGGGCCAGTGCTCTACTCACTGTGTCACCTAACTGCCCCTAGAATACGTTTATTTTAATGACAGATTAATGTACCCCTTAATGTCAGCTAGGTAGTTCAGTGGATAGAGGGCCAGACCTGGAGTCAGGATGACTCATTTTCCTGAGTTCAAATCTGCCCTCAGATACTTACTAGCTGTGTGATCTTAAGCAAGTCATTTAAATTTGTATGTCTCAGTTTCTTCATCTGTAAAATGAGCTGTGGAAGGAAACGGCAAACCACTCCAGTATCTTGGCCAAAATCCCCTCAAAAAACAAACCTCAAAACAAATGGGGTCATGAGGAGTCAGCCATAATTGAAAATGAACGAACAAGAACAGAGTATGTCATCAGTTGCAACTGAATTGCTTTGTGCCTTTTGTCTAACCATACCACAAGAGCAATAAGTTGTCGCCTACTTTAGAAAGACCTATCTAGAGTTTTTCTTAGAACTAGAATTGTAAAGCAAACTAAGAATTGTGTTAGATGACTTTCTAAGCAAAAGATTCTATACTTGTTGCAAGACTTAAGCCAAAAATCTCCTACTCCTCTTACGACCTGATAGTGAATCAATCATGAAGTATTTATTAAGACCATTCTATGTGTAAGGCATTGTGGTTACCTCGTAGGGGTACAAAGAAAAGAGGAAAGAATTCCCTGCCTTCAAGGCACTTACTTTCTGATGATGGAGACAATATATACACATTGTAGTTAAATATAAAGGACATCAAAGTACAAGCTAAGACATTTGTATCCAGGTGGACCAGAACAGACATTCTACAGAAGGTGCATCTTGAACTGGGCCTTCGAGGAAGTCAAGGGTTCTAATGAGGGAAAGATGAAATAGGAGAATATTATAGGCAATGAAGTTGGGGTGCAGGGCGGAGAGAGACAGCAAAGCAATGGAAAAGAGTGATGGTGCATATTGTATGAGAGAAAGGAGGTAAACCAGTATGGCTAAGTTTCTATAGGGTAATCATGAGTAAGTCCTAGAAATTGTAATGAGAAATACTACCAATATGAGGGGGATAGATTCCAAGAAGATTTAAATGTCAAACTAATTTCATATTTTATACTAGAGATAATTTAGAGCCACTAGAATTTACTGAATGTGTGTGAATGGGTGCATGCGTGTGTTTGTGTATGTGTGTGTGTGTGTGTGTGTGTGTGTAGGGGTGACACAATCAGACATAGAAATGTTCTTTACCTTTTTTCTCTCATGGATCCTTTTTGGAGTTTGGTGAAGTTCATGAACCCCTTTGCAGAATAATATCTTAAAATGCATAAATACATAGAATTACTGAATAAAAACATATTTAAATGCAATTGTAACTTTTTACAAAAAAATTCATATTCCTGAGGTTAAGAACATCTGACTCAGAAACTTTAGTTCTGTTACATTCACTTAATAGATGTCCAATCATCATTTAGCTTTAGCTTAAATATCACTGTTCTGTAATGACTTACTTGATTATGGCAGCTGGAAGTGAACTGTGCTTTCATTGAACTGGTAACATTTTGTATCACTGATCTAACAATTTTCTATCATACACTACCTTAACATTTACAAAAAAAGTAACCAAATTTGTTTTTTATTGTTAAATTAGATAATTCTTTAAAGCAGCTCTTTTAAACAAATCACAATTTCAGAAGCTATTTTTCAAAGTCAAGTAATAATGTTTAGCATTTTCATTCTTGTTTACATTTGCTAGAATTGGTCTCAACATCCCCTTCTAGTTTTCTTTGCCTGAATTTCTGGGCTTCAGACTTTAGATCTGAACAACCTCTTTCTTAGTTTTAATGTAATTTCTTTAGGGCACTTTCTTTCAGACTAGCATGTGTGGTGTGTGTGTGTATGTGTGTGTGTGTGTGTGTGTGTGTGTGTGTGTGTGTGTGTATAAGAGATAGAGAGAGAGAGAGACAGAGTCAGAGATACAGAGAGACGGAGACAAAGAGACAGACTTTTATTTTTTGTAGATCCTAAGTTCTCTTCCTTGTTCTTCTAGCTCTGCTTTCTAATTCCAAGATTGTTGAAGCCCCTGCTTTTAATATCCAAATCATAGAAAGTTTTTTTCTTATGTTTTCTCTAATTTTCTAGTTTATCTTCCTTCCCTCTGGGCAGACATCATTCTTGACCCCAATTCTCCACCAGCTGGTATTAGACTTAATCAAGATAACAAGCATGTTAATCAATTAACAGCCTTACATACATGATTTCCCCTCTTACAATAATTAGCAACTGGCTTCTTCTAAGAAGTCTTACAATTAAAGAGTTTCACATTTAAAGTGACAGTATCCCTTATAACAGAATAATTAACTAGTTCTATCACATAAATGCTAAAAATTGCTGTTCTTTATTTACTATAATGTGAATTAGAGCAGATAAAGGATTGAGAGGAAGCCACTGGGTGGCAGGGGGCAGTCAGTGGGAGGATACTGGGATTTAAATGTTTTAAAGGCCAGTGCTAAATTTTAGTCTGTTCAAACCAGCACTTCCTTTAACATATATTCATCAGGTTGCACTGTTGCTTAAGATAGATGGCAGCAGTCTACCCAAGCATCTGTTTTGGAGTAAACTGAAGAATAGCAGCTACAGATAGGTTGGAACGAAGACATTTGTTTATAGAAGAGTCTGTCTATGAAGTACTGGGGAAAGATTATGATTTCGCTGTGAAATACTCTGGGTTCATTTGAAGTAAAGACAGTCTAAAAATTGAAGGGGAGGAATAAAACAACAAAAAGGCTTGTCAAAAATGTGTTGGAGACAGATGCAAAGTGATGGTCAAGTTGTAAAAGGAAGGAAAATAGAATAGAAACATTTCTGATTGTAAGTGATGAAACCAAAAACATGGGTTTTTTTTTGCTTTTTTTCTTTTAAAATATATTTTGTTTTTTTCCAATTACATGTAAAGAAAATTTTTAACGTTTATTTAAAAAAAATTCAAGTTTGCTATTTTCTCCTTTCCCTCCCTTACCTTCTCCATCTCTAAAACAGTAAGCAATTTGATATAGATTATATATGTACAATCATATGAAATGTATTTTCATATTAGTCAAGTTGTGAAAGAAGAAACAGATGAAAAGGAAAAGAAAAAAAAACATGAAAAAATAAAGTGAAATAAAATAAAAACAGGTGCTTCCATCTGCATTCAGATTCCATCAGTTCTTTCTCTGGATATGGTTAGCATTTTCTATCATGAGTCCTCTGGAATTATCTTAGGTCACTGTATTACTGAGAAGAGCTAAGTCATGCATAATTGATCATAACACAATGATGCTGTTACTATGTACAGTGTTCTCTTGGTTTTGCTCACTTCACTTCATATCAGTTCATGTAAATCCAGCTTTTTCTCTGAAATGTGACTGTTTATCATTTTTTATAGCACAATAGTATTGCATTATATTGATATACTGCAACTTGTTCAACCATTCACAAATTGATGGGCATCCCCTCAATTTCCAATTCTTTCCCACTGTGGAAAGAGCTCCTTTAAATATTTTTGTACATTCCCCTTTCCCCTTTTTCTTGTTTGTTAGGGATGCAGACACAGTAGCAATATTGCTGGATCAATGGGAATGCATAGTTTGAATCCACTTTGGGCATAATTCCAATTTATTCTCCAGAATCATTGAATCAATCCATATATCCACCAACAATGCATTAGTGTGAAATCATTAGTGTTGTGGGAAAGTCTTGCATTAAATATTTTCTTACTCAAGTTTTCCAGTGAATTCATTTCTTTATTGTCCCAGCTAAATTGGGAAAATAAAGTCTTTTATTTAATGCAGAATTGGGTGTTTTTTTGAAGGGGAGAATACAGAACCTTCAAACTATTTGGCCAGTGAGGTTATCTTTTATTACTGGACAAATTCTATAAAATATTGATAAGAAGGTTTGTGTTTGTTCAGAAAGAGAAACAGTCATCACTAAAAGCCATGACTTCTTCAAAAACAGGTCATGCAATATTAATATGATTTTGCCTTTAATGGTATTAAGGAATCAATTGACCAGAAGTGTGCTACATACATAGTATACATGGATTTCAGCAAGGCATATGATAAAGTGACTCGCTCCTCAGCAAGATAGAAATATATAAGCTAGATGATAGGAAAACTGAATGAATTCAACTGAATTCAGTATAATAATTGAACCAAGAAAGATCCTGGGAAGATGGTGGAATAGGTCAGAAAATGTTCAGCTCTCCAAATTTCTCCACAAAAATAGACAGAACATCACCTCATAGCAGCAGAAATAAAGATGGGGTAAAGTAGTTGTCTTCTTAAGACTGCTTGAGAAGACCTCAGGAAAGACCTGACCTCTAGGGGCAAAGATTTGGCCTAAGTGAAGTATAAACATCTCCAAGCTGACTCTGCAGAATCAGCAAACAATAAGCCCTGGGGCAGCTAGGTTGAGAGGCAGCCTCGGCCTTAGAAACTTTCATCTCACAGGCAGTATGGGGGTCTGATGGCTCAGTAGGAGAAGATTGAATGACCTTCCACTGCTGAGAGATACCAAGCACAGATGTGCTGACCAGATGAGTCTGGTCTGTGGCAGGGGGGAGAAGAAGCTATTAAACACCTGGAGAATGAAGTAGTGAGAGGGATCGTGTTGGCTGTGAGCACTCACAGGAGAGCAGAGTACTTAGTTTCCATTCTGGAACAGACAGGACAGCTGCAGTTTACAGCCACCAGAGGGACCAAAGAGAGAAAGATCATTTTTGGGACAGTGTGGCTGGGGGTCCTAACTGAGGCTTAAGAGTCAAGAGGAGAGTCCGAGGTTGGGACCTGAGACAAACTTCAGAAAATTACAGCAAGAAGGACTTGAGGCTTGGGGAATCATTCCACATACCTCAGGAGTAAAAGTCAATTGCACTAATAGCTGCTAAAAACAATATAAAATGATAAAACAATAAACAAACAAATAAATAAATGAAAAAAATGAGTAAGCAAAGGATAAAGACCCCAACCATAAATAGTTACTGCAGGGATAGAGAAGATCTGGGTTCATATTCAGAGGAATAAAAAGGAGCTAAAAAACAAAACAACAACAATAAAAAAGAACAGCACTCCAAGAAAGTCAAGAACATTATGAAAAGAAAGTCAACCAACTGGAAAGAGGAAATGAAAAGCTTAAGGAAGAAAATAATTCCTTGAAAACTCAAATTGGGCAAAGGGAAGCTAATGACAATCTAAGACACCAAGAAATTATATAACACAATCACAAGAAAAAAAATAGAATACATAGTGAACCCATCTCATCAATAAAAACAACTGATCTGGAGAACAGATTGAGGAGAAATAACGTAAGAATAGTGAGACTAAGGGGGCAGAGCCAAGATGGCAGCTGGAAAGCAGGGACTTGCGTAAGCTCCCTGCCAGGTCCCTCCAAAAACCTATAAAAAATGGCTCTGAACAAATTCTAGAACTTAAGAACCCACAAAATAGAAGAGGGAAGCAGGGATCCAGTCAAGGACTACCTGGATGGTTGCTGGATGAGGTCTATCATACAAGGAGCTGGGGGTGGAGGACAGCCGAGCCCAGTGTGGGCAGCAGCAGGACCAACCAGACCAGGAGCCAGGCGGAACCAGCCCTAGCACTCTGAATCAGCAAGTGGTGGCAGTTACCAGACTTCTTGACCCACAAACACCAAAGACAACAGAGAAGGTTAGTGGGAAAAGCTGCGGGGCACAGAGTGGAAGGAGTTTCACAGTTTGGCCACCACCCCAGGGGCAGTGGGGGAGGTGCAGCTATAGAACTACAGCTGCAGTTACTTCCAGCGCCAGGTCCATCTGGTGGGAGGAATTAAGTGGCAGATCAGAGCAGGAGTGCAGAGCCTGCTTAAGATTTTCGTCAGGTCCA
>CM053627.1:141749702-141766698 GCA_028646595.1 Phalanger gymnotis | reverse complement strand
TATTGGACTACCTGAAAGCCATGATCAAAAAAAAGCCTAGATATCATCTTTCAAGAAATTATCAAAGAGAACTGCCCTGATATTCTAGAGTCACAGGGCATAATAGAAATTGAAAGTATCCACAGATCACCTCCTCAAATAGATCCCAAAAAGAAATCTCCTAGGAATATTGTCGCCAAGTTCCAGAGTTTCCAGGTCAAAGAGAGAGAAAGCTGCTGTATGAATATAGATAAAAGCCTTGATATAGAACATGTTGTGCAGGTTAAATTGATAAAAATAAGCAATTGATTGAATTTGGTCAGAAATACTATGAAAGAAGAATTGATAAAGGCTCCGTTGATTCTATTTTTGATGTACCTGCAGCAGAAATATGAAAGTTTGGAAAGTCAGGATTTTTTGCTGGGAGGGAGTGTATTTAATGAATTCTTGATTAAATGAGATGAATCTGAGATGTCTAATGGACATTCAATTAAAGATGTTCAATAAGTATTTGTTTATGTAGGACTGAAACTCAGGAGATACACTAGGGATGAATACATAGTTTGGGGAGTCATACGTGTAGAGATATTAATCCAACCCGAGGGGATTGATGAGAGCAAATAGTGAAAGAGGCTAGAAGAGAGGTCAGGAAAGAGCACTGAGGGAAACCTTCAGTTACTGGGTAGAACATAGATGATGTTGACCAAAGGACACTCGGAAAGAGTGGATCTGACAGAAGGTAGAAGAGGCTAGGAAGAGTTATTGGATGAGAAAATAACTAGTAGAATTGAGGATCGGCAATGTCAAATGCTGCAGAAAGGTAAAGAGGGGTGAGGATAGACAAGAAGTCTTTAGAACTAACAATCATCATATTATTAGTAAACTTAGAAGTATTAAAATTCAATTGTCTCATCATAAATCACATTTCCATTGTTTAAAATGTGAGGGAGAGATGAAGAAATTGAGGCAAATGGAGTTAGAAGTTTTATAAGAGTTTGAACATGGAAGTAAGGAGAAACTTAGAATGACAGTTTGAAGAAAAAGCAAAATTCAAATTCAAGTTTAGGTCAATTGGATTGAGATCTTAATGTGTTTTTTTAAGAACAGGAAAATAGATAGTTGAGAAGAGAAACTATAGAATAAATAAAGGTTAACATGTGTGAAGGCCCAAGCTGTGTAAAAAGATGGAAAAGGTAGGAGAGGATCCTGAGCAGGAAGGATAAACTTGGTTGGCAAAAAAAAAGACATTTTTTTTTCAAAGAGTAGAGCAAACAAGGATTTAATGTGGAATGATGTCAGATTTTTGAGATAAACTGGGGAGATGATAGAGCTCACAATTACCTCCTCCTCCTTTTCCTCTTCCTCTTCCTTTTCTTCCTCCTCCTTTTCTTTCTCCTTCTTCTTCTTCCTCCTCTTCCCCATAGAAGTCTGAAATAAGTTTCCTTGCTGAGAGAGGGCAAGAGATGCTAGGGTATCTACCCTAGACAAGGCAAGGGTATCTACCCTAGAAAAGAAGATAAAATTTAAAAGACTAGCTCTGGAAAGTACCCTAGAATAATCAATCAGTAAAGAGAAAAATATAGAAAGTATTATTATTATTACTGTTATTATTATTACTTTAGCAATGATGACTCACTTGCATTTAGATAACTTGACTTATATTGTACCTAGTTGGCATGGTTACATGAATTCATCTAGCTCTATTCAGAAGCACATAAGTGGGATCATAGAAACAAATGTGCAAAAATAAAGCAAATGAATGAGAGGGGAAAGATAGAAAACAGGAAAGAGAGAAAGATAGAGAGATAGAACAAGAGAGAGGAGAGAGAGAGAAAGACTCATGGGGAAAACCTCAGAGAAAATCAAGAGATTGAATAAGTGATTAATCAAAGGAAATATGTCAATATAATTTAATAATATTATGTGATAAAATAAATCTTCAAAGGAAAGAACACCTGGCCACCCAAAAGAGAAAGTGGTCCAACCTCAGGAATTTTCAAAGTGGTTACAAAATTCAAAAATAGATCTAACACTCATAATCATTTAGATGCCTATAAAGACCTTTGAAAGACCTCTCCCCCTCCCCCCGCCCCAGGGAAGGCAGGGAGACATGAGACTTGGCAGGTTAATCAAGTGGATTAGGTAAATAATTTTACTAAATAAATTGATTTACTAAAGAAATTGTGATCAATTGACATATCAAAACAGACAATTAATTTTACAAAAGCACAACTGAAAGAAGAACAGAAAGTTCTAAAATTAAAGCAATAGTACAAAAAGACAGTGCTCAGGAAGATAATCAAATGTTTATTTGTATTTCAGAAAAAAGAAAAAAAATAGTGAATTATATTCCCGGGAAGCATAAAGCAGCAGATTACATAAGGCGCCGTTATACTGGCAACCTCACCCATACATGTTGTAATCAAAATCTAGAGGTTCATTGGCAACCCATAGAAACATCAAAAGAATGGTGATTCATAAATTAAGCCAGCATTGCTCAAGCTTGAAACTTTAATACAAAAAGCTTAAATCAGTACAAAGAAGATCCAGAATATCTGGGGAGAGAAGGTGTATTGTGTGTGTGTGTGTGTATGTGTGCACAAAAAGAACAAGACTGTTCTATGAAAGCAAAAGACAATGCTATACCTTGTCTTGATAAAATCAAACAATATGAAAGAGCCAGAACAAATTTAACTGATTTAACAAATTTAACTATGACTAGAAGTAAATTGATCTTATCCATAAAAAGAAAAGAAGTCATAAAAAGGGTTGGAAAACACAACCTACCTTCCTAGCTGAAAATTACCTAAAACAAAGAAAAAACATAGAATTAAAGTAATGATTTACAATAAAATATGTTATACTTTGTCCAAATATAAACAGGAAGAAATTGAAAGCATGCTTTAAGCTAAAATAAGAATGAAAAATGTACAGCATCATTGTTAATGACATAAGACATGGCATGATTGAATCTTTCTGCCAATTCTACTTCCACAAGAAATACGTTCTCTCTGCACAAGGAGAGTGAGTATTTTCAGAGATTTGATCCCCAGTGTTTTCCCCATTATGCACTTTGTAAGGATACTAAGATACTTTGCATTGATTCATAAAATATTTCCTTTATTTCTTTACTAATTACTTTAATTCTTTTTGTCTCCTTTCTTCTCTTTTTCCAACTTCTCCTCTATCTCTTTTTTTCTTTCTCCTTTCCCTTTCCTTCTTTTTTTCCCTTCTTCAGTTTTAAAATGAATACTTTCCTTATGCTTTGCTATCATGGTTCAAATGGAGTTGAGATAAATTTAGAGATGCCAACTTGATTTGGGATTGAAGGCTTAAGCCAAATGAGGTATATTTATTTTCATGTATCCTATACTGAACCCAGTAATCTGTGTGATTGTAAAAGTGAAGTGAAAAGCAGGCTACACTTATTTTTAACAAATGGAAAATTACAAAATTGTAAGGTTGCGACTATTACTGGTTACAACCACTCTTTTATGATGTCCTTTTATTTATTTGTTTTTTTTTAAGGAATACACTTTTGGCCAGTTCATTTGTAGGTTTGTCTGCTGTTTCAAAATAAAATCTATCAATGAAAATAAAGACTTGGGGAAGGGCATGATATCTATGTTTAAGAATTAGAAGTGCTATTAAATAGAAAAGAGATTAGACTTGTTATTCTTGGCCTGATAAGGAAGAAGCACATTCAATGATTTGTAGAGATGCAAATTAAGATTAATTTAAGTCAAACTCTCTTGATAAATGTTTATTAAGCACCAACCACTTAGTGCCAAGCACTAAGAAGCAAGGGAAAATTTTCCTAATTAGAGCTATCCAAAAGCAGAATTTCTATCTTGGATGACATCAGTTCTCTCTCAGTAGAAGCCTTCAAGTGAATTCTGGATGAATATTTGCACATGTTGAAGAAATGAATATTGGTCAGATGTAAGTTGGACTAGACAACCTCTCAGGTCTCTTCCAACTTCAGGATACTTGTTGATTCTATTAACTTTACCTTCTAGTTCAATTGTCTTCGTCTTTCTCAGTGCTTCAAAGAACCATAGTTTCATTAAATTGCTTACTGCTTTCACAACACAGATCAGAACTCCTTTATGTCTTTGTAGATTATTTTCATGAATTGATTTATTTTTTTGAAATTGTCTATTGGTTAACCTTGTAGTGATAAGTGTATTTTGATGGTTCTCAGACAACTGATGCACAATCCATTATTGGCTCTTACTCAAAGAATTTCCAGCTTAGTACAAAGGCCCCAACTTGTGTCCTGCTGGTAGAGCTTTTCAGGACAATCATCAACATGTCATCAAAATATGTTTTTAATGAGGAGTTGTTTTTGTATTTTAAGTAACAACTTCTATTTTAATAAGATTTTATAGTTTATTGGGACTTACCTAAGATTATGAGTATAATAAGTGGCAAACCTGGGATTCAAATCAAAGTCTTCTCTAATTCCAAGGTCAATGTTCTTTTCACTACACAAACCTCTTTCCAGCAGCACTTGAACTTGACAGGCTGCATGATTTTCTCATGGTTGAAACTACTACCAGAGTCTAGGGCAGGAGTGGGGAACTTGTGGCCTCGAGGCCACATGTGGCCTTCTAGGTCCTCATGTGCAGCCCTTTGACTGAATCCAAACTTCACAGAACAAATCCCCTGAAGAAAAAGATTTGTTCTGTAAAACTTGGACTTAGTCAAACGACTGCACCTGAAGACTCAGAAGACCACATGTGGCCTCAATGCCATAGGTATTCCACCCTAGCCTAGAGACTTAGGAAGTGTAACATTTCCTTCTCTACTAGTGGTTCCCTCTTTGGACCCTTGCAAATGGCGACCAGGCTAATCCTGAGGGATACTCACCTTATAACTTCCACTCTCTCAGGTTCGCTGTACTCTATGCTTGAGTCATAGGGAAAAATGTTTATAATTTAGTTTTGGTTCATGTCTAAAGTCTCTCCAAAGGGCAGAGTTGGGATGGGTTTAAAAAGGATACCATATACAGTATTATCTAGGCATAAAATAGTTATTTCCTTTATAAAAAATAAATACTAAATATAATATGACACCACATAGCATATTTTAACTATTTTTATACTCTCCTGGGATGCTTATATTATGAAAGTGCCTGTGAGATTAATATGTCTGTTTTTTATGAGTTACCTCACCAGGCAGATGCACTGGACCTAGAGTAAGCCTGTTTCCTGAAAGGAGCCAATCCGGGGCCTACAGTGAGCCAAAGTCCTGCTCACTCTTAGACACCTTTGCTGGTATTTTCTGGCTGACTTTTCTGAGCTATACCTCTTCCCTATTCCCCCCGCCCAAACTGTCCCAAACCAGCCTTCCATTCAAGTTCCTGCAAAACATCCTGATTCTATGTTTACCCGTTCCTGGGAAAGATTGTCCCATTCTTTTTCCCAACTCCTCCCTCAACCTCCCCTATGTAGTTTTCAAGCATAAATCTCCCCTGCCTCTCTTGGGCAAAGGGCTTCTTTGTACCTTGTATGGGGGTGCTTCGGCACTAGTGTCTGATTTTCCTCTCTAGTAAAACTTCTCTGCTTTCAATCCAGCTTGAACTCTTCTGCATATTTACCCAGTTGACAATGCTTAAAATCATAAGAAAATAAAACATTTTGTAGTACTATAAAATAGATATTTTTTGCATTTCACTTTCTGCACTGACTAAAAATTATCTCTAGGGACATATCTTCAACAAAACCTTTCAAGTGGTTAAGATCTTCCCCTTGTCAGTGACATCCTCTCTGATGCAATCACTCTCCTTGCCACATGAAAGCCCTGACCAATGAACCCAGGATCTCTTCAACTTACATGATTCCCTGAAAGCCAGGATATATCCATTTTAAGATAGATGTTTATTCAACTGTGTTTAGGGAGGGAAGGAACACAAAGCAGAAGAGACACTTAGAATCCAAGCATAAACGATAATTGAACCTCCCTGATCTCATTGCTTCTTGGTAACAGTCCTGCTTCTGGGTTGGGAGGAAGATTAATCCCTCTCCTTACTCTTCTCCAGATAATTACTCGCTACATATTCTGGCGAACTGAAGGAAGATAGAAAAATTTAAAAGCTATTTTTTCCTTTATAACTGATTTAGCACATATCTTCCCTGCTGCTTTTATGGGTGGGTGAGTGGAGTTGATGGGTAAAATAAGAGAAGTACCTAGGAGTTGTTGCCTCATACTAGAGATTCAAGTCCTTCCAGTACTAGGCCAATCATTATTGGCCAGAAGCAGGCAAGAAGACTCTGTGTATTTCCCCCTGTAATGTTTTTCTTAAATATTTTGTGTGTCCTCCAAACCTGTTCCATTATTATTTAACTAAAGAGGAATCAAAGGGAGAACTCTATATGTGTATGTATGTGTATAGGCATACACATTTATTTAACATATATGTATATACATGTACACACATATGTGCATTTGTACATACATGCGTATGTATGTACACATATATGTGCATGTGTACATACATATGTATGTATGTATAAAATCTCCTCTACCCCAACACATACATACATGCATACAATTGGATGAAAGCAGACATTTGAACAATCTTTAGTTTCTCATTTATCATTTTAAAATCTTCAATAAATCCATATGACTTGTTTACTCATCATGCTCAACCTTTAAGGCACTGAGTAATGATAGTTTTATGATTTTTTTCCTACTAGTGAATCAAAAAGGAAAAAGCACTCTCCATGGAAAACATTGGGGGGATACCTTGATTCTCACCTGAAAGAGCAGTTAAAGAAGGCTTATATTTGATCATGCACTGATTGTATGTTCATCTTAAATGATTGAAATTTTCTGTTATTTATATAGAGCAAAATAATATAGTTTATATAGGGCATAGTAGTACTTTTAGAGGAATAAAACATAATTTAGTAGAGTTCACAGAATTAAAGAAGCAATGATTAAAACTACTAATGTTCTTAGGTATACCCTGAATGAAGCCAATATATTAAGATTCAGCTTCATTACCACTAAGAACTGTATTGTAAAAATTTAAGCATCTACACCTTCATCTTTAGCAAATCATTCCATGTGCATGCACAAAATAAAGTAAATTGAATTAATACAACTATTATTTTATAAATCTTTTCTTATCTGAGTATATCTGAATTTTAATACTTATTAACCTTTATTTTAAAGGATTGGGTTATTTTATGAAGTTTTAATTCTCAAATCACCAAATACAAAAACCTGTGTTTTTGTCTACATCCTAAGTCAGAGTGAATTCTGGTCTCACAGTTAATTAGTGTATAAATGACCTAGTGGAAAGTCTTCATGCCACAACACATGTGAATGTTCTATACTAGCACCAGAATCATCATCAATCAGCATCTTAAAACCTAAATGCTATATTTGGACCACAGCCACCTTCTTTACAACTAGTATGTGAGTTGAGATCAGTATAAAGCAAAACATTTTAACCAATTATAAAAATGCAATTCTTTAGAGTTCTTGCTAGATTTTAGACTGAATTCAACTAAGTTCAACATAAACTTTATTAACTACCTACTCTACTAAGAGAGGCAGCTAGATGGTACAATGGATAGAGCACTAGTTCTGGGGTTATGAAGACTTCAGACATTAGCTCTGTAACCCTGAGCAAGTCACTTAACCCTACATGACCTTAGTTTCTTTATCTATGAAATAAGCTCAAGAAGGAAAACAACTCCAATATTTTCTCCAAGAAAATCCCAAATGGGGTCATGAAGAGTCAGACATGGCTGAATAACAACTCTGCTCAAGGCATTGTTTTATGTGCTAGGGATATATAAACAAACAAAAAAGGAAATATTCACAGTCTTCAAGGAACTTACATTCTACTGTCACATCTTCAACACTTAGTTCATTTAACACGGACCTTTTTCTTCCTCCAATTCATGTATTATTATCATCTTTGATGACTTAATTAGCTATATAGATGGCTTTTCTGACATCTGGCTTGACAATTACTTGACTTCTTCAACTCCAGTGATCTTTATCTCTATTTCAATTGTTAATTAACATGACCTCTTCTTTAGAGGAAGAATGACAACTTAAAAAATAAATGCTATACATACTTTCATTTGAGGCTCCTGACAACCTTAACAATCTGATGCTACAGATGTTGTTGCCATTTTGTAGAAAACAAATTGGAGACTCAGCAGGATAAATAACTTGCCCATGGCCTATAGTCAAGAAGAGAAAGATACTGGAAGATCTTCTGAAATTCTAGCTCAGACTTCTTTCCAAAGTATCAGGGTGTTTCTTTACCTTAGATCTCATCATCACTTAGAACTGTTTCACCTGTGAGAAATTAAGCTTAAATACACTTGTGATGAAAATTTTACTCTTTTTCAATTAATTTGTTTATTTCAACTAGATTTACTGAATGTGATGTAATTTTATAAGTGTTTAATGTAGATTGTCTAGAAAACTACTATTGAACATTAGATTCTGGAAGATATACTTTTGAGGTGTTTAAAACGTAGATATATTCTAAAACTGTTTTTTTTCCTTAGAGAACTTGATTCTGGTATCAGTGTTATGATTTAAAATAAGAAAGTATAGCATTAGGTTTAAAAAATGTCAAATAAAAGAGAATGGACATTGTCCAGTAATTTATTTAGGAGCTCTGTAACCTTCAGAAGGTCACTTAATAAACTGTATGTCAGTTTCCTTATCTATAAAATGAGTTATTTGGATGAGATGGCCTTTAATTTCTGTTCCAGTTCTAAAGAACACTCTAGGAAGTATATTAAAGTTATTATGAGGATTCATACAATGAATGAGCCCAGGAGTTGGAAGGGTTCCTGAGAGTGAAATTCCTGGTTATTTCAATGTATTCAGGTTTAAGACTATGTTTTCTTTGTTTATGATAGCATCATTCACTTAAATATGCATGATTTTAAGCTTTGAATATATTTAAAAAGAAATTTCTTAATCTTTCAAAGTTTAGCCATTAGCTTGGAAAAATAGTTCTTGACTATGAATAGGCTCTGGAATACAGTCTCTGAAATAAATTTGTGTTCAAGTAAGTGGTTGACTGTCAATGTTTTGTCAAGAAATAATGGTTTTTATATTAAACCTTAATATTCTGTTAAATAATTTGTCTTAAGATTCACTGTCTTTATACAAAGTAAAAAAAGCAATGAAAATATGTTGACATCTGAGATCACATGGTTTTTAATCAAAGGCATTTTATGTTATGCTGCCATTTCCTCCAATTACCCTCTTCTAAAGATGGGAAACCAAAGCAAGTTCAGCTGGTATAACTCAGAGAATTTAGAGGATACTGAGTTTAATCTACACTTACATAAGAATCTCCTTTGTAACCACATCCCCAACAAGTTTTTCTCCAATCTTTTATTGAAGTTTATAGTGAGGTGGTTGTTTGGAGAGGAACTCATTATTTCCCAAGGGAGTCCCTTTTAGTTTTGGTTAGTTCCAATTATTCAGAAAGGTTGTTTTTTACAATACCCCTAAATCTTCCTCTAAACTTCAATTCACCATTCCTTGTTGTATCTTCTGAGGGTTTTAAGAACAAGTCAAATTGTCTTCTTCATGATGACCTTTTAAATATTTTCATGACAATTATTATGCTAAGACTTCCAGCTTTAATATTCTCATTCCTTCAATGAATTCTCATATGGTTTGTTGTCTAGTCCCCTCTACATCTCAGTCCTCCTTTTCTGGACAAGCTCCAATTAGTCAATGCCATTCCTAATATGAAGTGCCTGATTTTATTTTCTGGCCTATATTTGTTTTTGTAGCTTTGACAATGCTTCCCTGCTCACACTGGTAGACCTTTGGGAATGGGGATGTTGGTGGAGACAAGGGTTGGTGATATTTCCTTTTTATTCTTGACATTTCTAAGCACTTCTTTGAAAATGCCTGTATATTCAATTATTCTGGCAATCAGTGGCTTGGAGGCTGCTAGAGTGGGTAAAGAGAACTCTTCTCCTGCCTGTGTTTTGACTTTTCTCAAGACTCTCTTAGGCTTACCAAGTATCATATCTCTTGAATCTATGACTCTTTTGTATGAGTAGCTTCAAAAGCAGAAAGGCTTTCATTATAGGTATTAAGTCTCTATTAACCACCTAATAGATGATGCAATAGCAAGAAGCTTCTCTATTGATGTCAAGCCAATATAAAAAGTTTTACATTAGCAAATATGTCTATAAAGGCACTTTCCAGTGAGAATGTAGACTAAAGTGATTTATTATTTCTCAGCATAATTTTCAGTGTCATCAGTTATGGTTAAGGGATGATTTTGCCAATATATATTAATACTTTTTTAACCTTACTGATAAAAATTTTTCACATTATTTGGCAAAGGAAAGAGACAAAATGTGGGGAAAATTTTAATTTATTGGAGGAATTCCTAGTTAAGCAAAGCCATGTGGAAGTTTTGATACCATTTAAACTTCAATTTAAACTAATGACAGTGCTGACTAATGCATGTTGCTCAATAGAAAAAGACATTCATCTTCTTGCTGGCAAGTGTAGAGGCTTTAGGTGCTTTTAACTTCTCACATCATCTACCATCCTGGGTTACTGAATCCTAAATTAATTTCATGATAACGTGTTTTATTATGGATTATTGGCAAGTAACACAGACGTAAACCATTTTAAAATTCCAGAGTCTAGATTTGTATTAGAAAATGTAGATATCCAAAAGTTGAGTATTTCTTTAAGCCTTGCCTTTTTACCTCTTTTATATAACTTTTTTAGCTGTGTTTTCTGAGTATCTTCACTGATACAGATTTAGTGTACAAAGTAAAAGGCCTTTCATTTTCTAAAACTGCTTGCATTTTGATAATTAGACATATTCAAGAGCAGAATATGTTGCCTTTTTGTGGGGGAGAAAGGTGGCTCTGGACCTGGGTTTGCCTTGGTGTAAAGGCACTTCTAGTGTGGAAATTCCTTCCCCTAATTCAGATCAGTAATTCTCTGTAATTTATATGAGGCTACTATAGTCTAAAATTATTCAGATCGGAAAGATTTTCAAGTGTGATAATATCCTGAAAATGAAATCTCTACTATTAATAACTCTTAAGTAAAGGTTTGGCTTTGCTATCTTACAGAGAATATTTTAATTCAAAAAAGTCCAACAGAGAAGGAGGAAAGACTCTCTTACGATATTAAATTTTAATATTCATCACTTGGGGAAAAACATGGTTATCTTTTTAACCAGAATTCAGATTCAGGACCTATTAATATGATCTGATTCTGGTGAAACATAACATTATTCCTTTGTTTTCAATTGTTTTAGAAGCTGAAATTCTTTCTATGAAAACAGTCATTAGCTGGCACATTCATTGCCCTGTTAATTGCACATTGCTGAGCATTTGAAATGAGGTTCTTAGAAAATTTATTATTTAACACCAAATTAATAGGACAGTACAAGGAAAGGTTATTAGCAATTCTGAAACACACTGACACTTAATGAATATGTTGTTTTCCAGCTAATAGTGTATCCACAGACATCAACAATGTTAAATTTCAAAAAAAAAATATGAGGGAACTTTCCAGTTTGGAGAGATCTGCTTGTCTTATTCTTTGTCTTCATTTCTATATCCAACCTGAGCATCCTCTATTCCTCCTAGGATTTTAGGCTAATCACTATCACAATCACCCCAGTCTCAAAAGGGATTTTCCTCTCACTCTATTAGTCAAAGTACTTGCAAATTCTTTTCCCATTTGGTTAGCTATTAGAAATTTGGGGCTTTCCAAAAGGAGTTTTACGAGATAACCAATAGGGAAATACAAAAAAATTCTGGAATGCACATCAACATTCTAAGCCAACTGAAGCCAAGGCATAGATTGGAATCATTTTTTGGGCAACTAAGTCCCACAGCTTTCCAATACCTTCATCTTGTCTGAAGGATTCATTGCCTAACTCCATTTTAATTCCTAAGCATTTGTACTTTTCCTTGTTATGAAGTTCTAGTGCAAAATTTAAAGCAGTTTATTTTTTGAGAAAGACTATAGATATCAAGTAGGTTGATAGGCCATCTGCAATGGAGGAAGAGACAGCTATGCTTCTTCAGCAATATGTTATAGGATCATTGATATAGAGTTGGAGGGAAACTTTAAGTTTTTCTGTTTCAACTTTTTCGTTTACAAATGATGAAATTGTGTGCTAGAAAGGTTGAATGGACTGTATAAGCTACATGTGTAGTAACTGACTAAGCTGAGATCTAAATCTTGGTTCCCTGAGTCCAAATTTGGAGCTCTTCCCCATTTGCCACATTAAAACTTCTCCCCTGCCTTAAGTCCCATGATTATTTTCTCACAGAACCTCAGCTAATCAAAGCCACTATTGATGTAGTCATTGGACACATAGCTTACAAATAAAACTTCAATCTGTCAGGCTTCATGATGTATAATAAATCATGAAGAATTTCTCTTTAATTCTAATCCACTGTACATACTATGTGCCTTTCTTGTTGTAGCCTCCCAGTTACTCTCTAGCAATTCTTGCCTGTATCTCTAGGGCTAAGTTCAGATTCCTATACTTTCTGGGTAGGGAATTGGATATGCAAACACATAATAGCAGGAGATGGGAGGATAAAATCAGGGAATAATAAGCGATTCAGTTCAGAAATAGCATACATTTTCATAGTCTTTGATGATAGGCTCAGGAGTTTGTATTTTATTCTATAGGCAATGAGCAAACACCAAAGATTTTGCAGCAAACGAATGATATCAGATATATAGTAAAAAGGTCTATTTTGATAATTTTTGAAAGAAGGAGGAGAAATCTTTGTCAATTGTCAATAAAAGAAGTAATGAAGGTGTGAACATGAGTGAGATGAAAGGAGTTAAAGAAAGGAGCAATGAGATGGGAAAGAGACTTTGGAGGTATGTTCTAGGTGAGTCCTGACTCAGGACATTCTGATAGTTCAAGATCAGGATTATTACAAAATGAGACACTCATTTATCAAGCCACCTTTATTAAAAGGAATTTACTCAATAACTGCATGGATACAGTATTTAGCAAAGACTGAGTATTGGTTAAATTTGGTTCAATTATCTTTGTCTACATATTTGCTGGAATGGAATACCCAATCAGAAAGGTATGTTGGCCAGCATAGCAGAGGAAAGTCTGTCAGGACTGAGGAGAATGGACTGCTCATGTACTAGTCTTTAAAGTCTTTCATAACTAGGAATCTATGTCACTGATTCAAGCTTTAGTCTCCTTGATCAATTAAGTCTCAAGGATAATTTCATTACATGTTTTTGGAGGTAGGGAGGTGATGGAGTATAGGGGAAAATGTGCCTTGAGTATATCACTCATTTTAGGCCATGTGCAGTATGCTATGGGACCAATTTTCATAGGCACAAAACCAGATCAGTATTAGATGCTATTTATAACACAAGTGAAAATCTAATGAACAGGACAGATCAAGAGATTATTTTGTTGTTGTTGTTGGGTTGTTTTTCAATCGTGTCCTATTCTTCATGACCCCATTTGGATGTTTCTTGACAAGGAAACTGGAGTGGTTTACCATTTCCTTTTTCAACTCATTTTATACATCAGGAAACTGAAGGAAACAGGGTTAAATGACTTGCCCAGGGTAACACAGCTGGTACGTGTCTGAGGCCAGATTTAAATTCAGAAAGACAAGTCTTCCTGAATCCATGCCCAGCATTCTATGCACTGTGCCATCTAGCTGCCCCCAAGTAATTATATAATAATAATGATGATAATAATAATAAACAATATAATAGCTAGCATTTATATATTGCCTACTATGTGCAAGGCATTGTTCTAAGAGCTTTATAAACATCTCCTTTGATTCTTACAACTTTAGGTATTATATTACATTATCATTACCATTTTCCAGATGAGGAAACTGAGGGGAACAAAGATTAAATGACTTAACTGGTTACACATAGGCAGAAAGTGTGTGAGGGCAGATGTGAACTAAGGTCATCCTAACCTCAGGAAGCCTAGAATTCTATCTACTGAGCCATCCAGCTGATGGATTTTGACTTTGGGAGACTAAAGAAACAGTGGTACCATCAACAAAACAGGGAAGCCATCAACAGAATGGGGAAATTGGGAAGAGCATATTTAGAATGGAAGTTGCCCAAAGTAAATAAAAATTGTTTTCTAGTGATGGTTGTGATTCATCATTATAAGACAGTATCTGGGAATTCTGGATTTAGACATTTAAGATTAAACTATTAACTTTTGAGTGTGAAACTAGAACTTCTGAGTGTGAAGACTTTCAAGTCAAAAACTTTGAAACATTTCCAAGAATGAAATAACGTACTATGTTTTCACAGGGTTTAAAAGCAATAGAAAGAAATTCATACTTTCTAAAGGAATGCACACTTCATATCACAAAATAGTATTAGGTGAAACTGCTATTTATAAACTCTCTATTGCTTATGAAATGGCAGCTCAAGAAGGCAAAAATATTTTATTTTGTTTTGTTTTCAAACACAAATCAGCCACTTTCTTGTATTTCTTGTGCTTGGTATAGACACACTTGGCTCATAAATATCATAGTTCTAGGGGTGAAAAGGACTTCAGAGGTCAGAGTGCAAAACCCTCATTTTGTTGAAAACTGACGTCAAGGACTGTTGTCACTTATCCAAGCTCACACAGATAATAAGTATTAGAGGCAGGATTTGAATATGGCTCTTCGATGGCTAAATCAGTGTTTTGTTTTTGTTTTCTCCCATTGGCAATGAAAATAAAAGAAATCAGATACTTCTGGAGTATCTTCTTGAAATTTGCCAAAGACCTCTCAATTTTCCAAATGTCTTCTGAAAGATTCCTGGCAAAATATTAACACCCCCCTCCCCAAGTCTTCTGTATTCCTTGATCCTGATGGAGGCATTCCATGACCTTCTGATTACTTGTCATGAATATAATGCAGCAATTAAAGAATAATTAAGAAGATGAGGTTTTATACTGTCATTACATTGAATCATTTTATTTGATTCATTCTAATGTTGCCTTGTTTAATTGTTAAGTGAACTCAAGAAAACTTTGTCATATCAGTTCACTGGTATATCCATTAAAAACTAAATTACTGATTGAATAAGTGCCTGTGTTTGTGTTTATTAAAAAAACAGGATTAAGGTCATGCTTGCTTCAGGACTGTCATGCTTTATTATAGTATCATTTCTTTGCAAAAAACAGATGCATTTTACTGTAGCCTTTCTATGAACATAAAATAACTCTCTATCAGTGTGAAGATTGCCTATAGACCTATAATTGAAACATTTTAAGGAGATTGTAATTTGCCACTTTTGTTGTTGGACAGAGATTGAATTTATCTCTCTCTTTATTAACCTATATCTTTTTGAAAACATCAAGAAGTTGTGTTACCATTTTGCATTGAATTCTTATGAAACATTTTCTCCTGAAAATTCTTCTAATAGAGTCAACGGCTCCCATAAGGCCAACTTTATTGTTCATGTATAGAGATCAGAGTAGTTGAGCACATAAGTGGGAAGAAAGTGTGAACAAGTCCCTAGGCAGTGATATGACTAAGATTCTAAGTATGCCAACAGTTTTCTTTGCTAAATGCAGCTGGTAAAATTTTGCATAGGGATTATGGATGAACAACCTGGAGAGTACTTGCTAGTTTTCCAGTTTCATTTTGGTTTTGGTTTTTTAAAAAAAAAAATTTCCCCAAGGAGTCAGTAATCAAAAGGCCTCTAGATAGATGTACGTTTTTGTCAAAGTTGATAATTATAGAGTGAATTTTCATTTACAATCAAATGATGCATATGGTACAGTATGTCAACATAAGAGAAAAAAATGACCTCTGATAATCCCAATTTATCCTGACAGTTCTTTTAAGTAATATGGAAAGGCCAAGGAAACAGAAATTTATGCTTCTGAGCATGGACCTATCTTCATTTCCAGGCTTTCTGTTTATTTAAGTAAAAAAGGAAAATACATGATACATAGAAGTAGCAGATAGTTGATAGAGTACTAGTTATGAGACTGCACGAACTAGGTTTCCATCTCACCACTAGCACATACCAGCTATAAGACAATGGACAGAATACCTGAACCTCTCTGAATCTCAACTTTGTCATTGATAAAAATGTAGTGATAATAATTATAGCATTTACTTCAGAGGTTTGCTATGAGGCTCAAGTAAGATAATGAGTATAACGTGCATTGCACATTTTAAAACTCATTTTCAGTGGATAGAGCACTGCTTCCTGGAATGAGGAAGACCTGAGTTCAAGTCCAGCCTCGAACACTTACTAGCTGTGTGATCCTGGGTAAGTAACTTAACTTCTCTTCACCTTAATTCACTGGAGAAAGAAATGACAAACCATTCTAGTAGCTTTGCTGGGAAAACCCCATGGACGGTATTGGTATATCATGGTCCACAGAGTCACGAAGAGTTGAGCATGACTGAACAACTAAACAACAACAATATTGTTAGTGAATACATATTTCACTGATGTGAACAAAGCCATTTACTTATAAATTGACATCTTCATCATATTAACCCTGTAGTGGGGTGGAGATATGGGGGAGTAGTTGCATAGGAACATGTGTCTAGATTATTTTCACAAATTTCTTTCTTGTCTTTGAAATTCTGTAGTAAAATCCTAGTCCAATATCTAATAGTAGCACAAAGGTGACCTTGACTTTCTTATGGGCTCTGCCAGCAATGTATTCTTAACATCATATTTCAAATGGAAATATTTCAAGTGTGCAGACAATTACAAACTGAATGTCTGTTATCTTAACACTGGCTGAGATGATTTCAGAGAGGTGGTTGGCCACCAGCTAATAAAAGTATAGCCCACAGCAACTCATGAAAATCATCTATTACAGTGTGGAATGGAATTGCAATTTGCTAGGTGGCAGGTAAAATAGTAGGTAGAGCTCTAGTCCTCAAGTCAGGAAGACTTGAGTTCAGATATGACTTAGACATTTACTAGCTATGTGACCTTGGGCCAGTCACTTAACCTCTGTTTGCCTTGGTTTCCTCACCCGTAAAATGGA
>CM053627.1:141727060-141749202 GCA_028646595.1 Phalanger gymnotis | reverse complement strand
TCTGCTTCCTTTGGGGCACTGTGTTTTACTGCATCTGTTCATATATTGCTCTCCACTACTCCACATTAGGTATCGTATATTCTATAGTTGGCTTATAATTATCTAACTCCTACCAGGATATCATAATATTTTCTTCAGACATTATGCTTTTAAAGCCTCTTCCTTGCATGGAAAGGCTTGAATTTTTTCAATAAGATTTTTTATTCTTATGCTGGGCCTTTGTTACATTATTCAGTTAAGGTGATATCTTAATGGCTCCCTGATAATCTGTTCTCCATCAACTGGTAAGTGCTATTGTTAGTAAGCCTCTCCCTGAGAGGAAAGACTATGACTTAAGCAGGTCACATAGGCCCATTAATGGATGGGAAGGATCTTCCCATTCCCATTAATGTAACAGTATTTTCCTTTTGTTCTGTTTCTTCTTTTACAACATGACTAACGTGAAATGTTTTACATGATTGCAAATGTACGCGATTGCTTATTATCTCAAGAAAAGGAGAGGAGCCAGGGAGGAAGAAAATCTGTAACTCAATATCTTATAAAATGAATGTTGAAAACTGTCTTTACATGTAATTGTAAAAAATATCTTTTACATAAAAAATAAAATCACCCAACTTTATTCTTCAATGATAATTAAATAAATGTGTTAGACATAGAATAATGATGTACTCATAAATGATAGAAAAATATTTTTCAAAACTCTGATATCTGAAGTACATATCCATATTGGTTAACATACAGTTGGTAATTGTACATACGTAGAGAGACAGGGAGAAACTAGACTGTGATTTGTTGTTAGAGATAAGCATGTCAAAGTTACCATATGCAAGGAGGTAACAAGATGATTAATCTGTTAGCTTTAGCAGCAGAAAGATGCAACAGGGAGTATCCCACTGATTCTATGTGGCCCAGTGTAGATAGAACCTGGTATTCACTTAGGGACTATATGAGAAAATTATAGGAAGAGTTAATGAACACTGCTATTATGATGGGAAACATAGATGCATACTATGATACCCTCTTAGGAGTTTCTGATAAAAATATAATAGTGAAGATGACTCCTCCTGCTTATAAGCACCTAGTTCTGACTACTAATTGGAGAAGTAGGGCACCCTTTTCAGAGGTGTGGGATAAGATTTCACAGTTAAGTGACTTAGGGGAATGGGGAAAAGATAACTTTCCTCAAGAGAGAAGAACAAATAGCCAGTGGATTCAAAGTCAGAATAGATTAAGAAGGAAAGAATTGTTTACTGCTTTATTAAGAGTAGGGATAGATTTTGGAAGAATAAGTGATACTAACAAACTCTTTAAGATATACTGAGGAAAGGGACATAATATTAGACTGAATAGGGAAGTAAGAACTGCCCCTACAGATCCTCCTGAATCATTGTATCCAAGTTTGTCACACCTTCAGGGAGAACAAGAAATTGGTCAAGCCCCAGATCAGATTAAAAAAAGTACACCTCTAGACAGAATGATCACCCCAAATATGCAAATTGGCAAACAGCAAACACATAAGATCTCATATATTTTATCATGAATAAGGCTATGATAGTAGGTTCACGTACTTCAGAAGCACAGCTAACCCTATACCTACCCTGCTGCTCCTTGTTCTTTTTGGCTGTTTTTGTGTTCAACTTGTTTGTTAGATTTGTTTCCTGCAGATTTAGTACGCTCCACTTGTAGATACCTGACCCTTTGAGCTGGATGTTACCCCCTGTCCAAGACTGTGTTGCATCACTCCTGGATCTGACATCAACCAAGCTCTGGATGCCAGGTAAAGAACTGACTCCTTGAATGGGACCTCTTGGGGAAGGGACAGCTCTACACCCAATCTCAGCAGGAAGTAGCTGTAGAAAAAGAGACCTTTGCCCCTTACTGCAAGGGATTTTGGGCCCCATTAATTTGAGGAGGGAATGATGGGCTGCTTGTGCTCAAGCCCCCATGCTAAGATACTGTTTTAAGTGCTTATTTTGTGTTATCCCTGTTATATCGTTGTACAGTTCTGCTGTGACCTAATGGATATGAAAGATCTTGGGGCCAAAAGTTATGTTAACAGGACTGGGAAGATCATTCCCATCCATTAATTGGCCTATGTGTCCTGCTTGAGTCACATGGAAGCCTGAGTCACATGGAGCCTGTGGTGGAATGAGCTTGTTGAACAGGTGGAGCAGGAAGGGTGGAGCAGGAAATGAGAGAATGAGTTGGAGCTGGGAGAGAGAGAGGAGGCACAGAGAGCAGAGCAGCTAGCATGGGTAAGAGGGGGCATTTTTGCATAAGAGAGCTTGTTTTAGGTGGGGAGGCCTACCAGAGGGAAGGCTTGGGGATCACAGTGCTCTCTGCATTGATAATGGGCATAGATTTCCTTGTTGCTATGATGGATTTGGCTTTCTGGTGTTTGCATGAATGTTTTGGTTTCATCTTCAATGAAGAGAGTCTGTTATATCTTGCAATTCAAACCTGGAAATATGCAGGCATATTCGTAGCAGCCATTATTATGATATAAATACCACCAAAAAAAGGTAAAAATGTATGTTTGATCTGCATTTAGACTGCATCAGTTCTTTCTGTGGATGTGAGTAACACTTTACATTATGAGTCTTTTGGAATTGTCTTGGATCATTGTATTGCTAGAGTTAAGTCAATCATAGCTGATCATTGCATTGTTACTGTTACTGGTCTCCTGGTTCTGCAAACTTCATTCAGCAACAGTTCACATAAGTCTTTCCAGGCTTTTCTGAAATCTTCCTGTTCATGATTTCTTATAGCACGATAATATTCCATTATAGTCACAGACCACAACTTGTTCAGCCATTTCCCAGTTGATGGCTTTTCCTTTGTTAATGATCTTTTTGGGCTATACACATAGTAATGGTGTTGTCAGATCAAAGGATATGCATAGTTTGCTCTTTGGACATAGTTCCAAATTCCTCTTGCAAATGGATGGATCAGTTCACATCTCTACCAACTGTGCATTATTGTCCCAATTTTTCCACATATTCACCAACATTTATAATTCTCCTTTTCTATCATAGCAGCCAATCTGATAGTTGTGAGATGGTACCTCAGAGTTGTTTTAAGCTGCATTTCTCTTATCAAAGGGGATTTAGAGCATTTTTTCATATAACTATAGGTACCTTTGTTTTTTTATCTGAAAATTGCTTGTTCATATCTTTTGTCCATTTAACAATTGGAGAATGACTTCTTATAAATTTGACTCAGTTCTCTATGTATATTTGAGAAAGGAGGCCTTTACTAGAGACACTTGCTGTAAAAATTGTTTCTCAGCTTTCTGCTTTCCTTTTAATCTTGCTTCAGTGGTTTTGTTTGTGCAAAACCTTTTAATTTAATGGAATCAAAATTATTCATTTTGCATTTTGTAATGCTGTCTGTCTTTTTTTTTGGTCATAAATTCTTCCCTTCTCCATAGATCTGACAGGTAAACTATACCTTGCTCTCTTAATTTGTTTATGGTATCACCTGCTATGTCCAAATCATATACCCATTTTGATCTTAACTTGGTATACAGTGTGAGATGTTGGCCTATACCTAGCTTCTGCCATGCTATTTTACAGTTTTCTCAGGAGTTTTTGTCAAATACTGAGTACTTGTCCTAGAACATGGAGTCTTTAGATTTATCAAACAGCACTTTACTATATTCCTTTACTACTGTGTCTTATCTATTCCACTAACACATCACTCTTTTTTCTTAGCCACTACCAGATTGTTTCAATGATTACCACATTATAATATACTTTGAAATCTGGTATGGCTAGGCACTTGCCTTCACATTTTATTTTCATTAATTTCCTTGATATTCTTGATCTTTTCTTCTTCCAGAAGAATTTTGTCATCATTTTTTCTAGTTCTATATAATATTTTTGATAGTCTTATTTTTATGGTACTGAATAAGTAAATTAGTTTAGGTTGAATTGTCTTTTTTCAATATTAGCTTGGCCTACCCGTGAGCAATTAATATTTTTCCATTAATTTAGATTTGAATTTATTTTTTAAAAAGTATTTTTATTTTTATTCATACAGTTCCTGGGTTTTTCTTGGCAAAAACTCCCAAATATTTTATATTTTCTAGAGTTATTTTAAATGGAATTTCTCTTTCTATCTTTTGTTGCTGGGCTTTTTTGGTAATATATAGAAATACTGATGATATATGTGTTTATTTTATATCCTTCAACTGTGTGAAAGTTGTTAGTTATTTCAAGAAATTTTTAGTTGATTCTCTAGGATTCTCTAAGTATACCATCATGCCATCTATGAAGAATGATAGTTTTGTTTCCTCATTGCCTATTTTTATTCCTTTAATTTCTTTTTCTTGTGTTATTTGTTTAATTGAGGATTTTTAATTTGTTCTTTTTCTAGTTTTTTTTTTCTTTTATTCTTTTTGGTTGCATGCCCAATTCATTGATCTTCTCTTTATTTTAATAATGTAAGCATTTTGAGATATAAAATTTTTCCTAACTCCTGCTTTGGCTGAATCCCTTATAATTTGACATGGCTCTTTTTTGTCACTCTCTTTAAGGAAATTGTTTCTGTGATTTGTTCTTTGACCCACTCGTTCTTTAGGATTAGATTATTTAGTTTCTAATTAATTTTAATCTATATTTCCATGGCCCTTTATTGAATGTTATTTTTGTTTCATTATGATTTGAAAAGGATGCATTTAGTATTTCTGCTTTCTGGTATTTGATTGAGACCTTTTTATCCCCTAATACTGCTTAACTTTTGTGTAGATGCCATATACTAATGACAATTGGGTATATTCCCTTCTATCACCATTCGATTTTTTCCACAGGTCTATCATTTCTAACTTTTCTAGTATTCTATTCATTTCATTAACTTCTTTCTTGTTTATATTTTGGTTAGATTTATCTAGTTCTGGGAGGCAGAAGTTGTAGTCCCCCCACTAGTAGAGTTTGTTGTCTATTTCCCCCTGTAACTCATTTTCCTTTCAGTTTTCTCATGTTGTCACTTTGACAATGTTTTCCTTTTCTGAGTTTGTGCTTTGTTCTTGCCTGTCATCATTGTAACTTTATATGGTAATGCTATTTTTTAAACTCATTTTCCCAGTCTGTTTCTTCAATTAAAATTTTTGGTAAAGTTGGGTTCTGCTCCTGGGCTAGATTGGGTACTGTCTCAAGCTTTAGGTTTTTCATATTGCTGTTTACAGAGCTAATTCTAGTGACTTCTTGGTATACAGTTCTAGGTTTTCAGTTCTTCTCAGCTGGTATTATCTAAGAATTATTCTAAGGAGAGGTGTGGCTACTGCTACCTGGCCTCTGCTCTGATCTGGGAGCAAACACAAGCACTCTTTTCTGCCTTGGGCTTGCTACCAGTATCCCTGTTTCCTTGTGGCTGCATGCTCTAGTGTACTAGTGTGCTTCCTCTGGGACTGTCGTGGTTCTGTGACCCAGATCCTCATTTGGGTGATGCAACTGAGTCCTCCACCCACTCCCAGCAAAGTGTCTCCTGTAATCTTATTCTGACCAATTGTCTGACCCTACTCGTTGCGTAAAGGGGAATTAGATGGAAGATGAATTGAACTAGGTCAGAGCTGAGGTCAAAACTCCCTGTTGATCAGTAGTGGGAATAGTAAGTCTGTGAGTAGCCACTATAATTCTAGCCCGAGGGGGACAGGGAAACTAGGTCATCAGCAGCAGCAGCAGCAGCAGCATTCAGGATAGTTAAGTTTAAAGTCTTACAGCTAGGTAAAAAAAAATGTTAACTTCAAATCATAACGCGAGGCAGACATAGCTAGACAGCAGGTGTTCTAAAAAAAAGATCTGGGAATATATTGGATTGCAAGCTTAATATGGTTTGTTATTGTAATATAGTACCCCAAAAAGCTAATCTTTTCTTGAATTTTACTAGGAGGGGCATAGTTTTTAGGAATAGAGAGAAGAGAGTTGCATTGTCATCTGCTCTCTTCAGACCTTATTTAGAGGCCTATGTTCAATTCTGTGTAGCAAGGTGACATTGATAAGCTAGAGAACATATAGAGGAGGGAAACCAGGAAGGTTTGGGTACCTTCATTTGAGGGTCAGCTGAAGAAATGTGGCACATTTGACTTGAGAAAAGACACATGATGGATGTATTAAATTATATGAAGGGATATCATGAAGAGGGAGAGGGATTGAATTTGTTTTACTTGGCTCCACAGAGCAGAACCGGGAGTAATAGAAAGAATTTACTAACAGGCCAATTAAGCACTGATGTGAAGAGAAACCTTCCAACAATTAGAAGGGGCTGTCTCAAGAGGCGGTAGGTTCCCTCTACCTGCAAATCTTTAAATGAGACTGGCTTTCTTACTGGTCCTTTCTGGAGATACTCCATCTCCTGACTCTATGCTTTTTCATTGGCAAGATTCCATGCCTTACATGCTTTCCTTCCTAACAATTTTCTGACTTACATGGTTTTCTTCAAGTCTCAGCTCAAATATCACATTCTGCAGTAGGCCTTTCCTGTGCCAAATCCCTGGTGCATTTCCTGTGATATTACCTTCTACCTATTTTATTTATTCTTTGTTGGTTCATAGTTGTTGAACTATGCTTCTTCAATATTCACTTCGAATACACAGACCATTGTATGGCGTCTTCCTCATCAGAGCATGAGCTCCTTCAGGGCAGGAACCATCTTTTTGTCTTTCTTTTCATGCCCAATGTTTAGCAGAGGCCCTGGCACACAGAAAGCAATAAATTAATGCTTATTGACTATTATTCTAATGCCTAAAATATTATTCTGCTTCCCACCAAATTGGAATTAATTTTATAATCAGGAAGGCTGGAAAGGATGTGGTAGGCACTATTTGTGTTATCCAGAACTGCCAATAACAGCAAAAAAAAAAAAAGGTTTTGATCACTCTATCTCCTGGAATGTGGTCATTCACATGGGCCTGCCTGGCCCCTGGACTAGCCATTTAACAGGGTTATGCCCCTCTGATGCCAGCTTGGCCTTCTTAATTATTGCAGCTGTCCCACTAAATTAATGCTGCTGGCTGACTGCCATGGCTGCTTAGAGTGTGGCTGCTGTATGATAAGAGTGAGTTCTACAAAAAAATTCCTGTGAATATTGGGTAGACTTGACCTTTGGGAGGAAAGCTTGAGAATTCTAAAACATCTGTGAAGCACTCTGTGCTCCTTGAAGAAGAAACTTTAATACAATGTAATATCTTTGTAATCCAAGAGATTATGAAAGTGCAGTGAAGTAAAAGACATTTTATCCTACAACAGATTAATCTTTGACAGAGCCAGGGGCAAGTGCAAGAGTGCCAACACAATTGTCAATTATGCTACTGAAGAGACAGATGCTACAAAGGAAAAAAAAGCTAGTTCATATAGATTACCATTGAATTCTTGTGATTTATACCCCAAAATGAGAAGGAAAACTATAGCATGAAGGAAAAGAAGAAGCTATTTTTTTCTCTTCTTTTGTTTTAAAGATAATTATTAATTTGAACATTCTTAAGAAGAGGTGTCAAATTTAGGGGGAGGCACCCAACTCTCCCTACTGCAGTTGAACGATGTTAAAATGTAATTTATGAAATATTTAACAAAATGCAAAATATAAAAAAAAACAGAAAATGTTAATTTGTGGGTTTTTAAGTCAATATTCAGCCTGCGGACACCTATTTCTGTTTGTTTGACAGCACTGTTCCACAAGAATAAACAAAGGACTCCACTGTTTACAAATAAATTTACCCTTGTGAAGTTTGTGCTAGGGCTCTGGGCATACCATTGTCCTCAGTGTCCCAGAATCTTATATTCCTAGACCCTTAATTTAGGAAAAATCTCAAGGAGAGGAGCCAAATTATGGGGACATTTTCCTCTTAAGGCCATGGGCCATGGTCATTCATTTGTTTAATTATTTTTTAACACTCATTAAAAAAATTCCAGATTCTCTTTTCCCCCTCTGTCTCTCTCCCACCCATTGAGAAGACAGGCAATATTTCAACTAAACATGTGAAGTTATGCAAAATATTTCCATATTAACCATTCCCCTCCCCTACCCAAAGGGAATAAAAAAATCAAGAAATATAAAGTGAGAAAAGTGTGCTTTAAGCTGTGCTCAAAGTTATCAATTCTCTCTGTGGAGGTGGATAGCATTTTTCATCATGGATCTTTTGGAATTGTATTAGATCATTGTCTTCATCAGAGTAGATAAATCTTTCAAAATTGATCCATTTCTGGTAGACAATTCCAATGATTTCACTCGAGAAGAGAGAATCTTATACCAATCTCCGAATGTGTCTCTTTCCCTCTTCCCCCTTTGACTCATCAGGTACACCTGTTGAAGACTCTACCTTCCTTCAAAGACAATCTCAGAATAAACTATTTCCTAAGCGAAGCCTTTACTATGGACCATGCTTTGTCCCTCCATGGGAAAACTGATCTCTTTCTTTTCAAATTTCTCAAAGCAAATTGCCTGAAAACTATGTCCTGGGCTTGTCTGTTGCAGCATTGTTAATTTTGTTTATGTCTTTTATCCTATTAGATTTTAAACTCCTTGAAAGCAGGATCTATGCTCATCTTTATGAGTGTCCCCAAAATGTTAGTGCAGTTTTAAGCTTTTAAAGCTGAAAAGTCAAAATTTCTTAGTGCAATCTTCAAGTTTTAACAGCTTAAAACTGCATTAAGATTTTTGGGACACCTCGTATCTTTTCTTATTGTCTAACATATATATATATATATATATGTATATATATATATATATATAATTGAATATAGTGGGCATAATAAATATTTGTTGAATTAAACCAAATTGAACTGGCCCATCAAGTACTTGTCTGACTACTATATTCAGGTGACTCAGTTCTAGTGTTGCCAGACTCTTTTCTTAGTCTTGGAATTAGTGCTATTATCCCAGTCTATAAACTCCATTCCAAGTCTGCCTACTCTTTGATCTGTACACTGGAATTACATCCTTGGATTGTCCTCATTGTCAAAATTACTTTCCTTTCCTGATTACTTCTTGCCCCATATAAAATAATGGCCTTCTTCTTTGAGGATACCATGAATTTGATGGATCCCTGATACCTAATGACACAGACATCCAATAGGGTTATAATGGTGGAATGAGATGATATTACAATCCAAGACTGAACCACTGTTTCATGCTTTCCCTGCCAAAAAGAACTTAGTGCTTAGAATCATATTCCTCAATCTTATGGACATTCAATTCACGGTAGAATCATGCCATGGAAATCCAAATCCTTATGTCCTTCCATCTGTGTGTGTTCTTTTCCTTGGAAATGGAGTAGACACAAATCTAAGTGAATTTGGTCATAGGTGTCAGAACTAGCTATCATTCTTCCCCATCAAAATAGACTTAAATGATGCCAGGGCAATGTAACTACAACTTCCTCACCTAATACCTGCCATTCTGCCCTCACTTCCATTTTTGTCTTTATAGCTCCAAAGCCTAGCACATAATAATTGCTTATTAAATAATTGTTGATGTTCAATTGACTAATTGACTGATATGCCCAATTGCCATCAACCTTAGCCATCGACTTTCTGAGACCTGGAGCTATCACTAACAACTGTAATCCTGTGACTTCACCTGGAATCTCACTGCAAATTTAATCTTCATTACTATCCCTGGTTTTATCGACCAGAACAAATGACTGTTCAATACCTGTACTGATCCCTGCCCCTATTCTTCTCCATCTGTGACCTGTCAGGAAAGTCTGTGGCAATAACTTCAAGCTGAGCTACACCTAGGTGGTAAGCACCCAAGCCCCAGAATAAGACACAAAATTATCATTTTTTCCCGGCTTATGTAATTTCTCTATGTAACAGTATTTTTTTAAAAAGCACCTAAGACTAATAAAACTTCAGAAATAAAGTGCTGCAGAAGTGTGAGAGATAAAGCCAAATTTTATGTAACTTTTGAAGCATGTTATAAAATTTCTTATTAGTGTTTCTGCAGTGGTGATGTAACAACTTCCTTGAGTTGCTGGGCTTTGCTTTATTATATGTGCAGTTACACTGATTCTAGGATTTATGTTATGTACCAAAAAGTAATAAGCTCTGAGATGAGTTAGCATTTTTCAATATATTTTTGTCCATTATTTATTACAACAGTATGTCTTCAGATTAAGGAAGTTTTCTCTTTGTGATAAAAAGGTGATGCCTACCAGAACTCTGAACTTTCATTCTGGTTAAATCTCTGACCTTTTGTTTTATGAGATAGAAGAACTGCAAAGTTGTAGGAAAAAAGAAAGCTAGAAAGGGAAGAACATGTGTGGAAAACATTACAAATACAAAAAAAGTTATTCTAAAATAGGAATATAATAAAAATGTACACATAAAATACATTTTAACATTTTAGAGTATGAATTCTATACTTATCACAGGAGACAAGTCATTGTCTGTTATAATCTGAGTAATTAGCAAATATTTCTTGAGCATATGGTAGCATAAGTATGACAGGGCCTGGTAGGCATGTAATTCATTGGTATATGCAGTTCTCAGGGAAGGAAACTTTCTCTCTTTCAATGCAAGTTGGCACCTCCTCTGCTCCTCATGATCTTAAAAAGTTCCCTAGAGCACTGACATGTTAAGAGATTAGCCCAGAGGCGCATTGTCATTATGTATCAGAGGCAGGTTAGTTAATTATTAAGAATAATAAATATTAACAACGATATCAATAATAACTGCTATCTACATAGTGTTTTAATGTTTGTGAAGCACTTTATTTCTATTATTTTATTTGATCCTCATAATGATACAATGAGGTAAGTTCTGTAGTTATTATTATTCTCATTTTGTAGAGGAGAAAAATAAGAGACAGAAAGGGTAAAGTTACTTCCCCAGGGTCACACAAAAATAATTCTATTTTTGTTTAATATGGACACATTCAATGTCTTAGAGGAGAAAAATAAGAGACAGAAATTCACTTCCCCAGGGTCACACAAAAATAATTCTATTTTTGTTTAATATGGACACATTCAATGTCTTAGAGCAGCCAAGCTCTCCCAAATAAACACCAGCAAATACTGTAGTGTAGTGTCAAAAAATAATGAAAAAGAATGATAATAGATCAGCTAGTAAAGAAAGTAATTTTGATAATGGGGGCAACGCAAGGAGGTAATTCCAGTGGGCAGATCAGAGAGTAGGCAGACTTGGAATGGAGTTTATAGACTGGGATAATAGCCCTAATTCCAAGACTAAGAGAAGAGTCTGGCAATTTAGAATGATAAAATCATTAGAAAAGAGGGTGGAGTCAAGGTGGCAGCTGGAAAGCAGGGACTTGCCTAGGGCTCTCCCCCAGGACCATCAAACACCGATCAAAAATAGCTCTGAACAAATTCTAGAACTACAGAACCCATGAAATAGCAGAACAAAGCAAGGCTCCAGCCCCAGGCCCACCTGGTGGGAGGAATTAAGTGGCAGATCAGGGCGGGAGTGCAGAGCCTGCTGAAGATCTGAGTCCAGTAAGGGTTGGTGGTTCTTGGGGGATGAGCACAGGTGTGGCAGAGCTTGCTGTATAGAAATAGCTCTGAAAACAACAGTACATCCCCTCAAGCTTGGAACGAAGTCCTCTCTACAAGCAGTCATACCCCTACGAAAAACTCAAGGGTCAAGTAGTTGGCTGAGAACATGGCCAGGCAGCGAAAATGGACTCAGATTCAGACTCAGACTTTGGAATCTTTCTTTGGTGACAAAGAAGACCAAAACATACAGCCAGAAGAATTCAACAAAGTCAAAGAGACTACATCAAAAGCTTCCAAGAAAAACATGAACTGGTCTCAGGCCATTGAAGAGCTCAAAAAAGATTTGGAAAAGCAAGTTAGAGAAGTAGAGTAAAAATTGGGAAGAGAAATGAGAATGATGCAAGAAAACCATGAAAAGCAAGTCTTGTTAAAGGAAACCCAAAAAATACTGAAGAAAATAACACCTTTAAAAATAGACTAACTCACATGGCAAAAGAGGTCCAAAAAGCCAATGAGGAGAAGACAATGTGAAATATCTCATTGGCAAAACCACTGACCTGGAAAATAGATCCAGAAGAGAGAATTTAAAAATTACTGGACTACCTGAAAGCAATGATCAGAAAAAGAGCCTAGATATCACCTTTCAAGAAATCATCGAAGAGAACTGCCCTGATATTCTAGAGCCACAGGGTAAAACAGAAATTGAAACAATCCACTGATCACCTCATCAAAAAGATCCCAAAAAGAAAACTCCTAGGAAATTGTTGCCAAATTCCAGAGCTCATAGATCAAGTAGAAAATACTACAAGCAGCCAGAAAGAAAAAAAAATGAGGATTGTGGAAACACAATCAGAATAACACAAGATCTAGCAGCTTCTACATTAAGGGACTGAAGGACTTGGAATATGATATTCCAGAGGTCAATGGAGCTAGGATTAAAACCAAGAATCACCTACCCAGCAAAACTGAGTATCATGCTCCAAGGCAAAATATAGATTTCCAATAAAATAGAGGGCTTTCAAGATTTCTCAGTGAAAAGACCAGAGCTGAATAGAAAATGTGACTTTCAAACACAAGATTCAAGAGAAGAGGGAAGAGCTCTTGCCCCGGGTGGTCTCCAGAATGCAGGGTCCCCTGAGTGATATGGGTCCCGTTTCCTAGTACTGGGACTTCATAACACAATGACTCAAGCAGAAATTAAACTATATTCCTTGTGGCTCCAAGAACATTTTGGAGGGATAGTGGATAAAATTGGAACTCATCTTATCAGAACAGGCAGCCAACCATTGAGAGCAACTGTCTATGACACAGGGACATCACTAGATCAGGTGAAAAAAGCCCTGTGTGTCTTTATCCAATATAACCTGGTAACACACCCAGATACACAAACGGGGGATTGTAGAATATGAAGCCCACTGCAGCCGGACTATGGTATCCCTGCTACATATATATAGCCAAGACTTTGTACAGTGACACAGGAGAACTGATTGTTGAGGAACTCCTGCTCAACTGGAAGATGACCATGTCAGCTGTGGTGAAGAAGGTGGCTGACCGACTCACCGAGACCATTGAGGATGGGAAAACCATGGACTACTCTGAGGTATCCAGCACATTTTACTGTTTAGCAGACACACACTTTGTACAACGATGCCCCCTCGTTCCTGATCCCCCACAAAGTGCCGACGCTCAGCCACCACCACCCGCCTCGACACTTAGCCTTAACGAGAAGCACATGTACTTGGTTCCCAAACTAAACCTTATAGGAAAAGGAAAGAGGAGGTGTTCACCTGAAGACGATGCAGCCAGGGAGCCAAGGCCTAAGCGGCCCAAACAAACAGCAGAGAGTAGAAAGCTCATTCCAGATGATGGCATTTACTGGCAGGCCGGCCTTGACAGATTACACCAGCACTTCCGTGACCAGTCTATTGTGAGTGCAGTAGCCAACAGAATGGATCAGACCAGCAGTGAGACTGTTCGGACCATGCTCCGGATGAGTGAAATCACCACTTCCTCCTGTGCTCTCCTTACCCAGCCCCTGCCTTCAAACGAGATCTTCAGATCTCTCTCTGTTGGTTATAACATCTTCAAGCAAGTTCTTGATCAGTATCTGACCCTTCTGGCAGATGACCCACTGGAGTTTGTTGGGAAATCGGGTGACAGCGTTACCACAAGGTAACGGCTATGGCAACGCTAGAGTCTATAGTGCAGGAAAGGTTTGAGTCTTGCTGTGTTAGGATATTCAGGCTGGTTTTGCAGAAAAAGCACCTGGAGCAGAAACAGGTGGAAGACTTTGCCATGATTCCTGCTAAGGAACCCAAGGACATGCTGTATAAGTTTCTGTCAGAAAACCTTATCTCCTTACAGAAGATCCCTAAAACCCCTGACCACATGCCCTCTCGGACCTCCTACCTGTGTACAGTGAATTCCCTCTCCAACGCCCGCATGTTGCTGTGTCGCTGCTACGAGAGCATCGCGAACTTGATAGAAGGGTGGCAGCTTGAGACCAAAGAGAACAAGCGATTGCTGGAGAAGTCCCAGAGGACAGAAGCCATCCTTGCCTCCATGCAGGCCACAGGAGCCGAAGATGCCCAGCTGCAGGCGATTGAGGAGATGATCACGGCTCCTGAACACCAGCAGCTGGAGAGCCTGAAACACAATGTCAACAAGTTGGATGCCAGCGAGATCCAAGTGGATGAAACCATCTTTGTGCTGGAGTCATACACAGAGAGTACCATGAAAAGAGCCTGACTCAAGGGGAAGTCGTTATTTGGAGGAGAATGTGGGGGAGAATAAAAGGTGTCCACGTTCTGCTCTTCCTGTAGGATGAAGATATGATATATTAGGTCACATTGATTACTCACCTACTCCCCAGCCTCCCCCATCCAGCAGACTCCCTGTCAGAGACTGATAGATAACCTTCAGTATGTGCATGCGCACATGCACGCCCACCCACCCTAGCCTCCCAGACAGGGAGAATGGCACTAAATCTGACAGGTGCCAGTGTTGTCTTTGACCAATGGGAATTTGCTTTTCACACCTCTTTGTGTGTCTAGGTGCCATCATCCATTGTCCTCCCTGTATCCACAACAGAGTAAATCCTGCTCCTTAAAAATTCCTGCCTTTGACCAGCAGTGACTCTGGTGTATTAGAAGGCAGCTAAATGGCCTAATGGTTAGGTGCTGGACTTGGAATTAACAAAATCCAATTTCAGACCCTGCCTCAGACACTAGTTATGTGCCTCTCAGTAAGCCCTCATTTACCCATCTGTAAAATGAGGATACCAATAGGGTCTACCCGACTGAGGTGTTGTAAAAACTAAATGGGACAACAGTGCTTAAAGTGCTACATAAATGTTAGCTAATGTTACGATGTCTCCTGGACTTAGAGCTGGATCCAAAAAGGGAAAGTGAAAATGATGCACCTGGGAGGGGAGATAGCCTTTTCAGAGAAAGTAATACTCCCTGAGTTTCCTTCAAGTACCAGCTAAAATCCCACCTTCCTGCTGGAAGCCTTTGCTGGTCCCCTCAATCCTAGAGCCTTCCCTCTATTGATGATTTCTGATCTATCCTGCCCGCCATCCCCAAGCAGGGACTGTCTTTGACTTATTTTGTATCTCCAGGCATAGCTCAGGGCCTGGCACATAGTAGGTGCTTAATAAATGTGTATTGTCTAAAAAAAAAAAGAATCAAGAGAAGCATGAAAAGGTAAACAAGAAGGAGAAATCAGAAGAGACTTACTAAATTTGAACTGTTTTGTTTAGATTCCTACACGGAAAGATGATGTGTATAATTCATGAGACCTCAGTATTAGGGTAGCAGAAGGGAATGCATTTGATTGCCTCTTCCCAACAGAACTGATTTTACATATATATATATATATATATATATATATATATATATATATATATATATATACACATATATATGTGTGTGTGTGTGTAAACAGAGGGCACAGAGTGAGTTAAATATGAAGGGATGATATCTAAAAAAATAAAATCAAGTTAAGGGATGAGAGAGGAATATATTGAGAGAGGGAGAAAGGGAGAGATAGAATGGGGTAAATTATCTCACATACAAGTGGCAAGAAAAATCAGTTCTGTTGGGAGGGAAGAGGGGGTAGGTGAAGGAGAATGAATGATCTTGCTCTCATCAGATTTGACCTGAGGAGGGAATACCATACACACTCAATTGGGTATCTTACCCCACAGGAAAGAAGGAGGAAGGAGATAAAAAAAGGGGGAATGATAGAAGGTAGGGCTGATGGGGAAGGAGATAATCAAAAGCAAACACTTTTGAAAAGGGACAGTGTCAAGGGAGAAAACTGGATAAAGGGGGATAGGATAGTAAGGAGCAAAATATAGCTAGTCTTTCACAACATGAGTATTGTGGAAGTGTTTTGCATAATGATACCCATGTGGCCTATGTTGCATTGCTTGCCTCCTTAGGGAGAGTAGGTGGGGAGGGAAGAGGGGAGAGAATTTGGAACTTAAAGTTTTAAAAGCAGATGTTCAAAAAAAAGTTTTTGCATGCAACTAGGAAATAAGATATACAGGCAATGAGGAATAAACATCTATCTTGCCATACAAGAAATTAAAGGAAAAGGGGATTTGAGGGGAGTGGGTTGCAGAAGGGAGGGCTGAATGGGGAATGGGGCAATCAGAATATATGTCATCTTGGAGTGAGGGGGAGGGTACAAATGTGGAGAAAATTTGTAATTCAAACTCTCGTGAAAATTAATGATGAAAATTAAAAATATTAAATAAATAAATAATTTTTTAAAAAAAGGAAAAAATCATGCAAAAAGATATATAAAATTAAATAAAAGGCATCAAAAGTGAAGTCCTCCATTAAGTCCAGAACTATGATGGCTAGAATTTGGGGGAGGCTTGTAGAGATTTCTCACAAGGGAATCCAGAACAAGTACAGGTAAAGTTGGAAGCCAGTGTGGACAATGAGGAAGATTTAATCAGGAAATTCAGAATAACTTAGAGTAAATAGATAGAACATAGTGAAGCCAAGGAGAAGATCCCATAGGGTCTCTACATTTAATGGAGATAAATAGATCAGCTGAGAGGAGTTGAGATAGGGAATTTAGCATGCTACAATCCCCCTTCCCAGCCCTGCTCCCACACTATCCCCCCAAAGCCAGACAACTTAGGCTCTGAGCAGGGGGATCATAAGACATTTGGAGGTAAAGTAGTTTGGGACCCTGTCCTTTCTGAATAGAAGTGAGGACAGAGTCATCTTCTGCAAATCACTATGCATGGAGAAAGGACCTGCCATTAATTCCTCAGAGCACTGGAAAAATGTAGAAAACAATTAATTCAGCACTAATGTGCCAATGCCAGGGGATGGAAGGTTTTCCATAGGAGAAAAAAAAACACAGATGACATAAAGAGAAAAATATAGAGCCTAGGTGGGGCCATAACTCACAGGAGATTATGAGGAGACTGAAGCATAAGTCAAGTAAAAGGTGAGGCCTCATACCAGCTCTCTCATCTGTATTAGCAGTTGTAGCAGAATCCACTACTAAACAAAGCCTGTTCAACTCTTTCATACCTAAAGACTGGGATGAGAACAAAATGCCAGACGAATAAGTGAAGCTGAAGAAATGAATACGGAGAAATATACCATACACAGTGAAGCAATTTTATAGGTTAAGAGGGTCCTAAGAGAGAAACTGAGAGGAGTGTAACCCCACAAGTATAACTAAAACCTCAGAGGAAAAATGATATATGTGTGTGTGGGGTTGTGTGTATGTATGTATGCATGTGTATATATGTGGATATACACACAAATATACATACAAATAGATATGAGAGAGAGAGAGAGAGTGAGAGAGAGAGAGAGCTTAGCTACTAGTACTACAAGACTACCTACAAAAAAATGGAGGAAATGCAAAACGGAATTTTAAATGAAATGAAAGATTTGGAGAGCAGAAGTTTGAATAGACACAGGCATGCACCATGTTAAGGACTGGTGATACAAAGAATGGCATTAACCCAATGAAACAAAGAAAAAAAAAAGTTAAAATAAAAAAGGCCTTTTTTTCTCTTTGGGGGAAAACAAGAAAGCATAGATCTGCTCCTTTTGATGAATGGTGTAATGTTAGCAGATGACGGAGAGAAAACAGAACTACTCAACTCATTTTGTTTCTGTCTTCTCTGTCAAGTAGATTACTATTTAGACTGGAAAGGGAGTTAGGGCAGATGGTTTTATAGATATTTTTATTTTTTTTTGTTACCAAACTTCCTTTCAAGACATTCTGAGAGTCCTGAAAACTCAGACTATTTGCCTTTTGGCGATGGTGTATGTTAGCAGATGGTATAAATAACTCATACACACAAGACACTTCTTGAAAAAACATTCTCTCTCTCTCCATATGTGTATGTATGTATATACATACAATACATGCATAATACTTATGAGCATGACATTAAAATAACATTAAAATATAAAGTCATTGCTTTTGAGAAATTGTAGATCAAAGAAAACCATGTAAATTTGTAAACTGGTTATTATTGCACAAGGAGTTTATCTCTAATAAATCCTAAAACCAATTTGCTAAGCACAATAATGCAGAAAGAGCATAAGTTCAGAAAGAAGTGAATGGGACTAATGTACATGATAGAAAACACACACACACATGCACAGATACACAAGCTCAGAAATTTTAGGCTCTAACTTACAAGGAAAGAACCTTTAATATAAGATTATTATATATATATATTATATTATATTATATTATCTATTCAAGGTACCAATTAACTCTTCTTGAATTAAAATTGTTTTGGGGCAACACATTGAAATTCCTAGAATCTGGAGGTAACAGAGGGAAAAGTAAAAAAGAGAGAGAGATACAAAGAGATAGTAGAAAAACAGACAGAATTAAATGATCTATACATTTAGTTAGTCATCTATAAATTGAGGAGAATGGTTAGATGAACTCTGAGATCCCTTTTAGCTCTATTTTTTTCTTTATTCTGCTTCTAAAATTTTACCTTGAATCCATCAGTTAGCTGTGTCCCTGACATCTTGTTCGCTGTCATATCTGTACAGGTGACTCCCAGATCCAATGCTAATCTCTGTCCTGAGCTCCAGTTTGCATCACCAGGACATTTTCCATTGAATGCCTTACAAGTATTTCAAACTCAACCTATTCAAATAGAATTCATTGTTTTTCCCTAAAAAATTAATCTCTCTTCCTAACTTCTTCATTTCAATCATCCTTCCAAATACCTAGTTTCTAACTAGAAGCCATCCTTAACTCTTTACTTTCTTATATCCCTCCCCACAACATGCTTTGTATCCCTTTTTCCACTCACGAGGTTCCCATCCTCATTTAAGCTTTCATAACCTCCCACCATTGCCTCTTAATTGTTCTCTCTGCCTCAAGTTGCTCGTGTCTCAAATCTATCCTATGCATAGTTGCCGAAGTGATTTCTAAATCACAGGTCTAACTATGTCACTATCCTCCTCAAGAAGCTCCAGTGCCTCCCAACTGCTTGAGGATCAAATGTAAACTTTTTTCTTTGGGATTTATATTTCTGTTTCCAGACATTTTAGGCATTACTCCTCTTCATGCGTTCTATGATCTAGCCAAGGAGATCTTACCTTTGTGTATGTGTCATGGACTCCTTTGATAATCTAGTGAAACCTACAAGCCTTTTCTCAGAATTTTATTAAATGCATAGAATAAAATATACATAATTACAAAAGAAACCAATTGTGTTAAAATAAGGGTATATTTTATTCCCATTAAACTTCATTGACTACTTATAATCTTTCCACAGATCTCTTGAGGTGTCATAGACCTCAAGGACTTATTTTTCATATAGAACTTGACATTTGATCTTTTTATTCCATGCTATGGAACAGACTGTTCTCCGTTCTTGGAATGTGCTCTGTCCTTATACTCCACATTTTAGAACTTGTAAAGGCTTTCAAACTTCAGCTTAAATGCTTCTTCATGAATGAGATCTTTCTTGATGTCCCTATCTATCAGTGATTGCTAAGTCCTTGGTTGATACTTACACAGCCTATGTAATATTTTAGTTCCTGTAACTAGACTGGCTGGCTACATCTCCCACTCCAGGTTCTAGGGGGAACTCTTAGGGGTGAAGGTTAAAATGGAAAATGGCAAGTCCAATATCTTTTGGACTTTTTAAAATTGGAACCTTCTCTGGCCAAAGATTGGGATGGTGATGGAAGGAGACTTGGCCAAGGGAAAAGATGACATTGCTCCTTCCTACTAACTGGTTCTTAGAATGTGCTGAGAAGCCATGAACTCCAATTTCTGCAATTCCTCCCTGTTCTCAACTCATTAATACATTATAGACAACTCATAGAGCTATGACTAAATTTCCATACTATTGAAAAAGACTTCATGGATAGATTCGTAATAAAATGCCTATAAAATGCCTTTCAAATGGTTTTTACCTAGTCTAAGGTGTTCAGTTGATTGCTAGAGACATCTTCTCAACAAGTTAAGGCACTGAGCAAAAATAAGGTGTTGTTGTTTAGTCTTTTGTCAGCCATGCCTGATTCTTCCTGATCCCATTTGAGGTTTTGTTGTCAGGGATACTAGAATGGTTTACCATTTACCTCTCCAGCTCATTTTAAAAATGAGGAAACTGAGGCAAATGTGGTTAAATGACTTGGCCTGGCTCACATAGCCAATAAGCACCTGAGGCCAGATTTGAACTCAGGAAAAAGTATTCTTGACTCCAAAACTAGAACTCTATCCATTGCACTACCTGTGCTTTCAACTCCACCCTTTTGCTTGAGGTATAATGAATTTAAATGGCTTACCCTGGAGCAAGTCTTTTTGACTTCAAACCCATCCCTTATCCACTAAAACAGAATGACTCTGATAATAGTGTGTGTGTGTGTGTGTGTGTGTGGGTGGGTGGGTGTCTGTGTGTACGTAAAACTGTGATTTGATGATTTAATTTGTGGAGGGTAGCATTGAGGAACTTCCTTCTATCAAAGTAGATTGGCAACTGCTTTGCTATTTTCTAAACTTAGAGAATTGCCTGGGGCACTAAAAGCTTAAGGGACTTGACCAGGGTAACATAGTCAGCATATGCCAGAGACAGGACATATATTACCACATTGATATTGATAATAATGACCTGAAGGACTCTGCAGCTTAATTGATAGTGAGCTTGCTTCAGAAAATCCAGGTTTAAATCTTTCCTTTGAGACATCCCTTCTGTGTGACGTTGGGATAATCGATTAACATTTCAGTGGCTCCAGGCAAATCTTTAAGACTAATAGTAAAACAGTTGCTGACCTACCTATACAGGTAGAGGAATCTTCCTGGTAGTTCCATATAACAATGAAATAAGAAGACAAAAAACATGCATGTACACATATATACATACATACCAACAAAATACATATACATTAAAAATTATATACATGCATTTTATTGTATACATGCAAAGAACTATACATTATATGTATATAACATATATTATTTGTACATAATTCGTAACAGTTCATATTCTTGCCTAGAAAACTCAAATAGATATAATTCTGTTGGTTTGTGACTATTCCAGTTTTTCCTATATGTCATGATCAGCCTGAGTGGTTTGTACATGGCCTAGTCCTGCTTCAATTTAAACAATGTTTTATTCAAGTTCTCAGCCAGGAAATTTCAAAGGGACACTAACTCACTTAAGGCAGTGATTAACAACCTCGATTTCACAACACTCTAGATGATCTTTAGTTATCATAAGGGATTTCACAAAATCCTCAGAACGAAAATCAATTTAAATCTCTTTAATTAAAATGGTATGTGTGGATGACATAAGGCCTGTTATTACTTAGCGAGTATGATTGCAAGAGGTTCTGAAATATTCCCTGTCCCCAAAATTTCTTTCCTTACTCATTTGACATAGTGAGTGCAATTCAAGCATTAGATATCGGTTATTGTTATCTCTGAATGTCTGAATGTTTTCTTTGAAGAGGAGAAATCCCCTAGCACAGACAATTCATAAAGCTAAAATTAGGAGATATTCACACCTGAGAGTGAATTAATCTATCTGAATGCTTCCCTAGGTGATTACTGGCTGAGATAAAGGAGGAGTACATATTGAGCTTGAAGGACTGCATAAGAAAAGCAAGCAATGTTGGGGTATTGTAATGACCTTCAAGAGGCCACTAGAAAGCTGAGAGAGGGGCATAATGAATCCAATCAGGAAAGAGGAGTGATCAAATTAAGACAAGATAAGGGAGAAGACACTGAAGACATATTTTAAAATTTGGTTTGATATTCATTCCTGTGTTGCAGAACTTTTTATTTTTTGTTTTTTGTTAAACATAAACTTCATTTATAGTGAGCTTAAAATACATACATTAAATTTAACAAGGTATTAACTAAATTTATCTATTCATTTCCCTGCCCCATTATGAACTCCTCTTTTTTCTATAATACTCACTGCTATTATTTTCATTTATACTATTTCCATTAGTATATCTATCTTCTTATAGGAGAGAACAATACAAAATCAATAGGGTGTCACTATTTTAAAAAATGGAAAGAGGGCGGAGCCAAGATGGCGACTGGAAAGCAGTAACTGCCGTGAGCTCCCCACCAAGTCCCTCCAAAAACCTATGAAAAAATGGCTCTGAACCAATTCTAGAACTACAGAACCCACAAAGGGGCAGAGGGAAGCAGGACTCCAGCC
>CM053627.1:141708276-141726560 GCA_028646595.1 Phalanger gymnotis | reverse complement strand
ACAATGAGCAAAAAGTGGTTTAATTAGCTATAGAATAGAAAGGAACATTTAGCCCTGGTTAAATGTAGCCCTTTCATATGGAAACAAGTCTGGTCAGTAGGTCAGGGTGGATAGGGCTTTTTAATGCATTTCTTTTCCCTGGATATCACATCAAAAAGGCCAGAGGCTACTGGGAAGTTGTTTCCTTTTCTTTTTCTTTTTAGCTTATTTTATTTTCAATTCAGAGAACAAAGAAAGCATTCCCATTCAATATTCAAAGTTATAGTTACTATTTGTGAATTTTCCTCCATCTTATTTTTGTTTACTATTTTCTTTTTCAGCCTCTTTTTACCCTATCTCTGTTACCATTATCTTTTCTCCCCCGCCCTCCCACTCTCCACTTCATACTCTGCTCAAAAAATACCCCATGTTCTCTCCCACACTCTTAAGTTCTAATTTGCACACCCTTCTAAAAGTTCCTCCCCAGGGTGGGGAGGTGGCAGAGAGGGCAGAGCCAAGATGGTGGAGTAAAAGCAGGGACTTACTTGATCTCTCTCTCAGACCACTCCAATTAGCTGTAAAAATGATTCCAAACAAATTCTAGAGCTGCAGAACCCACCAAATGACAGAAACAAATTTCTAGCCCAAAACAACCTGGAAAGTTGAAAGGAAAGGTCTATTGTACCAGGCAGGGAGAAGAGCCACAGTCCAAAGGGTGGCACACCTGTGTAGAAGGGGCTGAAACAGGCTTCAGGGGACTAAGTGAGATCTGAGTCATAGAGGAGTGTAGTATAGCCCCAGCCCTAGGGCTGCAGAGGTGTTGGCCCCAGAGTTGCAGCAGTAGCTGTTTCCAGAGCTCCGGGCTCACAGATTGTGGGAAGATTGAGTGGCTGTTCAAAGGAAATTGCAAGAATCTCTTTGCTGGTTCTGTGGCAGGATTGTCTTGCTTTGCCTGGCTTTAATCTGGGTCTCAATCTTGGGTGGCAAGACTAGAGTGAGGATACCTTTTCATGCTTCTCTTGGTTCTTGTATTTGAATGTCAAATTTTCTATTCAGCTCTGGTCTTTTCATCAAGAATGCTTGAAAGTCCTCTATTTCATTGAAAATTCATATTTTGCCCTGGAGTATTATGTTCAGTTTTTCTGCGTAGGTGATTCTTGGTTTTAATCCTAGTGCCTTTGACTTCCAAGCCCTCAGGTCCCCTTAATGTAGAAACTGGTTGATCTTGTGTTATCCTGATTGTGTTTCCACAGTAATTGAATTGTTTCTTTCTAGCTGCTTGCAATATTTTCTCCTTCATCTGGGAACTCTGGAATTCGGCTACAATATGCCTAGGAGTTTTCTTTTTGGGATCTTTTTCAAGAGGTGAGCCGTGGATTCTTTCAATTTCTAGTTTACCCTCTGGTTCTAGAAGATCAGGGCAGTTTTCCTTGATAATTTCTTGAAAGATGATGTCTAGCACCTTTTTTTGATCATGGCTTTCAGGTAGTCCAATAATTTTTAAATTATCTCTCCTGGATCTCTTATCCAGGTCAGTGGTTTTTCCAATGAGATATTTCACATTGTCTTCCATTTTTTTTATTCCTTTGGTTCTGTTTTATAATTTCTTGATTTCTCATAAATTCATTAGCTTCCACTTGCTCCATTCTAATTTTTAAGGCAGTATTTTCATCAGTGGTCTTTTGGACCTCCTTTTCCATTTGGCTAATTCTGCCTTTTAAGGCATTCTTCTCCTTATTGGTTTTTTGGAGCTCTTTTGCCATTTGGATCAGTCTATTTTTTAAGGTGTTGTTTTCTTTTGTATTTTTTGGGGTCTCATTTAGCAAGTTGTTGAATGGTTTTACATGATTTTCTTGCATCACCTTTATTTCTCTTCCCAATTTTTCCTCTACTTCTCTTACTTGATTTTCCAAATCCTTTTTGAGCTCTTCCATGGCCTGAGACTGATTCATATTTTTCCTGGAGGCTTGTGATGTAGGCTCTTTGACTTTGTTGAATTCTTCTGGCTGTATGTTTGATCATCTTTATCATCAAAGAAAAATTCTATAGTCTGATTCCTTCTACTCTACTTACTCGTTTTCCCAGCAAATTGCTTGACTTTTTAGCTTTTTGTCAGAGTGTGACTGCTTTCAGAGTGGAGAGTGTTTTGTCCCAAGCTTCAGGGGTTTTGCACTGCTGTTTTCACAGCTACTTCTATTCTGAGGTGGTATAATGCTCCCCTCCTGGCCTGTGCTCTGGTCTGTGAGTGCAGGCATTCTTTTCTGCCATGTAACCACCAGGAAGACACCCTCTCCACAGCCATCACAAGCTCTGCCACACCAGTGCTCCTTCTCCACCGAGAACCACCAACCAGGACTACAACCCAGATCCAAGCAGGGCAAAAAAAGAGAACCTTGCCTCACTGCCAGCAAAGGGATCTTGGCACTCCCACTCTGATCAGCCACTTGATTCCTCCCACTGTGTGGGTCTGGGGCCAGAAACAGCTGCTGCAATGCTGCTGTTGCTGCTGCTGCTGCCACCACCAATGCTGCAGTCACCTCTACCATCCCAGAGCTTCGGCTAGACCATGCACTTCCCTCACCCAGATCCAGCAGTTTTCCCACTGACCTGCTCTGTTGTCTTTGGCCTTTGTGGGTTGAGAAGTGTGGTAACTACAACAGTTCAGTGATTCAGGGCCCTGGGGCCTGCTCTACCCTGTCCACTCTGTGCCTGGTTTGTCCTGGCTCGGCCCATATTGGACTGAGCTCCGCTCTCAGTATGGTGCAATAGACCCTTCCCAGTGACCATCCATGGTGTCTTGGGCTGGAGACTTGTTTCCTTTTATTATTTCATGGGTTGTATAGCTCTAGAATTTGTTTAGAGTCATTTTTACAGGTGTTTGGAGGGATTTGGGGGAGAGCTTATGCGAGTCCTTGTTTTCAAGCCACTCTCTTGGCTCTGCCCCCTGAATCTCAACTTTTTGAACTTCCAGGAGCCTAATGACCAAGTAAATGCTCTGACTATCCCTCCCTTTCTGTCCTTGAATAATCCAGAGAATGCTGCCCTAGGAAAAACCCTGGAATAGAAGAGCCAGAAGTGGGGGTTAAAAAGTCTTTTACCTTACAATGCTAGGCAGACAGGTCCCTCTTTTGGTGGCAGAAGGTGACCAGGGCAGGAAAGGAGGCATTGCAGAAAACCCTACCTCGGCAGACTGGCAGGAATTCCTGAGCACCAGGAGAGTGGAGCCAGTAAGCACCATCACCAGGACACGAGGTGTGCCTTTGCAGAGGCAGAAGAATTGGCAGACACCAGCACAGATCTACAGCTGAGATGAATGGTGCTATATAGCACAGCCCTAGGGGAAGAGGAGTCTTCCAGCAGACAGACCACTTGTCCCCCACATTGCACTCTGTAACCCCGCAGAGAAAATCAGAAAGACTTCACTGGGCCTGGATCCTTGGCACACACCAGCCAGCTTTAGCTCAGCATGAGATGAGCTGCAGGAGTTTATAGCTTCTGCCTTACAAAACCAGAGGCCATGGGACACAAAGCCAGTAACCAGGGCTTTAGCTCCCAACACAAGAAGTTTGTGAGACAGCCCCCTGGGCTCCAGAAGAAGAGACCCACTAACATGGCAACTACCATGAAGTAGCAAGACAGAAAAGTAAAAAGGACCATTGAATCATATTACAGGGACAGAGAAGATGAAACTATGAATTCAGAAGAGGACAGACATTATACCCACATCTGAAGCCTCAAAAGGGAAAATGATCTGGCCTCAAGCCCAAAAAGCATTCCTGGAAGAGCTCAAAGAAGATTTTGGAAGCCAAATTAGAGAGGTAAAAGAAAAACTACAGAATCTAAGAGGAGAAAATGATCCCTTGAAACATAAAATTGGCCAAATGGAAAGAGAGATGCAGAAGCTATCTGAAGAAAATAACGGGTTAAAAATTAGAATTGGGTAAGGAGAAGCTAATGACTCTATGAGGCCTCGAGAATCAGTCAAACAAAATCTAAAGAATGAAAAAATAAAAGAAAACATAAAATATGTCATTGGAAAAACAACTGACCCACAAAATAGATCCAGGAGATATAATCTAAGAATTATTGGTCTTCTGGAAAGCTATGATGAAAAAAAAGCATCTGGACAATATCTTCCAAGAAGTCATTAAGGAAAATTGCTATGAGAGCCTAGAACCAGAGTGTAAAATAGTCATTGAAACAAAAAATTATCAAGCAAAACTTCCCTGATTTTCTAGAACTAGAAGGTAAAATAGAAATTGAAAGAATTCACTGATCACCTCCTGAAAGAGATCCCAAAAGGAAAACTCATAGAAATATTGTAGCCACATTCCAGAGTTCCCAGATCAAGGAGAAAATATTGCAAGCAGCCAGAAAGAAACAATTCAAGTATTGTGGAAACACAATCAGAATAATACAAGATTTAACAGCTTCTACATTAAGGGACCTGAGGGCTTGGAATATGATATTCTGCATGTCAAAGGAGCTAGGATTAAAACCAAGAATCACCTACCCAGAAAAACTGAGTATAATCCTTCGGGGGAAAAATGGATATTCAATGAAATAGTGGACTTTCAAGCACTATTGATGAAAGAACCAGAGCTGAATAGAAAATTTGACTTTCATATACAAAACTCAAGAGATGCCTGAAAAAGTAAACAAGAAAGAGAAATCATAGGGGACTTATTAAAGTTGAATTGTCTACATCCCTACACAGAAACATAATATTTGTAACTCATGAGATCTTTCTCAGTATTAGGGTAGTAGGAAGGCATGTGTCTGTGTGTATACACATATATATGTGTGTGTGTATGTATGTATGTATGTGTATGTATATTATATGTATGTATATGTATGTGTATGTATATATTTAAGTATCCATATCATCTATCTATCTAGACAGAGGGCATAGGGTGAGTTGAATATGAAGAGATGATATCTAAAAAATAAAATTAGGGGATGAGAGAAGAATGTACTGGGAGAAGGAGAAAGAGAGAGGCAGAATGGGGTAAATTATTTCACATAAAAGAGGCATTGGAGGGAAAGAAGGGGGAGGTGAGAGTGAATGAGTGAAACTTACTCCCATGAGATTTGGCTTAAGGAGGCAATAACATACACTCTCAATTGGGTATGGAACTCTATCTTACCCACAAGAAAGGAGGGGTTAAAGGAGTAAAGGAGGGGATGATGATAAAAGAGAGGGCAGATTGGAGGAGGGGTAGTCAGAAGCAAACACTTTTGAAAAGGAACAGGGTCAAAGGAGAGAATAGAATAAATGAGGAGTGTGATAGGATGGAGGAAAATATAGTCTTTCACAGCATGAGTCTCATGGAAGTATTTTGCATAACTACACATGCATAACCTATGTTGAATTGCTTGCCTTCTCAAAGAGGGTGAGTGGGGAGGGAAGAAGGGAGAAAATTTGGAAATCAAAGTATTGAAAATGAATGTTAAAATTGTTTTTACATGCAACTGGGAAATAAGATATGCAGGTAATGGAGTAGAAAAATATTTCTTCTTCTACAAGAAAGTAGAAGGAATGGGTATAAGAGAGAAGGGGTTGGTGATAGAAGGAAGGGCAGACTGGAGGAAGGGGTAATCAGAATGCATGCCATCTTGTGGTGTGGTGGGGGAGAGATGGGGTGAAAATTTGGAACTTAAAATTTTGTGGAAATGATTGTTGAAAACTAAAAATAAGTTAATTAAAAATAAAAATAGAAATGTACTTAGAAAAAGAAAGTAATAGAGAAAATATTAATAATGCAGATGAAGTGTAAGAGCATTCTATATGTATTTTTCCCTCAGAAAGTTAATTGTTAAACTTTAAGTAGCATACTTCTGAATTGAATTCTTGAAATCTAATAAGCTTACTAAATTCAAAAATGACAAGAGGAAAGAGAAGAGCATTTAGAACAGACTTGGTATAGTTCCACAGTTAGTGGCTATAACATTAATCACAAATGAATAAAAAAAATTGAGGGAGACTATTTAATTACTGATGGCTGTAGAGTAATATTTAATCATAAAAAGATTGCCTGGAGATAGACAGTGTCTGTTTTCTCATGACCTGTTAGACTGATCAAACCGCCTATAAATTCTGTTGATATTTATGTTTTAAATTTTTGTTTAAGACATGATTGAAGCATTTCACAAATATTACTGTTTCTTTTCTAATTTCAATTTTAAGATTATGCTTGTACTATTTGGAAATGGGGAAGTTCTATTAGAGAGATAATCACTGTCTATAGCTTTCTTAATAGAGAAGCAATAAAGGATGTATATAATATTGTTGCTAAAAAAAATTCCTTCTCCGACCCTGTCCACCAGTTTTCTCACTTCACTACATGTTCAGAAGACTTCTATAACATTCCATATGTGCACATTATTTCCTCTTCAACCCAAAAGAGAGTAAGGTTTCAACATTACCATCCCTCCACCCCCCACTTACTTACTTCCTTTGTATTAGTTCTTCCTTTTGCAGGCCATTTTATAATGTAATTGCTCCCTTTTACCCTTTTCTATGCAATTTTGTTTTTCAGAATCATTCCATCATTAACAACTTAGTCCCAACCTTTCTTTCAAACTACCTTAATTGCAAGACCTATTATCTTTTAGCATGGAAGCTGCTAAGCCTTGAGACATCTTTACTGTATTTCCACAGTATTTATTTATTTTTTTCTTTTTGCTTGCAATATTTTCTCTTTAACCTGGGAGTTTTGAAAATTGGCCATGACATTCCTGTAAGTTTTCCTCCTGGGATCTTTTTCGTGTGGTGAATGGTATTTTTTTTATTTCTATTTTACCTTCTTGTTCTAGAACTTTAGGGCAATATTCCTTAATAATTCTTGTATTATTGTATCCAGATTGTTTTTGTTTACCATGTTTCAGGTAGTATGAGAATTCTTATGTTGTCTCTCCATCTGTTCTATAGATTAGTTGGTTTTCTAATGAGATGGTTCAGATTCTCTTCTATTTTTTTCTAGTTTTATTATTGACTGGTGTCTTATAATGTCATTTAAATCTTTTTGCCCAATTTTAATGGACCTCTTTTTCCATTTAGTTAGCTTTCTTTTCATAATTTTCTTAGGTTACTTTTATTTTTTTCCTAATTTTTCCTCTGTCTTTCCTACCGGATTTTAAAATTCCTTTTCATGTTCTTCCAGCAACTCTTTTTTTGGGCTTGTGGCCATTTGATGTTACTCTTTGGGGTAGGAGTGTCTTTTTTTTTTAACCTCACTATCTTCCTTTGAATATGAGCCTGGATTTTCTTTTATACCAAAGTAGCTATCTATGGTTGGATTCTTTTTCCTTTGGTCGCACATTTTTCTTTTCTTTTTAGCAGCTTATTAATCAAGTTTTAATCCTGAGTTCTGGGTAATGTTGCTCTGGGCTGCAGGTGTTCCTTACTGTTATTTTCTGAATTCTGTCCAGGGGCTCAACCTCAGGGGCTCCTCTACTAAGCCACTTAGGGCCCTCAGCCACTCTGTCCCAAAAATGTTCTTGCTTCAGTACAGCCAGCACTTGCCCAATGTGCAGCCGTAGCCTGGGATCACTTTTATTCAGCAATGCTAAACCTGACCAGGAACAGTGAGGATCTTTCAGTCTTCCCCTACTCGGCCATCTGCTATTGCTTAGATGAAAGTTTGTGAGGTAAAAGTTTGTGAAGTGAAAATTGAAGCAAAATTTCTTGAGGCTGAGTGTTCTTCCCTACAGAGCCCCTCCCAGGGCCTTATGTTTGTCCATTCAGTGGAGTCAGCCTGGAGATGTCTGCAGTTCACTCAGGCCAAACCTTAGCACTTGGAGGCCCTATTGTTTCCGAGGTCCTCTCTCTCAAATTTTCTTAGGAAGACAGCTGCTTTACGCCTTAATTTTTGCTGCTCTACATTCATTCCATTTCATGGAAAATTTCTGTTTGTTTGTAGAGGAAACCTGGAGAGACTGAAAATTTCTGACCACACAATGGTCACAAATTTTATACTAAATTTTTTTTTTTTGCAAAAAAGTGGAGTGTGACCATTTTGTGGTCCACTGTGATGAGTATATTTTTTTTTTAAAAATTGTGCTAATATTACATATCGTTTAGCTTCTGCCAGCCTTGCACCAACTTTTCACTCACTGAAAACTGTCTTTCCACAGCTCTGTTTCCATGCTGTTCAGCAAATACAATCATTTTCAGCTTGAAGCCCAAAGAATAGTTTTTATATTTACCATAGTCAGAAAGAAATGCTTTGTACATTAATGCAGATGAACTGGACAGTTTAGCTAATGTGGGAGGATATAGTGATTTACTCATGGCAGTTTAACCTGCCCACTGGCTCCCCTACCACCTATGGCTTTTCATTGCGTTGAATGACAGTACTGTTAGTACTGCAGCACTCTAAACAAACCACACAAATCAGCTTTCGGAAACATACTGACAATGAGCATGTGTTGAGAATTCTAGGTTTGTGGCTCACAATGGGTGAGAGATAAATGTGTATCCATATGCCACTGGTGAATACATGCTGCTCTATTTACCTTTTAAGTGGTGTGACAAGAAGAATCATACCATGTGATGATTATACGATGAAAGGTTATAAACAAAGTTTTGGACTAAAAAACAAAACAAAACAGGGTGTGATGATTATGTGGTAGAGAAGATTATGCAATGAAATATGGTACTCTGCTGTCTTCTCAGATTACCCATAAATAGGGATCTTTTTCAATGGAAGTACTGCTTCAACCTCATTCTCCTGAGATAATTAAATGTCACCTTTCAGAAAAAAAAAATAGCTTAACTTAAGTTGTAAGGGGGAGCTTGGAAAGCAGAACTTTCCCACTAAGATAATTCTAGGAACATGTTTCTGACACCAAATGATAGCAAAGATTATACCTGAAGAGTATAAAGTTTCAGCAACCATTCTAATATTTTATGGGGAAGAGCTATATTTTAGTCTTTTCCTAAATACAGAAATATTTAAGTTACTTGAGACAAAGTCAAATACTTCAATTTATTGACTCAACATAATAAATCTTACAATTTTTATATCTTTAAAAATGTTTACTAAGCAATATTTTTTCCCTTTGCTAAAATCACCTGTTTTATAGGACTTGGAATAAAGGTTACTGAATTTTGACACATAGTAATTCACATAGTCCTTAATTCTTCATCATCAAACTACATTTTATCACACTGTATATCTGTAATACTGAAACAATTTTTCTTTTCAGTATATCAATATCTTTATCACTGTTGATCATTCCATTGACAGGGATAAGATTTCTAGCCATATTGGAGGCAAAAAAAATCTGTCTCTCTCCATATACATATATACAACATTGATATCCATATGCAAACATATATGTGTATTTATGTTTACAGACAGAGGTAAAATATCAAAAATTAAATATATTCAGCTAGCTAGCTAAATATTTCACAGTCTGACAAGGTTCTTATATGTTATTTATATCTTAGTCTAATCTTGAGCTCCTTCTGCCAATGGTCTCAGTTTATCTAAGTTTTCTAAACTTGAGCTTCTGGTGCCAGCAGTTTTGTTTTGGCCTTCTATGAAAATCTGAGTTTCATCAGTTAAGATTACCTTTCAACAATCTTCAGTGCTTGAGTTGTTGTGTTGTCTTGCTCATGAGTGCTTTTTGTTTTTCCCTTAGCCATGGAACTGACATTAAAAAAGAAAAGATTAGGAAAGAAAAGAAAAGTTGTCTTACTGCTCTTTAAACTTCAAAAAGCCTATACCACATGATATAGAAATCTATAGCAACCTCTGTAGTTGCTAGGTCCTTCTGAAAGTCTTTGGTTGATTGTTTGCCTACCCCCACCCCCACTCCCACCCTGAGAAATAAGCAATTTCTTTTCTAGCAATCTTTCGTCAATTCTTGTTTTTCATTCTCCTTTGTTCTTCAATGTGACTGGTTCTGTTTCTTTGTGGGTTTGAATAATTCTTTGATTGTCTGACTTTCTCACACCAAGAGTCACTGCAATATCTCTTCAAGTATTGAATTGTTCTCTGTAAGAGCTACAGTCTTTGCACATTTCCTTGGAGTAAGATCCATTATTAAAAATGATAGAATTTGAAGCATAACAAAAAGATATCATTTACTTACACATATGGCATAAAATCTAGCATTCATCTAAAACAAATGCCAGTGGGGAAGTCAGTTCAATCTGAGTTCATTTGGGTAAAATCAGCCATTCTTAGCTCATATAGTATCAGTAGAAGCATACACACATGATCATTATTACATATAAAACAATATCAAAATTATTTCTTGTCCCAAGTAATTCACACACCACTATCTAGAAGTAAACTAATCAACAAACATTGATAAAGGGCCTAGTCTCTACCAAGACCTATGCTATTTAACTGGAGATATGAAGACAAAAATGAGACAGCCACTGCCCTCAAGGAACTTACATTCTATGGAAGGAACTAACATGCACATGTATATTAAATACATATTGTTCTGCCATCACTTATTCTTTTTTCTCGCTGTGATACATGGTGGTGGATTCTTCAAGGCTGTGCCAGAAAAATGAAAACTTTTATAGGTCCAACAATGATGGAAATACTTTGAGTATAGACATTGCAATGGCCTATCATTCCATATTAGCTACCAGTAGGTGGTGAATTTTTGAGGCCAAAGAAATCTGAGAAACCACCTACTCATGTATGAGGAATTGTAACTTGCATCTGTGGAGAATATATCTTTAAGGATAAAATTGTTGATCTTTTAATATGTATATCTTGCAGGCATGGGAACATTGAATTACATTTGTATAACTGTGTCTGAATGTAATGTCTAGAATTTCAGGGGTCCCAACCTTTTTCACAAGTGTGTCATGGACTTTTTCTCAGAATAATGTTTTTTTTTAAAGTTGGAGGAAATTATAATTTTTTTTTGTAGAATTTAGTGAAAGTAAAAGTATATATTTTCCCTATGCAAGTTTGTGTACCCCCTAAATCTATCCCTGGGGTATGGGTAGACTTAAAGTTAAGAACCTCCAGTCTAGATGTTTGATTTATTTTTCTCTTGGATTTATAGACTAAATGGAGGAATGGCAGAATAACACCCTAACAGCAAATGTTTTTCCCACTTTTTTGTTATGAATTTAAAAATCATTAAAAAGAAAAATATATACAAAGTAGAATTTAAAAATGAGGATTATGTGTAATACCATGGATCTTTTCTATCATATGCAATTTTTACAGTATAAAAGAAATTTAACATGTTACTTTAAAAACTATTCTGCTTGTTTATTTCCTTCTGAACTTCCTTCCATTCTGTCTTGTCTATTTAATCAACAATCTCCTCTCTTTTCTTTTTCTGCTGTCTTTTTGGTGGCACACATCTTCTTTCTCCAAAATTCACCACCCCCAGCCCCCAAGGAAAATGCAATTCTTTTAACAACTATAGTCAAACAAAATAAGCCTTCACACTTGTTATATTTTCTTATTCTCCATCTTGGATTCATTATCTTTCTGTAAGTAGGTTGGGAGCATGTTTAATCTTCAATTATCATTATTTCACTGCATAATTGTCAAAACTGCATAATTGTCACAAAATTGTCACAAAAATTGTTTTTTTAATCCCAAAATTGGTCTGCAGACTGTCATTGCATAATCATCACATGGTATAATTCTGTTCATCACACCACTTAAAAGGTAAATAGAGCAGCATGTATTCACCAGTGGCATATGGATACACATTTATCTCTCACCCATTTTGAGCAACGAGCCTAGAATTCTCAACACATGCACATTGTCAGTATGGTGTGTGGTTTCTTTAGAGTGCTGCAGTACTAACACTATAGTCATTCAACCCAATGAAAAGCCATAGGTGGTAGGGGAGCTGGTGGGCACGTTAAGCTGCCATGAGTAAGTCACATGATATGGTAAGACTTAAATCCTCCCATGCTAGCTAAATTGTCCAGTTAGTCTACCAGTGATACATTAATGTGCAAAGTATTTCTTTCTGATTATGGGTAAATATAAAAACTATTCTTTGGGCTTCAAGCTGAAAATGATTGTATCTGGACAGTTTTCATGGAATGAAAAGTTGGTGCAAGACTGGCAGAAGCTAAAAGATAAATAACACTCGCACAATTTTTTAAAGAAGTTTCACTTAATAGTCACACTCCACTTTCGTGCAAAAAAAATTGACATAAAATCTGAGATAATTATGTGGTAAAATATGGTATTTTGAATCTTGGTGAGTTATTGCATTCATCAGAGAGCTTAGATTTTTCAAAGTTATTTTTCTTTTTAAGGTTGTTGGTTATATACACATACATATACATATATATATATATATATTTATCCTGTTTTGACCATTTTTCTCTGCATTAGTTAACACAAATTTTCCCATGTTATTCTTTCATCAGATATTGGGGTGAAATAATTTCAATTTAAAATGGTATACCGTAATTTGTTTGGCCAATTCGAGGATAGCCCCTCCCCTTTTCTATTCTTTGGTACAACAAAGAGAGCTGCTATAAATGATTTTTTAGACATATGATTTTTTATCTCTTTCTTTGATTTCTTTGGGGGTATAGGCCTAGTACCTTTCAGAATTCCAAAATGTTTGCCAGAATGCCTAGACCAATTCATGGCTCTACAAACACTGTAATGGTTTACTTATTTTTCCAAAATACATCTAAAATTGTCATTTTTCCTTTTTTGTCATCTTTGCCATTCTTACAGGTGTCAGGCAAGGTACATCTGAGAAAGGGTAGAAAAAGGTTACTTTTTGTCCTCATATCCCCAGCCCTTGTCATGGTACATACCACATAGTATGTTATTAGATAGATAAAGCATTTGTTAAGTATTTTTTGTTGTTCGGTCATTTCAGTTATGTGTGACTTTTCCTGATCCCATTTTGAGGTTTTCTTAGCAAAGATGCTGAAGTACTTTGCCATTTCCTTCTCCAACTCATTTTACAGATGAGGAAACTGAGGTAAACAGGTCAAGTGACTTGCCCCGGTTCACAGGGTTAGTAAGTGTCTGACTCTGGATTTGAGCTCAAGAAGATGAATCTTCCTAACTCCAGACCTGACACTTTATCCACTGTATCACTTAGTTGCTATGTGCCAGATACTGTGCTGTACACTATGGAAACAAATAAGAGCAAAGAAGATCATCCATTTCCTCAGTGAGCTTATATTCAGCAAAGCTGAACATGGTAGTTCTTGGAGGTGGGGAGAGATTGAGGTTAGAAATGTTTAGGGAGTGGAGAGGTGGCCTGGCTCAGACAAGGCAAGGCTTAAAAGTGACCTATAAAAAACCAGAGCAGTTCTTAAGATAGAGTTCTAAACTACAGTAGAGAGGAATGAAAATCAGAGCCTAAGTGAAGACAATCCATTGACTGACACCAGCAAGGATGTTACTAGTAAGGCTTGAACCAGATGTCCCTCATATTTTTGCAGAAGGACTCCTCATTGAAACACAATTTCATGCTTCAAATCAGCTCAGGAAAAGAAGCAGTTAAGACAGATCTGGGATCAAAGGTGAAGTGGAAAAGTCTGGCTTAAGTTTATCTGATTAGTTTCCCACCCCTGTAATCACTGGCAAGGATTCAACAATGGATGTGGGTGTAAGCTTCTACCTTTGAGTAGAGAATCCAGATAACTGGTGAGAGTTCAGGAAACAGGCAGAATAGAAAGGAGGTATCCTAAGTAGGAGGAAGGGGCCTGAAGGTTGAATTATGAATTTGATAAGATAGAATAGGTTTTAAAAAAATTAAAATTTTCAGAACTAGAGCACAAGGATTCTTCAGCATCAAGGAAGACAAATAGGATGAGTGCCATAGAAGCTCTTTCTTTCCTACTTTCATGGAGATTTCACTTTTTAAAATCCACTCTCAAATTAGAATCTGCTATTTCTGTGCACTTTCCCCTGCAATGATACTTCAGTTGAGATGCCTAGCCTACCACAGGGTTCCCCAGCATAGATATGACCAGTATGGTAGGAACTTTTGTTTCTATTTCTTCATTTTTTTCTTGGAGGAGAGAGAATAGAGAACTGATTTTGATGCTATTCTAGTTTCTTTCATTCTATTTTATTCTGGTTTAGCTATTGACTTTGTTTTAAACAAACTACTCCCTATCCACTGAATAGCTTCTGATCTTCTAAAATTTCAGTTACTTTGCTCCCTACTAAAGAAAAATGTTAAGAAAAATTGAAATGGGTGGGGGGGGAGGAGAAAAAAATGGTCTGTAAATATAAGCTTCTCTATACCTGGAGTTCTAGTTGTCTTGGTAACAGCCCATCATGTCTTGATCCTCTGCATTCCTCTATGCACATACTGAAGAGACTGTGGGTTGCTGTGAAGTCAATACAGTTAAAAATGCCTAGAATGCTTCACCCTGAATTTTAAGCAGAAAATATGACTTAGTCCATTTTTGTTTCCAGCTCAAAAGCATCTGGCCAATCTTGAAGTAGTCCATTTTTATGGCGTATGCAGTTATACTACAACCTCTCTCTTCAATTTGATGTAGGAGCCCAACAATTTCTTTTTGGTCTCAGAATTAATGAAACCGATCTGCTCTCTAATGGTTCAAATTTTAATGCTTGCCTTGCTGGCATAAAGTCCATCGCAGACACTAGAGGCCATGTAGAAGTCAGAGCCACAGACTAAGGACAATCAATACTGATTCTCGTTCCTATTTTTGTTGTCTTGTGATGATAGTCCAGCATGGACCTTACTGAGTTCAAAGTCAGCCATTTTGAGGAAGAAGATATCAGATAGCTCAGAGATTAGGATGTTGTCTGGCTTGAGGTCTCTGTGAATAGTATGGTATTTTTTTGTCTAGGTAGGTAATGGTACTGCTAAAGGCTTTACTTGGTCTATGTCAATGCAAAAATCATAACTGTTTTCAACATGGATATTTTGATTTTGGGTTTAATAGGTCATAGATCTAGGGCTAAAAGAGATCCCAGAGACCATCAAAACTTTTTCAGTTTATAGTTGAAAGACTTCTATAAATGAAGCTGTCTTCTCCATTATCATACAGGCAGTAATCCATAGAAATGCTTTTTGAAGTTAGGTTCAGGTAATGGTCTAATTCTACCCACTTTGATTATATCATGTAAGTATTAAGATGCCTGCAAAAAATTGTTTATTCAGATTTTAAGATGAAGGCAGTAATGAACAGAATTTCTATCTTAATTGCACATACACATGCATAGCTACACGTATAGTTCCCAAGTTTTTTTTTTTTCCTCCCAAATATATTTGATGAGATGGTTTTCCTGCAAAAGCAAAAGCAAAAAAGTTTCTACTTGATGTGGGAATTTAAAAGGGCATATTAAGTACATACTATAGAAAATATGATGCATGCACAGTTTCATGTTGTTTTATTTTTATTTATTATTTTATTATGTTGAATGAACAAATAAACAATATATAGAAATTTTTCATTTTAGTAAATGCTTTTCAGTATGTTTTCTTCTTGTTCAACACACCTCTCTTTTCTTTCTAAATCAAGTGGAGAAATGTAAAAAAAAATTGATATATGAAGCAGTGACTTATTTGTCAAATCTCCTTTCCCCAATGTCAACTGTGGCTATTCAACACATTTTCATTTATTTTTTGACTTGTGATTGTGAGAGACAAGCTTCAATATACAATTTTAATCTGTACCACTCTGACTATTTAACATCAAAAGTTTAAACAACCAGAATGAGAAGATTCGATATCACATGCCAGGAATGTTAATTCTGACCTTTAATTTTCTACCTCTTTGGATGTTTACTGTGTGTTCATTGAGATATATCCATTTTATTCTTACCATCATTGTTTCCATAGAATTCAATCAGTTTTCATCAGAACTTTTAATTATAAAAAAAGGTGACTTCCTAATATGCTACAAGCAGGTAATGATCTTGTCATGTGCCACTGAGTTCCTTAGGGAGCCAAGAAAATGGCCTATTTTGTTCTATAAAACTACATTTATTGCATTGTCTAATGCCTTGTGATGATTACCTTTATCGTGTGTTTTAAGCAAATATATGTTCTGAAAAGCACTTCAAATTATGAGCCATTTGGGGTAATAGGTATTTAATTTGGTGAACTAACCAACCAATCAATGATCATTTGAAAATGTATTTCATGCTAAATTGGTTGCAACAGTTTTGGAAAGAGTATATATTTGAGAAACTATTAGCAAGCATGGTTTAGTAGAAATAACCCTAGATGTTTGAGTATAAAGACAAATGTTAAAATTTAAACCCTGCTATATATGAGGGCAAGTAAATTCAATGCCTTGATCTTTTGGGACTTCAGTTTCCTCATCTGGCTAGATGATCTCCAAGTTCTCTTTTGGCTTACTCATTGAGGGAGACAATCACATACACTCCCCCCTCCACCTCTGCCCCAAAATAATGGTTCCATTTGTGAACAAATCAGATATTTGTTCTTCTTCTACCTCTCTTCCCTATCAGATGATATGAATTAAGGGATAAGAGTGGGGTGAATGTGGGAGGAGTAGTACATACCTGACTGAATTAGCAACAGAGTTGAGAATTACTGCCAGCAATCTAGACCCAATCAAGAAGTGGTAAGAACTTTACTCCTTAGAAACTTTGAAACTGTCCAATTAGAGCACATGTTCCTGTTAGACATTAAAATAGACCCTCCGTTAATCAGATGGCTCAAACCAAACTGATTCCTAGATCTAGGACTCATCAAATTTGTTTTAGTTAAATTTATTTCAAGCTTTAAAATACTTCCCTATCAACAGTGGTGGTGCAGTAGACTATGAGTTAGGAAGATCTAAGTTAAAATGCAGCCTTAAAGAGTTACTAGTTATGTAACTCTGGACAAATGACCCTGTGGTACTTAAATTATATTTGCCTCAGTTTCCTCAACTCTAAAATGGACATAGTATCAGTACCTCCCTCACAGGGGTAATTAAGGACCAAATAAGATAATTCATAAAGCAGTGTCTGGCACATACTAGACACTTGATAAATACGTATTACCTTTCCTTCCCCTTCCCCTTTGACACTTTTTCTCCAAGAATAGAGAGCGACCAATAAGGTTTAATTTATGCCTTTAGAAGTAGTTTAATACCAACTGACAAATAATGAACCAGATATTTCTAGTGAATTTAAATAGCAAATGAGTGGTTTCACATGAGACTAATAATTGACCAAATAAAGGAAAAATGATGCAATTTTTATGTAACTGTGTTGAAGTCATGATAACTTGAATGAAAGAGAAGTAAGAAAGAAAATATATGGAGCTCTTGCATTTTTACATGACATAGAATAAAGTTATAGTTTAGAACTCGTTTTGTTTTTCTTAGAAGGTTATTGATTCTGTGTTTATAAGATTTAATGTAACTATAATAGTACATATTATATGTACTGAAATAAGTTTGCTACCTTTACAATATCCTATTTTATTTTTGTTTTTATCCTCTCTTTACCCACAATATAACAAAAGTCTTTTAGGCATTGTAGATGAAGGTATGCATTTGAGAGTTTGTTTACTGAACTATGATACTTATCAGCCTTGCAGTCTAATTGTGCATATTATTCTTATTATTTGTGCCAATTAGTGAAATATTTTTCCTTTACTTCTGTTATATGAACTTTATATGTTATATATGAACTTCATATATTATATATGAACTGTTATATGAACTTATTGTCAACAAGAACATAAATGGATGTTAATGATTTGTAAATCTTATTTCCTGGACTATATCCTGAAATGGTATCTATGTCTACTTATAGATATGTAGATATAGACATAGGTACATATATACATGACAAATTAATAGTTCATTATTTAATAATATATAAATCGTTAGATTCAGAAGCATAATTCTAGTAGAAAATCCAATGAAATAACATATTAAGATAGCCATTAAATTTAAATCAACTAATGTTAGTATACAATATGATATCATGAACTTTTATAATTTTTTTTTACCTGTAAGACAATGAACTACAGGAAATTTGCTGATGCACATTATTTAAGAATGGGGAGTCTTGGCGGGGCTAAACCAGTGAAATCTTTGGCTAGTCCTTGACATCTATCCAGAGTCTCCACATGAACACTCTTCCAATGAATAAGCCCCTAAAACAAAATGCTAACCTCAGAGTATATACACTATTTCCAATCAAGGATTCTTTTTTTTAAATTTTTTTTATTTTTTTTAATTTTTATTTTAAATATGTTTAGTTTTCAGCATTGATTTTCACATGCATTTGAATTACAGATTTTCTCCCCATTTCCACCGCCCCCCACTCCAAGATGGCGTACACTCTGGTTGCCCTGTTCCCCAGTCTGCCCTCCCCTCC
>CM053627.1:141683240-141707776 GCA_028646595.1 Phalanger gymnotis | reverse complement strand
AAGTCTTTGCAATTAGGATATTTGGCTAAACTGATTGTATTAGAAAAGGCTTGCAGACTCTGCCCACATGAAGATAGCTTACAACACTTGTGGCATACATAGGAATTTTCTGGGAGGCAAGTGGGTCCATCAGTGAAATTACTTCTGTCAGCTAGGGCCTAGCAATAGACCAGTTCCCATACTGGTATTCCCAATCATGACAATTACAAAGGTCAAATATCCACAGCAATGAAGTAGCAGAAGCAGCCAATATTGTTTGATCTCATATCCCTTCAGTTGTACTGTTGTATATCCTGCCTCTGGTAAGCAGGCACTTTCAGACACTTGAAGTGTAGAGGGTGAAGGAAAAAGAAATTAGCTTCTTCATTGTTCCAGAATCATTAAAGCAGTCCCATAGGAAACTAATTATTCAAAGCGATAAGGAGGCTGTGCGTATAGAATATACAAGTAACTGAAAGAAATATAAACACAACAAAACCCTGAATTGGGACAAAATTGGGTAGTAGAAGCCTCAGGGAGGTAAAATAACTTCTGGGTCATTACAGTTTCCTACTCAAAAGTCTTCAACGATTCCCAGATGCCCATAGAATAAAGTCCAAGCTCTTTGGCTTCCCATTAAAGGCCCTCAAAAATCTAGTTCCAATTTCTCTTTTCAGTTGCATCTCATAGTACTCATAAAGGGAAATTTTCACTTCTTTATTAGTGCACTTTTGATAGAGTTGTGAAATGGCTCCACTATTCTAGAAAGTAAATATTCTAATAACTAAAATAACCCTTACCTCTGACATGCAGATCTACTGCTATGTATGTACCTGCAAGGAGATCAATATAAAAATAATGCCTGTTATCATATATGTGAGTATACATATATGTGAGTATATGTGTGCATATGTTACACATTATATCAGGCACTTTTAATATATTGTTTAGTTTTGGTGAATTTTTTAAAATTAGTTGAATAATTGAGGTGATAAAAATAAAATGTGATAGATAATGTATATTAAATTTCTGTATATATTACATAACTATATGTGACACATGCATCTGTGTACAAAAACATACACACCACTGTTCAGTCTAGAAAGATTGTATGTTCACTATCTCCTTTCTCCTGTATAACCCTGCTTCTGTCTCTTCTTTGCCTTATTTTTAATTCCACTCCTACCTATTAGAGATACAATCATAGATATATAAATCTAGAGCTGGAAGGGATATCAGTGTTCAACAAGATGAACCCATTTTACTTTACAGATAAAAATAAAATAAAGCTAGAGAGTTTGAATGACTTGTCTATGGTCACACAGATAGTTACATAAAAATGTTGGGTTTTGTACCCAGGTTCTTTGACTCTAGACATTGTACCATGCTACTCTCATTTCTCCTTTCCCCCTTCTCCCTTCTTTTACTCAACATTGGTATTTATTTACAATTTATAAAGTGTGTGTGTACACCATATCCCTTATATCATAAATGGGAGAATTGGTCTTTTACAACCTATTAAGAAGTTATTATGGAGGTAAATGGTGAGATCAGTCGCCTAACCCTTTCCATGAAAGCCTGTAAAGCTGTTCCCAGATTTGTGTGGCATAGGAAGCTTAGTCTCAAGATGCACGGCTGAGTTTTGATATGGAGACAATGGAGTGGGTGGTCCATATCTACCCAAGTTAAGTGCTGATTTATCCATGTTGAATAGTCTTTTTTTTTATTCTATAGCTTAGTAAATATCCTTTTATGAAAAGCTGAATGGCCTATACCTGCTTCATTTCATTCTGATATGTAACCTAATATTTTACAGGGCATGGCCTGAATCAATTTTACCCAAGTCTAAAAAGGTTTTTAACTGTAAACATGCATCCAAACTCAGACCCACTTTTATGAGTTGTCTAGTAGTCCCACGAATTTGTTGAAGAGGAAGTGAACTTATTTGCCTCTTGTCTACTGTGAGTATGAGGGAAACATCTCCCAAGGGAAAAAAGTAGCCTTATAGGTCAAATACACAGAGCAAAGCATTGTATAATTAGAAACCCTCAGGCTGGCAAGCATAGGATAAGCCTTACCGCTTTCTATTTTGATGGAGGTATACACTATATTAGAGATTTCCTGCCAGAACATTTGATAACAATTACATTTTACTACAACAAACTTGATCGTTGGCAATGCTTGAGACTTCAAGATTAATATATTCTAACCCCAAGGTTAACATATTCTCCCCTTAATCACCTGACATCCTACCCCTATTATTAAACCTACCAAATAAGGAAAGTGACTGAGCAGCCCCACCAGGATCCTTTTCCACCTATGTCATCTAAGGCTCTATAAAACCAGGAGTGTATGTGTGTGTGTGTGTGTGTGTGTGTGTGTGTGTGTGTGTGTGTGTGTCTTTGTTATCTACCTGGCAGTTGATGGTAACTCAATTTTTTTTTAATCTTCTAGATTTACCTCTCGATTTATTTACCTCCAGTTAAATGGAAGAAGGTGAGAGGAATTACTTGACAGGAGAATCTTAGAACCTCTTATTTGAATAATTTTTTTTTGTTAATTTTTCTTTTAATAATATTTTCCTAATTATATATCAAGATAATTTTATAATTAATTTTTTACAAGATTTTGAGTTCCAAATTTTTCTACATCCCTCCCTCCCCTACCTTCTTCCAAAAATGGAAGACAATTTGACATAGGTTATACGTACGCTATCACGTAAAATATATTTCCATATTTGTCACAGTTGTGAAGGAAGAAGCTGATTAAAAGGAAAAATACCATGAGAAAAGAAAAAGGGAAAAAGAACTGTTCTTCAATCTGCATTCAGAGTCCATTAGTTCTTAGTCTGAATGTGGATAGCATTTTCCTTCATGAGTCCTTTGTACTTGTTTTGGATCATTGTATTGCTTAGATGAGCTGAGTCATTTATAGTTGATCATCACATAATGTTGCTGATACTGTGTACAATGTTTTCCTGGTTATGCTCATTTCACTTTGCATCAGATTGTACAAGTCTTTCCAAGATTTTTCTGAAATCTGCCCATTCATTTATTATTGCACAATAGTATTCCATTATATTTACATGCCACAGCTTGTTCAGTCATTCTACAATTGATGGGCATCCCCTCAATTTCCAATATTTTGCCACTACATAAATGGCTGCTATAAATTTTCTTGCACGTGTAGATCCTTATCCATTTTTCATGATCTTTTTAAGATACAGATGTAGTAGTGGTATGTATGCTCAGCTTGGTTATCCTTTGGGCATAGTTACTAATTGCTCTCTATAATGGTTGGATCAATTTGCAACTCCACCAACAATGCATTCATGTCTCAATTTTCCCATATCCTCTCCAGCGTTTATGATTTTCCTTTTTTTTAGTGTCATATTAGCCAATTGGATAGGTAAGAGATGGTACCTCAGAGTTGTTTTCATTTTCATTCCTCTAATCAAAAGTGATTTAGAGCACTTCTTCATATTCTGTAGTTTCAATTTCTTCATCTGAAAACTGCCTGTTCATATCCTTTGACCATTTATCAGTTGGGAATGGCTTGTATTCTTAAAAGTTTTATTCAATTCTCTATATATTTGAGAAATGAGGCCTTTATCAGAGACACTTTTTATAAAGATTTATTCCTCAGCTTTCTGCTTTATTTCTAATTTTGGTCACATTGATTTTGTTTGTGCAAAAGCTTTTTAGTTTAATATAATCAAAATTATCTATTTTACACTTCTTAATGTTGTCTCTTGTTTGGTCATGAACCTCTAACTCACTTAACTTTTCCTTTTAGAATTTGAATGCTATACCATTTGTTTCATATATGTTTAGTATTGATGTTACTTCATTGTCTATGGTACCTTTTAGCCAGATGTAGTTTCCTTCCATATCTCTTCTAATTAGGTATATTTTTTGCCTTTGCTTTGTCTGATATTAGGATTGCTACACCTACTTTTTTATTTTTCATTTCAGCTGAAGCTTAATATATTCTGCTCTAGGCTTTTGACTTTACTTTGTGTGTCTTTCTGTTTGAAGTGTGTCTCTTGTAAGCATCATATTGTCTGATTCTGGTTTCTGATTCTCTTGTTATCCACTTACATTTTAGGTGAGAGTTCATTCCATTCACATTTAAAGTTTTGATGACTAACTGTTTTTCCCCCAATCCTATTTTCCCCCCTACTTGTACTCTCTTTCCTTTCACTCTTTCCCTCCTCCACAGTGTTTTGCTTCTGTCTACCCCTTCTCTTGGTCTGCCCTCTCTTATGTCATCCTCCCTCCCCATCTTTACTTAATGTCTTCCCTTCTTCTTTCCTGGCAGATAAAGACAGTTTTCTGCATTCAACTGTGTATATTATTACCTCTTTGAGCCAATAATGATGAGAGTAATGTTCCAATGATGCCCATTGCCCAATCTACCATCTTTCCCTCCACTGTAATAGCTTTTTCACTCCTCTTTGTATGAAATAATTGACCACACTCCACCTCTCCTTTCCTTATCCAGCGTGCTCTTTCTTCTCCCTTAATTATTTTTATGTCATTCCCTCAAATTCGCCTTATACCTATACCCTGTATGAATATTGATTCTAGCTGTGCTTTTAGTGGTACAATTTTTTTAAGAATTACAAGTATCATCTTCTCATGTAGGGATGCAAACAGTTCAAATTCATCAAATCCCTTACATTTTCTTTCCTTTTTTCTTCCCTTTTTATGCTTCTTTTGGGTCTTGATATTGAAGATTGTTTTTGTGTGTATGTGTGTCCAATTCTGGTCTTCTCTGAAAGTTTGAAATCCTTTAATTTCATTGAATGACCTTTTTTACACCTTGAGGTAGTATACTTAATTTTGCCAGGTAGGTAGTTCTTGCTTGTAGTTCTAGATCCTTTCTTTTCCAGACTATCATGTCCCATGTCCTCCAATCTTTTAATATTGTAGCTGCTAAGATGTATGCAGTCCTGATTGTGGCTCTCTGATATTAAAATTGCTTTATTCTGGCTACTTGATAGTTCTGTTATTTAGCTATAATGTTCCTTGGAGTTTTTTTTTCAATTTCTTTCATAATCTTTCAATTCCCATTTTACTCTCTGGTTTTAGGATGTGAGGGCAGTTTTCCTTGATAATTTATAAAAGATGCTGTCCAGGTCCTCCTTTCAATTATGGCTTTCAGGTAGTCCAGGGATTCTAACATTTTCTCTTCTGGATCTATATTCCAAGTCAGTTTTTTTTTAAATGAGTGATTTTAAATTTTTCCTATTTTTTAATTCTTTTGAATTTGGTTGATTCTTGATGTGTCATAGAGTCATTAGCTTGCACTGGCCCAATTCTAACTTTTAAGGGGTTGTTATTTTCAGTGGATCTTTGCATTTCCTTTTCCATTTGGCCAATAGTACTTTTTAAGCAGTTGTTTCATTTTTTCCAAGTTGTTGACTCCTTTTTCATAATTCTCTTGTGTCACTCTCATTTCTTTTCCTAATTTTTCTTCTAGCTAGCTCTCTTATGTGATTTTTAAGCTTTTTGAGCTTTTCCATGAGGTCTTTCTGGTCTTGAGATCATTTTCCTTTTTTTGCGTGGGGCTTTGCCTATGGATGTTTTGACATTGTCATCTTCTGAATTTGTGTTCTGATCTTCCCTGTCATCATAATAACTTTCTATGACCAAATTCTTGTTTTGTTGTTTTTTGCTCATTTTTGTCCTTTTCCCTTTCATTAAATTTAAGCTCTGCTCCCAGGGTGAAACGGTCACTATGCTGGGCTTCTTGTGCCAGGAGCTGCAAGCCCTAGCTGCTTACCCAGTGTTGCACTGATGTTGTCCTCAGGTCCATAGGGCACCCTTATATCTGCTGCTGCACAGAGGAGGTGTGTTGGGGGATGGCCAGCGCTACTAGAGGCTGAAGAGGTCTGGTACCTTACCTGGTGCTGAGCTGGGATCCTAATGCTGCTGTTGGTGTGTGCTGAGGCAGGTGGGGGTGTTTCTGCATTTCCTAAGAACTATGCTGGAATGTGTGGTGGTCTGGCCACTGGAGGCTTCTTATATCCTGGTCTATGCTGAAGTACAACGTCCAATGCCCTGAGCTGGTGCCTGTCTGTTTGCTTGGGCACCCTTAGGGTTGGTGGCTACCTGTTTGTCCAGAGCTATGCTGAAGTACATGGTAGTTCTTGGAGCTGGAATTTGCTATTCCCCTGGCTATGCTGGGAACATGGGGTATCTTGGTGTTGGCATTTTCCTGTTCTACCACACCAGGGCTCAAGATTTCCCCCTGGCTTACTGAAGTGGGGCTTGTTGTTGGCTTGTTGGGACACTTCCCTTTCTGCACTAGTGAGAGATAACTTTCATGCTGATCTCCCAAATGTGTTGTGCTAAAAGAGTGTTTTACCCCATCTTTTTTTTTTTGTTTCTGCTTTTACAGGATTTGTTTTCATGTGCCATTTTAGGTTTGTTTGGGGGTGAATATGGGAGAGTCATGTTGATTTATTGCTTACTCCACCATATTGTTTTCCTGAAGTCTTGAAGAATTTGTCAACAGAATCAGATGGAAATAATATGATACAATGAAGAATAATGAGTCAGACCCCTTATTAACCTTTAAAAGTCAATCCACTGAATCTAGAAGAGAGACTCAAGGTGTATCTTTTATTCTAACAATTCTAGAAAATTCACAGAGCTAAAAAATTTTATCCTGTAAAAAGACACATGGATCTAGAATAGAAGAAGTACAGACAGAGGAAATTAACACAAAATAAAGGGCCAGGACTCTGGAAGTGGGGTGCTTAGGCTGACTTCATCATTGGCGGATCAGGCAAAGGCTGAACCAGGATTTGTTTTAAATGTTTTCTTTTTCTTTGTAACAATGTTAACCACTGGTTTTGCTAGTTGGAGTGTACTCATTAGAAATACAGTTTAAAGGTGACAACTGACAGGGAAACCTCAGAGAAGTGACATAATGATAGAGCTCTAACATTAAGGTGTTTTGACAGAAGTATTTCTATGATTGTGGACTGATTGCTAACAAAAACAATAAAGATAAAGTGTATTTTTTTTATTCTATGTGATAGTAGTAAGAGGTTGTGGAGAAAATAGGAGTAGTTGAATAATGTTGGGACCTGCTCTATGATAGAGGATTTCTCTTCAATATATTTCAGTTTTTGGCATCTTCAAGGGCCTATTGGAGAGATTTTCCTTTCAAGACTCTTCTCTTGAATGCCCTAGAAGGGATCCATTAGAGGAAAACAAGTGTCGTTTTTTTTCTGTTGTGTTAGATTGTAACTAGATTGTCATCTTACCAGTGTGTTTCCTCCATGTCAGATCAGTTTTTCTGGAACAACTTTTGAATAGTTGAATGTCAGAAACATGCATCCATAGATTTACCCCTTAGCACTTACAGGAGTAGTATCTGCCATCTTGGAGATTAGTACACATTATTTAATTTGATTCTTAAAAGACACTTTTGGGATGTGTGGCAATAATATTATATCTCATTTTTAGATGAACAAGATAAAATAAAATCTGTTGTTCTACACTAGAACAACTTCAGCAACCCCAGCAAACACGAATATTTCCATATACAAGAGGAACGATATAGATTATCAAAGATTGTAAAAGAAACTAATGATCGCCATGAAATAAAGCTTCAAAAAATTAGGATACACACATATAGTTAGATATAGATATAGATATAGGTATAGGCATAGGTATTGGTATAGATATAGATAGATAGATAGATAGATAGATAGATAACCATCTATCTGTATGTATGTATGTATGTATACTTATCATCTCTTTGAAATCTGATTTCTGGACCAAATGATCTACTGTCATTTTTTTCCCATTTTCACCAATAATATCTTATTTGTTAAATGCACTGATCCTTTCTCAGTTTTCATTTTCCTTGATCAAACTCTGCAGTATTTGACACTCTTGATCATTTCCACTTATTTTATAATCTTTTCCTCTGCTATGAAGCCTCAATTCTACCAACTAATGGAGTGCTTAATTTTTTTCTCTCAAAATTTGTTTTAAGGGATAATATACACCAGAGCTTTCAACATAAAGATTTACCTCTCTTTCCAAGGTAAATCACCAAATACCATCCCTAGGACGGACATCCGATTAGTTTCATTCATTCAAAAATATATATTGCCCTCTTACTATTACATTATGCTGGGTGACACAGTATATTAGAAGGAATATACCACAAAGATAAATAATATCCTGGTGGTCTTATGATCTAGTAGGAAAGAAAAGATATACATAGATTAAATGTTATGAGGCAGGTGGTACTGGTCTTAGACACTTACTAATTATGTGATCCTAGGCAAAACACTTAATCTCTATTTGCCTAAATTTCTTCAAGTGTAAAAGGGAAATAATAGCATCTACCTCGCAGGGTTTTTTGAGGATCAAATGAGATAATATTTGCAAAGCACCTGGCATGTAGTAGACACCATAAAATGCTTATTATTTTGCCCATTATAAAAATCACAAGAGTTAAACAATACTGTTAGGGAAAAATACAGAAGATGTAAAAATCCTACAAAACTAAATATTACTAGGCCACTAATCAATTATCTTTCTTATCTCTTACCAACATTAAGATTTCCTGATAACTGTTCTAAAGTCTGTCAGCTCTACCTCCTAACTAGCTTCTTCTTACTAGCTGGAATCATTTTCTTTACCTTCTAAAAATAAATAGGCTAAAAATATAACATTTTCACTCTTTTCAGAAAAGAGGAGACTTTCAACAGATATCTGATAGAGGAAGTCCCCCAATCATAATTACATCTTGTTTCAGTGGTAACTTTATCTACCTCAGAAACTTTTCATCTCCATTTACCAGTTGATATAGGATGAACATTAGAAAGTTCACATCACTAAATGGCTTTCATTTCTTCCTCCTTTGACTGTAAATCAAATGTTTTTTTTTAACAATGTCAATATTCAGATGAATGGTTTCCTACAAAAGACTATTTTTAATGTCCATTGATATTCTCTCCCCTTCTTAGTCTGTTCTTTTTGAATGAGGTACACCATTCTGCTGCCATTTTTAATATTTTACTGCTTCTCACCAAATTTCAATGATACTTTTGACAGCCTTGATTGACTGACATGGTTGTCAGCAATGCCCAGGAACTTTATTCAATTTAATTTAACAATCATTTACTAAATGTCTACTATGTGTCAAGTACTATGCTAAGTGTCTTGGGCAAAAAGACAGAAAAGAAATTCTCTGCCCTTGAAAATTTTACTGTCTGTTAAGGGAAAACAATACTTATTTAAATTTAAATTAATTTAAAATTACATGCAAAATTATTTTTTTTTAAAATTACAAAGTACTTCTTCAGGGGAAGGCACCAACAACTGTGGCTGGGGTGGGTGGGAGTCATCAGCCTAGGTTTCTTATAAAAATGACATGTGAGCTGAGCTTGGAAGGGAACTGTGATTCTACGAGATGGCATTGGAGAGAAGGTGCATTGCTGACTCGGAGGCAGAGTGAGACAAAGCATGAGATAGTAATATCATGTGTAAGAAATATTAAGCATGTTGGCTTATTTGTACTATGGAGATCACAAAACATAGTAATGTGAATAAATTGGGTGAAGCACTCTTACTCAAGGTTTATTAACAAATAACATACCATATTTGTCACATGGTACTTGACATATAATTTGACATATATTCAATATATAATTCTATTAAATTTGCCAACTTGCTTTCCCAACTCATGGAAGGCAAGAATGAAGAATCATTTATTAGTATCAAGAATTCAGAATATTTTGTTAGGGACTAGAGGAAATATAAAATTTGGATAAGCCATGGTCCCTTGGCCTCATGCAGCATATACTGCAGTAGGGGAATATGGCACAGACACACTGCAACATAATACCAAAGAGTATATGAGAGACGCAAAGTGAGAAAAAATTTCACAAATTGGGAGATAAGAGGATACTGCAAAAGATAAGGGCATGGATAATAACAAGAGCTGAAGATTGGCAGACAATTATGGAAGAAATAGAATGGTTTAAAAAATCACCTCCAACTACCTATTAGGCATTTCATACTGGATATCCACAGATATCTTAAAGTTACCATGTTCAAAGACAAGTTCATGATCTTTTACCCCAAATACTCCCCTCTTCTTAAATTATTGTTGAAGACAACTCCAATTTCATTAGTCCTGCACAACTCACTGTTAATATTAGAAACCTAATATTCATAGTGATGACTTGGACTTAATATGAATAGATTAATTGAAGTTTAAGAAAACAAGGAAGCACATAAAATATTTTCAAAAGATTTCTAACAAAGCTTCTGGAATTTTTTTTTACAAAAATTACACATTTCAGTCATCTGGGAAACTGTTTTTTAATGAAACATTTCATTTTTGATGAAATTAAAGACATGAGTTATTACAGCAGGTAGTATGCTAGCCTAGAATTTCTTTTATTTCCACTGGTAATTGTCCTAAGATGCCTGTGCAATTCGACCAAACATAGCAGCTTGACTTATAATTACACTCTCTAGTTTACTTCCAGTTGAGGAAATCCCCTCAACCAATGTCTAGTGATAGCTTTTTTGTAATTTATAGTTGTAGGGAGTTGCATAGAATGGAGAATTTGGATGACTTAACCAGAATATAGACACCATGCCTCAGAAGAAAGACAAGAACTTAAGTTTCATGGCTTTAAGACTAATTTTCTAGCCATTAGATCTTTTTGCCTCTAATTTCATCATGAAAATATATAATCATTATTCAATTGACTCTGAGCCTAAATCAGGTCAGGCTAAACATAATCCTTTAGAAGACCAAAATAATATGTTCAATGTCTTTCATATATAATAGTAACACTAAGGACTTCAACTTTTTGAGATTTTTTTTTCCGAAAGGGGGAAAGTATCTCTACCAATCAGTTTGTGCTCTATTATTTTTCTTTTTCCTACTTTTGAGTAAGAATATATTTTTTCAAGAGAACTAGATGACATTCACCTGGTAGTTGGTATTTATGGAGAAAGGATGAAACTAATTTGTTTATATAGAAATGAAACCCTCAATTGATCACTGAAGAGTACAAAAGAAATAGCTACCATACTGAAGTCCTCTCCCTATGTCATTTTATGTTTCACACGTGCCAGTGGTGGGTTCATACAAACTTTCTGTTATCCTTTGCTCTTATCCTTAGATATGACTAACATATTTTTATATATTTCTTGAATTATATTGATTATAACACTTCTTGCATGTACACTATTACTGGAAATATCCTATATGACACTTTTACTTCTCTTACTGAAAGTAAGATTCTTCAGAGATTGTGGTTCTTAAACATTTTCTACTCATAGCATCACAAGAAAATAGTGTTGATAAGATACTTTTTTATTGATCTGCAACTTTGTATTAAAAGTGCTGATATATTATCTAATGCAATTCAGATGGTTCCCTTCTCTTTCACTTTTGGTCTCATTTGTTGTCTATCTTCAATGCCTGTCCTAGATATGTAGTGATGTGCTAACTTCTTGTTGTTCAGTTGCTTTTCCACTCATGCCATAATCTTTGTGACTCCTTCGGGGTTTTCTTAGCAAAGTATTGCAATGGTTTGCCATTTACTTCTAAAGCTCATTTTACAGATAAGGAAATTGAGGCAAGCAGGGTTAAGTGAGTTGGCTAGGGTCACATAGCTACTTGGTGTCTGAGGCAAGATTTGAATTCACAAAGGTGAGTTTTCCTGACTCCAAGCTAAATGCCCTATCCAATGTGCCACCTAGCATCCCCAATACTAACTTAGTTGACTAGACTTCAAACTGTGTATCACAATCTGGAAACAAGGCATTATCCATTCATGTAGGGTTTCCTTCAAGCTTTTGTAGGCTAATCTCTTCTGAGTACTCATAAATTTCATTGAATGCTCTCTGAAATTTCCTGGGGGCTGCTTAATCAATCAACGTACATTTTTCAGCCATCTAGTATATCTTAGGAACTGTGTAGGTTCTAGGGATAAAAAAGATCAAACTGAAATACTCAAGGAGCTTTCTCTACACTTGTAGAGTCTTTTAAATAAATTTAAAATGTGTAAAACTAAAAAAAAAAGAATTCCATTTTCCTAGGCTGAGTCATGAGAAGATGAGACAAGTACTGAATTCAAAATAAATAGAGATTGCTGCAGGTTGGGAAGGACAGAGGTTTCCTATGGGACATGACATTGTGTACAATCTTGAAGGAAACAAAGATTGGGACAGATTTAGGTAACATGAAGAACATTGAGTTCATAGTTTGATCTCTTAGGTTATAGGTCCTGAGACATTATCTGTGTGACCCTGAACAAGTTATATATCTTCATTAGGGCTCAATTTCTTTATAAATAAAGTGAGGGTGTTAGAACAGTAACTTCTATGATCCTTTCCACCCGTAGATCTAATCTTACCATGACTGTTTGAGCTATCTGCTTATCTCATAATTAATTTAGCTTGTCATGACAACATCAATACAGAAATTCATAAAGATGTTAAAGTTTACTTGGGCAACCTCAAAACTCATTCTGTTTTTCAAGACCAAGCTACAGATTATCAATGATGCTACTTTCCAAGACAAATTGGAATGACTGACCACCTTACTTGGAAAAGATGAAAAATAATTCAGTTAAATGTCGGAAAAAAGTAAAAGCATAATCAGAGAGAGAAAATCAGGTTTTTTTTTTAAAAAAACTTAGGAAAAAAGTATTAAGCTGTAAAATGATAAGAGGTATGTCTGATTAGTTCTAAAATCATACTTACTTTTTGTTTGCTTAAAATGTTCTCTCGCTACACAGCAGAAAATGGCCTCTGATAACTTCCCAGGAAGCCATCACTCTCTTTTATCCCAAAATATCTAAATAGGTCATCAAGATTAATTTGTAGGAAAAATTACTATCATACATGGGCAGGGTACATTGGACATTTTTTTTAAATCCTCTTGAATTTTTGGGAGTAAGGACAAAAAATCACGTTACTAACCAAAAGATATCTGTATCTATAATACGTCTGTCTTTTCTATGCATATATGTGTATATATATATATATATATATATATATATATTCATGGTAATGTGATAGATTTTTTTTTTTATTTTTGATGAGAGGGAAGAAACTGATTATTATAATACCATTCCTAGTCTCCCAGAGCTCACAATATAGTTAGAGAGATAAAACATACAAAAGTTAATTGAATACAAAGCACTATATTAAATTGGCAAATATCTTATGAATGGTCCTTCTTTTGATAATTAAAATGTAAAAATAAATGAGAAATAGAATAGTAATAATTTTATTTTCCCCTTTTACTACCCTACAAGGAAAAAAAAAACTTCATACATATAGACATAACTTTCTTTTAAGATTATTTCATTCAAAGAATTATGAATGGGGGCAGAAAAGAGATGTAGATGTCTTTATGATAAATGCAATGTTCCCTACAGGACCACCTCAAATGGAATCCGTTAACAATTGAATAAGCTTCAAAGATACTATTAGTTTTCAAGATACCTTTGGAGAAAAATTAAAGTGAAACTTCTTAAATTTAGTCGACAAGATTGATGTGGTTAATCCAGTCTCAAAAACCTGATTACATTCCAAGTTGGTAGAGCTTGGAATGAATTCTATTTTTTATCCTCATCAGCTAACACTAAACCTGGGGTAACAGTATTCAAGGAAATGGCAGGATAATAATTTAAGGTAATATATAGAAATGAAGTGAACAAAGATGTCATTATTTTGTAGAATAAAAAGTAATAAACAAGACTCCCAAAATATTCTTAAATTTAAGCCACTGTGTCTCTGAGGTAGAGGCAAAGTGCTATAGTGGATTTATTTATTTATTTATTTAATATTTTTAGTTTTCAGCATTGATTTTCACAAGAGTTTGAATTACACATTTTCTCCCCATTTCTACCCTCCCCCCACTCCAAGATGGCATATATTCTCGTTGCCCTGTTCCCCAGTCAGCCCTCCCTTCTGTCACCCTACTCCCCCCCCAATCCCATTTTCCCTTTCTTTCTTGTAGGGCAAGATAGATTTCTATGCCCTATTGCACATATATCTTATTTCCTAGTTGCATGCAAAAACTTTTTTTTTGAACATCTGTTTTCGAAACTTTGAGTTCCTGGTTTCTAGTTATGGCTATGATATATTTGTTGTCTGACTTTCTAAAAATCATTTAATCTCTCAGTGCCCTAGGCAATTGTTTGTGATTACTAATTGCACAGGAGGTGCCAAACTGACTTAGTAGAGAGAGCTTCAGAACTAGGAATTTGCTAAATTAATTAAATCATAGGCATAAAAAAATTGTAAAATTCTACATATAGAATGTGAAACTATAATATTTGATAATTTAATAGTCAATTCTTGTACCTCAAATATTGTTAACATTTATCTTCATTTCCATACCTTTCTCTTATTAATGAGTATTTCTCCTCAGCAGATACTCATTTTCCCCAAGATACCTGCCCTTGGTGATTTCCATAGACTTGTTCACCTTGAATCTTTTCAGTCCATCCTAAGGTTACCCAACAAAAGTTATCTGTCTTGTGTCCCATTCCTTTAGGATCTTATGCCTTGATAAGACCAAGCTAACATACTAATATGATAAAAGTGTTAGTGATTTTTTAGTAATTCAGATTGTAAATTTAAAGCTGGAAATAATTTCAGAAGTTAAATAAGCCTAACCTCTAATTTTACAGCTGAGGAAAACAAAGCCCCGAGGAGTGAATTTACATACTCACCACCAAAATTTAATAAGAAGAACAATAAGAATAGGATATAATTCTATTTTTTCAGATACCACATGTAATAACTTCCCACCACGCCACACTGCCTCTTAGAACTTAAAATACATTTCAGGGACTAAAATTAGAATACGACCATTCACATTCATGACTGAAATTAATGCAACTTTCGAAATGCCAGAAATATTTTCTTAAATTTAGGTTTCCATAAAGTATAGCATAAATTTCATGATAACTTATTTTGCAATACTGATAGTTCCTTACTATGAAATAATTTAATTATGGACTTTATCAAATACTATTTGCATCTTAATAGTGGTTTCCCATACTTTAAGACAGAGCAGTGATGACTTTGGTCATTTTAAGAACTTTGGCAAGATTATCACCGTTATTTGGATAATTGAGGACCTATATTTCTCATATTAGTTTTGGCTTTGGGTTAAAGAAAAGAAGGTCACTATTTAAATGTAATATTTGAGAGTACAATAAATTATGTTGATAGCATTCCACATATTTATGTTGGTTCTGGACTGACATTTTCATTTATTATGTTGCATAAGGAACTAAATGAAAACATCTGAAATAAAAATCTTTTTCTGCTCAACTTAGTTTAAAATATCAACCTTGTATAATTGCTATCTGTTTATCCTACAATATCCTTTAACAGAGTTACTTTACAAAACATTGTAAAGAAGAAGAGGGGGCAGAAGCATCTGCACAAATCTGGTAAAGTACTCAGAAAAATGAAATTATTCCAAGAAAATCAGAGACAACAATGAATAAACCTGAAATGCAAAATATCTTTTGAATGAATTATGTTTACTATTGATAATAAAATTATAGTATTTGCACTCTAATATCTTAGTAGAAAATGGGCAACTTGAGATAGTAAGATAGTAGAAATGACCTTGAACTGGTTTTGACTGGACTGATATTAAGGAAATAAAAAGAAAAAAACTGAATCTGGCAGTCTAAATATAGAGGAAAATAGGGCTGGATGTAATTTTAAAAAAAATATTGACTTTGTTAAGTATTTTTCATTACAGGTCAAAATTTTGAAATTCATTTTGAAAAAAAAATTGAGGCCAAAAGTATCTCCCTCTCTCCCACACAATCTTCTTGAGAAGGCAAGCAATTTGATTTTGATTATACATGTGAGGTCATAGAAAACATATTTCCATTTTAGCCATATTACAAAAGAAAATGCTAACAAAAGAAAACAACAAAAATAAAGAGGTTTTTTTTGCACTTACTAGTATTGTACTTTTCTTCCAATTACATTAATGATAGTTTTCAATATTCATATGTATATTATTTTGAGTTCCAATTTTTTTCCTCCCTCCCCAATGTAACAACAAGATTACTTGCCACTACTGTGGCTGTGTAAGACCAATACTACCACCATACAGGAGGGCTGCTAGCACAGATTCTTTGATCTGCTTTTCTGAGGAAAGCAACTTTAATGGGTTTACAATCTCACTTTCATCAAACATACATATATCTTTCACTTAGTTCAGGCAAAAATTCAGCACCGTGAGCTTCAGAGAAAACACAAACAGAAATTAGAAGCAGGAGTTACATAAACAGAAAAAAAACACAAATCAACAGATAGGCTTCTATCTGTCTGACCATAACAATACATACATAGTTATCAGAGAGAGAGAGAAGCACCACCATCTGTGTTTTTCAAAGCCTGGCGGGGGTGGGGGGGAGCAACTTAACAGCTACCCAGAGTCTCCACACCAACATTCTTTCAATGAGTGAGCCCCAAACAAGCTTACCTCAGAGTATATACATATATACATATGTATACATGTATGTATATACTTCTTCAGGGTCAGAGTCCTTTGCACCTCATGAGGGTTTCACACCTCTTGAGTGTTTCACATCTCTTATGACTTAACTAGCAAAAGACAAGACTCAATCAAAGGCACTTGATTGCCCCATTGCTGAGAAGCACGCTAAAACAAAAGACAACAAAAGTCCTGCTTTGCTTGTCTTTACACCCAAGAAAGCAAGCAATCTAATATAAGTTACAATCTAATATAGGTTACATGCGTAACCTATTTAAACATATTTGTACATTAGTCATCTTGTGAAAGAAGAATCAGAACAAAAAGGAAAAAAAACACAAAAAGAAAAAAAAAAGTGAAAATAGTATACTTCGATCTTCATTCAAACTCCATAGTTCTTTCTCTGTGTGTGAATAGCATTTTCCATCATGAGTTTTTTCAAATTGTCTTGGATCATTGTATTGCTGAGAAGAGCTAAGTCTGCAATAGTTGATACTCTCAAAATGTTTCTGTTGCTGTGTACAACATTCTCTTGGTTCTGCTCACATCACTCAGCATCAGTTCATATAAGACTTTTCATATTTTTCTGAAATCTACCTGCTCGTCATTTCCCCTTATAGCACATAAACCACAAGTTGTTCAGCCATTCTGCAATCAATAGGCATCCTCTCAATTTCAAATTCTTTGCCACCACAAAAAGAGCTGCTATAAGTATTTTTCTACGTGTGGGTCCTTTTTCCTTTTTAATAATCTCTTTGGGATACAGAATTAGTATTTCTGGATCAAAGGGAATTCACAGCTTTATAGTCCTTTGGGCATCGGTCCAAAATGTTCTCCATAAGGGTTGGATCAGTTCACAATTCCACCAACAATTCATTAGTGGAACTTTCAATTTCAAATACATAAATAAAAGTATACTTAATTTCTTGTGATAAATAGAAACAGGTTTCAAACACTATGAATAAAAGGTATTATAATTAGTATTATCATTATACCATGGTATTCATTGCAAAATTATAGAATGCACATTTAGAAAAATTGTTTTAGTTGCAAGGCAGGCTCATTCCCAATATCTTTTTCAGAAGGAAAATATTGTGTCCGAGGATGTTGTAATCCAACAAGAGTTTGTGCTATATGGCAATTATTCAATTATATACATAGTTGCATACTTTTGAGTCTCCTATGAGGAAACAGAGCATTCTCTCTCTCTCTCTCTCTCTCTCTCTCTCTCTCTCTCTCTCTCTCTCTCTCTCTCTCTCTCTCTCTCTCTCTCTCTCTCTCTCTCTCTCCAAAAGCAGTGTTTCCACGAAAATATGGCAACATTATCTAACGACTGTTAACTACTGTTTAGTGATCTACTTGTAGATACCTATAGACATTACTTAACATTATTATCAGATTTTGAATGCAACAACTGTCCCACAAAAATATAAAATATGAACATTTTGTTTCACACCATTCATCATGTAGAGACTATTACTGGTGAATATATGGTATCCATTTATCAAATCAAAGCAATTTTTCTATTGATGCTCAAGAAAAGGGACATTAAGTTATGAAGTAAGGGGAAGCAGTATATCCAATTTTTTTTCCACTAAATTTCCTCCACAAAAATTTTAAAAGTCTGCCAAACCAAATTCCAATTGATAAAGCCAAGAAAAAGTCAGTGCCATTTTTCCAGGCTAGGGAGACAGTCAGAGAGGATCACAATCAATGGCACAGACAAGGTCTGTCTTCAGCATTCCAGAAACCATGGACAGAAAGAGGGCCAAGACTGAGTACAGGGACAAAAATGGATCCCAGGGTGTTGCTAAACTAGTGCAGGGGACAAGAAGAGTTAATATCTGGCAGCTCTTTTACACAATATCCAGTGCTGGGTAAATAATATAGCATGATAAAATTAATAAACACTTAGGATCCTGGCTATGCCCTGGTCATGGAAAAAGCTATGGAAGCAAACTATAACTGTCTGGCTTTGAACCTAAGAGCAGATGAGGGATTCAGTTCTACCTTCTACTACACTGTGAAAGACAACAGTGGAATAACCAGGGCAGGAGGGCAGCACCAAAGCTGAGTCAGCAATTGAGTTGCTCTGACTCTGCTATTTCACAGCAAGCAAATAGTGACTGAGCTGAGCAGCAGTGTAATAAAACTCCCAGTTAGGGATAAACCAACAGAACCAAACCTGGGGTTAGGAAATCGTGGGGTTCAGACCAGGAGGATATTGAGCAGATATTGCCCAAGACCATATCACTTTGGCATTGCTGAAAGTTTGCAGGACTACAGTCTGAGCTGTGAAAGTGAAAGAAGAAAACAAGAACATAGAAGCTAAAGCCAGACTCCTCTCACCCCTGCTAACCCTAGAAGAATGCAGATTACAGAAGTAACTTACTGTACAATGTAGAAAAGAAGGCTGAAAGAATGAACAAACAAACAAGAATTCTCACCATAAAGAGGTGTTATGATGACCTGGAATTTCAAGATATAAACTCAGAAGAGAATGACTTGAAACCATCTACCATCAAAGTTTCAAAGGAAAATGTAGCATATACACAAGTTCAACCAAAATTCCTGGAGAATTGAAGAAATAGTTAAAAAAAAAACCTAAAAATGACTAAAACAAGTGAATTTTAGGAAAAAAGAAAAGAGAGCTAGAGGAAAATGAATAAAGTATGAAAAGAGAATTAATAGGTTAGAAAAAGAAGGGCAAAATGGTACAGAAGAAAATAACTCCTTGAAATTTGAATTGATCAAAGTAGACAATTACTTCATGTATGTCAAACACATAACGGAATAAAACAAAGTAGAAAAAACTGGAAAAATAGAGGAAACTGTGAAACGTCTAATGGGAAAAATAATTGATCTCGACAACTAGAGATAACACAAGAATTGTAGGACTACCTGAAAGCCATGAACAGAAAAGAGTCTTGACGTCATGTTTCAAAAAATCATGAAGTTGCCCAGATCACTTAGAACCAGAAGGCAAAATAGAAATTTATAGAATCTATCAGTCAATCCCTGAAAGAAAACTCAAAGTGAAATCTTCCACAAGCATCACAGCCAAAATCCAGAGTTTCCACACGAAGGAAAAAAATTCTTCAAGCAGCCAGAAAGGTAATCAAAAACAGGTAAAAAGATGACTATTTTATACAATGAAGGCAGATGGAAACCACAATGAAGGCAGATGGAAACCACACAGACTGAATTGGTAAAGCAGAGCTTGTCTATGGACAGCTAGCAACAAGATGCATTCTTTTAGTATGATCATTCTTAACCATTTTGTGTTTTGGACCCCTTTGGTAGTCTAGTGAAGCCTTGTGGACCCCTTCTCGGCATAGTGTTTTTAAATACGTAAAACAAAATATGTAGAATTATAAAGGAAAAACGTGAAAAGTAGTTAGAAAATAATAAATAAAATTAAAAATATTAACAATAATAGCAGACTTTTAATAGCTCTTACTATATGCCAGACGCTGTGCTAAGCACTTTATAATTATCTCATTTGATTCTCACAACACGGGAAGGTAGGTGCTATTATCACTCCCATTTTACATGTAGAGAAATTGTGGCAAGCATAGCTTAAGTAACTTGCCCTGGGTCACATTCTCTTAATTATCTGAAGACAGATTTGAAGTCAGGGCTTCCTGACTCCAGGCCCTGCACAGTAGCTATCTCCAGCAAGCTCATGTACCTACAGTTAAGAAATCCCTAGGGGGCAGGTAGGTGGTGCAGTGAATAGAGCACCAGTACTGAAGTCAGGAGGACTGGAGTTCAAATCTGGCCTCAGACACTTGACACATTTACTAGATGTGTAACCTTGGGCAAGTTATTTAACCCCAATTGCCCTGTCTTCCCCCCTGCAAAAAAGAAAAGAAATCCCTCATCTAGCTTCTCACTTAGCAGATGGTAATTATAGATGAGCCACCATAGAATTATTATTACTTTTTCATATGTTGCGTATATATTCAGGTTCTATAACAGTACTTCCAGAACCATTATTAGGTCTTTACTTTGTTTTTCATTCCAGCTTTACTTTCTTGCCAAAAGCCATGCACTGCTTATTGTGTTTGCATGTAGTAACTACATGAAATATCAAGACCTGTTATTGGTTCACTATTAAAATATTGTTTATACAAATGCTTTGAAATTTTCATGCTGTAAGTAAAAACTAATTTTTTTCAAAAGTTATCTCAACTTTCATGTACAATTATCTGATTCTGAGATTCTCATTACCAGCCACCTCCATACATTTTCCACAGGTATTCTCATCTCTATTTTTCACCTAGGCAAGCCAACTTTCACATTATGACCAGAATAATATTTGTTATGCATAAATTTGGTTCTGCCAGCTTTCTGCTCAAATATTTCAATGATTTCTTATTGCTGAGGGAATAAAATTTAGAATTGTAGTTTGTTCTTCAGGACCTTTCACAACATAATACCATTCACACTACCTTTCCAACCTTATATTATAATTTGTTCCTTCCATGAATACTCATTTCTAGCATCTCCATACAATGGTTACAGGTCACAAATATGCCAGATTCCTATTACCAATTTTGGAAATATTGCTTCTTTAAACACTGGTAACGATAGGAGCTTCCATATTTGTGTCATGTTCATGTAAATTTTAACTCTGAGGGCCCCTTTTGAGGCAGGAACACCCTCTAGGAGGAGTTTCGAAATCCTACAGAGTATTCTGAGAAATGTATTATCTACTCTAGGAACATCTTTCATCATAGACTAAAACCTTTGAAAAGTACTGCCACAGACAAACATAATAAGTTGGGGGCACACACATGACAATTACTCTGACTTCTGATCTCTGTGGGAGGGTAATGAGAAGATGATTGGAGCACACAAAGATGAACAATAGGAAGACACCCTGGGCCTTGGTAGCAAGCAGTAACAGCCATGTTACTCACCCACATTCATACATCTCGCCTGGTTCCTGCATTCGCTTTATCCTCAGGCATTTGTCTCTGGGAATTGTACAATTATGTATTAATCACTTTTCTCAATATATAGCACTCCTATTAGTTCTCTTTCTTTAGATATTACTGAATGCAATTGTAAACTCCAGCACAAGTGCTAATATAATCAGGCACTACTATGTCTACCACCACCTGCTAGCCACAGCCTGGGCATGGGGAATGTACGTCAATATTTTTGTGCACAGATTCAGCTAATCATCTCTTCTTCTAAAACTGCTATATGTTCCTTCTCATCTATTGACATATCACTTCCATCAGTGCTGCCCACAATCTGTTCTAGGAATGCAAACAGCACATTGAGCTGATCCAATTCAGATAGGCACTATACTAGACTGTATTTGATATCACACATACTGCTTCCTATTTCAATAAAAATATAAATTCAAATTCAACAGGCACTTATTAAGTATGTTATGGGCAGATCATTATACTATGCACTAGAGTAATAGATAGCATTGATATAGCACTTTAAGGTTTGCAAAATATTGCACAACTATCATCTCATTTGAACTTCACATTAATGTGATATGGTAGATGCTATTATTATCCCCATTTTATAGATGAGGAAACAGGCTAAGAATTTACGTAATTTGCCCAGGGTCACAAAACTATGGCTTTTTGACTCCAAGTCCTACAATCTATGCGCTGTACTATTTTGCTGCCTCTATCTAGTTCAGATGAAATAATGATTTCATTTTACTACATAGTAGGATAAGCAACCCGTGTAAATACTTGTAACATTAAACATAATTGATTAAGTTACTATAAGTATTTAAATATCATTTGAAATTATTGGTAGCTTTCTACAGGGAAGTATATGTTATTGTTTACCAAATAACTAGTATTTTGTTTCGTGAATTTATTTTCTAAACATTCACATCGTAGAATTCCCCTAGTACACTCAGATAAAATCTAGCTTCTGCTTTAATTTGTAATACAAAAGTCAGAGTCCTCATTCACATGTTGAAAGTATCCTCTTATTGAACAGCCTTTCTGAGAGTAGAAGGTGGCTAAATCTTATTTTTTGCTCACTGACTCATGCTTTTTTTCTCTTTTGTATTTCATTTTTTGGCATCAAGCATATGTGATTATAAGCCCTTTTTTCTCTCCTGCCCATTAGAAAAAAATGAAAAATAAAACTTTTGTAAGAAATAAATATGGTAAAGCAAAATAAATTTCATTGTTGGTCATATGAAAATGTAAATGTCATTAAACATCTTGAATCTATCTTCTCTTTCAAGCAGTAGGTAGAATTTCTTTGGTCTAGGATTCTTGTTTTACCCTGCAGGCCTCAGACAAGGCTAAGGTTTGGATCTGACGGTCTGCTCTGTTCCTAGAATCAGAGCCATACAGCTGATGCTACCTTCTGTACTAGTTTCTCAATTAAACCCTCTTTGCCCTGGACTGCCACTCCAAGTTTAGGTCCCACCCCCTCTCAAGCCAAATTAAATCTGCGATTCAGTATATAGGAAGAATATAACAGAGTTGCCCACTGACAGTCATTCCTTCTCTCTGCGCAAGATCAGACTGTCTGTGCAGGATATGATCCTCTTGTTGTTCTGATATATAATTACTGGAATGCTCTATGTGACTGCTTATGACTAGATGTTGGCACCTAAATCTTCAGACCTCTCTGTCTCTCTCACTCTGCCAATCTAGACTGAAGAAATGACTCACTGTGATTTCTTTTTCAAAAATTTTCTAATTAATACTCATTCTAGAATATTTTCCAAATCTTTTTGAATAGTGGGGGAGATCTTGGGTGCTCTATGTTCTAATAGATTGTCTTTGCTGGTCTCAATCCACATAATGCCTGATTTTGCCTCTATCAAGTTATAACAGCAGATTTCTTATTTTCTGAAACTTGAAAATGACATTTTCAGAAATTTGGACACAATCCTTTTGTCTGCTCATTGGCTCCTCCCATGACTGTAAGTACTTATGAATGTAAATTCTTTACATTATGCACATTTACAGCTCTCTCTGTCCACCATTCCTTCAACAGCCTAATATCCCAACATTCCCTATTTGGTATACTATGTAAAAAAGTCATTCTGACAGTAATGAAAATGAAATAGGGACAAACATCTGGAGATGATCTAGAGGAAACTCTGTACAGTACTAAATTTGAAGTGTGGAAGACCTGAGTTCAAATCCTACCTCAGCATGCTTATTAGATGTGAGACCTTAGGCTAGCCATTTAATTTCTCTCTGCCCCCGTTTCCTTACGTGTAAAATAAGTTGGTTGAACTTGATAGCCTCAAAACTCTCTTCAAGTTAGAAATCTATGATCTTAGGAGGAAACAAAATGATTCCTTGAGCCAAAATAATTTTAAAATTATTTACAGATTAATAAACAAAATTTCTCAAGGAAAAAAATTCTGAAACAATACAAACTATCAAGGATGACATGTGATTCGACAAGAGACAAAATTATGAATTATAGGTAAACCCCAAGAGATAATTAAGGTTCAGCATGTTACTATAAAAATTATGATCTTTTTGATACACAAACCAATATTAAAGATGAAACAAAACATAATTTAATATACAAAGATATATATAACATAAAATAAACACAATAATTTTAATGTGTAGGTGGGCTTCTTTACTTCAGGGGAGCACAGTTTCTCAAAGTGTGATGTCTTTGATAATACTGCTAGTCATAATCATTTTTGATCTACCTTTTTGTCTTTTAATAATCTGCACTTCCCACTTCCCTCCACAAGTCTAATTAAAAAGAAAGAGAACAAAATAAACACCTCAATACATACATGTCTAGTCCAGCAAAATAAATTCCCATATTGGCCACATCCAAAAATGTATAAACTTTAAGTTTAGCTCCTTTCTGGAAGGAGGTAAGTAGAATGAGTCATACTTATTCCTTTGGCCTTTTGTTTTATCATTGTGGCTTCTAACTGGTGATGACTTGTGTAAAAAGTTCTGTAACAGACATCACAAAATAACTGTTTAGCAAGAAAAGGAGGAAGGTTAGTCAGGTAATAGGAAGAGAGATGCCAAGTA
>CM053627.1:141667008-141682740 GCA_028646595.1 Phalanger gymnotis | reverse complement strand
CAAATTAAAAATTGGTAAACACTTGAGTAAAGAAGAATATTATGAGTTCATTTCTGGACATGTTAATTTTAAGAAGATTATGTGACATCGATTGAAATGTCCAACAGGCAAGTGGAGACATGAAATAAGAGGTAAGGAGAACACTTCAACTAACTGAATAAAATATAATCCTTAGACCCTGAGAACTGCAAAATACACCAAATGACAAATTATTATATATTTAAAGCAAGAAGGGGCCATAGAGGCCATTTAACCATACAATTAAAGAATGACAATTTGAAAGTTTGAAGGGACTTCCATGGACCTTTAGTCCAATTCATATATGAAAAGAATCCCCATTATAACACAACAAATAAAGTCATTGTACAGACGAGTGAATCAAGGCCTAAATGGATTAAGTAATGTACCCAAGGTCACAGAGGTAATAAATGGCAGAGGAGGATTCTAACCCAAATCTTATTATTATATATCCAGCAGTTTTTCCATGGCAGCATTGTAATTAAGGTTTCATTTTAAAACTTTTCAATGACAGGTAAATTACCTAAAAAGTAAATTTGATTAAGTATCTTTATGTCGCATTTTTAAAGAATGAAGTTAAATCTTTAAAAGAATAATCTAATTGTTGAAAATTCCATTTTGGGGATATAGTTTTACATATAGTCAGTGAATTAACAAATACTAATAAACAACCATGTGTTTGTAAATACTTAAGTCTCCAGAAAAAAACATATAAAAGAGCATTTGACATACTTCTGTATTTAATCTACATTATTAACATATTCTGTCTCACTTTCTTAAATCTTGGCTATCAACAACAAAAATTAAATCAAACCCAGATTTGTAATGATTTCTGAGGAACAAATGCTCGCAATGAAAATTTAACAATCAGCTTTCATGAGCTCATTTGAATTGACTCCGGCATACCATTGTTTATAAGGTCACTGTATATTAGTATATTCTGGTCAAGAATCATCTTCTCTTATTAATCCAGTCTCCTATGAATGACAAAATATTTATATTTTCAAATATATCAAAGCTTTTATTGAGGAGATTAAAATACTGTTGCTACCATGCTTAATGAGTTGGAAAGCAATCACATGATCCCAAAGTTAGAACTCAAAGGGATCAATTCCATATCTCTTCATTTTACAGTTGGAGAAACTGATGCCCCAAGAGGCCAAAGGCCAAATGATTTGCTAATTGTCACACAGGTATCAAATATCAAAGACACAATTTGAACCCAATCCCTCCCCTTCCAAAACCAGCATTTTTTTCATTAAACCATGCTGTTACCCTAAAAATGGATCACTATTCAGAAGACTTGAAAAAGGTGGGGATGGGGGTAAAGTAGCTAAGGTAGACTGAACCCCTATACTGGTATTTACATCTCCACAACAATCCATTAATCCAAGTGCCATGTTTTTTTTTTTAAAGAAAAGTGCTCAATGATATGGTAGGAAAATCTGTACACAAAATAGAATAAATAAACTCTGCATCTCCTTTCCCCCGAAATACCTGAAGGTTGTCTGATGTTCTATTTTAAAATGATAAAAAAGAAAAAATAATAATGTTCTATCTGGCAAGCAAGAAGAATGTTTCTAACAGGTTTAATCCAGTGAAGATTACAATCAAATCCTTTAAAATAAAATTCCATGGATTTTTTTAAATAGAGGACCCTGTCTCCTCATTCCTTTGCCAGTTATGTATCACATTTTGTTCTGGCAGGAATGCAGACAGTTGATAAGCAAGTGAATGAAAATAGCAAGCCAAAAGGAGGAGGAATATTTTTCTCTCGATTTATTCAGATGATGCCCACCAAAACAAAAGAGTCTGGTTTGAAATCTGTCTAAAAGCAGCCTACTTCATACAGTGAAATTTGAAAAAGAGATGTGCTGAATGACCCAGTGATAACCCGTCTTACTAAGAAAGGTCAGTTGTAGCAGAGTTCACTCCCCATGGGTACTGTGGAAAAGTTCCAGGAGAACACACATTGCTCATATGAGGTGTTTCTGATGTAAAGGAAAACTATTTCCTTCTAAATTCTTGTTTAAAAAAATGTTTAACCCTAAGTCACATTGTAATTGAAATAGAACTTTATCTGACACACTATTAATAGAAAAAAATGTATGTATTTTAGGGATCAAATGGTTTTCTGCTTTAGAAATCAATTCTTATATGATGCTTCTGGTGAATCCATTTTCTTTTCTTTTTCCTTTTTTTCAGAAAGAGAAGAGTTATACTCAGCTAAAAATCACTATGATTATTATGGAATTTAATTTGAGTGAATGCTTTGAGTGTAACAAGTATGATAATAAGATGATAGATCAAGATCTGGACAAGCTTGTCCATGTTCTTCATGACACAGATGAGGAATATTGGGCTCTAGGATGTAAGGTGGGCTTGTCCTAGGTCATACAGGTGATAGGTACCAGAAGGACTTGAATCTAGGTCCTTCGATGCCAGTTAGTACTCTTATCACTCTACCATAGTGTTAAAGCATCTTTTTTTTCTTTTCTTTTATGTTTAAACATGATTATTTTATAGTCTTGATTTCATTCAGCTTTGTTGTGAACATTTTGACCATCTAAGATTTTCATTATGTTAAATGTTCAATGCCAACTTCTTTCTCTAATCCTATTTAGTTGATGTTTGACAATTATTTACTAATGTGTCTAATATGTGCAAAGCACTTAATTAGACACTGGAAAACATATAAAAATACATGTTGAGGGAGAGACACATATACAGAAAGACAGAGGGACAGATAGAAGGGGAAGACTGGCAGACACAAGGACTGCCAAATAGTTTTAAAGGTAAACTCTAACTCAAGGAAAAATTAAATAATGATGAGTGAAAAATGCTAAGAACTCTATCCTAAATGTTAGCTTTAGTTTCATGTTCTTGATTAAATCTTGATCTCAAAGAAATCCTTTTTGTTCTGTTTTAATTCATTTAACAATATAATTAGAATTGTTATTCATATCTAAAGGAAGTCGTTCCAGAGTCCCATTTTAAACTTTCTGGAAACATGCAATAAAAAAATAGTAAGTAATTTCCTCCCATTCTTCAAAGGGAGCTATGCCATAAACTATGCAGATTCTAGTAAGGATAAAAGGACCTTCCTAGGCTAAAAGTAGCAATTAGTACATAGAAAGAATCACATTATATTTGATTTAGCACTTCTTTTCTCTTTTTTGTTTGCCAGAAAACCTCCTGGTTCCAATGATATAGTTCTATCCCTTTTTTCCAGCTCTATGTTAGAGGCTAAAAAATGATGTTTTGAAATCTCTCCATTGAGGGAGTTTCTGGAAATCCCAACCTTTTCTGCCAGAAGTGACAGACCACAATCTCTCTCTCTCTCTCTCTCTCTCTCTCTCTCTCTCTCTCTCTCTCTCTCTCTCTCTCTCTTTCTCTCTTTCCCTCCCTCCCTTTATCTTTCTCCCGCATTCCCTCCCTCTTTTTCCTTTCTTCCTTCCCTCTTGATTTCACTTTTTCAGTATTCTTTTCCTTCCTGTCTCATAATTGACCCCTCTCCCTCACTGCTCACAATTTAGTAGCACTATGGCCTCAAAAACATTAAAAAAAAAACTCTAATAGAAAGAAGTCTTTTAACTCCATCCTTTTTGCAATAGTGCATTTTTCCATATCGTTGAGATTATTTTCATTATTTACCAAAGCAATTTTTAATAGATTTACATGTTTGTATTCAGCTAGAAAATTCCCTGAAAGTATAGGTGATTGTTAAATCTTCTCAAATATGTTTCTTAAAAAAAGCATTTGTTTTATTGACTTAGATTTATCAATCCATAATATCCTAATGTCATTTCTTTAAAAAGAAACTCCTTTTGGCTGCCATGAAAATTAAAAACATTCCAAAATCCCTTCACAGAATGTTTTTGATAAGGGTAAGAGAATGAGGCAGAGAGGAGTGAACATTAGGGGAAAGAAAAAAAAATGCTCCAAGGTGGAAGTTAAAGTTAGCAAAAGCAACTCAACCAAGACTGAGTGTCTATAAGAGTCTATTACTAGGAGTAGTTAGAAAATTTTTGCCAAAAACTAGAAGCCTCAATCCATGCAGAAAGCAATAGGCCTTTTATATTTGACATGATACTGTTAAGACCACTAAGAAATATCATATAGCATACCTGGAGATGCCTAAGGAAAACAAATACATGGGCAATGAGAGGAAAATATCAAGGCAGCCTAATGAGTCCATCACACTGAGACCAGGATAAATACCTCTGAACTATGGCACCAACCTGTTCAAAACAATTCAGATTGTGGTGTAGTGGACTTCAAGTCAGGAAAATCTGGTTTCCAATAGAGTCTCAAGCATTTTTTGTCTTTGTGACAATAGGCAAGTCATTTATCTTCCCTGGACTTTCATCTGTAAAATGAAGTTTCTTCATCTGTAAAATGAGGTATTTGTAATTCATGGTCTCTATGGTGCCTTCCAGATTGAAGTTTGTAATCTAATGATTCTGTAAAAGGAAGTAAAGCATAAATCTCCAAATTGGGGTTTCCTGCCAATTCCTTCATGCTGAGAGGAAAAAAACTAAGATATCCAAAGTGGAAGTATGAAGGGATAAAATGAGACAGTATACCACTAAATCCAAGAAATGATCATATTCAAGCCATCAAGGCAAAAGGGACTCCAGATATTCAGAATCAATGTCAGTATGATCATTGATTTGTAATCACAGATTCTCTGGTATTTTCATATGTAAGTAAGGAATTTTGCTCAAAAAGTTCCCACATCTCAGGTGACAGAGAGACGATCTAGTAAACTTGAAGTTTCTAACCTGGAATGTTCCAAATATAACACTCACAACATATGGGTATTCTAGTGAAGCAATAAGATAGAAAGGAAAGGGACATGAGGCAGGAAGAGAGGGCATTATTACAGAATACATGGAAAATTGAACAGAAAAAATAAGCATATTCTAGCTAGAACAAAATCTTAGACATTAGAAGAGAAGAAGAAGCATTGACAGAAGAATCAAAGAAAAGGTTTCCAAAAAAAGTTACCAGGTTTTAAACAAAAAGAACAATTACATTATGATTTTTCAGACAGTAACATGATACTCAGACAAAAGGAATTTTGTGTTATTCAAGAGTCTTGACTCAAAATATGAGGGAATTTGAGCAAAGTATAGGAAACAAGACAAGTGGTCAGTCTCCCCTGTCCAATTTTCCCAACAGTTAGCAGCAAAGATTTTTAAATGATTTATTTTCATAGTAACTCAGTGGATATAGCAGAAAGGTGAAAAAGTCCAAGCTAAATAAATAAATAAATAAGCATCGAGATACATAGATAAATAGATAACACTTACATAGTGTTTACTGTGTACCATGCCCTGTGCTTAATGTGCTCATTTGATCCTCACAATAACCCTGAGAGGTAGGTGCTATTATTATCCACATTTTATGGATGAGAAAACTGAGGTAAACTGTGGTTAAATGACTTGCCAAAGGCAAGCAGCTAGCAACTGTCTGAGGCTAGATTTTAACTCAGATCTTCCTGACTCTAGGCCAAATGTTCTATCTACTGTGTGAGACAGACAGACAGATAGACACACAGAGACAGACACAGAGACACAGAGACAGAGACCGAGATAGAAACAGAGAGAAACACACAGAGAGATGGACAGAGACACACAGAGAGAAATAGAGACACTGAGATAGAGAGAAAGAGAGAGTGAGGTAATTGAAAGATAGAGATAGGAGATTGATAGATGGATAGACAGACAGACATATAGATAAAGATATAGATAGATATCCATTTTAAATTAAAGGCATTTTGGATATAATCTACTGACTTTTGATCCAACAACTAAAAACAAGAGCATGGCTATTTATTGTACCTCTAGGTATGGTCATTTAGGTCCTTTTTACCCAATTTAGGCAGTCTCTGTATTTAGGCCCACTGTTGATTAACCATCATGAGTGACAATAAGTAAGATTTATGTCCATGAGAAAAGCAGCACTTCAAATATGGAAACTCCTGATAATCCATTATTTGCAGAAGATGTATCTCTCTATATGGGCTATGATGTTCCTACCAATATTCCCACCCCAACCCCCCCCACACACACACATTCCTCAATTTTCTTTGGCTTTTTTTCAGCATTTTAATTGGAGAGGGGGTAGAGATGGGGTCACATGGTAGTTGTTTTATCCAATACCAGTTATGTGCTTTGGGATATCTGAACACTGAAATTTATAGAGAATGTAGAGGAGAAAAAAAAGAGGAGAGGAAAGGGAGAGGACTTCTTTGTTCTTTGATTGATCTTTAAAGTATAGAATACACTATAAAGAAATGTGAAACTGATCTCATACCCTTGGTCTGGATTTGGTGAGATTGTCTTATCTATATGTGCCTCAAGCTAACCACTCCTCTCCTCTCCACATGTGTACTCTGAGATGGTCATTATCTATATATCTATAGCTCCTTAGGCATTTGTATAGCTGTCTAATGGCTTAGGAATTCAAGGGTTAGCATCAAAAGATCTAACATGTTGCATAATATCTGGCATATATTAAGTTCATAATGAATCATTGCTGATTGATTTGAGTAAGCCACAGTTTCATTCATACATGCGTACATGCTTTACTGACACAGATTGTAATCCTTTTGTGATTTAGGAAACCACATTCATGATTGGCTGAAGCTTTTAAAACTCATCATTTAGTGTTCCACCTTCAGAGATGTGGTAGAGGTAGCATTTTCTCTGTAAGAATTCATAATTGGGAAATCAATAAATGCTACAAATTATGGCTTGTTTTATTATTTTGTTGTCTAAATATAAAGAAGTAATGGATAACATGTTAATAACGCAGATCACAATTAAACATGTTTCATACATGTCTTTTTTCCTAGATACCTCTTGTTAAACATTTATCATCATATCCCTGTCAACTGTCTAGTAATATGTCTATCTAAACCTAACTAGACTGGTCCTTAATTGACAGATAAGGCCAAGTTCATACTCAAAGTATTTCTGAATTTACAGGACATTCATCAGTTTATAACATACTAGTATTACCTTTAAGAATCCAAGGTCAACAATATCACAAAATATGACATCAGAGTTTAGTAGAGAACACAATACCTTCATAATAACTGCAATTAGTAAGGTATTCTAAGAGCACAAGAAGGGACAAAGTACAGTATAAGGTCCAAGGAAACAAAGTTATGTTGCAATTTGAAAGGCACAAGGGATCTGAGTAGTCTTGTTGAAAGACATGGTATTGAAACTAGGCCTTAAAATATGAGTCACATTAAATCAAATAGAAATAGAGCAGGCAGATGATGGTGGAGGGGAAGAGGATACTAGGTGTAGGAAATGACTTTTTTCTACAATTCTGTCTTACTTACAAAAATGATGTAGTTTTTCAGTGAATGATTACACTATAAGAAATAAAGGTCAATTATAGCACAAAGCAATAATAAATGCATCCCTTAATATATAGAATAACAAACTAATTGTAGGTCTCAATTAAACCTGAAGATACCTCATTTCCCAGAGTATAGCTGGTACTTTCTTTAAGAACAAACATTTCTGGGGCAGGAGGGAGAAGCCAAGATGGTGCTGTGAAAAGAGGGACCTACTGAAGCTATCTCACAAATTCTTAAAAAAGTGAATATGAGCAGATTTGAGGGAGTTAGAAGCCACTAGCACACTGAGTGGGGCAGGAGCACTGGGGATGCAACTCACAAAACCAGAGGTCATAGCACACAAAGCCAGTGAACAGGCCCACAGTCCCCAACACAAGAAGCTTGGGACAGAGCCCCTGAGGCAAAGAAGTAGAGTTCCACTTTAGAATCCAGGAGGAAAAAAAAAACTCCATGAAAAAACACACTAAAAGCCAAAGACCATTGATTCTTATTATGGAGAGAAAGAAGATCAAAATACCAATTAATAAGAGGACAGCATGGACATTACACTCACATCCGAAACCTCAAAAAGGAATGTGAACTGGCCTCCAGTCTAAAAAGCATTCCTGGAAGAACACAAAGAAGACTTTAAAAAACAAATTAGAGAGATAAAAGAAAAAATGGAAAAAAAAATTGAAAAGAAAATTCACTAATGAAAACAAAGCTTTAAAAAGTAAAACTGATGAAATGGTTAAGGAGATTCAGAATATAAATGTAGAAAATGTCTAATTGAAAATTAAAACAAACAAAATGGAAAAGGAGATAGAGAAGCCAAAGGAAGAAAACAATACATTAAAATTAAAATTAGACAAGTAGAAGCTAATGACTACACGAGACATCAAGAATCAGTCAAACAAAATCTAAAGAATGAAAAAATAGAAGAAAATGTGAAATATCTGATTGGAAAAACAAGTGACCTGGAAAATAGATCCAAGAGAGATAATCTAAGAATTATTGGTCTACCAGAAAGCCACAATGAAAAAAAGACCCTAGACAGTATCTTCCAAGAAATCATCAAGGATAACTTCCTAGAGGTCCTAGAACCAGAGGGTGAAATATCATACAAAGAATCCACTGATCACCCCCTGAAAGAGATCAAGAATTGAAAATTCCAAGAAATATTATAGCTAAATTCCAAAATTATCAGGTCAAGGAGAAAATACTTCAACCAGGCAGAAAGAAACCATTCAAATATCATGGAACTACAGTGAGGATAACACAGGATCTTTCAGCATCTACATTAAATGACAGGAGAAATTAGAATATGATATTCCAAAAAGCAAAGGAACTTGAATAACAAACAAGGATCAACTGTCCAGCAAAATTGAAGATAATTTTTCAGGCAAGGAGACAGGCATTCAATGAAATAAGGGAATTCCAGACCTAACTGATGAAAAGGCATGAACTCAATGGAAAATTTGATCTTCAAATACAAAACTCAAGAGAGACATAAAAAGGTAAACGGGGGGAAAACCCTTTATAATCAATACATCAAAATATTTGCATCCTTATATAGGCTTATGGGTGTGTGTGTGTGTGTGTGTGTGTGTGTGTGCGTGTGAATCTTGAGAATAGTACAGTTATTATGACAATTGAAATGGATATACATAGACTGTGGGTGTCAGTATAAAATAACTGATATAATGATAAAAAACATAATTAAGAGATATAAAGGTATGGTTCTGGGAGAAGAGGTAAGGAGGTGGTACAAAAGAGTAAATTACATCACATGAAGAAGAACAAAAACATAGTATAATAGCGGTAAAGAAGGGAGGGAGAAGAACAGTATTTGAGCTTTACTCTCATCAGATTTGGTTCAAGAAGGGAATAACATACTCAGATAAGTATAGAAATTAAGCTTGTCCTACAGGCAGTAGGAGGGGAAAGGAGAAAGAAAAGGCCAGAAGGGAGAAAAGAAGTAGCAAGGGGAAAAAGGTAAGATAAGGGAGGGGAATCAAGAGGGAGGGTAAATTGAGGAAGGCGGCAGTCAAAAGCGAAACTCTTTTGAGGAATGGAAGACAGAAGAGAGAAATAAAAGCATCAATGGGGGAAAATAGGTTGGAGAAAAAGAAACAGATAGCAATTATAACTGGGAACGTGAATGGGATGAACTTTCCCATAAAATGCAGGTAGACAGCAGAATGGATTAAAAACTATAATCCTACAATATGTTGTTTACAAGAAACACATTTGAAACAGGAGGATACACAGGGTAAAAGTGAAAGGCTGGAGTTGAATATATTGTGCTTCAGCTAAAGTAAAAAAAGCTTAGGTAGCAATCCTAATCTCAGACGAAGCAAAAGCAAAGGTAGATCTAATTAAAAGACATAAGAAAGGACACTATATCCTGTTAAAAGGCAACATAGAGAATGAAGCAATACCATTATTCAATATATATACACCAAGTTGTACAGCATACAGATTCTTACAGGAGAAGTTAAGGGAGTTAGAAGAAGAAATAGATAGAAAATCTATACTAGTGGGGAACCCCAAAATCCTCCTCTCTGAACTTGATAAATCTAAAGTCAAAATAAACAAGAAAGAAGTTAAGGAGGTGAATAGAATTTTAGAAAAGGCAATATGATAGACCTCTGGAGAAAACTGCATGGCGATGAAAAGGAATATACTTTTCCTCAGCAGTATATGGCACGTACTCAAAAACTGACCATGTACTAGGGCATAAAAACCTGACAATCCACTGCAGAAAGGCAGAAGTAGCCAATGCATCTTTTTCAGATCATCATGCAATAAAAAATTGTTTGTATCAAAGGACCATGGAAAAATAAACTAAAAATTTACTGTATACTAAAAAATCTAATCCTAAAGAATGAGTGGGACAAAAACAAATCATAGAAACAATTAATAATTTCATTCAAGAGATTGGCAATAGTGAGACAACATACCAAAACTTATGGAATGCAACAAAAGCAGTTCTTAAGGGATGTTTTATATCCATAACTGCTTGCATGAATAAAATTGATAAAAAGGAAACCAATGAATTGGGCAAGCATGCAATTAAAAACTAGAGAAAGAACAAATTGAAAATCCCCAATTAAATACCAAATTAGAAATACTGAAAATCAAAAAAGAGATTAATGAAACTGAAATAAAAAAAAACTATTAAATTAATAAATAAAACTAAGGCTGGTTTTATGAAAAAAATAATAAAATTGATTAATCTTTGGTCAATTTGATTTTAAAAAGACAGAAGAAAACTGAATTACTGGTATCAAAAATGAAAAGGGGAAATTTACCTCCAATGAAGAGGAATTTAAAAGAATAGTTAGGAATCATTTTGCCCAATTGTATGCCCATAAATTTGGCAACCTTAGGGAAATAGATGAATATTTACAAAAATATAAATTGCCCAGGTTAAAAGAAGAAATAAAATACCTAAATAACTCCATCTCAGGAACAGAAATTGAGCAATCCATCAATGAACTCCCTGGGAAAAAATTTTCAGGGCCAGATGGTTTTACTTGTGAATTCTATCAAACATTTAAAAAGCAATTAATTCCTATACTTTATAGACTATTTGGGAAAATAGGTTAAGAAGAAGTCATATTAAATTCTTTTTATAACACAAACATGGTACTAATACAATTTCCCTAATGATTATTGATGCAAAATTTTAAATAAAATATTAGCTAAAAGATTGCAGCAACTTATCATGAGAATAATATATCATGACCAGGTACGATTCATTGCAGGAACGTAACGCTGGTTCAATATTAAGAAAACTATCAGCATAATTGATTATATCAACAACAAAACTAGCAATAACTATGTGATCATCTCAAAAGTTGCAGAAAAAGCCTTTGACAAAATACAACACCCATTCCTATTAAAAACACTAGAAAGCATAGAAATAAATGGATCCTTGCTTAAAATTATAAATAGCATCTACCTCAAACCACCAGCAAGCATTATATGTAATGGGGGTAAGCTAGATGCATTCCCAATAAGATTCAGGGTGAAACAAGGATGTCCAGTATCACCCCTATTATTCAATTTGGTACTACAAACGTTAGCTTTAGCTTTAAGAGAAGAAAAAGAAATTGAAGAAATTATAATAGGCAAAGAAGAAACTAAATTATCACTTTTTGCTGATGATATGATGATTTAGAGAATTAGGTAAAAAAAACTACTTGAAATAACAAAAAATTTAGCAAAGTTGCAGAATATAAAATAAACCATATAAATCCTCAGCATTCTTATACATTACTAACAAAGCCCAACAGCAAGAGCTAGAAAGACAAATTCCATATAAAGTTACTATACACACCATAAAATATTTGGGAGTATATATGAATATAATTATGAAACACTTTTCATGCAATAAAGTCAGATCTAAATATATTCAAAAAAATCAGTTGGTCATGGTTAGGCTGAGCTAACATAATAAAAATGACAATTTTACCTAAATTTATTTACTTATTCAGTGCCATACCAATCCAACTACCAAAAATTATTTTACAGAGGTGGATAAAGTAATAACAAAATTCATCTGGAAGAACAAGAGGTCCAGGATATCTAGGGAATTAATGAAAAGAAATACTAGGGAAGGTGTTGAGCCATGCCAGATATTAAACTGTACTATAAAGCAGCAGTCATCAAAACTACTTGGTACTGGCTAAGAAATTGAGGGGTGGATCAGTGAAATAGGTTAGGTACACAAGATAGTCAACAACAATAGCAATCTACTCTTTGATAAAACCAAAGAATTCACCTTCTGGGCTAAGGATTCACTATTTCATGAAAACTGCTAGAACAAATTGGAAAATGGAATGGCAGAAACTGGGCATATACTAATATCTTACGGCATATCCCAAAATAAAGTTAAAATGGTTCATGATTTAGGAATAAAGGCTGATGCTGTAAGCAATTTGGGAGATCAAGGAATAGTTTACCTATCAAATTTATTAGAAAGGAAAGAATTCATGATGCAACAAAAGATATGTTACAAAATGAAAATGGATAATTTTGATTATGTTAAATCAAAAAGTTTTTGTATAAAAAAGGCAATGCAATGAAGATTAGGAGGGAAGCAGAACACTGGAAAAAAATCTTTACAACTAGTGTCTCTGATGAAGGCCTCATCTCTAAAATATACAGGGAACTGTGTCAAATTTATAGGAATACAAGTCATTCCCCAATTGAGAAATGGTCAGAGGATATGAAAATGAAGTTTTCAGAGGAAGAAATTAAAGATATTTATAGGCATATGAAAAAAATGCTCTAAATAGCTATTGTTTAGAGAAATGCAAATGAAAACAACTCTTAGGTACCACATCTCTCCTGTCATATTGGCTAACTTGACAAAACAGGAAAATAATAAATGCTGGAGAGGATGTTGGAAAATTGGAACACTGTTACATTGCTGGTGGAGTTGTGAACTGATCCAGCCATTCTGGAGAGCAATTTGAAACTAGGCCCAAAGGGCTATAAAAATGTGCATACCCTTTGACCCAGCAATACCACTTCTAGGGCTGTATCCCAAAGAGATCACAGAAGTGGGAAAAATACCTGTATATACAAAAATATTTGTATCAGCTCTTTTTGTGGTGGCAAAGAATTGGAAATCAAGGAGATGCCCATCAATTGCGAAATGGTTAATAAGTTGTGGTATACGAATGTAATGGAATACTATTGTGCTATTAGAAGTGGGGAAGATACAGACTTCATAATAACCTAGAAACACTTACATGATATGACACTGAGCAAGAGGAGCAGAACCAGGAGAACATTTTACACAACCACAGATATATTGATTCTGTGATGACTAACTTTGATAGACTTGGTTCTTATTGGAAATACAAGGTCCAAAGACAACCCCAAAGGATTCATAATGGAAAGAGTTATGTACATCCAGAGAAAGAAGTATGGAGTCTGAATACAGATTGAGGCAAACTATTTGCTCTCTCTTTTTTTTTTCTTTTTCTTCCTCTTTTTTGCTTTTTTTTCTTCTTTCTCATGATTCATTCCTTTGGTCATAATTCTTCTTTACAACTTGACTATTGTGTAAATAATTTTAATGTGAAGGTATATGTAAAAGAGATATCAGATTCTTTGCCATCTTGGGGGAGGGGTTGGGGAGGGGAGGGAGAGGAAGAAAATCTGGAACTCAAAAACATGTTGAACCGACTGTTGTAAACTAAAAAAAAAAGTCTTAATTAAAAAAAGAACAAACATTTGCATTCTACTAGTGGCTATATTAATTATAAAGAAGAAATAACCAATGACTGACTCTGGATGTGTGGTAGATGTGAAATAAATAATAATTACCCTAGGAATTTGAAGATGCTATGAATTATCACATGAGTTTGATGGAATAAGCTTATCAAATGGCAAAGATGCATTTTGGAAACTGATCATAGTACAACACTAAAATAAAAGCCAATGAGCAAAAATAATACACCAGTGCTTAACTCACTGTCTGGCACATAGTAGGTGTTTAATATGTCTTTATTAATTGGTTGATTGAATTCAAAATATTGCCAGGGTGCTAGATCATCTATTTAACTGAAAAAAACAAATTATTGTGAGCTAAATTACATACGTAACTGGAGATACTAATGCACACAGCATTAATTGTTTGGGAAATTATAGAAGGAACCTTGTAGGCCATGCCATCAAACTAAAAATTCTATCTGTAACATCAACACAAATTGATCATTAGCCATTTCTTGAAGATCTCCAGTAATGGAGAGCCCTCTTTGGCCAGAAGGTGCCCCAATAATCAGAGTCTGGTCCAAACCTCTTGTGTTTCCTCAAGACTCCTACATCAACATGAAAGAATTTCTCATATGCTTTTCTCAAACTGAAGTACCATATTTCCCCATGTATAAGACATACCTTAATTTTGGGGCCTGAAATTTGAAAAAAAATGTATTACATAAAATTATTGAACTCAAGTTTTATTCATCATAAAATGCATACAAAATTCATACAATAATATAATGAAATTCAAGGACCTTCTCCTCAAAGCTTTCAGGCATCTTTTGGGCAAATCTGGTGCATGTACACGTGCTTAATTCATTCCATTTCATGAACCTGAAGCACCAGTTCTGTCTTCCTTTGAAATCAGTAATTTCTATTTCATCAGCAATTCTTCTTGACTCATGCTGAACCATCTTTGTGGACACAGGAATTCCAATTGCCCTTGGCTCTTCAATCCATATCTTCAATTCCCTCTCTAAATCAGGCCATGTTACTGACTTGCCTCTAATGGATTTCTTCTGCCTTGGCATTTTCAGTAGGGTTTCTTCTTCCCATAGCCAGTCTTGGATTGTTTTCTGAGTTGGAGGAGGACCAAACTTACATTCAGCAGCATGAATTCCATTCACTTTTGCAAACTGGATCAATTTTAACTTGAATTCGGCACCATATGAAAATCTTTTCTGAGCCATTTCTGGACAGAACGTGGCAAAATGTAACCTAATATACCAATAACAAATGCAAAACAATGAACGCAAAGACAACAAGTGTGAAAAAGTGGGAAATGCAAGTAACAAAATATATAACCACTGTATAAAATTCACCCAGTTTTTAGACCCAAATTTTTTTCAAAAATGGGTGCATCTTATACATGGGGAAATATGGTAAGTTCTCCAACTCTTCCTCTGCCTCCACCTTCAACTTTACCAACTCTAAATTTACATCTGACTCCAACTCTAACCATCACCCTGACCTTATGTCTATAGCATTCCCTTGATTTATTAGTCAAATAACTGTCAGAAAATGAAACAAGATGAATCTGGCATTTTCATTTCTTATCAAAGTCTTACCGATCTTGGATCTGAGTTTCTGATTATTATTGTATTATGGGAATGAATTCTGGGAGAAAGCTGTAGACACCTCCTCATATAAACCCTTCAACTTACAGATGAGAAAACTGAGACAGAAAAAGATTACATGAGTTCTCAAACTGTACATCTGCAGCAAGAAGATGGCCAGCCATCAATCTCAGTTCCTTTGATTCTAAATCTCATGTATTTGACACTATACTATGGGATCTTTAGTCTTTTCTTTTTGTCCTTTTCCCGCCTTACTTCTTTTTTTTTCAAGTATAAACTTTATCGGATGCTTTAGCATTTACATTGGTTACATGAGAAGCCAGACTCTTTGCTCCTGTTGTTCTGTCCAGGAGGGACAGCAATGGTTGGTCTGCTGAAAGAAGTAGCCAAAATGAAACTCTTCCTCAGAGTCTAGGGTAGAACATAGTCTCTTTTCCTCCCAGGGCTATTTTGTCCCCCTGCTTTTGGTGTGGTGGACACAGTGTAGCAGCTTTATTC
>CM053627.1:141638900-141666508 GCA_028646595.1 Phalanger gymnotis | reverse complement strand
CTTCTGCTTTGGTCCTGTCTGGGGCAGCTCCGCAGGCTGAGCGCTTTCCTAGCCTACAGAATTGTTCCTTCAGCCTTTTAGATTCTCCAGGCTGGGAAATTTGCCCCAGTCAGAGTGCTCGCAATTTCTAACTCTCTCAAATCTGCTCAGATTCACTTTTTTATAGGAATCCAACAGAACTTGTGAGAGAGCTCCGGCAAGATGCTGTTTTCATGCGGCCATCTTGGCTCCGCCCCCTATCTAACTCTACTTTCTAAAATAAGTTGTACATCATCAATTACCTAATAAGTATTTCAAACTGGATATTACAGTTGCCAGACTGTATATACCCTTTGATATTGTAAACATTTAAAAATATATACATACACATGGATTTGTGTATACCAATGAAAAACAGTTTGATTGATGTGGTCCCAGCTTCCTAGGATGTATATGTGCCAAGTCCAGTAATCTCCACGACTTGACGTTAATTTCTCCTCACTCCTTTTAAGCATCATGGTGGATCAACACTGTGAAGATCAAATATTCCATTTCCCTGTTCCACAGTCCTTATTCCTTATTAAGCACTTTACTTATCCTATAGACAACAGGAGAGTCTCAAAAAATATGTCACTTTGAGTCCTGACATGTTCAAGGCCTGTGACCAGAGCACTAATCAAGCATTCAGTAAACATTTATTAAGACTCTATTGTGTGCCAAGCACTGTGCTAAGTTCAGGGATTACAAAAAGATGCAAAAGACAGTCCTTGCTCTGCCTTTTTTGAGGAGTATAGCTTCAAAGGATTAAAGAGATGTAGGTTGATAGTGGTGATGGAAGGATCAAATGAGTTTTTGTTTTGTTTTTTTGTATCACGATGGGGGATGCACGGGCATATTTGTAAGAAGTAAGAAATGAGCCACTAGAGGAGAGATCAAAAAAAAAAAAAAAAGATAAATGATGGGGATGACAGAGGGAGCAGTCTGTTGGAGGAGATTGGATGGAATTCACTTGAAAAAATAGAGAGGTTATCTTTGGCAGAGTAAGGCCATGTAATCATGTGAGAAAAGGGAGATAGAAGCAGAAGGCATGAGAGTGACAGGTAATGAGGAAGAAGGGATTATCTTCATTTTTTTTCTATAAATGCGGCAAGGTTGTTAGCTGAGAGTGTGTAGCGAAGGGGAACCATGGGAAGTTTGAAGAGGGGTGAAATATTTTGGAAGAGCCACTGTGAAGAATGGGATAATGAGTTGATAGGAGGGCTTAGATTAGATTGCTTAGCAACAGTGAAGGTCTTGTTGACCTTGTGTAATATAAATTTGTAGTGATGTAGTCAGAAAGGTTGATTGATTTTCTATACCTTTGTTTAGCAGCATGTGTGTAGAAGCGAAGACAGGGAATGGTGGGTGAAATCAAAGGCTGAGGCAATTCTTCAACTGAATTACTGGAATTTTACTGATGATATACATTTCCAAGAAGCTAAAAGAGTTTATGATGTGGCTAAACACCTGTGGTGTTCCCAGCACTGAATGTTTATAAATAAGCAAAAGTAATATTCACTGTCACTTTTTTCCCCAACAGTTGGAACATGAGTAATGTCAAGCTCAGGTTACAATAGTGTATAATCATAATATTAACATCTTAAGAGAAAAATGTGTTTTAGAGGTAATCATTTGCCAAAGGGTTATCAGTCCCTTTAAGTGAGGTATTTAACAGGAGTCACCATGGGAAGGAACTCACCAAAATAAGTAAACCAAATTTCTTAGACTGTGTTTCAGAAGTCCAATTGTGCTACATTGAACCTAGAACTATGTCTATTTTTGGTAACTCTTTACAAGCATTAAGGCATTAAGACCTGGAAAGAGCATCAAATACACCACCTATACAAATGTTTTGTAAGCAATGAACAATATGAAAAAGTTATCTGATTTAACACTTCTTTTCTTGACACCTGTATAGGACTTTTTGATGTTGGTTTAATCAACCACCTCTTACTTTAGCACTTTACATCCTTTAAGTGTTGTGCTGGTAAGCAAAACAGGCTCCTTAGCACTTAGTTCAACCAAGTGCCCTTGAAGAGTTTGGCTTTTGTTTGCTTTGAGTAATTCAGTGTATTTCATTGAGTCTTACTAAGTGTTAAGCCCCAGGCCCAAACCCCCTATTAGGTGTAAAACATATGTGGGTGTGGATTAGCAACTAAGGTGGAACCCAAGGTGGGGCTAATTCCAGGGAGGGCCTAGTTTACATGTCTGGGACAGCAGAGGCTTTTAGACCACGTGGGTTTAAGTTGCCTCTTTGTGACAATTCTAAGTCACGTGGGTGAGTCGCATGTGTGACTCACCCCTGACCCTGAAAAAGGTATAAAACCAGGGTTTGGCCTTCTCTTCTTTGGAGCTCTACCTGCAGCAGTGGTGCCTCGAGTGACTCTGGGCCAGCCCTTGGTCTGAGCTCCTGGGCTGAACCTAGATGTTGGTAACTATGAATCTGTATTTAGTCTGTTGATGTTTGTAATTTGCTCTGAAGTTCAGGGTGCTGGCTTTTCCCTCTGAACTAAGTGAATGATATTTATATGCTGAATTAAAGTAAGCTTTTCAACCCCTTCACCTTGCTTTCCTTAGTCAAGCAGATTAAAATAACCTGTGCTGTTGGCAGCTTTCTGGGTGCTGGCTATGGGTGGTTATTACATCCCCACAACAGCTGCTAGCCAGATTGTTGAAACAAGTGTGCATGTTGAAATCACTTATATACCATTTTGGTGTGCTGACCAGCCTATCATTTATTAATCTGACTTGCCTGAAATTAATATATTTTCCCATTGTAGTTTCTTAAGTCATTCAGCCTAATGGATCTTTTATTTAAAGAGCTAGTATAGATCATCGCTTGATGATGTTCTTTGGACAGAAATAAATTAGAGATGAGCAAGTTTATTAATTGCAGAAAATGACAGTGCTTGAGAATTATGAAAGTCAATCTTAAAAATGGAAAGATCTCCATTAGAGGAGGAAAAACAGAAAAATATTTATTTAATATATGTCTATTCAAATGCAGAACTTTTAATAACATACATATAAGGTCAAGTCCTTAGGGTCTCGAGGGCCAATATGTGCAGACTACTATGGACATGGAAATGTCACACCAAAACTGTTCCTCCTACTAGCTGTTTTCCTCTTTTTCTTGTGAGTAATGATAAAGTTGTTATAGCAATACTTTTCATCTCTACTACCACTTCTACAGTTTTCATAAATTTTCTGAGAGGAGAAATATTTATAAATTTCTCCACATTTTGCTGAGATCTTTGGTATGAAAGAGGAGAAGAGCCATTCTTTCACAATTCTCAGCATTCTTATACTCTAGGCATCAAAAAGACAATATTTGGGCCATGTTCCCTAGAGAAAAACATCCCTTATGTAAGCTCAGGCAACCTGGTTGCTCTCCTTAAACAGAGTCCTTAGTTCCCTGAAAGAAAAATCGACTGCACATTTTTGCTTTAAGAATTTTGGTAAAGATATTTCTTGATTTGAAAAAGGAGATGTTATCATTTGTAACTTTTATGCATTCATTTTTTAAAAGAAAGTCAGTTTTATGATTGATTAGGTCTTCACACTCTTGGTTGAAAGCAAAGAAAATATAATTCCTGTAATTGCAAATATTCTAAATATTTAAATGACAAATTACAATTATGATTAAAGTAAATTTTAATTTCATAAGATACACAGAAATGCAACTAATTCACAAAGTGCTTCTCCAGAGTCATTGAAAGACATGAGGCTTTATAGTAAGTATAATATTTCATCATTCTCTGAAGCCTACTCAATGAAGATTTACATCTTTTGAGGGATTTGAAATACTTTAGTTTTATAATTGTGGAATCCACTCACTGTAGCACTGTTGCTTCTCTGATAAATGAGAGCTAATGGGAATATTGACTTAAGAGTGATCAACATTGAGGTAAAAGGAAAATAGGGACTGAATCCAATTTTTGAGATTTTGAACTCTTCAGGTACATGTTACTGTTGACAGTACCTCTTAATGGTAATTATTTCCTGGGAAGATGCCCATCTTCAGGACATTTTCTTATCTGAAGAAAAGAGGGTAGAGAAATGGAAGAAAACAGAAGAGAAAGGTAGTGAAGTAAAGGACTAATATATTCTCTTACTTCCTTCCCCAATTCATGCATATGTTCATATTAAAGCCTATATATATATATATATATATATATATATATATATGTATATATATATATATATAATAGAAGCTGCTACCATATACAAGGTATACCATTCAAATGAGAAATAAAGCCTTCTTGGGGCTTGAGTAAGCATAGCTCCAAAATGTGAAACTAAAGAAAGTGTCCCATCTGGCCACGGTAATTGAGTTTGTATGGTTAAGGAGAAAACTATGTATTCTATTAAAGGTTTCAATAGAACTTGTTTGCCTTAAAGCATATGAAAATTATTCATAAATCTATTAAATGACATATAGGCAGCAAGTGGCACTTTTGAGCTAGGTAGGCTAGGATGCCAGTCATCCATCGAACCAATAGACCTATTCAGCCTGCTATTGAAACTCATTCTTCCTCTTCTGTTTTAGACAGAGCTTCCCTAGAAGTGAGTGATCATGACTGGTGCAGTTTTCACTTCCCAAGCAACTCAGAAATGTGACAAGATCAGGGTGCAAAGATGACAGCAGACAAGGTAGCAGAAAGTAAAAGTAAAAATGTCCTTAGTTTACCCCCTTTACTGGCTTCTGTACTTACCAGATTGTAATCTGTCATAAATTGATAAAGCTGGCAGCGTTGTAACAGGTAAATATAGCTCTCCTACTTTGTCAATGTTCCTACATTAGTTCCAAAATTCCCAGGTTCAATTCAAACCAAACATTCAATCCCTGTTCAATAAGGAGTACCCTGCCTTGGTCTATTGTTTTCCCTCTCCCTGTAAGCCTAGAACAAAATAGACTCAGAGTTTTGATTTTCTGTTAGTAATCAAAGTTTTCATATAGGTAAATGCAATTTAAATGGCAAGAACTGTTAGAGAATAATCAAGTTTGCACCCTTATTTCTATAGAAAACAGACACGTCACTTTTCTTTTTAAAAATTTATTTTTTTTATTTTTATTTTACAATGGTCAGTTCCACAAGTTTTTGAGCTCCAAATTTTCTCCCCCTGCCTCCTCTCCCCATCCTCCCAAGACTACATGTAATCCTATATAGGCTCTAGATATACCTTTAGATTAAACTTATTTACACAATAGTCAAGTTGTAAAGAATTATAACCAATGGAATGAGCCATAGGAAATAAGAAACAAAACCAAAAAAGAAGAAAAAAAGAGAGCAAAGAATTTGCCTCAGTTTGCATTCAGACTCTCTAACTCTTTCTCTGGATGTGGATAGCTTTTTCCATCACGATTCTTTTGGAACACTCCTACAAACTTCTGTTGCTGAAAAGAGCCACATATATCCAAGTTAGTCATCAGAGATACTGTGTGTCTATAATCATGTATAATGTTCTTCCAGTTCTGCTCTCCTCACTCAACATCAGATCATGCATGTCTTTCCAGGTTACTATGAATTCCATCTACTCCTCATTTCTTATAGCACTGTAGTATTCCATTACTTTTATATAGCACAACTTGTTCAACCATTCCCTAGTTGATGGATATCCCCTCAATTTCAATTCTTTGCCATGACAAAAAGAGCTACTATAAATATTTTTGTATATATTGGTCCCTTTCCCACTTGTGTGATCTCTTTGGGATACAATCCTAGAAGTGGTCTTGCTAGGTCAAAGCATATGCACAATTTTATAGCTCTTTGAGTGTAATTCCAAATTGCTCTCCAGAATGGCTGGATCAGTTCACAACTCTGCCAACAATATGTTCCAATTTTCCAACATCCTCTCCAGCATTTATCGTTTTCCTGTTTTGTCATGTTAGCCAATCTGACAGGAGAGAAGTGGCACCTAAGAGTTGTTTTGATTTGCATTTCTCTAATCAATACTGATTTAGAGCATTTTTTCATGTGACTATAGATATCTTTAATTTCTTCCTCTAAAAACTGCCTGTTCATATCCTTTGACCATTTCTGAATTGGGGAATGACTTTTATTCTTATAAATTTGACTCAGTTCCCTGTATATTTTAGAGATGCGACCTTAATCAGAGACACTGGTCATAAAGATTCTTTCCCAATTTTCTACTTCCTTCCTATTCTTTGCTGCATTGGCTTTGTTTGTACAAAATCTTTTCAACTTAACATAATCAAAATTATCCATTTTGCATTTTGTAGTGCTCTCTTTCTCTTCTTTGATTATAAATTCTTCCCTTCTCCATGAATCCGAACAGGTAAACTACTCATTAGTCTCCCAAATTGCTTATAGTGTCAGCCTTTACATGTAAATTGTGGACCCATTTTGATTTTATTTTGGTGTACAATGTAAGGTATTGGTCAATGCCCAGTTTTTGCCTTACTATTTTCTAGTTTTCCCAGAAGTTTTCATGAAATAGTAAGTTCTTAATCCAGAAGCTGGATTCTTTGGGTTTGTCAAAGAGTAGATTGCTATAGTCATTGACTTTTGCATCTTGTATACTTAACCTATTCCACTGATCCATCAATCTATTTCTTCACTAGTACCAAGTAGTTTTGATGATTGCTGCTTTATAATAAAGTTTAATATCTGGTATGGCTAGGCCACCTTCCCTGGCATTTCTTTTCATTGATTCCCTTGATATTCTGGGCCTTTTGTTCTTCTAGATGAATTTTGTTATTATTTTATCCAGCTGTACAAAATATTTTTTGGTAGTTTGATTGGTAAGACATTAAATAAGTAAATTAATTTAGATACATTGTCATTTTTGTTATATTAGCTCAGTCTAACCATGAGCAACTGATGTTTTCCCATTTATTTTAATCAGACTTTATTTATGTGACTTTATTGGTTTTGTGTTCATATTGGTCCTGGGTTTGTCCTGGCAGGTAGATTCCCAAGTATTTTATGGTGTCTATAGTAACTTTAAATGGAGTTTCTCTTTCTATCTCTTGATGTTGGGCTTTCTTAGTAATATATAGGAATGTTGAGGATTTATGTGGATTTGTTTTTTGTCCTGACACTTTGCTAAAGTTATTTATTATTTCAAGTTGTTTTTCACTTGATTCTCTAGGATTCTCTAAGTACATCATAATATCATTTGCAAAGAATGATACCTTAGTTTATTCTTTGCCATATTTATTCCTTCAATATCTTTTTATTCTCTTATTGCTAATGCTAACATTTGTAGTACCAGACTGAATAACAGTGGTAATAAAGGACATCCTAGTTTCACCCCTGATCTTATTGGAAATGCATCTAGCTTATTACCATTGCATAAGATCTTTGCTGATGGTATTAGGTAGGTGCTATTTACCATTTTAAGGAAGGTTCCATTTATTCTTATGCTCTCTAGTGTTTTTAATAGGAATGGGTTTTGTATTTTGTCAAAATACTTTTATGCAACTATTGAGATAATAATATGGTTTCTACTAGCTTTTCTGTTGATATGATCAATTATGCTGATAGTTTCCCTATTATCGAAACAAGCTTGCATTCCTGGAATAAATCCTACCTGCTCATAGTGTATTATTCTTGAGACAAGTCGGTATTACATTTTTGTTAATATTTTATTTAAATTTTTTTGCATCTATATTCATTTAGGAAATTGGTCTATAATGTTTGTTCTCAGTTTCGATTCTTCCTGTTTTGGGTATCAGTAGCATATTCATGTCTTAAAAAGAACTTGGTAGGACTCCACCTGTTTTCTCAAATAATCTATTAGTATTGGAACTAATTGTTCTTTAAATGTTTGATAGAATTTGCTTGTAAACCCATCTGGCTCTGGCGAATTTTCCTAGGGAGCTAATTGATGACTTGTTCAATTTATTTTTCTGAGATGGAGTTATTTGGTTTTCTTCTACCTTTTTTCAACCAAAAATAATTTTTTGTAGTTTGATTGGTAGGACACTAAATAAGTGAATTAATTTTGGTAAGATTGTCATTTTTTATTTTATTTTATTTATTTAATACACTTAGTTTCCAGCATTGATTTTCACAAGAGTTTGAATTACAAATTTTCAAGGTGTGATATCACCTTGGCTATGCAATCTTGGAGAGAGTGAAGATCTGTTCAGCGTGATTCCATTCAAATTTAATCAATTGACTTCAAATCAACAAGCATTTATTAAGCACCAACTATGTGCCAAGCACGGATACTAGGCAATAGAAATATGAAGTATAAAAATGATACAGACTTTGTGCTCAATTCTAAAAATTTATCGACTGCATTAACTTTTATAGCTTCATATAGGAATAAGTGGCACAGTCTAAAATATATAATATAAAACATAAATTTACTTTAAATTGCTGAGTAGAAATTTGGTGTCCACAAATGGAGCATTCATTTTATGCTTAGAGTTGACAGGTATGACTTCAAAAAGATAAAAAGGATATCATAGTAGATAATCTCTGTTTCTTTCTGATTTTGAGGTTCTTGAATATTAATGATTGTTTCATCTGTCACATTTAGAGAAAGGATTTATTGCACATATCACAATTTCTAGTTAAAGGGGCTCTTTGACCTTTGGAAAAGACACATTTTGTATATAAGTATGATTCATTTCTAACTTGATGTCTCATAACATTTTTAAAAAAAATTTCAATAATAAATCTGCGGTGGTTCACATAACTCATGTTTGCTTTTGTCAGAAAACATAGTTTAATTCCCAGAATGTCCTTTTTATAGATTTTCCTCTTTCATTCAATTCAATTCAACAAATATTTGTTTGGCATTTCCTTTGTACAAGGTATTTCGTTAGCACCAGGAGTGCTGAAATGAAAAATAGCCTATTTCCTGTCCTTAAGGAATTAACAATCTAGTAGAAAGGTGAAACATGTACACAAATAATTTTAAAAATACATTTGATTTGGAACAGGCCTGTTTTATCAGAATAAGGAACTTTCAGAGGACGTTCTCCTTCCCAACGTCCATCATCACTGAAACTCATCATCTTAGAGATTTTCCAGGGGTATTGAAAAGTAAGGTGATCTGGCAAGACCATGGTCACAAAGTCAGCATGTTTCAAAAGCAGGTCTTCTTGACTCTGAGACTGGTTCCTAATCTCTTATGCCATCCTTCTTGTTAGACTATGTGAGACTAAGTGAATAAAAAAACCTTATCAGAGAGGTTTGAAAATCACTGTAACATATATCTCTTCATATGGTCCTGGGCTGTGGAGGAAGGAGTGGAACAAAGAATATGAAACTAGTTCAGATTGAAAATAATGAGTCTACAATATTAATTTTGATAGCTATGTTTATGACAAACACTTATTCATCTCAATTGATGTGGGTGGATGTAGCAACAGTCTTGCTAGCAGCTACTGTGGCTGTGTAAAACCAACAACCAGCACACAGAGTGCTGTCAACACAAGTTCTTTGATCTGCTTTACTAAGGAAAGTAACTTCAAGGAGTTAACAGTCACACATTAATCCAGAATACATATATAAAATAACTTAGTTCAGGAGGAAAAACCCACACCCTGAACTTTAGAGTAAATACAAATAAATTACAAGCAGAGGCAATGTAAACAGACCGAATCACAGTTCATAGTTACCAAATAACTAATGGGTCTGGGTTAGCAAAGCTGGGGGCAGGGGGGCAGTTATGGCTTGCCAAGAGTCTCAACACTTTTTCCATGAGCATACCCCAAAAGTTAAGTGCCAATCTTGGATCTTATATACCTGTCTCAGGGCCCTGGGGCACTTGGTTACCTCAGTGCCAAGAAGCACTGAAAGAACAGTGAAAAATTCCATTTAGGGTGTGGGAAAGTTAATCCTTAATAATCACCATGCACAAGTCAATGACTCTTAATTGTCTTACTGGGGAGAAACATTCCAAGACAAGATCCCATTTTATCTGTCCCATTCAAACAAAGGCCAGAATCATTAAAGGTACTTAAGAGAAGAACAGCAAAAAGCCCCACTTTAATTACTGATACAGTGGATTACTAAATAGGGAAGACAATAAAGATATATTTTATTCTTTGATTATCACATTTGTATCAAATACCATTTTTCAAGAGAAAATTCTTACATAATTAATCTGCTTTTTCCCCTCTTTCAGGGATCAATAATTTATATCATAAGTATACAACAATATATAGAATTGAGTTCTATGCAGTGTTTTCACCATAGTCTGTCAAGAAGAGTACCTACACATTAAATCTACTAAGTGAAATGAGCAGAACCAGGAGAAAATTGTACACAGTAACAGCAACACTGTGCAATGATCAAGCATGATAGCCTTAGCTCTTCTTAATAATACAATGATCCAAGACAAATCTAAGATTTATGATGGAATACGCTATTTTCTCACAGAGAAAGAACTATGGAGTTTGAATGTAGATTGCAATGTACTACTTTCAGGTTTATATTTTTGTGGTTTTTCCCTTTTGTTCTGTTTCTTCTTTCACAACATGAATAATAGGGAAATATATTTAACATCATTGCACGTGTATAACCTATGTCAAATTGCTTGCTGTCCTGGGGAGAAGGGAAGAGATGGAGGGAGGGATAAATATTTAGAACTCAAATTCTTATGAAAGTGAATGTTGAAAATTAAGTTTACATGTAATTTTTTTTTTAGAAAAACATCATTTACAAGAAAAAGTATCAACAATGTGAAATAATATGTATTACATTTTTAACAAAAAGAAAAATTCCTTAGAAATAATTAATAATATTATATTAAGAAATTAATTATATAATTAAGAAATATTATATTATTATATGTAATATAACAGATTTTTATGTACAGACTATATTCATACATTATTAAAATAGAAAAATAATTATTAATTATATAATTAAGAAATATTATATTATTATATATAATATAACAGATTTTTATGTACAGACTATATTCATACATTATTAAAATAGAAAAATAATTATTAAAAATGATTAGACAGTAAAAACAGAGATTAAAGAGATTCACGATAAACATTTATTAAGTGCCTACTATGTGGCAGACAGCATGCCAGGTTCTAAGGAAACAATGAGAAAATAAAACAATCCTTTCACTCATGGAGTTTGTAGTCTATTATTACATTTATTACATGCCTACAAAGTATTTATTTTCGTAGGAAGTAGATGTTTACCAAAAGCTGAGTTGAACTTTTGTTTTTTTTTTTTCATTGAAAAAATATAACACCAGACAATTTTGTTTATGAAAGAGTGGCAATATTTAAGTGCATCTTCATCATCTTCAGTGCATAAGACTACCCATAATTCCTTATTGTATACATACTCATAAATCCTTAGTTAATATCACTGAAAATGCTTAATTATTGATTAATAATAGTTATCCTCCTTATAATCCATCCTTCATGTAGAAGTGAAATAAATCTTCTCTTAGCATAGTACTGGATGTTTATATATATATGTGTGTATATATATATATATATATATATATAACTCATTATTACTGTTGCAGACTCAAATTCATTATCTTGTCATTCCAGGCCCTCCGTACTCTGATGCCACCCTAACTTTCCAGAATTGTCTACATTATTTCCTTTCATACACTTGATCTCCCAACTAAACTGGGCTACTGACCATTTAGCAGTGAAAGCAACTAATCTTCTTTCTTGATTTTCTTATTCATCCCTTTTTCCTCCCCTATACATCCATTACATTATATGTGTGTGTGCGTGCATGTATACAAGGTATCATATTTTTATATACATATACATATAATATGCATGTGTATATTACAGCATAATAATATACACAAGGGTACATATACATATCTTTTTGTACATACATATATATTCATATGTACACATGTGTACATGAGTGTATACACAGTCTATCTATAATAGAGTTGAATTGGTGATTTCATTAGTATGGGAAACTTCTGATGCAAAAACCCCATCTCCCATTGACGGCATATCTCACCTGTTCTGCAATTTATAGTCCAAGTTGCATTAGGTAATTGTATTCAGTTTATGCCCTATAATAGATTATATACTTTGAAAAGGGATATTAATTTCATTTTTGAATTGAATTGAATAGACAATGCTGTAAATATCTTTCATAATTTTGTCAGTATTTGAAGGATTTTGGTTTCTTTTCTCACTATGCATGAAACACACAATGGAGGCAAAGAAATTATCAACAAGAAGATCAGTAATTTACCATTTGTATGGGATAAAGTTTGGACCACCTAAGTGCTGGCTTTCCCCTTTGCCTTTAATCCTGTACCTCCTCACCTCTGCCTCACCTCCTCACCTCTGGTTTTCCTAACTTTCTTCATTTCATCTAAAATATCACCTTCTTGGGAAAGAATTTGGAACTAAAAGTTTTAAAAACAAATGTTACAAATTGCTTTTACATGCAAATGGGAAATAATATATACAGGCAATGGGGTATAAAAATCTATCTTGCTCTATAAGAAAGTAAGGGAGAAGGAGATAAGGGGGGCCTGATAGAAGGGAGGGCAGACTGGTGAAAGGGGTAATAAGAATGCATGCCATCTTTGGGTGGAGGGAAGAGATGGGGAGAAAATTTGGAACTCAAAATCTAGTGGAAATGAGGGTTGAAAACTAAAAATAAATAAATTAATTTAAAAAAAAATCACCTTCTGAATGAACATTTTCCCCATTCCTCTTCCCTCTAGACTTATCTCCCATCTATTCTGTTGTAACATGGCCACACTGGTGCCTTAAACCCAATTCATTCTGCCTCTTATTGATTGGACATCAATAGGTTCCATCCCAAGCTCCACTTAGTGGATATCGTTTAGGCCCCAAGTGAATGTAAATAGTAATTGTTTCTGTTTTGGCCAGAAACTCTGAGAGTCTTCCCCTCTCATATTGATTTTTGTTTTTTAAATTAGATAAAAGGGGTAATTCCTTGAACCATTTCTTACTTTCTTGGATAATTTCTTCATCACCGAATGGGCCATTGCTTCAGTCAAAGTGAGAACTTGGAAAGACCTTAACTTAAAAAGTCTCCCACTGTATCCAGGGCCAGCTCCAGTGATGTTAATCTACATCTTGCCACTAGACACAGATGGCTCCAGGAGGAGAAAGTGAGGCTGGTAACCTTACACAGCCCTCCTTCATTTAAATCCAAGTCATTTGTAAATCATGGCATCATCTTACTGGTATTATTGTCCTCTCAGAGAACAAAGGATAAACAATAACAACAATATTTCCTAAGTCATTGAATCTTTCAGCTCCTCAGACAATTGGAGGAATTCATAATCACACAGCAATATATAACTTTGATTGGGCTTCCAAAATTCTACATATTGGATTGGGGTTAGGCAGGGGATTCCTCCGTATTCTCTATATTACCAGGAAGGTCATATTTGTATATTCTCTGTAGATTAAATATTCTTCAGCCAGTCAATGTATTACCCTATATTTTACATTGACTAATTTCCTTTATCATTCAACATCCAAGAATAACATTCAAATTACCCAGAAGGAAGAATTAGTAGATTAAAAGAAATAAATGTCTTATAGGAAGAAAAAAATGACATCTTGATAAGAGAGCAAGGTGTAATGGAAATAGCTAGATTTGGGCACTAGAAAAATCCTAATTTGAAGCCTCCTTTGCCACAAATTACCTACATGACGTTCAGAAAACTGCATCACTGAACCTTAGATTTCTCACCTCTAAAATGAGTAGGTGCTAGTGATTTCTTAATTACAGGTGGGTATTTGATTTTTTTAATGAATTTAGGGGATAACACAAACATTTCCATAACACAGTATAATTTTAAAAAAATGATTTCACATGAAAACTACAAGGCTATTATTTACAATTTCCTATTCGTTTTAAGGTTTCCATGCAAATTTCTTTGTTCCCCTTTTCCCTCCCTTACCTCCTAGACACAAATATACATGTAGATACATAAAGACATACATACAAAAAATATAATATATATTTATACACACATGTTTGTGTATGTGAGTGTGTGAAAAAGCATTCCATATATACTTCTATTTATCAGTTCATTTTATGGATACAGTTAGCTTCTTCCTTCATATGTTCTTTGTATTTATTTTGAGTATTCATAATAGTCAAAATGACCTATTCACTCAAAGTTGTTCTTAAAACAATATTGCTGTTACTGTATGCAAAATTCTTTTGGTTCTGCTTATTTCACTCTTTGTTATTCATGCAATTTTTCCATGTTCATCAAGCTTAGAGGTATTTTAATGTATTTTGAATGTAAAAATAACCCACTATATGATTAATTTTAAAAGATTGTGATTGACTTGATATTTAAAATGATTCAAGTGTTTTTCCTTCACTGAAATAATAACGAAACCTCTTTTTGAAAGTTTTCTTTGAAAACAAGAGAACAAAGAACCTTGAAGAAGTCTTGAGATCAGAGTCAAGGTAGTGATTTTTAGTGAAATCTGGGGAAGATCTTGTCTACTTGCCAAAATGAATGGCAGGACAATACAAAGCCATTGATAGTAGCTTTGGTTTCAAAATATTTCCTACTAGTATTTCTTCTATGAGGTTTCATTAAAAATAAATAGAAACAGATTGCATAAGTTCTAAAGAATGTTCTTTAAATACTTGAAGCATGATATTAAGCCTCCAGTTTGGGTATCTGGGGAGAATAAATCAAAAGCAACACTTTAAATAACCTCTCAACAAGAGGATAAACTAGAATCATGCCTGGCCTACTAACTGCTAATACTATTTCCCTTTAAAGACAACTTGTGCAGATTCATTGCAAAACCTTCCTATAGAAATGCAAGTATGGTCTGCAGTTTTAAATTATTAAGCTTGAGTTTTAATTAATTGCATTTTGAATTAACTGCAAGAGACATGAATATTCACCATTCATGGCTAAACCATAATTAAAGTTCAAAGTGTGCTCTGAGGGGTAGAATATTTTGGGTTCCCATTAGATTATGCACTGTGCCCCATTACCAATTGAAAGAAATAAATTCTACAAATAAACATAGTCTTGTGACAAGAGGCACAAAATTTTATGCCTTTCTCAAATAGCTTAGCTGCCCTCTGTGGCCATATTTCATATTATTGAGGATACATCTAAATTTTATGCAAAGTTGACAATTAAAGAAACTATATGAATGTTCCAAGAAAAAAACACGACATATTTCTATTAAATTGGGCTCTGTCTTTGAACATGTGCTTACAATGAATAACACTAGGAATACTGAGGCATAGTGATTTATCTTAGTGTCAAGAAGACCTTGTGTTCAAGTCTTATGATGTACACACTAGTTTGACTATGGACAAATAACCTAATTTCTTACTGCCCCCAGGCAGCTGGTGACTTGAATAAGTGCGAAGAATTTACCCACCTTAAATTCTTTCCATTGATTTGGGGAAAAATGTAAAATATACTGTTCTTGTCTACAAAGAGTTTATAATTAATTGGCAAAATGGAGGGGATTTATAAACAAACACATAAAAATAAACATTGATATCCCTAAGTATATAGGAGGAATCAAATAGTCTTTTGTAAAAGATGCAAGGAGTTGAGGGAAGAAATCACTTTTAACTACAGAAATAGGGATGGCTTCATGAATGAAGCATGTTGGAGCTTATTTTAAAGGAAGATTAAAATTTCAGTAGCCAGAGTTGTTATTGTTGTTGTTCAACTGTGGCTGACTCTTCATGACCCCATCTGGGATTTTCTTTGCAAAGATACTGGAATGGTTTTGCTATTTCATTCTCTACCTGATTTTACCGATGAGGAAACTCAGATAGGCAGGGTTAAGTGACTGGCCCAGGGTCGTGCAGCTAAGTGTCTGAAGCCAGATTTGAACACAAGAAAATGAGTTTTACTGACTCCAGGCTAGGTACTCTATCCACTATGCTACCTAGCTGCCCTTGGTTCCATTCCAAGTATGAGAATTGTTTTATACAAAGGTATAAAAAAGATTCGATGAAGGAATATTTAAAGATGAAGTTTGGTTGAAGAAATTTTGTGAAGAGAATTCTTCAATTGAATTCAATAAACATGTATTAAACACCAGATGTGATACAAAATGTTGAAGTTGAAAGGACCAAAAAAAAATCCTGCAAGGAGTTTACATTCTAATAAGAAGGAGAAACATCTGTATCTATATTTTTTTTATCTCTATCCATATCCAAACTGATATATCAATATGTGTCAGTATGTTGGACTGTGTGCATAAACACACATATATGTCTTTATATATATACATTCACACATATATACATACCTATATACAATGCATACATATCTACATAGACACATATATACACATATGCGTGTATATTACATGAATATATATATATATATATTTATACATACATACCTATACTGAAGTTAAGAGAGTCAAAGAAATGGGAGAATTATGAAAGATCATGTTTAAAAGGTAGTTATTTATTTGAGTTGACCTTTGACTGGAGTCAGGGTTTCTAAGAAGTAGAGGTGATAAGATAGAGTATTTCAAAAATTTGAGACTACTTATATAATAACATGGATGGAATGAGACAAAATATCGTATGTTGAGAACAATAAGAAAGCCAGTTTCTATGAGACAGAATGTGGAAGTGGGGAGTAAACGAGAAGCAAATCTACAGGATAAATTGTAATCAATTTTTGAAGGGTTTTAAATATCAGTGGAGTTTGTATTTTAGACTAGAGGCAATAGGTAGCCACTGATATTTTTTGAACAAGGAAATGCCATCATTTACCATCTTGACAGATATATAGAAAATGCATGTGGGAGAAATGGGATGCAAAGAGACCAGACAGAAGACTATTACAGTAATACATTTTAGAGGGGATGAAAACCTGATCTAGGTTGCTTTGTATAAGAATGAGAAGAATTAGATGAATACAAGAGTTCTAATCAAGACAGAATTGACAATACTCGAAAACTGGCTACCTATATGAGTGATTAGGATTTGGAGATAAATGGGAGTGAAAGTTGAGACTTACTCTTAGTTTGCAAACTTGGATGACCAAAAGGATGTGGGTCCCATTGAAAAAAATATGGAATTTATCAAAGTGGTTAGGGGGAGGGAATGACAATGAGTCCATTTTTGAATGGGAGAATTGTGAAATAAAGTAGGTTAGAGGCAGATGGTAAAGGGCTTTGTATGTCATAATAAGGAGTTTGCATTTTTATTTTGCAGGCAATAAGGAACTAATGAATATCATTGTGAAGGGGAATGATATTATTAGACGTGTGCACATTAAATTGACAACAAGGTGGATGATCATATGGAGGGGGAAGAAATTGGAAAAGGAAGAAAAATTATCAGTCAATTATATTAGCTCCAGCCAGAATGACAAATCTCTGAACTAGAAGGCTAATGATTGGACTGAAAAGAAGAGGATGGATGCCAAAAATATTTGGCTGGTAATATTACTAGAACTTGGCTACTAACTAGTCTTGGAGATGAGAGAGAGGGATGATTAAAAGATTATTCTTAGGTTTCATTCCGAATAAAAAAAAAAGGATGTTGTCATCAAAAGAAACTGAATTTCAGAAGAGAGGGAGGTTTGTTTTAGGTGAATAGTTTACTTTAGGTTTTAGATATTTTGAATTTGAGATATTTGCAGGGTATTAGGGAAGAGAATAATGACTACTATTTGTATAATATTTTACATTTATTATGCATTTATTATCTTATTTAACCTTCACAACAACTATGTGAAGTGGTGCTATCATTATCCTCATTTAATTTGTAAAAAACAAAAAAAAACAAAAACAACAACCAAAAAAAAAAAAAAAACTAACCATGAGACAAGCTAAATGATTTCACCAAGAGTCACAAAGCTAGCTAAATGTCAGAGTCAGAAATCAAACTCAGATCTTCTTAACCCTAGGTTAAATGTTTTATCCACACCAGAACAGGTAGTTGATATCACAAAACTATCAAACGCATTCATGAATGCATTGTATCCTAGCTAACTAATTACACACACACACACACACACACACACATACGTGTGTGTATATATAGGCACATATATCATAAAGCATAAACTGTATATACATATGAATACATATATACATATATACATATCCATGAATGTATATACATATGTATATATACATACACACATTTATTATGTATGTATATATGTATATGTTTGTGTGTGTCTGTGTATATACACACACACTCATTTCAAGCTTTCATCATCTTTTGACACTATATTTCTACTCCTGTCTCCTAAACTGAATCACCCCTCCACACTAGCTAACTCATAAACTCACAGTCTAGCTCTTTGGCTACATTTCTTCCTTTACTGCACTTAGGCCAGTTCCTTAACTCTAAAATGAGTTCCACAAGTCCTGAGACCACTTCCTGAAGAGAGAAGACCATATCTATAGGAGACAACTAAGTGCCTCTTTATTCTCTGGCACAGCTATTACTCTTTTATCTGCTAGCCTCACTATACCTTCACTCTCTGAAAATTAAGGTTGAGGGAACCAAGGGTAGAAGTCTATGGAGTCACCTCTGATTCATCACTATCCTTTAACCTCCATATTCAGTTAGTTGATTAATCCTGCTATTGCTATGTACATAATATATCTATTATCAATCTAATATATCAAAAAATCATAACCCCACATTTAGAAAGAACCTTAGAAAGCCAACTAGTCCAACCATGACACATTAATAATACCCTCTAGCAATATTTCCAATAGGATCTTTTTATGAAAAAGGAAGAAATCATTACCTCCTGAGAGAGGTTATTCCTCTTTTATATACCTCTATTTGGAAATTTTACCTTACATCAAGAATATCTTACCTTACATCAAGACTAAATTTCTCTTTCTAACTTCTACTCACTACTCCCTTGTGTACTTTGGGAGGCCAAGCACAGTTCAATATGCTTTGGTACTCGTATCTCTTCAGTACCCTCCGTCTCAATGATTATACCCTCTGATTGGAGAGCAAGGAATCCAGAGCCTCCATTTAAGTAGAGGGCTTAGAAAAGTCTTCTACCCATTTCCCTTCTACTACAATGCTTTTAGATTTCATTGGCTTTCTCCATCATGTACCTACACCTGCATGGCCAGTCTACCAGTGCCATGCCAGGAAACTGAGTCACTTCCGTTTGAATTGTCTTAGGAATATTCTGAAGATCACACTCAGGATAAGATACCAGACAATGAGGTCTTTACTCAAACTAAACTGCCAAGCATTCAAACTCAGCTTCAGAAAGTACAACTCTGATTGGCTGACCATGTTGTTCAAATGCACAACATAGTCTTGCCCCAAAAGACTATTTTATGGAGAACTCATACAGGGCAGGCATTCACACAGTGGTCATAAGAACTGATAGAAGGACACTCTCAAGGTCTCTCTCAAGAACTTTGAAATTGATTATATGACATTGGCATGGGACTGCTTAGCATGGCATGCCCACATCAGAGAAGGTGCTGTCCTCTATGAACAAAGTAGAATTGAAACACTTTGAAGGAATCACAGAATGTGCAAGTTTGGAGTATCTATCCCAAATGTTCATATGGACTATTTGTGCCTGACCTGTGGTAGAGCACTCCGAGCCCCTATTGGCCTGATCAGCCATAGTCAGACACATTGAATCCTGATTTTGATCTTCTTCAAGAATGAAGGACAACAACCATTAGCTCAACCCCTGCCACACATTTCTACTCAAAAGTCTTCAGTGAATTTTATGCTCTTTAGGCAAGGAACCTCAGAAAGCCAACTAATCCAACCTTATCAATTTTACCTAATCTAATCTGCTAATGTACTCTAATCTATCTTTCTAAACCATATTTTCTATTACTCTTTACCATGAAGTTAATGAACTAAACTAATAGCTTTTCTTCCATCTCAAACTGCACTGTTTTTTACCCTTCCTCTTGGACTAGGACCATCATATCCCATAACATTAAAAGGAAGTTTGTGTAGATTGTTTAGATACTTTAGATTGACCTACAGGAGTTGCTTGTTAAATTTTCAGTGTGGGCAATAGAACCTTGAAATTGATGAATGCTATAGATCAGGGTTTGATTTATGGTGTTCTTGATTGTCTAAATTTAAGACAGATGAAGCTCAAGAGCTCAGCAGTTGGAGAGCTGGACTTAGAATCTTGAAGACCTCAGTTCAACATTTGGCCTCAGACATTTACTCTCTATGTGACCTTGGACAAGTCACTTAATCTCTATTTGCCTTAACCTAGAAGAGAATGAAATAGCAAACCACCCCAATATATTTGCCAAGAAAACCCCATGACAGTATTGGCATGGTATGGTCCACTGAGTCACAAAGAATCAGAAGTGGCTAAATGACTGAAGGATAAGAAGATTTAAGGGAGTAGTTGAAAAAGTGTAAATAATGCACATTAAACTTAAAAAGTATGTTGTTCAAATGTTTTTCGCCCAGAGAGCTTATTGTTAAATATTTGCACCACTTGACAGAAATCATTTCCTTCACATGTCTACCTATTTACCTACTGAATGTATGCCATATCCCTGCATTGGAAGCATCTTGAAGACAGAATCTATGAATTTTAAAACTTGTTATCCACAATGGCTACTTTAGTATTTTAAAAATGGTATTTGCTTAATGAATGCTTGTTGAAATGGACTAAGATATTAATTCAGAAGTTACCTGAATAATGGGCACAATTTTAGCTACAGGGGGAAAAAAGTAAGATGTTCAAAGCAAAGAATGTAGAATGAAAAGAAAAGAAGGCTAGGGCAGAGCTCTGGGAAATACCTATACTTTAGATTTAGATGATGCAAAACAAATTAGCGAAGGGGAAGTCAGAGATATGGAAAGGAATGAGGCTAGAACCAGTGCCATGAAAACCAAGAGATTAGATTATATTTTAAAATGAATTAATTCACTTCCTTTTACTGATATGCAGTTATATCAACATCATTGTAGATGCAATCTGATCAACATAACTAGGGACAGAAATCCTCTCTTTCTTTTTCATGCGTAATAGTGACTACCTGGCCCCTACTTCCTGAAAGTCAGCTATGTTAAATTTAACCACTATCTCAGGATCCTCCAGTTCCCTCACGGAATTTTTTGGAGAATATATTGATGAGGTTTTCTAGACTTAGTCTCTCTATTATTGCCTCTAGACCCAAATTATGGTGTCTACCAAAATATAGGGAAACCCTGTACCCCAGTAACATTTAGCCACTCAAAAGTCAGATTGTCATCTACAAAGCAATATTTACTTCAAAGACATTTTTACCTTTTTCCTATTACATTTTCCTAACACATTTGGGTATAATCTTTCCCAGTATCATGCCATACTCTTGATAGGGCATTAGGTTCACAGCTTACTTCATTTCTTGTATGTTATGGTAATTAGGGTGGGACTTTGTTGTTTTCTCTTTTAGAATTCTAAAGTAATGAGGTACTTTTGATGAGTCTTGTCTTTAAAATGTAATGGCAAGCAAAGTGGACTTTTTGTTCTTTGCTTTGGAGTGCTTCTCAGCACTAAGGAATCTTTGATTGAATTGGGAGTCTTTGATGACTTGTTTACATCAAGGGAAGGCTTAAGTCACATGGGTTTGTGTCTCATGGTTGTGATATCCTTTGACCCTGAGGAAGTGTATATAAACTCAGAGGTTAGTGTTTTTCCTTTGGTACATACTCATTGGAAGAGTTTTGGTGACGAGACTCTGGGTAGCCAAAGAAGCACCCCCAGGCTTTGAAAAGCCAGATGTTAGACAGATAGCTAGAAGCCTGCCTACTGGTTTGTGTTATTTGTTCTGTTTATATAATGTATGCTTGTAATTTCTGCTTGTATTCTCTCTCAAGTTCAGGGTGCTGGCTTTTTCCCCTGAAATAAGTGGATGACATATGTATGTTTAATAAAAAATAAGATTTTTAACCCCTTAAATTTGCTTTCCTTAGAAAAGCAGATCAAAGAATCTGTGCTAGCAGCCTTCCTTCCTGTGCGCTAGTGTTGTTGGTCTTACACCTCCACAGCAGCTGAAAGCAGCATTGTTACAAAATGGAATAGTCATGTAGGATCTGTGGACTAAAAGGAAAGCATGGGGCCTGGAAAACTTGTTCATTGTTTCCAAATTGTGGTGGCTATGGTTTGGTGGAGCCCTAGGACCAGCAGCAGCCTGAAGGAAACAGGAGCGAATGGCCTTTGTACAGACTTAGCAGGAGTGGTTGGTGAAGTGAGACAAACAGCTGTGAGCTGCCCACATATGGACCCAGCAAGAGAGAACTGCCTGGGAGCCAACCTTGGTGAGGTGAGAGCAAAAGTGGAGAGCTGCCTACAGGGGTATTCAGGTGGAAGGCAGGAGCAGCCAGCAGAAGCTGGACAACTGGGAACCCTGGTGCTCAGAATTCAGCCCCAGAGCAGGATGGGAACTTTGCAGCAAGGGCTGATTGCACTTTTTTGATGCCTTCTCCTGGGATGGTTTGGGACCCAGGAGGAGGGTAAAGTTGTCTACAGTAGGTGAGGGGAAGTGCCTTGGACCACCCAGGAGCCTACCCTGTTGACTTTTTTGCCCAGCTGCCCCTCAGGAATTGGAAGCAGGGGGAGGGGAGGCTGGATATGTGTGGGGAGAATAGACCCTGAAAGAATTTTATTTGAACTTTTTTATTTGTGTTGGGACTTTGCTCAGGTGCTAGGAGGAAGCCTGCCATGGCAGTGTGGGGAGAAGGACACACGCTGAAGAAGGACTTCATTTGGACACTGTGTATTGACTAAAGAGATAGTAACTCGCTATGACCAAGGGGTAGATGGTGTTCATACTGTGAACAAATATTTTGGGGAATGATACTGAATGATATGTTTTGTTATGTTGTTTTGAATGTAATGCTTTAATTCCTTGATGGGATAGCAATGTATATTACCTCTATTTGTTCCAGGATCCATGGCCATTTTGATTGTGTAAAGCCAAGGATCCTAGAAGGAGTGGATTGTTATGGTAATTAGGGTGAGACTTTTTTGTTTTCTCTTTTAGAATGCTAAGGTAATCAAATATCTTTGACTAGTCTTGCCTTTCAAATGTAATGGCAAGCAAAATAGACTTTTTGTTGCCTTTTGTTTCTTTGTTTGAATCAAGAGTCTTTGATTTGCTTAAGAAACAAGAAAGCCTAGCTCACATAGGTTTGAGTTGCATGATTGTGATGTACTCTGACCCTGAGAAGAGTATATAAGATCTGAGGTTGGCATTTTGTTTTGGGGCTCTCACTCATTGGAAGATGTGATTAGCTGTTTTTAAGATCCCTCCAGCTTTGAAAACCCAGATGTTGGTGTGTCTCTTTTGGGTAACTATGTATGTGATATCTAGATCATCATATGAAAGCCTGTCTGTTGATTTGTGTTATTTGCTGGGTTTATATTTTCTCTGTTTGTAATTTCTGTTTGTATTTTCTCTGAAGTTCAGGGTGCTGGCTTTTCTCCCAGAACTAAATGAATGACATACGTATGTTTTATTAAAGTGAGATTGTAAACTCCTTTAAGTTGCCTTCCTTAGAAAAGCAGATCAAAGGACCTATGTTAGTAGCCCTCTTGTTGTTGGTCTTGTTATCAGTCTTTCACCTCCACAACAGCTTCTAGCAACATTGTTGCCACATTGTATAGCCTAGCTCCAGCATACTTTCAGTCCATAGCTTCACTTGGGCTTCTTGAGACTCCAAATCCTAGACATCCTGGATTCTCAGGGCTTCCCTACTTGCCTCACTGTTTGAAAATCATGCCCGGCATACTGTCTCCAAGGTCATGGTTCAATTCCAGATTTAGTGGGAACTGTCTTCACTTAGAACAAAAAAGGGACAAATAAAACAGATCACTTGAAACCTCAAGCCCATTTCCTGGACTCATAATGTGTAAAATAAGAGTGAAAGGAAGAGTTACCCCTTTACCAGTTCAGTTAATGTCCCCAATGCTAGAAGTGACTGGATACTACTGGATACTATTCTCTAGATACTATTAGAAAAAATATTGTCTTGTAGTTTTGTAGTCTTGTAGTTTTAAACAATGAGTCTGTTCTGTCTACACCGTCAATGCTAAAATATTGTTTCTACTCATGTAAACAAGAAATAAGGGATGCTTTTTTCCCAGAAGTTGGTCCTTGACCCTTTCTATGTGGGTACCTTGATTTCAGGTGATTTGGGTATGGTCAAAGCAAAGTCCCCATTACATATGAAAGATGAATTTCAGTTTCAGGTTTTGATTTTCCCATAAATTTAATATCTGTATTTTCTCAAGAAGGAACATATATAGGCGATGGGGAGTCAGTGGACAAAACAAAAAAATATTTTAATGACATTCTCATGTACATTTTGTCATCTTTTTAAACTTAGTTTCAAAGGCTTTGAGATTTTCTAGTTCTTGCCTTGTCCAAGAAGTTTCTGACAGATAGAGAACATTGCTAGTATGAACGAAGGATGGAGTCATTCACAGTATCAAATTCTAAACAGATATTAAGGATAATGAAGAAGCAGGATTTAAAACTTTTTTTAAAAAATGATTTTCTTCAGCAAAATGGTGACAATAAAAGCCTGATGACAAGCATTTGAGGAATGAGAAGATGGCAAGGAAATAGATTGAGTAAATGTAGACTACACTGACATCAACTTCATTTATTTTGGTTAATTAGAATCTAAATGTGTCTTGGGTTATGTACCCTCAGTTATCCAGAAGAATTTGGATGTGTAGGAAGCCTGATAGAACTTATCACAGTCATTCAATTGTTAAAACATTTAACATATTTAACATAATTATAGAAAGACAGACAGATGGACAGATAGACAGATGGATGGATGTACAGTCAGACAGATAGACGCTAGATCCATCTATGCTGCATATTTGTAACCAGAAAAAGGAAACAGAAAATGGGAAATACATAAGTACGAACACACAATATATGTATATCTACATATAGATATATACACATATGCATGTACATACATACATATTATATACATGAATATGCATGCATACTTACAGAAACTTTTCTCTTAAACTAATTTTATTTTTTATTCCGATAGGATTTAAAAGAATTTCTGAATTGCACAAGTTTTCAAGGTGTTACAGGATGTACTTTCATACTGATTGGATTATGCTATTCCAGAGTTTAAGAATTATTCTCACTTGTCCTCCCAAAATGCTATTTAAATGTGATCATCACAAAGTCTTCTTAAGTGAAATATTTTTGTTTATTATTCTCCACACAATAGTTCAAGCACCACAGAAAAGGGAAAATGGATGCGTTTCACTAAGACTGTGCCAGTAAAGCAGAAAGAGAAGTGAAGGAAAAATAGAGTGACAGGTGTGAGACCATTTGACGGTGATTGACATTTTTTTTTAAGATTCAGTCTTAAGCTTGGCTAAGAAGGTGAGAGGCCAAAGGAGGGAGTGAGTGGTAAACATAAATGTGTGTGTGTGTCTTTGTGTATATGTGTATGTGTGTATGGGGGGCAGGGAGAGTCCTAATATTTTATCCATTTTATCCAACAAGTACAATTGACAAGTAGAGACAGTGAGTCATTAAGAAAATGTGAAATAGCTAGAGCTGAGGAATGTACAAGGTTTTTTCATGGTTAGAGATAACACTGAAACCAATAGTGCATTTGCAGACATTTTGGTGACTATCATCTCAAAGTCTATAAAATAAGAAGGGAAGGAAAATCACCTATTTTTATCTATCACTGCCTATTTTCCATGAATTCTGAAGCACATTGTAGTCTCTTTTTTCTATGCCAAAGAGGAATGCAAGAAGTCCTGCATTACAAGAAGATTATATAGTAAATATAGTCATTACTATATATCTGTATGTGTATTGTGTATGTACATGTATGCATGTATATATGTGTGTATGTATTTTGTACACACACATATATGACAAAAATCTTATAGATTTGCATTAACTACTTTGGACTTTCTTGTACATCAGTTAGGTATGGAATAAAGTTTATCTCTTCACAGTGGAAAAAACAACAATAATAACAATGAGCAACCAGCAGATCAATAGTTACCTCAAGAGTCTGCTTATCCTGCCTACTCATTGTTTCCAGAACCGTAGGAAAGTCTGTCCCAATGCAAACAATATGTAAATACAAAGAATACACACACACACACACACACACACACACACACACACACACATATAAAATAGAACTCACATAATTTCTTAAAAGTAAAACTATTTACTTCATACATTTCTATGTTTGAGAATTTTCACTGAGATATTTTCCTTTTTCCTCATTTTTTCAAATTAGTAACATAATCTGAGAAAGCATGACCAGTTGATCATCACTGATTATTTTAAAATAAGGGCACATTTTACCAGCATAGAATATCTTACATATGCCAGTACATGATTATCTTTCCCAGTAGAATTACTTAGGGAAGCCCATAAATAGATTTTTAAGTAGCCGTTGCCTGTTTATAGATGAGTGTTTATAAATAATATTGACCTCCAGGCAATATATATGTGTGTATGTGTATGTGTATGTGTATGTGTATGTGTATGTGTATATGCATGTGTATGTCTATGTATATGTGTATGTGTATATGTATGTATATGCACTTGTATATATATATGTACATATATATATACATATATATATAAAGTACATAGGAGGCACTCAGTAAATAATTGACTTAAAAATAATTATTGGAAACACTCATGAGGAATTACATCTTCCACTGGACTAGCAGAAAAGAAATATATAAATACTTTTCTTTCCTTGCCTCATAACACAAAATCTAGCCTACTGTTAAGAAATCTAAAGAACTCTGTAATTTTCTTGGAATTCATATACTTGAGAATTTTAAATAGACCAGAAGAACATAGGTATGTATCTAAAACTCCCAGCCCATTTCTGGTTTTTGAATGATGATATTCTGATTGTTTTTATCCTTAGTTATATGATGTGTTCCTCCTTTTATTTTTGCTTCATTTTTACTCATTTATCAGTTCACTCTTATTTTTCTCCTTTTTAGAAATTATTTTAGTGTTAAACATTTGATGATCCCTCAGAAAATTATATTTATTTTAAAGAGTAAACAATATTTAATAAAATAATTCATCAGCATTTGGTTTAACTATTATTTATTTTTTTAATTTTTAAGTTTTTTTTGGAGGGGAGAAGGAAGGGCAATTGGGGTTAAGTGGCTTGCCCAAGGTCACACAGCTAGTGTGTTGAGTGTCTGAGGCCAGATTTGAACTCAGGACCTCCTGACACCAGGGCTGGTGCTCTACTCACTGTGCCACTAGCTGCCCTGGTTAAATTATTTACTATTAATTATTTATTAAATATTAAAATAAAATTTTTGTAATTGTTGAGCTATTTCAATTAAGAGTGGGATGAAGATTTTTAGACACTCTTTTATCAGCAGATGAAGGTTAATTGGGCATTTAAAAATTGTTAGCCATCAATAATGTGAAATTAACTTAAACATAGCTTACTGCAAATAATATTTGTTTGGGAATGGGGATCTCAATGTTAGAGTCATGGGTCAGTAATAATTGACAACTTGGCTTTGAACAAGTCATTTCACCTCTTTGGGCATATCACATATAATAGATATAGATGTAGATAGACAGATAGATAGATACACACATATGTATATTACTATATCTGTATCTATCT
>CM053627.1:141615874-141638400 GCA_028646595.1 Phalanger gymnotis | reverse complement strand
AGGGGCAGTGGTCAAACTGCAAACTCAGTCACACAGCTTTTCCCACTAACCTTCTCTGATGTCTTTGCTCTTTGTGGGTTGAGAGGTCTGGTAGATGCCACAGCTCAATAATTCAGCATGTTAGGGCACTCTCCACTCGTCTCCTGGTCGGGTAGGTCCGCGTCTGGTGTTTTTGCGCTGTGCGCGCTGGGCTCAGCTCCGCTCCCCTCAGCTGGGGGCTGGCAGCTCCGTGTGGGACAGACCTTACCCAGAGACCATCCAGGCTGTCCTGGGCTGGGGCCCTGCTTCCATCTGCCACTTTGTGGGTTCTGCAGCTCTAGAAATGGTTCAGAGCCATTGTTTTATAGGTTTGTGGAGGGACTTGGTGGGGAGCTCACACCAGTCACTGCTTCCCAGCCGCCATCTTGGCTCCGCCCCCCCATCTTCATTTAATTCTAATATGAGCATACCTAATGTGTATTCCATTCATCTAATTGTATATTACTTCCCATTATTTTGGACAGAGTTTTCCACATTTCTTTATGTCCCTAATACTTTGTCTTAAATGTGTTATAATACATGAAAGTGCCCATTATTTTTTAACATTTTCTTATTGTTGGACATAACAGGTTCTACTTGTTTGTTTTTCCCCTCTAAAATACATTTTGGATTATCTTTGAAAGTATTGCTTTCTCTAGAGGAGGGTTACATTATCAGGGTATATTCCATCTATTGAAAACAATAATTAAAAATAGCAGTAGCACCATTAAATTTGATTGAATTTATATGGTATATATGTGCTAGTGGAATAATCTTTGCTCTTTGGGAATTTTTTCTAGAAATTTTCTGAAGCTGAAAACAGAGAAAATGGACACTGGAGCTACTTGGTCTTAAAGATTAGTTTATAATCATATTAAAATATAGGAAACAATATAAAGTGACATAGGATGAAGCAAGCAGAATAAAGAACACTACATGTACAATGATTACAACAATGTAAATAGGAAAAATAATAATGGAAATCAAACTTGTATTGACAAAGATTGATCTTCCAAATAATACAAAAAGTTGCACCTCTCTCCATGAGGAACATTGGATATACTGTCAGAATCAATTGATAGATTGGCTAAATTTGATGAACTGCTCCCTTGACATGCCTCATTTGTTTTTCACTCTTTGTTATAAAGGATGATTCACTGGGGAGAAGAAGGAAAATGGGTATATTCAGAGAAGATGATATAAAATAGAATATATAAATTTTTAAAATATAAAACAAAAATTTGAATATGGAAAATATTTATTAAGTGCCTACTCTGTGCAAAATGCATGAGAGATATTGTAGAGATAGATTGGGGGTGGTTAGTGAGGATGAAGGAAGATGGTGGCTATGAAGTATCAAGGACATTTTCTCAAATTTAAACTGCTTGTTTTTTGTGTGTGGCTGTCTTCCCAGGATGTTGAAAAAACAAGTTATTTCTTTATGTCTTTTGCTACCTGTTTCCAATAGATTAAACTAGATTAAAAACTATTCCCTTGCATGGCAGTTACTGCCTCTTATAGATACCTTTAATTTCTATGATTGTATTTTTATTCATCAAAAGAAAGAATAGCAAAATGATAAAATATTAGTTGTCTCTCCTGGTGTTATATACAAGGCCTTGATTCCCCAGTGTCTGCTAGCTTTGAAGTGCTGATTATCTGAACATGACAGAAGTCACCAATCCCAGCTGCTTTTCTTTCTCAGGGCAGTTTAGCACACAATGGAAAGTGAGTTGAGTATGTCTGCTGAGTAGCACTAAATGTCATAGGAGAAACAGGCTTACTGGAGTGGCTCCTCAATGTTGTTGTCGATGTTCTCATTTCGTTATCATTGTTTCATCAAAAGAGGTGGAATCCCTGCAAATTGTAGAGGTATCAGTGTGGGTTAGGCCGATTCTAAACATACTTGGAATTAGGGAGCTACTCTAGATCTTTCTGCTGACCGTGTCTCTCCTTTCCATCTTCCACTCCTCCACGGCTCAGAAAAAGGAATAAGAAAAAGGGAAAGGGAGGTAGGCCTTGCCAAAGTTTTACTTAACTATGACTAAGAGCTTTCCAGAAAGATAAATATTCTAAGACATTATACTATGTAAACATGTTAATGGGGGTGGGGGTGGGGAGGTATGGGGACTAAATAAGCAATAGGTTCAGAAGTTCTAGGAGGCTAACTCAGCTACAACAAAGCATTAAGAAATAAAGGTCAATAATCACTTTGTTGTCCTGAGGCTTTAGGGTAAGAAAAAGCCAGACACCTTAGAAAAGCTTCTTGACAATTCGAAGAAGAAAATTTCCTTGAATTTGGGACTTCAGAAAAAGTATTATATTTTTTCCAACTATAAAATTTTCAACATTCACTTTTGTTAGATTTTGAATTCCAAACTACTTTTTGCCATCATCCTTCCCCTCTGCCCTCCTCTCACCTATCCCCAAGATGACAAGCAATCTGATATGTCATACATATACAATTATATTAAACACATTTCCATATTAGTCATATTATGAAAAAAAAATAATCAGAACAAAAGGGAAAAAAACTTAAGAGAAAGAAAAAAAATACACAAAGAACGTGAAAATAGTATGCCTCGATCTGTATTCAGACTGCATAGTTCTTTCTCTGAATATGGATAACATTTTTCACCATGAGTCTTTTGGAAATGTCTAAATCATTGTATTACTGAGAAGCGCTAAGTCTATCAAAACTGGTCATCTTCCAATGTTATTGTTACTGTGTAGAATGTTCTGGTTCTGCTCACTTCACTTAGCATCAGTTCCTGTAAGTCATTCTAAGTTTTTTTTTCTTTCTGAAATCCACCTGCTTATCATTTCTTAAAGCACAATAATATTCCATCACGTTCATTTGACACAACTTGTTCAGCCATTCCTCAATCGAGGGACATCCCCTCAATTTCCAATTTTTACCCCCACAAAAAGAACCTGAATATATATCTATAAGAAATGATAAACAAGCTGACTTCAGAAAAACATGAGAAGACTTAAATGAACTGATGTTGAGTGAAGTGAGCAGATACAGGAGAATAGTGTACACAGTAGCAGCAGCATTGTGGGATGAACGACTTTGATAAAATTTCTTCTTAGCAATGTAAGGATCTAAGACAACACCAAACAGCTTATGACAGAAAATGCTATCCACATCCAGAAAAAAGAACTATGGCGTCTGAATGCAGATTGAATAATACTATTTGCTCTCTCTCTCTCTCTCTCTCTCTCTCTCTCTCTCTCTCTCTCTCTCTCATTTCTTCTATTGAGTCCTCCAATTGCTTCTAATTCTTCTTTACAAGATGACCAATGTTAAAATGTTTAATTTAAAAGTGCATGTAGAGCCAATATCAGATTGTGTGCCATTTTGGGCTGGGGGCAGGCAAGGGAGGTGGAGAAAATTTGGAACTTAAAATCTTATAGAAGCGAATGTTGAAAATTAAAAATAAATAAATTAATGAAAAAGAACTCCTCTAAATATTTTTGGTACATTTGGGTCCTTTTCCCTTTTTGTGGTCTCTTTGGTATACAGACCTAGTAGTGGTATTGCTGGATCAAAGGGCATGCACAATTTTAAAGCCTTTGACATAGGTCCAAATTGCTCTTCAGAGTGGTTGGATGACTACATGTCTCCACCAACAATTAATTAGAATTCCAATTATCCCACATCTTCTCCAACATTTATCATTTTCCTTTTCTGTCATATTAGCCAATCTGAGAGGTGTGAGGTAGTACTTCAGAGTTGTTTTAATTTGTATTTCTCTATTCAATAGTGGATCATTTTTTTACATTAATATATTTATTTTTAGTTTACAACATTCAATTCCACAAGGTTTTGAGTTACAAAAATTTTCAACCCATCTCTCCTCTCCACCCCACACCAAGATGACGTTTATTCTGATTGCCCCTTTCCCCAGTCACCCTTCTATCACCCCAGTCACCACTCCCCTTATTCCCTTTCCCCTTACTTTCTTGTAGGTGTTATGGTAGTTAGGGTGGGACTTTTTACTGTTTTCTCTTTTGGAATGCTAAGGTAATCAAGTATCTTTGACGACTTTTGCTTTTCAAATGCAGTGGGAAGCAAAGTGGATATTTTGTTGACTGATTTGAAGTGCTTCTCAGCACTAAGGGATCTTTGATTGAAGCGAGTCTTTGATGACCTGCTTACATCAAGGGAAGGCCTAAGTCACCTGGGTTTGAGTAGCATGGTTGTGATGCCCTTTGACCCTGAAGAAGTGTATAAAAACTCACAGGTTAGTGTTTTGCCTTTGGAGGCACACTCCTTGTTTCAACAATCCATCTAACAGCTGTTGTGGGGGTAAAAGACCAACACAGTCCCAACAACAGGAATGCTACCAGCATGCTGCAAAAGCACAGGTTCATTTGGTCTGCTCTAACAAGGAAAGCAATGTAAAAGGGTTGACAAACTTACTTTAATTCAGCATACAAATATTATTCACTTAGTTCAGGGGAAAAAAACCAGCACCCTGAACTTCAGAGCAAAATACAAACAAGGTGCAAACATTGACAGACAGACCTTGTCTGATTCAAATTCCAATACATAGTTACCAGAGTTTAACAAAGTCCCAACATCTGGGTTAAAAGCTGGAGGGCTCTTAGCTACAGCTGCCTGGAGTATCCACATCAGCGCACCAGCACTAGTGAGAGCCCTGTGCAAATGGCTCTGTCTTCTCTTCTTATACCATTTCAGACGTCATCAAACATCATCTGAATGACCAAAATTTAGGCTCCTATGTTTGGCTCTTGAGTTAGCACCTCCCCTTAGTACCCTGGAAACTTCATACCCACATAGGCTTAGCACCTAATAGGTGTTTGGACCTGGGGCTTAGCACCTAGTAAGACTCAATGAAATACATTGAATTACTCAAAGGAAACAAAAGCCAAACTCTTCAAGGGCCCTTGGTTGAACTGATTGCTAAGAGCCCATTTTGCTTACCAACACACTCCTTAGAAGAGTGTTACTGATTTGGCCAGATGAGACTCTGGGTAGCTGTTGGAGCTCCCCAGGCTTTGAAAACCCAGATATTGTTGCTTCTCTCTCTGGTAACTATGTATGTATTGCTATGGTTAGACTGGCTTGTGTTATTTTCTCTCTTTATATAATTTCTGCTTGTAATTTGTATTCGTATTCTCTCTGAAGTTGAGGGTGCTGCCTTTTTCCCTTGAACTAAGGCAATGATATATGTATGTTTAACTAAAATGAGATTGTTAACTCCTTAAAGTTGCTTTCCTTAGAAAAGAAAATGAAAGGACCTGTGCTAGCAGTCCTCCTGGGTGCTCTTGTTGTTGGTCTTTCACCTCCACAGCAGCTGCTAGCAATATTGTTGTTACAGTAGGGCAAGATAGATTTCTATGCCCCATTACCTGTATATTTTATTTCACAGTTGCATGTAAAAACAGTTTTTAAGATTTTTTTTGAGAACTCTGAGTTCCAAATTCTCCCCATTATTCCATCTCCACTCCTGCTCCTTGAGAAAGCAAGCAATTCAATATAGGTTATACATGTATCATTATACAAAACACTTCCATAATAGTCATGTTGTGAAAGAATAACTATTTCCGTCCATCCTATCCCAGCCCCTATTTATTATATTTTCTCCTTTGACCCTGTATCTTTTCAAATGTTGTTCCTTCTGACTACCACTTCCCCCAATCTGTCCTCCCTTCTATCATCCTCCCTCTTTTCCCCTTTACCCCTACTTTCCTGTAGGGCAAGATAACCAACTGACTATGTATGTTATATCCTCCTTAAGTCAAATCCTATGAAAGTAAGTTTCTCTCATTCCCTTACACTTCCCCATTCTTCCCCTTCATTGTAACAGGTGTTTCTTGCCTCTTTTATGGAGATAAATCTACCTCTCCCTTTTTCCTTCTCCCATTGAAGTCCTCTCTCACTCCTTAATTTTATTTTTAGATATCATCACTTCATATTCAACTCACCCTGTGCCTTCTGCCTATCTATCTATCTATCCATCCATTTATCTATCTATCTATCTCTCTATCTATCTCTCTATCTATCTATCTATCTATCTATCTATCTATCTGCCTGTCTATCTATCTTTGTTCCCTTCAACTACCCTAATACTGAGAAAAAGTCTCATGAGTTACAAATATCATCTTTCCACTTAGGGATGTAAAAACTTAAAATTCAATAAGTCCCTTATGGTTTTTCTTTACTGTTTACCTTTTCATGCTTTTCTTGATTTTTGTATTTTAAAGTCAAATTTTCTGTTCAGCTGTCATCTTTCCAGTAAGAATGCTTGAAAGTCCTCTATTTCATTGAAAGTTCATATTTTGGTGGGTGGAACCAAGATGGCAGCTGGAAAGCAGGGACTTGCTTAAGCACTCCTCCAAATCCCTCCTAACACCTGTAAAAAATGGCTCTGAACAGATTCTAGAGCTGCAGAACCCACAAAAAAGCAGAGAGAAGCAGGTCTCCTGTGGCTGCTTCCAGAGCTCAATTGTCAGCTGCTTCCAGAGTCTCTGACTCACAAGGTGAGAGGAATCAAATAGTGGATCATAGTGGGAGTGCAAGGAGCACTTTGATGATGCAGAGGCAGGTTCTCTTTCTTTGCCCTGCTTGGATCTGGGTTGAGGTCCTGGTTAGTGGTTCTTGGGGGAGGAGGAGAGCTGCTGTGGCAGAGCTTGCAGTGACGTGGAGTAAAAGTAGCTCTGAAAACAGAAGTGCAGGCCCTAAAGCTTGAGACAAAGTACTCTCTACTCTACAAGCAGTCTTACTGTGACAAAATGATAAAGAGTCAAGTAGTTGGCTGGGAGCATGACCAGGCAGTGCAAAAAGACTCAGACTCTGACTCAAAATTTAGACTTTTTTGGTGACAAAGATCAAAACATAAAGGCAGAAGAAGTCAACAAAGTCAAAGACCCTACATCAAAAGTCTCCAGACAAAATATGATTTTGTCTCAGGCCATGGGAAAGCTCAAAAAGGATTTGGAAAAGCAAGTAAGAGAAGTAGAGGAAAAATTGAGAAGAGAAATGAGAGTGATGCAAGAAAACCATGAAAAACAAGTCAGCGACTTGTTAAAGGAGACCCAAAAATACTGAAGAAAAAACACCTTAAAAATAGACCAACCCAAATGGCAGAAAAGCTCCCAAAAGCAAATGAAGAGAAGAATGCTTTTAGAGGCAGAATTAGCCAAATGGAAAAGAAGGTCCAAAAGACCACTGAAGAAAATACCACCTTAAAAATTACTTTGGAGCAAATGGAAGCTAGTGACCTTGTGGGAAATCAAAATAATATAAAACAGAAGCAAAGGAATGAAAACAATGGAAGACGATGTGAAATATCTCGTTGGAAAAACCACTGCCTGGAGAATAGATCCAAGAAGGATGATTTAAAAATTATTGGACTACATGAAAGCCATGATCGAAAAAAGAGCCTAGACAACAACTTTCAAGTAATTATCAAGAAAAACTGCCATGATATTCTAGAACCAGAGCGTAAAATAGAAATTGAAAGAGTCCTCCTCTTGAAAAAGATCTCATACTGTAAGCAATTTGGGAGAGCAAGGAAATGTTTACCTATTAGATTTATGAAAAGAAAAGAATTCATGACACAACCAGAGAGGGAGAGCATTACAAAATGCAAAATGTATAATTTTGATTATGTTAAATTGAAATGTTTTTGTATAAAAAAGCCAATGCAACAAAGATGAGAAAGGAAGCAGAAAACTTGGAGAAAATCTTTTCAACCAGTGTCTCTGATAAAGGCCTCATTTCTAAAATATACAAGGAACTGAGCCAAATATATAGGGATACAAGTCATTTCCTCAATTGAGAAATGGTCAAAGGATATGAACAGGCAGTTTCCAGAGGAAGAAATTAAAGATATTTATACATTTATGAAAAAATGCACAAAATCACTACTGATTAGAGAAATGCAAATCAAAACAACTCTTAGGTACCACATCTCTCCTATCGGATTGGCTAAAATGACAAAACAGAAAAATGACAAATGCTGGAAAGGATGTGGGAAAATTGGAACATTATTACATTGCTGGTGGAGTTGCGAACTGATCCAGCCATTCCGGAGAGGAACTTGGAACTATGCCCAAAGGGCTATAAAATGTTCATACCCTTTGACCCAGCAATATCAATTCTGGGGTTGTATCTCAAAGAGATCACACAAGTGGGAAAAGGACCCAAATGTACAAAAATATTTATAGCAGCTCTTTTTGTAGCAGCTAAGAATTGGAAATCGAAGGGATGCCCATCAATTGGGGAATGGCTCCACAAGCTATATTATATGAAGGCAACGGAATACTGTTGTGCTATAAGAAATGGAGATCATACAGACTTCATAACAACCTGGAAAAAACTACACAATATAATGCTGAATGAGAAGAGCAGAGCCAGGAGAAGATTATATACAACCACAGATATATGGATTCTGTGAGAACTAACCCTGATAGACTTTGCTCTTCTCAGAAAATCAAGGTACAAAGACAACTCCAAGGGACTCAAGATGGAGAATGCTATCTACATCCAGAGAAAGAAATATGACATATGAATGCAGATTGAGGAACACTTTATGCTCGTCTTTTTTTCCACTTTGTTTTTTCTCTCTTTTGTTTTTGTTTTTGGAGTTTTTTTTTGGTTCTGTTTCTTTTTTCTTGTGATTTATTCCATTGGTCATAATTCTTCTCCACAACTTGACTAGTGTGTAAATAAGTTCAGTGTGAAGTTATACTTAGAAGATATATCGGATTCCATGCCATCTTGGGGAAGGAATGGGGAAGAGAGGCAAGAAAATCTGGAACTCAAAATTATGTAGAATAGAGTATTGTAAACTAAAAATAAAAAAAAGAAAGAATCTTCAAAAGACAGGAAAAAAAGATCCCCAAAACAAAACTCCTAGGAATATTGTCACCAAATTACAGAGTTTCCAGATCAAGGAGAAAATACTTCAAACAGCCAGAAAGAAATAATATGAGTATTGTGGAAACACAATCAAGATAACACAAGATCTAACAGCTTCTACATTAAGGGACCTAAGGGCTTGGAATATGATGTTCTGGAGGTCAAAGAGCTAGGATTAAAACCAAGAATCAGCTACCCAGCCAAACTGAGTATAATACTCCAAGGCAAAATATGGATTTTCAAAAAAATGGAGGACTGCCAGGGTTTCTTAATGAAAATACCAGAGATGAATAGAAAATTTGACTTTCAAATACAAGAATCAAGAGAAGCATGAAAAGGTAAACAAGAAAAAGAAATCATAAGTGACTTACTAAATTTGAACTGTTTTTTTTTACCTTCCTACATGGAAAGATGATGTGTGTAATTCATGAGACCTTTCTCCATATTAGTGTAGTCCAAGGTATGTATGTATATATATATACATATATATATATATACACATATATATACACATATATACGTATATATATACATATATATGTGTATATATATAGACAGAGGGCACAGGGTGAGTTGAATATGAAGGCATCTTAACTAAAAAAAAATAAGGAGTGATGGAGGAATATGTTGAGAGAGGTAGAAAGGGAGAGATATAACAGGGTAAATTATCTCACATAAAAGTGGAAAGAAAAAGCAGTTGTGCTGGAAGGGAGGAAGGGGCAGATGAGGGGGAGTGAGTGAATCTTGCTCTCATCAGATTTGGCTTGAGGAGGGAATAACATACACACCCAATTGGGTGTCTTACCCCACAGGAAAATAGGGAGAAAAGGATAAAAAAGTGGGGATGATATAAGGGAAGGCAGATAGGGCAAGGAGTTAATCAAAAGCAAACACTTTTGAAAAGCAACATGGTCAAGGGAGAAAATTGAATAAACGGGGACAGGATAGGATGGAGGGAAATGTGCTTAGTCTTTCACAACATGATAATTGTGGAAGTGTGATGCATAATGATACACGTTTGGGCAATGTTGAATTGCTTGAATTCTTAGGGAGAATGGGAGGGAAGGGAAGAAGGGAGAGAATTTGGAGCTCAAAGTTTTAAAAGCATATGCTCAAAAAAAGTTGTTTTTTCATACAACTGGGAAATAAGATATATAGGGAAATTGCACATAGAAATCTATCATGCCATACAAGAAAGTAAGGGGAAAGTGTATGGGGTGAGTGGAGTGACAGAAGGGAGGGCTGACTGGGGAATGGGACAATCAGAACATATACCTTCTTGGAGTGGTGGGGAGGTTAGAAATGCGGAGAAAGTTTGTATCTCAAAATCTTGGGGAAATCAATGTTGATCACTAAAATATTAAATAATAAGATATGAAAAATTTAAAAAAAAGGTCCACATTTTTCCCTGAAGTGTTATACTCATTTTTTCTGGGTAGTTGATTCTTGGTTTTAATTCTATCTGTCCTCTGACCTCCACAATATCATATTCCAAGCTCTTCGATCCCCTAGGTAGAAGCTGCTGGATCTTGTGTTATCCTGACTGTGTTTCCACAATATTTGAATTGTTTCTTTCTACCTGCTTGCAATATTTTCTCTTTGACCTGTGAATTCTGAAATATGGCTACAATATTCCTAGGGGTTTTCCTTTTAGGTTCATTTTCAGGAAGCAATTGGTGGATTCTTTCAGTTTCTATTTTACCCTCTGGTTCTAGAATATTGGCAGTTTTTCTTGAAAATTTCTTGAAAGATGATATATAGCCTTTTTTTTCATCATGGCTTTAAGGCAGTCCAATAATGTTTAAATTATCTCTCCTGGACCTCTTTTCCATGTCAGTGGTTTTTCAAGTGAGACATTTCACATTGTCACCTACTTTTTCATCCTTTTATTAGTGTTTTATAATTTCTTGATTTCTCATAAATTCAGTAGCTTCCATTTTTTCCATGCTAATTTTTGAGGAATTATTTTCTTCAGTGAGCTTTTGGACCTCCCTTTCTTTTTGGCCAATTCTGTTCTTTGTGGCATTCTTCTCCTGATTGGCTTTTTGGACCAGTTTTCTTATTTGGGTTAGTCTATTTTTAAGATGGTGTTTTCTTCTGTATTTTGGGGATCTCTTTTAGCAAGCTGTTAACTCTTTTTTTCATGATTTTCTTGCATCCTTCTCATTTCTTTTCCCATTTTTTCTCTACTGTTCTTACTTGATTTTCAAAATCCTTTTTGAGTTCTTTCATGGCCTGCAACCAACTTGTATTTTTGTTTGAAGCCTTTGATATAGGATCTTTGACTTTGTTGTCTTCTTCTGGCCTTATGTTTTGATCTTTTCTCACCAAAATAAACCCTATAGTTTGAGTTTTTATGCTGCCTGTTCGTTTCCCCAGCAAATTACTTGACTTTTGATCTCTTTGTCAAGATATGACTCTGCTTCCAGAGTGGAGAGTACTCTGTCCCAAGCTTCATGGGTTTTGTGCTGCTGTTTTCCCAAGCTACTTGTAAGCACCTGGAAATGGTCTGAGGTGGTATGATCCAAGGAGAGGTGTTTACTCTTCCACTATCCTATGCTCTGGTCTGTGAGTGACCTCAAGCACTGTTTTGTGCCTTGGAACTGATAGGAAAACTCCCTTTCCACAGCTACCACAAACTCTGCCACACCAATGTTCCTCCATACTCCTGGACCATCAAGAAGGACTGAAACCTAGATCCAAGTAGGGCAAAGTGAGAGAATCCTAACTCACTGCCAGCAAAGTGATCCTTGTTCTCCTGTTCTGATCAGCTGCTTGATTCCCCCCACCCTTTGTGACCCTGGAGCTCTCCAAGCAGTGAGTGCCACTGCTGCTGCTGCCACAGCTGCAACCTCAACCCTGGGGCTAGGGTAGGACCATAACCTTCTCTTACCCAGGTCCAACAGAGTTTCCCCACTTACCTGCCAAGTAGTCTTTGGCATTTCTGGGTTGAGAAGTCTAGAAACCTCCAGAACTCAATTATTCAGTGCCCTGAGGCCCAATCTGCCCAGTCTGCCCCTGCCATACCGTGCCAGTGTGGTCCATGCTGGGCTGCACCAGTGTCTGTGCTCTACTCCAAGAACAGTACAAAAGACCCTTCCCAGTGACCATTCAGGCCATCTTGGCCTGGAGACTTGTTTCACTCTATCATTTCATGGATTCTGTAGCTCTAGAATTTGTTTACAATCATTTTTGCAGGTGTTTGGAGAGATTTGAGGGAGAGCTCAAGCAAGTCTCTTCTTTTACTCTACAACTTTGGCTCCTTGCCAGCCCCCCACACGAATAGCGATTTGGATAATATTTTTCACATAAGTATAAATAGCCTTAATTTCTTCATCTGAAAATTTCTTGTTCATTTCCTTTCACCATTTATCATTGTGGAATGACTTGTATTCTTATGAATTTCACTCACTTCCGTATATATTTTAGGAATGAGGACTTTATCACGGTGTCAGTAAAAATGGTTTTCCAGCTTTTGGCTTTCCTTCTAATTTTGGTTGCATTGGCTATGTTTGTGCAAAAACATAATTTAATGTAATCAACATTATCTATTTTGCATTTCATAATTCACTTTAAATCTTGTTTGGTCATAAATTATTCCCTTCTTCATAGAGCTGACAGGTAAGCTACTCCCTTCTGTCTTAATTTGCTTTTGGCATCACCCTTTATGTCTAAGTCCTATACCCATTTTGACCTTACCTTATTAAATGGTGTGGATTTTGGTCCATACCTGGATTCTGTCATATCATTTTTCAGTTTTTGCAGAAGTTTTTATCAAGTGGTTAATTCTTATCCCAGCAGCTGGAATCTTTGGGTTTACCAAACAGTAGATTATTATAGCCATTGACTAGTATGTCTTGGGTAACTAACCAATTCCACACATCCACCACTCCATTTCTTAGCTAGTACCAAAAAAACTTTATCATTGACACTTTATAATATAATTTTAGATCTGGTATAGCCAGGCCAACTTCCTTTCCATGTTTTCTTTAATTCCATTAATTCCCTTGATATTTTTTACATTTTATTATTCTAGTTGCATTTGTTATTTTTTCCGCATCAATAAAATTATTTTTGGTAGTTTGAATTGTATGCTACAGAATGAGGAAATTTATTTAGGAAGAATTGTCATTTTTATTATATTAGCTCAGCCTACCCGTGAGCAATGCACATTTTTTTAATTGATTAGTTCAGAATTTATTTGCATGAAAAGTGTTTTATAATTGTATTCGTATAGTTCCTGGCTTTGTTTTGGCAGGTAGACTTCCAAATATTTATATTGTTATTTTACTTTAAATGAAATTTATTTTATTTTAATTTTAAATTATTTTAAACACAATTTCTCTTTCTATCTCTTGCTACTGGGCTTTGTTGGTAATATATAGAAATGCAAATTATTTAGATGGGTTTATTTTATATCCTGCAAGTTTGCTAACATTGTTAATTGTTTCAAGTAGTTTTTCTGTTGATTATCTACGATTCTCTAAATTTATCATCATATCATCTGGAGAGATAGTTTGTTTCTTAATTGCCTATTCTAATTCCTTCAATTTCTTTTTCTTGTCTTATTGCTAAATCTAACATTTCTAGTACAGCATTAAATAATAGTGGTGACAATAGGAATCATTGCTTCACCCCTGATCTTATTGGTATTGTTTCTAGCTTATGCCCATTACATATAATGCTTGCTGATGGGTTTAGATAGATACTAGTTGTCATTTTAAGGAAAACTCCATTTATTTCTATGCTGCCTGGTGTTTTTTGGTAGGAATGGGTGCTTTATTATCTAAAAAAATGTGTATCTTTTGAGATGATCATATGATTTCTATTGTTTTTGTTCTCTATATGGTCAATAAAGCTGACAGTTTTCCTAATAGTGAATCCATCCTATTCCTTAGATAAATCCCACCTGCTCATAATGTATTATCTTTGGGATTATTGTAATCTCTATTAATTTTTATTAAAAATTTTGCATCAATGTTTATTAGGAAAATTGGTCTATAATTTTCTTTTTCTGTTTTGGCTCTTCCTGATTTAGGTATCAGCGTCATATTTGTTTTATGAAAGGAATTTGTTAGGGTTCCTTATTAGACTATTTTTCCAAATAGCTTATATAGTATTGAAATTTATTGTTCTTCAAATGTTTTGTAGAATTCATTTGTAAATCCATCTCGCCCTGGAAATTTTTCTTAGGGAGTTCATTGATAGCTTGCTTAATTTATTTTTCTGAAATGAGGTTATTTGAGAATTTTATTCCCTCTTCTGCTAATCTGGACAATTTATATTCTTTGGAATTTTAATCCATTTCACTTAGATTGTTGTATTTATTGGCATACAGTTGGGCAAAATATCTCTTAATTACTGTTTTAATTTCCTTTCCACTGGTGGTGATTTCACCTTTTACATTTTTGATACTAGCAATTTGGTTTTCATCTTTTTAAAAACCAAATTAACCAATGATTTATCAATTTTATCAGTTTTCTCATAAAGCCAGCTCTTATTTTTATGTATTAAGTTCAGTGGTTTTCTTAGTTTCATTTTTTTTGATCTCTCCTTTGATTTTTCAGAATTTCTAATTCAGTATGTACTTGGAGATCTTTAATTTGTTCCTTTTCTAGCTTTTTTTTAGTTGCATGCCCAACTCATTGATCTTTTTGTCTATTTTAGTCATATAAGCACTTAGAAATATAAAACTTCTCCTAAGAACTGTTTTGACTGCATCCTATAATTTTGGTATGTTGTCTTTCTTAGATGAAGTTATTGATTGTTTCTATGACTTGTTGTTTGGCCCACTCATTCTTTAGGATTGGATTATTTAATTTACAGTTAGCTTTAGCCTGTCTTTCTATGGCTCATTATTACACTTAATTTTTATTGCATCATAATCTGAAAAGGATGCCTTTAATATTTTGGCCTTTTTGTATTGTATTGTAAAGTTTTTGTTCCTTGATAAATGGTCAATTTTTGTTTAGGTGCCTTATACTACAGGGAAAATATGTATATTCCTTTCTAACCCTATTCAATTTTCTCCAGAAGTCTACCATATCAAACTTTTCTAAAATTCAAATCACCTCCTTATCTCATTTCTTATTTATTTTGTGGTCAATTTATCTAGTTCCGAGAGGGAGAGGTTGAAGTTACACACTATTGGAGTTTTGCTCTCTATTTCTTCCTTTAATTCACTTGATTTCTCTAAGAATTTGGATGATGTACCACTTGGTGCATATATATGATTAGTATTGATTTTGCTTCTTTGTTTATGGTCCCTTTAGATCTATTCTCTCTTTTTCTTTGTCTAATATCAGGATTACTACTGCTGTGTTTTTAACCTTAGCTGAAGCAAAATATACTCTGCTCCAGGCTTTTACCTTTGCTCTGTGTGTATCCCTCTGCTTCAAATGTGTTTCTCATAAACAACATGTTGTAGGATTCTGGATTTTAATCTACTCTGATCTCTGCTTTCATTTTATTTGAGAATTCATCCCATTCACATTCACAATTATGATTACTATTTTTCCCTTCATCCTATTCCCGCCCCCGTTAATACTTTTCTCTCTTCTTTCACCCTGTCCCTCTTCTCCAGTGTTTTGCTTCTGACAACCACCTCCCTCAATTTGTCCTGTCTTGTATCAGCTCCCCCTTCTTTTCCATTTCCCCTATTATTTCCTCCCTCCCTTCTGCCTCACACTCTATCCACCCCACTTCATTTTCTTTCTCTATTCTACTCCTCCTTCCCTCTAGGGTAAGATAAATTTCTATTCCCAACTGAGTGTGTGTATTATTCCCTCTTTGAGCCAAATTTGCTAAGAGTAAGGTTCAAACAATGCTCAATTCCCCCTTTCTTCTTTTCCTCTACTGTAATAGGTCTTTTCTGCCTCTTTGGGTGATGTAATTTACTCTATTTTGCCTCTCCTTTTCTCTTTTACCAGTACAATCCTTTTTTTCCACCCCTTAATTTTTTTCCTATATCATCACATCAAAATCAATTCATACCCATACTCTCTGTCTATGTATACTGCTTCTAACTGCTTTAATACAGTTCCAGTTCTCAATAGTTACAAGTGTCTTCTTCCTGTATGGGGATGTAAACATTTTAACCTTATTAAATGACACTTTTTTCTTTCATGTTTACCTTTATATGCTTCTCTTGAGTCTTGTATTTGAAGATTCAATTTTTGCAGCTATGGTCTTTTCATAAGGAACAATTGAAAGTCCCCTATTTCATTGAAAGTTTATCTTTTCCCCTGAAATATTTTGCTCAGTTTTCTTGGGTAGTTGATTCTTGGTTGTAATCCAATCTCCTTTGCTCTTTGGAATATCATATTCTAAGCTCCTCTGATCCTTCAGTGTAGAAGTGGTAAATCATCTTTAATCCTGACTGTGCTGCATGATATTTGAATTATTTCTTTCTGACTACTTGTATTTTCTACTTGACCTGATAATTATGGAATTTGGCTACAGTATTCCTTGGAGTTTTCCTTTTGAGATCTCTTACAGGATGTGATCTGTGGATCCGTTCAAAGGCTATTTTCCCCTCTGGTTCTAGGATATCAGTGTGAATATCCATGGTGATTTTTAAAAAGATGGCATCCTAACATTTTGTTTTTTGATCATGGCTTTCAGGTAGTCCAGTAATTCCTAAATTCTCTCTCCTGGGTCTATTTTTCTTGTCAGCTGCTTTTCCAATGAGGTATTTTACATTTTTAAAATTTTTTCATTCTTTTTTTTTGTTTGACTGATTCTTGATGTGTCACAGAGTTATTAGCTTCTGCATTCTCAATTCTAATTTTTAAGGAATTATTTTATTCAGTGAGCTTTTGTACCTTATTTTCCATTAAGGCAATTATATTTTTTTAAGGAATTTTTTTTCAGTCAATTTTTGTCCTTTCTTTTCCAAGCCGTTGACTCTTTTTTTTTTTGCATGCTTCTCATTTTTTTCCAATTTTTCTTCTACCTCTCTTATTTGACTTTTAAAACCCTTTTTGAGCTCTTCCTAGAAGACTTTTTGGGCTTGAGACCAATTCATATTCCCCTTTGAGATTTCACATTTAGGCATTGTGATGTTGTCATTTTCTGAACTTATGCTTTGATCTTTTGATCTTCCCTGTCACCATAGAGGTTCTCTATTGTCAATGTTCTTTTTTGCTTCTTGTTCATATTTGTCCATTTGTGGCTTTTCAAGTTCAGCTCTGCTTTTGGGGTACAGAAGTTCCAAACTTCTTGTACTGGGCATCGGGGGCATGGTCACTAGCTTTGTGTGCTGGGGCTTCAGGTGCTGGCAGCTTGCTCACTGCACTGGCATGGCCCAGACTAGTAGTACCTGTGATTGCTGAATTTGCAATTTTGCTGTTTGCAATTTGCTTTCAGTGTTGGGGCTGGAGGCCTCACAGCTGGCCTGCAGTGCCACTGTCTTGCTGAGCCAGTACCAAAGGGCCTCAGTTGATGATATGTGCTGTGGCTAAGAATCTCCTGCTGACTTTCCTGGACATTCTGCATTGGGCTTCACTCACTTATGCCCAAGTGAGACAGATCTTTCCTAAGTCCTTCTAAGTTATCTTAAGCCAGAAAATTGTTTCATTCCATCTTTTTGTAGGTTCTGTCATTCTAGAATCTGTTTAGGGGCTTGACTTACTATTGTTTTTGAGGGAAACTAGAGAGAGTCCAGGCAACTTCCTGGCTTCTCTCTGCTATCTTGGCTCCTATATGAATTTGAGATTTTTAAAGGAGTTCATCTAAGCAAGCTGCAAGAGATTCACTCTTTATTGGGATAAGTGGGTATTGTACAATCTAAGGGGAGTTGTATTCCTCTCTCTTTCATGATAGAATATGGATACTCATTCGCTGCATATTTCTGAGTCATAGATACAGAATGAATTCAGGAGTATACCTGTGTTTACTGTAGGAAATTTGGGATGAAGATTGATTTCAGACCCTTTGCTGTGTACTGAGAAAGGAGAAAGTTCAAAAGTAAAAGGTATCTGTGTGTCCTGTCCCCCAGGAGTAGGGGGAATGTTCTCAGTTTTAATTTCCTTTCCAATCTGAAGCTTACAGAGGAATAATGGAGGCAGCCATCCTAGGTGAAAAATAAACTTATGTTTTCATCACTATAAGCCAGAATTTCCAGCTGCCTGAAAGTGGCTGAGTTCAGCAAAGTCTGCTAGAACTCCAATATGGACAAGACAATATGGATTTTGCTCAGACTCAGTTTCTCAATCAAGAATGTATAGAACATAGGACAAGGGAGTATCAAGCTGATTTTAAAGCTTGGAGGTCCACTGCCTGAGTGTACCTGAGCTCCTGGAATAATAGACTACTCAATACTACAAGAAACAGCACCAGCTCAGAAATTACACCCAGTTGTGCTCAGAGTTTGGCCCTAACAAAAAAAAAAACTCAAGTGAAGAAGTGAGCTGAAAGAATAAGCCAATGGCAAAAAAGTTTATAACCATAAGAAAATGTTAGCAGGGCAGGAATGCTGAAGATAAAAGTCAATCTTTTGAACAAGTCATCTTTGGAACATGTTTCAACTTGTACACAGAACTCTATCTTCCTTCTCAGAAATCATGAGCCTTTAACTTTTCCGTCTGAACCAGATCTATCATGTTGGGGTTCGCTGACCATCTTTATGGTGTGCCACTTCATATATGCTCCTCCTTCCCCCTTTAATTCTTTATTGGGAACGATAATTAAATTAGCACCAATTTCCAGGATATAAAGGAAAAATAAATCCCACTATTACTCTATTCACCATTCTTTAGATTTCCTAAACAAAAATACTCACCTTTTGCTAGCACATACATATATAGATACACATACACACATGTATGTATACACATATATGTGTTCACATACGCATATGTACATTTGCACATACACATATGTATTTATACATAAATGCAAGACATGCACATATATTCTTCCTTTATTAGAATGTAAGCTTCTTGATTGCAGGCACTACAATGATTTTTTTTTTTGCATTGTTATCCTGAGTGCTTAGCATAAACTCTGGGACATTATAAGTATTTAATGAAAGATTTTCATTAATTTTCTCATTTAGACTTTTGATTGAGAAACTATATGTAGCCATATATCCATAGAAAGATAAGAATCTCTAAATACAGAAGTATTTATAGCAACAGTTTTGTTCTAGTAAAGAACTAGAAACAAATAAGGTCCCCATCAATAGAGGAAGGACAGAAGAAATTGTCACATGCAGGTGTAATAGAGTTTTATTGTGTCAAAAGAAAAAAAATATATATGTATGTATATATATATGTATATATGTATATGTATATATATATGTGTATATGTATATATATATATATGTAGTTTCAGAGAAATGTAGCAAGACCTTTATGAACTGAAAGTCCAATGAAATAAACCAGGAGAACAATTTAACTGATCACAGCAATTATAATGTGAGAGGAAAGAATTTTAATGCACTTCAGCCACCTGACTGATGCAATATCCAATCATTACTTCAAAAGACTTATTAGGAAATGTACATCTCACCTCTTTCTTTCAGAGATTACAGGTAAAGGATGTTCTCAGACATGACCAAAATAATGATTCGTTTTGTTTGGCTATACGTATTTCTTACAAGAGAGGCCTTTTACTTAGGTTTGGTGGAGTAAAATATCATTATTTGATAATGATAACAAATATATGGGATAGGCAAATGATGACTCTGTCTTTAAAGGATGAGTAACATGCTCTCCTAGCTGTCAATCTTTTTATTGGTTTATTTAGCACACTTCTATAAAGTATGATATAGTGATCTTTATCTATTTCAGAGAAGCTGCAAATACTCTTTAACTGTTTTGTCAGCTTCCTGTATGGTTGGGAAGGATGTGTAATTGGTGATTGTGCTGAAATGGAATCTGCATACATAAGCTTGGAGCAAAATGAAAAAAAAAAACTAACCTGGTGGTGAGGAAGGCAATAACTACTGTCAACCTTTGAGTAAGGAATGGGGAGAACATTGAAGGTGGCAGAAGCCAACTGTCTATTATAGCCACTTCCTTTCTCTACATAGGCACAATGTGTTGCTGACTCTATTGTGTCTTTGTTTTCTATTTCCTGATTTCAGGAGAATGAGTGTCAAAAAGAGAACAGAAAAGATTAAGGTACCATGATCATCAAAACATCTTAAGAACAAGCTATTGGCATCAGCTATAAATTCTGCCAGTTGCTGCAGCAACCAAGACATTGAGGTGTGAAAGACCTGCTTGACTCAGTGGTCAAGCGATTGTATTCTGTGAGAAAAGGGATAACTTGTACAAGTATTTTTTTTTTCCTATATCCAGAAGTGAACCTTGTTGGAGGAATTGTTTTTAGCGACCACTTTATTTAAACCCACTCTTCCTGAAAACCAAAGTGGTAGAGTGAAGTGTCAATCTGACTTGGCAATTCTTCACACACTGGTTCTTACTATATCATCTTAGTAAATATCTCCAGTCAAACACAAAAAATGAATATCTTGAAATGCAAAGTAAAGAACAATAAAACCAAAAGTTTAAAAATAAAATATTAAACAAAACTAGGGGCTTGTTTTATGAAAATAATGAACTATTGGTTAATTTGATTTAAAAAGAAAGAAAAAAACAAATTAACATTATCAGAGATTAAAATTTAAACAATTATTAGGAGCCATTTTGCCTAATTACATTCCAGTAAAACTGGCAATTTAAGTAAAATGGATGAATATTTACAAAAATATAAATTGCCCATTTTAACAGAGGATGAAATAGAATGTTTAACCTAACCTTAGAAAAAAGAAATTGATCAAGTGAACAGTGAGTTCCTCAACAACAACAACAACAAAAAAAAACAAAACAAAACAACAACAACAAAAAACTCCCCAGGACTAGATGTATTTACAAGCAAAATCTACCAAATATTTAAGGAACAATTAATTGCAATACTACTTGAAATACTACTTCAACTACTTGAAATAATTGGTAAAGGATTTTCTCAAAATACCTTTCCTGACATAAATGTGGTTTTGATATGTAAATGTGAAAGGGAAAATACAAATGGGGGAAAAAAAAACTAGACCAATTTACAGAATGAATAATAATGCAAAAATTTAAATAAAACACTAGCAAGGGGATTACAGCAATATATCATAAAGAGCATACACCATGACCAGGTGGTATTTACACCAGGAGTTCAGGGCTGGTTCAACAAAATTTATAAGCATAATTATCCATATTAATTACATAAACAACAAAAATCATATGTTTATATCAACAGATGTACAATTTTTTTGATCAAATGCTACACCCATTTCTATTTTATAAATATTAGAAAGCATATGAAAATGGAATCTCTCTTAAAATTAATATTGTCTACGTAAAATCAAAAGCAGGATGTGTTTGCAATGGAGATAGATTGGAAACCTTTGCAATAAGATCTGAGATGGAGCATTGGTATCTCTTACTACAATATTGTATGAGACATGTCATCTATAGCAATAGAGCAAGAAAAAGAAATTGAAAGAATTAGAACAGGCAACAAGGAAATAAAATTATCCCTCTTTGCAGATGATATATTGGTATACTTAGAGAACTATAGAGAGTGAACTAAAAAATCTATTTGAAACCATTAACAACATTAGCAAAGTCATAGCATATAAAATAATCTTTCTTAAATCATCAAGATTTCTATATATACATAAAAGGAAGGAATAGAAAGAGAAATTCCATTTCAAGTAGCTGCAGACATTATAAAATACCTAGGGCACAATCTTCCAAGAAAAAGCCAAGGACCATTTTTTTTTTTCAAACAAATGAAGATATAAACATTTGGAGAAATATGAATTGCTCACAAGTAAACTAAATCAATATTATAAAATTGACTTATTCTACTGAAATTAATGGATTTATTTAGTATCATATCAAATTATCAAATAATTATTCAATAGAAACTACTAATTTTAAATTAATTTTAATTATTAATTAATTTAAAAATAATTTTGAAAAACAAAAAAAGTCAAGGATATCATGGGAATCAATATAAAAAGTGAAAGAAATTACCCTAGCAATACCAAATTGCAAACCATATGATAATTTTTTTTGCTAATTAAACTAATTTTTATTTTTTTATTTTAATTTTTTTATCATTTAATATATTTAGTTTTCAGCATTGATTTTCACAGAAATTTGAATTACAAATTTTCTACCCATTTCTGCCCTCCACCCCACTCCAAGATGGCGTATATTCTGGTTGCCCTGTTCCCCAGTCAGCCCTCCTTCTGTCACCCCACTCCCCTCCCATCCCCTTTTCCCTTTCTTTCTTGTAGGGCAAAATAAATTTCTATTCCCCATTGCCTGTGTATCTTATTTTCTAGTTGCGTGCAAAAGTATTTTTGTTTTTGTTTTTGAACATCTATTTTTAAAACTTCAAGTTCTAAATTCTCTCCCCTCTTCCCTTCCCACCCACCCTCCATAAGAACTCAAGCAATTCCACATGGGCCACATGTGTGTCATTATGTATAACCCTTCCACAATACTCATGTTGTGAAAGACTAACTATATTTTGCTTCTTCTTAACCAATCCCCCTTTATTGAATTTTCTCCCTTGACTCTGTCCCTTTTCAAAAGTGTTTGTT